>OY365807.1:17316565-17794065 GCA_959347315.1 Bimastos eiseni
CTTCATTAACTCAATAAGAACCATTTTGAACGGAGAGATTTTTATGCATAAGGCCTTATGCAAATAGTGTTCCCTTATGCTAGTTTCGACTTATGATAGAATGTATGCATTACGAATTCTGAACGGTCTATACTATAGTATTTGGTTGAGAGTTTTAATGGGAAAATAGACTTAATTGGTTGTAAATTGACCATATATGGCCATGCATAAAAACTTCGATGCTGCAGAAGGTTCGTCTCTTTTTACCCTCTTTTCTTTAACTTGGCTTGCGTACAATTTTTCATGGACGCAGCGTAAAGTTTGTCATGGACGGATCGTCGGTTCGTCGGAGTTTTTTTAAACTCTTTTTCAGGCATGTTCCCGTCGACCTACAGCGCTGAAATTTTGCACCCATTTCAATGCAATCTATCATATGTTTACGGACACATCTCAAAAATTGAAAAACAAATGACAAAAATGCAATAAAATAAATATTGTTTAACCACTCGAACGACTCCTCCTTGACGAGCTGCATCCACGCCTGCAAGTTTACATCATCAATGATATGTAAAAAATCTCTTAAGAAAATGGAACGATTGCGCCTTCTACCAGATAAAAGATGGTACCGAAAACCTCTGGTTTTTCTTTAACTTTTTAATTGTGTATAATTATATGTTACTCCTTATAGCAACTTATTCCAAATGGATTCCTCGGCCCCTTTTCTCTTTGCCTCTGTTTTGCAAGTAGTTTTATATACTGCATGTTGCTGATTTGCACGATTCTGTGCACAGCACATGCCTGTGTCCTACAGTTACGGAGCTCATCTGAGTCTCTTCTGTACAGCCTACAATGTATAACGTAATTATGCTTCGCGATGACAGTTATCACAAAAGGACAGAGGAGTTCAGAATTTGAAATCGAAGCGTTTATCACATAATTTGGATTCAGAATGAGCAATGTAAACGTCAGTAGTAACCGGGGTTTTGCATTTCAACAACAATTCGTTAAGGTTGAGTGACTTTCAGAAAGGACTTCTCTATGGCCGAAGTTGACGCGTGCACGTGTGCTTTCGTGATCATTCATATGTGACCTCTCGGGTCTATATGCACGCGACTGTTTTTTTAATTTCAGCAATGACACTCGGATCGCTCCCTTTCTTTCTGTTGTGCGCCTGCCAATCTCTTACTTTATCCTATTGTCCGCCTGTAATACACTGGCAGTGTATACGTATATTCCGTATCTCTTTCTTTCACCTCTCTGTCTGTGTATGGTCTTATGTATACGTGGTTGGATGCGTGCAAAAATAGCTGGAGACTCTGGAGTAATCTGCGCGTCAATCATTTAGGAACGATCACGTGATTCAGTATTTATAGACATGGCTTATCGTCATATTCCTTCGCCTCTTGATGAAGAAAGTTTCAGGTGTCCGCCGCAACTCAAAGCCGTTCCGATGCTTTCCTGAAGGTGACAGATGCGTTGAGTTGAGATCTCTTCCTCTTTTGTCACGTGCACGCATGCACATCTGACCACATCCACACTTCTTTTTCATGGAATTTACCGATGAACTGCTTCCAGTTCTGGTGCAGTACTGCGTGCAGTACATTTCTGATGGAGGATGGATTTGTAACGGAGAGTCAGCAGCGTGTCATCGATACGGTTATTCGTAGAAAAGACAGGAATGCACGTGCTATGTATAGGACATTATCAAATATACCGCCTGATCTCAGACGTTGCTTTTCTTTTGATGAGGTAGGCCTATAATTCGGAAAGTATTTAGAGCAATTGTCGCTGTATTTGTAATCCTGCTGCCGCCTTACATGCCAATGCTACAATCCGGCGTTACAACTGCCATTCGACTGTTCCACTGAGATGCTTCCTTTGTATCTGCATGTCACTCCGTTCGCATCAAACGTCCAACTGATCGGAGTCAATGACGTGAGTGCAGCATTTTATGTATACGAAGGTGGACCACGGCCAGGGCTGCAAACATGTTGGTTTTTTGGTTTTTACAAAAAAAGCAAAAGATACGAAAACTGGCAATTTTTTTTGTTTATTAAAATATTCATTTTCAATTTACTAATATTACTATTATATTACTAATTGCGTGTTATTCAGTCCGAAATCAAGCAAAATTAATCATAAAAACGAGTTGGAGCTCTTTTTCATGTTGTGTTTGATGCTTTTTATAACAAAACTGTTGTGACAAAATTGAAAATCCAAATGAAAACTAAAAACCAAAAACCAAATTTTGACTTTAAAAAAATCTTGGTTTTTTGCACCTCTGATCACGACATCCGGACGACCAGACCTATAACGTCTACTAGACGAAGCTGAGGACCATGCAGTCAGTCGTTGGTTTAGCATCGTTCTTTGCTGCAGGGCGAGCGCACACAAAGATAGGGTCACCATCGGTCTGAGCAACTCAGTTTAAATTGGATACTTCTCAGGCTCATTTTCAGAGCACTTCTGATTCTCTGCAGCGCACGGTCAATCTCTCCCTCACATATATATACATATATATATTTATTTATTTATATATACATATATATATATACTATGAACTCAGGTTTATCATATTATTATATTATGCTGCTTACGTATACTTCCTGCTGCAATTGACGTTACACGTGTCTGACACATCTTGACTTCTGCACAAATGTTTACAGTATGAAGGTATAATCATGCAATGTCATGCCATGCATGCATACATACATACATACATGTATGTCCTTATGCCCTTTATGTGTCGCTCACAATTTCTAAGATTACATAGATGTCGTCTATTATATTAATGCGTGATGTTTCATATAGGCGTCTGGATGACGATGGGAAACGCCCCTTCATCCAGGAGGCGGAGCGTCTACGGCAACAGCATCGCACGGATTACCCAGAGTATAAGTACCAACCGAGGAGACGCAAGCATCAGCAGCAGCAGCAGTCGAAGACACCAGGCGTGGCACCAGGGATGGCAGCAGCCCACCATTATCTGCAATCATCAGGCATCAAAGACAACGGAATGGTCTGCAACAGTAACGGTGTGAAGCTGCGCCCAGAGTTGCTGAAACAGGGCCCAGGATCCGCCTACTCGCCGTCCGCATCCAAATCGTTTTACGGATGCTACCCGATGATGCAACGCTGGCCGATGGAGGGCAATGGCAGCACCATAGTTGCAGCAGATTCTGCAGCTGCGATGATGGACAACGCAGAAGATGATGAGGACGACGACGACGATGGCGATGATGACGACGACGGATGTGTTGGATCTGACGAAGACGAAGAGAGACGGAGGGGAGGAGAGGGTGCAAAACGAAGGAGGGCGAATCGGTCAAGTGCTGCTGCTGCCCAGGGTCTGCTCACTCCACCCATCACCCCTAACCATCACCCGATCTACAAGCAACACCACCACCCGTTACACCACACGCTCCACTCTCCTGTTGGTGCATTCACCCTTAACCCCGTTCAGACTACAACGACGAACACCCATTACCAGATGACAAGGATGTCGTCACCAGAAATCAAGCATAAGAACGGTAGGCTGATCGTGCTTTGTGTCTGTCTATGATGACCACGGCGACGATAAAGGTTTCGATTTTGACGACGATGACAATGATGACGGCGATTATAGAAAATGGTGACGTCATCTATGATGAATTAATTGTACTCGGAATATGTCTCAGCCAGTTTAAGTGTCGCCAATATCTCTAGACCTACTATGAATTTATAATGACGACTGTGGTACCTTCAGAAGAATCATTTGGAGCATGGGAGGACGATGAAGAGAGATTTAGACAGACGAGGAAACGAATGGGGAAGGCGAAAAGAAATGTTGCTAAGGAATTTGACGAGGCGGTGGAAGACAGAGAGCAAAAAGAGGAGGCAAGATATACGAGGACAGGGTTGATGAGAACAGGGAGCTGAAGATAATAAAATGAGATCAAGATAGACGATGACGAAGAAGATGAAGACAATCACAGTGAGGAAAAAAAGACAATGACAAGGGAGATAAAGATAATAAGGGCGAAAAAAGTAAAAAAAAATGAGGATGGGCTAAATTTGGTCAAGAATAAAATGACTGCATACGAGGACTCTAAGCAAAATTGAGACTATAGATGGTTAGCAAAAGTTATGTCTAAAATTAAGAACAAGTTAGACGCCTCCGGGAAAGATGATGACAAGGAAGACGAATAATGAGGACAAGAAAGATGAACACGAGAAGAGGAGAGGTGCAGACGAGACAAACAAGGGCAAGAGTAGGAGGAGGAGGAGGAGGAGGAGGAGAAGGAGAAGGAGGAGGAGGAGAAGGAGGAGGAGGAGGAAATGGAAAGAAGACGACATACTGCAGGAGCAAGGCTGCGTTGTCCCCGACCTGAAAGTGTCTGCCATTATCTTTGTCGCCTGTGGCTTCGCCTCCTCACTTCATTTCGGTTGAATTCATAGTTAGCGGTTTGATCAAAGGCTTTTGATGAGTCCGCAAATCGCGTAGACGTGAAGTGATCAGAAGTGGACGATTAGTCTTTGCCAATCGCGGACTCATCAATGTCAAGACCGACAATTCATCGCGCCTCTCTGTCTGTCTGTACGTCTATCTATCTGTCTTTCTACGTCTGCCTGTCCGGCTGGCAGTGTTTCAGTGCATGTGTAAATATGCCTCGATGCTTATAACTGAAGATCGCAAGTATTCACAGAGGCGTGGCACATCCACCTCTGATCTAATTAATAATTAATATTGCTGTATAATGTGCTAATAATAAGAGCACGTTTATAGCGCAGTTCTACCTAGTGAACTCTAATTATGCCATTGATACTATTTTCACTACAATATTAATGCTGCGGTAATAGTGTTAACAATCTAAAAAAGCAATTTAATAGTTATAACCAGAAGTTAATTTATGAGCTGCAGATGTTCAACATCTGGCATAACTTAGCAGCAAATTCTCCTGTCTGCAATCTGGTGCGATTTTGTTCCAAACCCGTAATTCTATAGATGTTCCAAATTCCAATCACATAAGATACATGTAAGTAAACTTATAACCCGTCCTTACCGCTCCTGCTGCTTGCATATCTGCGACCTTCGCAGAATCTGCCTTATGCTCGACTTCAAAACTGCGTCTATAATAATCGCTGGATCCATTGTTCAAGCATAATTAGACAACTGCAGTTCTACCTTCCTCAGCGTATAGATTTCATCGAAATAAACCACCATATCAATTCATAAGGTCCGCGTCCATGTTGTTGCCAAAACCCCCAAATCACTACATCATCCTTATCATTATAATCATCATCATCATCATCAACATCGTCGTCGTCGTCATCATCGACGTCGTCGTCGTCGTCATCGTCATCGACGTCATCGCCGTCGTCATCATCATCACCACCATCATGCTGCGATTATTGCGATGAAGGGGACTTCAATTTCCTCGGTCATTTATCTTCATCTGAACTCCTTTCAATATAACTCTTGGCCCTGATGTTCTCATTTGCATTGTCCCTCCATGCTGTAGCGCAAAGTCACGCATGGTCTGTATTTTTATCGCCTTCCTTCGACCTTTATACTACAATGTGTGTAACATACTGTAAGGTTTGACTCTCTTCACACGACCAAACTATCGGAGTCTTCGCTGTACAACTTTCTTTAACAGATTTGCTTAGATACCTTACGTCTCATCTTTGCTTAGTTTTGAAATGCCTTCAAGTTTCCGTATAGTCAATTCATTTCTACTGTGAGGAGACGTTCTCATTGTCCAGCATTTTAACCCGTATACATGGAAAATGGGTCGAAACATCGTCTCATAATATTCTTGTCTTCGGTTCTTTTTTCTGCTTTTCCATATCCCGTTTATTTCGTAGCTCTGTATACGAGCAGAGTAAAATCCCTCTTTTACCATCTCCGTTTATTTATTAACCTTCCAAGCTAGACGAATTGATCTATACGTGTTCAACAGTTTCGTCGATAGGGTAGAGCGATAATACCTGGTGACAGCATTCGCAAACAATTTGACGACGCAGACAAATAGTCCTTCAATGGTGGTTAAAAGGACATACGTCCGGATAATATCGCACAGTTCTCTATGGAAGTCAATGTCGTCAGTTAATTGTATACGGTTCACCTGCAGCCAACCATTTTCATTGGCATCCTGTCTTGGCATCGCCTATAAGCTGCTCATACGCATCACTGCTTCCGCCACTAAGCATTGTGTGTGTGTGGGGGGGGGGGGTAGGGTGAGTTAGATGCATCCTTCTCTCTCCAGTTTCTGTGAGGACAACACATAGAGTCAGTTTTTCCTTCCGTATCGCTATTAATAATTGTCGATATATGGTCTAATTGGTCTTAAACAGAATGGATGGCACGAGGTTTATCTGTAGTATTGCTATGTTAATATATTCTGCAACGCTCTCTACATTCCGTCATGTGATAGTAATAAAGATAATAATTACTATTATAATAATAATAATTAATAATAATGATAATAATTATAGTAATGATAATAATAATAGTAATGATGATGATGATAATAATAATAATAATAATAATAATAATAATAATAATAATAATAATAATAATAATAATAATAATAACAACAATAATAATTTTAAAAATAAAAAAACTAATATATAATAACAACAATAGTAATAATAATAGTTTATTGATTGAATAATAATAATGATAATAATAATATAATAATATAATAATAATAAAAATAAAAATAATAATAATAATAATAATAATAATAATAATAATAATAATAATAATAATAATAATAATAATAATGATGATGATGATAACTAATAATCAAATAATAAGAACAGTTATAAATAATAATTATTATAATAATAATAATAATAATGACTCATTGAGAAGTATATTATTATTACGCGGTAAGAATACAGTAGCAATGGCCTGACAAAAGCTCGCAGAACAAAAGCGCCACGTCAAAATGCGCATCTTTTAAAGCGCGCTTTATCAATTGCGGAAAAACCCAAAAAATGCGCGCCGACAAAAGCGCGTATATACGAAGTAATAATCAGAAATAAATAAAGTTTTTAAAGCCAGAAGATAAATCGCAAAAGTTAGTGTCTTATAGAGCTTGAAACAGCACATAACGCACTGTTTCTAAAGCGTTCCTTTGCTTATTGAAGCTCGCCATGTCTCCATTTTTTAAATTGCAATATTAGTCGCGAAGATTCCGCGAAGATACTCAAGCAATGGTACGTTTTCGTATGTTGGAAACAAGACAGTCGTCGGTTAAGTTTCATAATAACATTTTGATTTCGATGTCTAAAACCGAATTGATAACGATCTAGATATCATGATCTCAACGTGATCCTGCTCCTTTCGAAATTGATCAATGAGCTTTGAAGCATTGATTTAAACTATAGTTTTTTTCTACTATTATTTTCACATCTAAGTGTCTGCGTACTATTGTGTTCACTGCACTGTGCTCACACCACATTATTGCGTGTTACTCATTGTCGTATAGAGTATAAAGTTACCACCTTTATTCTAATCAATCGAAGTGTGAAGCGTTTGACCTTTTAAGTTATTCAATCAAAGGACTAATTATAGTCAGTGCTTCCCGCTTTCGTAGGCGCGCAGTTGATGGAGCTGATTCTACAGCGCCCAATTGACGGCGCGCTTTTGTCGGTGCGCTTTTGTCGGTGCGCTTTTGTCCTTCGCGCCCGTAGCAACACGTGAATATATGTTTTGCAGGAGTTCACTTTCAAGTAGTTCGCAAGTATCTGTTTCACTGATAATTTGGCCTTCGCCGCCACCAATGGAATTGAAGGCTGATTGAACCTATGACAGGTATCGAACCCGAGTCCTTCTGATTTTCGAGCCAGCGTGTTAACATTCAACCACCTCCCGATGTCGAATGCCTGGGTCAAGTCATGAAGTTGAAAAATAAATTATGTTTGCATTTACTACAATTTTCAAGTAACTTTTGTTTCATGTGAATATAGCTGGTCAATTGTGATTCTTCCAGGTGTGAAGTCTCAACCCGGATAGTTTAAGACTTCTCTCAACATAGTGCATCTTTCGGTTTGAGTCATTTTATTGTGCACAGTTTTCTTCACATGAGCTGATACTTCCGAAATAGCCTAAATAAACACTTTTGTAGTGAATCTTTCCACTTATATGCTGCTTAATCCTTATTCACTCGACCTGCATCTCATATATGGCATCTTAATATCACAATAATAGTGCTCTGCTGTTTGGAAGCATTTCATTTTAACTTCATTTTCAAGTTGGCGATTACAGCCCGTAGGCTTGTGTGTATGACCTGTAGCAGTTATATCGTCCCACTGACTGATGTTGACAACCCACATCGATTGCCCTCCTGTGATTTCTTATAAGACGGTAGACTGAGTTCAGGATTAGCTCAGGTCATTTGTAGCATAAAACTGAAGAAGTTTCGCCAATACTTTCCCATCGGTATGGAGACTATAAGAGGCCTATAGTTTTAACAGAGATGCCTCTGGACTCTGGAGGATGAATTGCTGTCTGTACCGATGTTTGCAGTTACTATCCTTCACGATGAAGATACTCTGAGGCTGTGTCAGCTGTAGTTGTTCGTAATATCTACCAATGTCTGTATCGGTCACTGCTACTGACATCAGGTTTGCCTTTTATAACTGCCAACCGATGCTCTCATGCGTAAAAAATTGCGTATACGGGGCTTTGTGGCTCAGTCTCCTCCCACCATGCATGGTCGCAGATGTCTCCGCTCAGCTGTGCAAGTCGACGGTTCAGCAAAGAAGTTTTTCTGTGACCGGGGCATATATCCTCCGTGTAGAAATTGCCTAACAACGTGTATATAAGACACGAACGCTGCCCGCCTCTTTTCGGCAATGCTTGAAAATTGTTGCTTGTGTTGATAGTGGCTTCATGGTGATTGATTGGTTTATTGATTGAATGATTGCTTGATCGCGCTATAGGTCGAGACGAATCAGATGGCGCTATATAAATTTACGATTGCAATTACGACATTTGCAAACTTGGTGAAAAATATTGCAGATATTGTTCCTTGCCATATCAGCTTGCAAACATTTAATCTGCCATTGCTTGTTCCATTCCCTTCCTATAAGAGCCCGTTGCCTCTCTTTCTGCTTGTATGTCCATCTTCCGCCACCTCCTTTGCTACTGCGCCCTCTCGCGGCTGCTGACAGTCTCATCTTTCTGGGGTTAGAAATTTAATCTTTCTAACTGTCTGGGCCATCATATCCCGCAAAGGCCAATACGATGTATCATCTGTATCTGTATAATTCTGTAAGCGAATAGTCTGCATGCTGTTGACGATGTTCCTATGTATGAGCGCGTCATGACACTGTAAAGCCCTGCATTGCCAATGTCGTTGATTCCTAATTCCGTCTTCCCGGTGTAATCCTCCTCCATGGTGTTTGTGTACACCATGTGGTATTAGTAGCGGTGTATATATGGCTGCTGATTCTGGCGTCTGGCGTTATTCTTGCTGTTCCTATTATCGCAGTTGTTCTGGTGTGCAGTCACTCGGCTGGAAAACCGAAGGTATGTACAGCGGTTGGTGACTGAATCGACAACTCTTTGGTGCCTTGAGCAATTTCATTCGTCTTGCTGGTCTGGCATTCAGTATTCAAGTCTATTAGAAAATAATAATTACAAAAGTCATAATAATAATAATAATAATAATAATAGTTATAATAAGAGTCATAATAATACTAGTTATGATAATATTCCGTATAATAATGATAATAATAATGATAATAATAATGATATAAGTAATAATATTATTATTATAGCAATAATAATTATGATGCTGCTGAGGATGATGATAGTCTTGGGACAATTTTCGGACATAGTTTTAGGAACGTGCGGGATTAGAACAACAATGGGTAAAATTAAAAAATATACTGATAATGATAGATGTAATAACACAAAAAAGTAATAATAATAATTATAATGAAGACAATCAGGACCCCATGGAAAGTCTCCATCTCGGTCGCCAGGAGCGTGTTGACGAAACACGTGATATCTGTCTGCCACACCCGTTCATCTTTTACACTGTCATGAATGAACGAACGGTTGGTGAGATATCGTACATCTAGGAGGTATACAGTCTGTCTGTCCGTTTATGCATATGCACACTTTTACAGCTATTGGCCCGAAACCTTCGCTGTTCGCTCGGGGAACACCTGGGACACCCAGTAGGGGTGGGGGTTGGTGAACCCGCGGCCGCCCTCTTCCTGCTCTCCACGGTCAAAAACCTGTCTCAACCCGTGCAACGCCGGGTTCCCCAACTAGTAATAATAATAATAATACGACCCTGACCATCCAGGTAACTGATTCATCCAAATTTATGAGTCCCTCGGGAACTAAATATCTCAGGGCAAATAAAAAATATTAATAATAACAATACTAGTTCACATGAATAATGATGGTTCATATAATCAGAGTTAGCAGATTAAGATATTGTTTCGTTGTAGGTGGCAGATTGTATCATCATGCTGGATCCATCGAAGCAACAAATCGACCGCCAGACCCTTTGAACCGACCCCCTCAGGGTGATCTGTCGATGATTCGACCAGGTTACAGCCCTGGTCAGGTCCTTCAGGGTATCCTCGATTTCCCAGAGGTCGGCCTTGGTCATCCGTCACCCCCTAGCGGCGACGTGCCTCGATTGGGTGATGTGCGGTCGAACCTTCCTCTGCCCTCCTACCCTGGTAACGGAGTAGGAGGGGCGTCGACCGTCAGTTCCTCTTCTTGTCCATCGCCGTGCAATTCTTCATCCACTCCTCTTCCGTCACCAGTCTGGTTACAACTCCAGCATCATCAGCAGCAACAACTACAGCACCAGCAACAGCATCGTCCATCTCCCGTCGTTTCATCACCTCCTCGTCTCTCTCCTTCCGATCACGTGGCACAAATCAATCGATCGCTTCAGATTCCTCACCAATCACTCATTGATGATCGTCAGCGAATGGCGAACATCTCCTCGGCAGCATCCTCAACATCCTCTGCCGCCATTGCCGCAGCAGCAGCATCGACCGTTGCCGTTGACACGGCACCGTTCTGCGACGCTGATTACGAGACTCTACTTCTGTGCGCAGACTCTGGCACCGGCATCACCTTCAGCGGCTTCCTTCCGCCTCCGGAAGTACCTCCATCTCTGCATCAGCAGCAGTCTTCTCATCAACCCCAATCTCCCGCCGGGATATCTGTTTCGTCAGCATCCGCGACTGAAAAGGGCCATCGAACAATGCCGGACTCCATCTTCTACCAGCCAACAAAGCGCGGAAAATTATCAGAGGATGATGATGGTGATGATAACGATGACGATGATGACGACGACGACGACGATGATGACGAGGTGATGTTTGCGTCACGTTACGACCATCGTTCATACGCACCTACAACGACTACGACCATCTACGACCAATTCTCATCATCTGCGTCGTCGACGTCACTGGCCCATCTTCACCAGAATCATCACCCCGTTCTTCATCATCTTCAGCAGCAACAGCAGCATCAGCAGCAGCCGGGCTATTACATCATGGGCGGATACTGCAGCGATATTCATCCCTCTGCCGATGAGATCTCTAATGCAGGTGGCGCCACTGGTCACGGTCACGTGCACAACGGAATATCTCCATCTTCAATTGTCGGATACAATCACTATCGACCAGCATCCGATGTCATGTCATCAACCGCCAACTGGACCAAGTACAACCAGATTTAATCCAGCCTTACAGAGTAAAGCAAGTATCATTTCGTTCGAGCAAGCAGTACAATTTGGCCTATAGTTTGCAAAGAAACGCAAGCTTAGTTTCGCTTCAGAAATTTTTGCCAACAAGAGAAACAAATAATTATGACAAAAATTTGATCAAATAGCATCGAAATTTATAGTTTTCAGCCAAATTCATTAAACGTAGTCAACTTTGTTGCACACTTTAGGCCTGCTTAGAACAATAAAATCTTTTTTAAATCCATTGAAGCAGAACAGGTTTTGTTCTATTTATAAATTTGATGCCATTGTCATCGACAAATGAGTAATGAGGTTTAATGAATGCGAAGCTAATCAATATGGAAAAAGAAAATGATGAATTGTGTGTTCGGTCTGTAGGCTCTATCAGAAAGAAATAAGATCAGACGTTATCATCACTTATACTTGAAAGATGAATATTACAATACATGACCGTGTATCAATGCATTTTATACATTAAAGATGCTCTGCATGTTTTTATGTTCTTAACCATGCATGAATTCATCAGACTCGAAATCGTATGAATGAATTTGTTTTTTGCTTACATGCAATAAATTATTTGCACAATCTGTCATAATACATCCATAGGCTGCATTCATCGCCTATATATAGATATATAGATATGGTGACACCGATATAATAGTTATCTGAACACTGCTCGCGTTTGATCAACTGCTGTTCCGTTCTTCGGTGACTTTAGCATCAATTCTTCTGCGTTTTATGAGGTATCTCGTGTATCTAGGGTTGGCTTACTTGCATAGTACATACATAGAGTATAATATACACAAATGCATGCATACATATATACGCGTACATACACGCATACATGGTCCCATGTATGCATGCAAACAGACAGTGACTTCAACACAAGCACGCACACTTAATTATAACGCAGAGAAAACCAGAGAAATGGTGATTGAAGAGACCAAAAGAGACAACTAACACCGATAACTATCAACATTCAAGGAGAAGACCGCGAACTTATTCGGCAAGTGTGTCTTAAAGCAGTTTGCCTATATCTGTAGTCACACAGGAGAGGTAGTAATCGCAGGTGGCAGCAACTAGACAGACATGAACAGGAGAATTTGACGCACTTCACAGGTATTTGAAAGACGAACAGGATTTAAAGAAGCAGAAAATTAAGAAAGAAGATAGCAAGGATTGAAATTTACCGAAACGATGACACAACCGATCTTATAGTATACGGATCGGAATAACGGACAAAGCGTAAATATAACGATGAAGAATTCTTATGTTTAGCTACGAAGGAATGCAGTGATTCCAAGACTTCAGAGAATAAGAAATGATGACAATAGGCAAAAAATAAGTATTGAAAGTTCCAAACAAATCGATAACGAGTAGACAGAGTCGTGCAATGAAGATTCTCCGATGGTTTTTGGTCAGAGGACACAATTCCACACATTGCACTGCAATCGAGATTCGAATGGAAAAGAAACAAAGCCAGACGAAGGCAACAATGGACAGACAACAAACATATTAATGAGATCACTTGTTCTTACACTAAGGAAGGGAAGGAGGGAGCACTAGAGTCGACGAAAGACAGAAGACAATTGAGGTATTTCATTCTTACACAAATGCAACGACAAATGGCATACATACGTACATACATACATACATACATACATAAATGCATATATACATACATACATACATACATACATACATACATACATACATACATACATGCATACATACATATATACATACATACATACATAAATGCATATATACATACATACATACATACATACATACAAAAGTTATACATACATACATACATACATACATACATATATACATACATACATACATACATACATACATATATACATACATACATACATACATACATACAAAAGTTATACATACATACATACATACATACATATATACATACATACATACATACATACATACATACATATATACATACATACATACATACATACATACATACATATATACATACATACATACATCAATGCATATATACATACATACATACATACATACATACATACATACATACATACATATATACATACATACATACATAAATGCATATATACATACATACATACATACATACATACATACATACATACATACATACATACATACATGCATAAATACATACATACACACATACATGCATACAATTTATACATACATACATACATACATACATACATGCATACATACATACATACATACATACATACATACATACATGCATACATACATACACACATACATACATACGTACATACATACATACATACATACATACATACATACATACATACATACATATACGTTGCATGCATATCAACTGACGCATGATGCAATCATTTCCTTTTTGCACACGCCGCTGAAGCGACGTTTATTATGAGTTTCGAACCAAGCATACGCTTTCAGTTTTTTTCGGAAAGGAAAGCAGTTGGTAATTGGGTTTCGGACGATATGTCTACATTTCGATGGTCTGTAAACAGAGGCGCCGTTTTCGATGAGTTGGAGGTTTTCTGTATACAGACAGTTTTCGATGCCGTTGGCACAATATAATAGGCCTATGCCTTTAACTATATAAGGCAGTTGTTGTTAGTGGTCTATAAGCAGTGGCCTATTTATGAATTTCGTGACATAAAGGATCAATTTCACGTTGGGCAGAATGGGACCAATTGTGAAAAACTTGAGGAGGCTCCATTTGAAACATTCGGCTGAAAAACGCCTTTAACGGTACGTGTACTACGTTTTGTAAAGTAGCATACGTCGCGCAGCAATTGTACATTGAACTTCACTTGTACAGTTTTGCGATATATTGGTAACTGAGGAAAATCTGCATGTGGAGTCGGTGATGTTGCTCTTTGAAGTGCCTGGATGATTTCTGTGATTAATCCAAGATATCATTGTTGTAAGACCTTTTTCACAATATGTAAGGTTTCAAATGTAGGATTACCTAATGTCGAGTTAAGCTTTATTAACCTTATCCAACCCTCACCTTATTATATATTATTAAATTATATTCACGGTCTAAATTGCATAATTATATAGTATCCACTGCAGCCACTCTATACTACGCACACGTCAATTGCACAAATCGTCCTTACATTACGTTTCTGTGTAAAGTATCTCATTCCGTGTCAATGACTCTATTTTACTCCAAATATCAGTTTAAACTTTTCGTTCTAATTTTCGGTTACTTTCGTTAAATTCGTTGAATGATTTCGTTTGGTGTGCAACGGCATTCTGGATTCGCCAGCACCAAAAACATGTGTCAGTCTGCAAAGCGAGTCATGACTCATTACGAAATGCAACTTTAGAAGACTGTCATATTTCCAATAATGTTTTCTTCATTATGTGGTAGGTCTATTTATCACCGGTATCTGTAAACTTATGCAATAGCTTGATAGTAGCAAACAGACATTAATGAAACAATGGATTATTCATGTGTTTGCATAACTATAACTGTAATTACGTGGAAATGTGTATTTGCTTGACGGTGGCTTTCAACTACCTTTCACTATGCATGTATACACGGCGTCCCAATTGAACTGATAACCTTTTGTTTTGTCAATGTAGAGCAGTTAATTCTAAAAATTGTTCAATATAAATTTGCAAAGGGGAGGAGGGGTAACTTTTGTTATTTACGAGAATTGGATCATATTTTACTAACATGGTCCAACGTATGGGCCTATGCAAATGTATAGTCGGACAAAAAATTCGAACTTTTCAAATATGTCAGCCTAAACATTATATTTTACATTTTTTTAAACTTTACAGCTCGACAAAGAGATGAAGATGTCAACATTTAAAATTAACTTGAATCAAATGTCTCGCCATTCATCGATCGCATGATCAACAATTCCTTGATCAAAACGATTCCATTCATTCATAACTCGCCGTTTGAGATGGGCATCGTAGAGTATATAGAGAGAAATACGAAGGAGTCATATAGAGATACAAAGAGAAATAGGATGAAGTTATAGAGAGATACAAAGAGAAATAAGATCGCGTTATGGAGAGATACAAAGAAAAATAATAAGGAGTCATAGAGAGATACAAAGAGAAATAAGAAGGAGTCATATAGAGATACAAAGAGAAATAGGATGGAGTTATAGAGAGATACAGAGAGAAATAAGAAGGAGTTTTAGAGAGATACAAAGAGAAGTAGGAATGAGTCAAAAAAAGATACAAGGGATATAGAAATGAGTCATAGCGAGAACTAGGAAGGAATTATAGCGATGTATACAGAGGATAGGATGGAGTAATAGAGAGAAATCAATAATAAATACATGGAATTTATTGCAGAATTACAGAGAAGGAGCCATAAAGAGGTACAAAGAAAGATAGGAAAGAGTCATTTTGAGAGATACGAAAATAATAATGAGAAGTCATATAGCAGAAATACAGACAAAAATAGGAAGGAGCCGTAAAGGGACACCAATGGAAACAGGAATGAGTCATGGAGATATGCAAATGGAAACAGGAATGAGTCATAGAGATATGCAAATGGAAACAGGAATGAGTCATGGAGATATGCAAATGGAAACAGGAATGAGTCATGGAGATATGCAAATGGAAACAGGAATGAGTCATAGAGATACAAAGAGAAATAGGAAAGATTCAACGAGACATGCAAAGTAAAATAGGAAGATGTAATGGTGAAATATGTAAAGAGAGATAGCAAAGGTCGTGGAGAGATACAAAGAGACATAGGAAGGAGTCATAAGAGAAATACAAACATAAATAGAAATGAGCCGTCAAAGGATACCAACGGAATGAGTCGTAGAGATACAACGAGAACTCGGAAGGAATCAGCGAGACTTGCAAAGTGAACTAGGAAGATGTTATGGCGAAATATGCAGAGGCGGCGATCTCGTTTGACAGGTGGGAGACATCCAATGAGAGGGGTATAAAGTGTGGGGGAAAAAAGATATGGGAAGGAGTCACAGAACAAATACATGCAGATATATACAAATAGGAAGGAGTTATAGAGAAATACACAGAGAAACAGGAGTAACTCTTTCCATAGATATAGTAATAAAAAGAGAAGTAGGAAGGAGTAGTAGAGAGATACAAAAAAATAGGGATCAGTCAAGGGAAGCAGGAAGGAGTCATATAGAGTTACAAAGATATAGGAATGCGTTATAGAGTAATACACAGAGAAACCGGGAGGAGTCATAAATATATGCATAGAGTATTAAGAAGGAATTACATAAAGAGTTATAATATAGACATTGGAAGAAGTAATAGAGAAATATACAGATAAAAATAGTCATGGAAAGAGTCATGGAGAAATAAAGGAGAATTAGGAAAGAATTAAAATGAGACATGCAGAGAGAAATGTGAAGACATTTTAGCAAGATACACAGAGAAGAATAGGAAGGAGCTATAAACAGACATGCAGAGAGAAATGGGAAGGAGTCAGAGCGACATACAATGAGAAATAGGAAAGAGTTATGGCAAGACATACACAGAGAAATAGGAAGAAGTCATAGAAGAAATAAATGGACTAATAGGAGGGAGCCATAGAGAGCTAGAAATGGAAATAGGACTGAATCCTAGAATAAAACAAAGAGAAATACAAAGGAGTCCTAGAGTGATACAAAGAGAATCAGAAAGGAGTCATAGGGAGATACAACGAGGAATAGAAAGGAATAATAGGAGGACAATAAGAGAAATAGAAGAATTCATAGAGAGATTCAAAAGGGAATAGAAAATAGAAAAGAGTCATAGAGAGATAATAGGAGAAATAGACAGGAGTCATATGGAGATACAAAAAAAACAGAAAAGAATCATAGGGAGATACAAAGAGGATTTAGAAAGGAATAATAGGGAGATAATAAGAGAAATAGAAGAAGCCGTAGAGAGAAACAAAGAGGAATAGAAGGAAATCAAAGGGAGATACAAAGAGGAATAGAAAGGAATAATAGGGAGATAATGAGAAAAGTAGAAGAAGTCATAGGGAGATACAAAGAGAAATGGAAAGGAGTCTATAGACAGATACAAAGAGGAATATAAAAGAGTCATAGGGAGATAAAAAAATTAATAAAAAGAAGTCATAAGGAGATTTTAAATAATTACTAGAAAGTAGTCACAGGGAGATACAAATAAGAATAGAAGAGAGTTAATAGAGAGTATGTATCTTCATTTATTGAGAAGTCATACGAAATAGCAAAAAAATAGGAAGAAATCATAGAGAAATACACAGAGAAACAGAAAGGAATAATGAGAGATACATGGAGGAATAGAAAAGAATAATAGGGAGATAATAAGAGAAATAGAAGAAGTCATAGGGAGATACAAAGAGAGAGATACAAAGAGGAATAGAAAGAGATAATATGGAGATAGTAAGAGAAATAGAAAAAGTCATAGAGAGATACAAATAGGAATAGGAAGAAGTCATAGATAGACACAAAGAAATTTAGTAAGGAGTCATAGAGAGATACAAAGAGATATAGAAAGAAGTCATAGGAAGATACAAAGAAGAATAGGAAGTACCCATAGTGAGATATACAAACAGACAATAAAATTGAAATCACAGAATGAATTATGAGATAGAGCAATATAATATGATAAAGAAAGACATATATACAAAGACTATACACATATCTCACGTTATTATCGATGTTCCTTTAATGTATTTGAACAAACACGCGTACCTTTGTGGCTTCCCTTCTCGCTACCTTCTGTATATAAAAATGATCATTTTATGACACATTGTGTCCATGTCTGTCGTTGCTCGCATATTTTAAACGTGTGTACATTGCATGCATTGGAATGATGTCAGCGACTGAACGAAGGAATACCGACTGTTCGTAAAAAAGGGAGAGCAAACGTTAGACGATGTGTCGACCTATGCCTTTTATTTATTGTCAACATGAGCGCGTCTCAGCTTGTGTTGACTAAGAGCAAACATTTCGTGTATCGTCCAGTTTAACCTCTGACAAACGGGTTTCAAGTCTTATGTATGCATATGTATATGCACACATTGTGTGAATATACATATGTATATCAAAGCCTACTTTGTATACAAACGTATAATGTTGGCATATATACTACATTCAGCCGTTACACGTGTATATATGTACAGAGGTATACACTTGCGCATATATTAATTATTTGTCATCATTGTGGATTTTTTTGTTCAAACGCTTTTCGGTCAGAACATTAAATTGAAATCAAAATAATAGAAACTACATGTTGATGTCTTTGATTATGCACGTGATGCTGAATTTATAATAATGTCATTTTTATGCCCCATTTAATAGACCTTCCAGTTTATGTATAGAGACTTGGCGAAAGGGAGAGAGAGAAGGAGAGACAGATACAGAGACAGAAGAGAGAGAGACTCTTAGAGAGCCAAATATAATATATATGTGTGCATATACAAATATACATTCAAGCGCACATGCATACATGAACACACACATACACATACATACACAAATACATACATGCACATATGCACGCATGTACAATTGTACATGTAGGCCTACGGACAGACAGATGTTATGTTGTAATTAATATTTTACTAATAATATTAAAGTCTGGTGTATACTATAGCATGCAGTGTCGCCAAAATTCTCATTAAATGTTTTGTTTTGCAATGAATTACTTATGGAAAGTCGACAAGTAACAATAGGCTTATATAATCGTTAATGAGTCTGTACGTTGAACTAACCTATAGTGCATGCCTCTTCAGACTCAGAGAAGCTCTTCAGTCCAGACTTGTCAAAAGAACAGCGATACAACAACATTCTTCAGTTAACAATTACAACTACCGTTGACCACCTCATATTTACCTTCTTACATACCTGTTTACGGTCTTGTCCACCTACTATCCTACTTTCCTACCTCCAGAGTAGAACATGCATAATCAAATAATAAGTTCATTATTATTATATATGTGTGACAATGCGTGTACGTATGTCTGCAGGTAGGTCAGTAGGCATATACGAGTCTGGAAAACTATCCCTGCCGTGGCCATTTCCCCCGGAGATATCCCCCAGTATGTATCCCCCAGACATTCCCCCTTTGATTTGTTACCCTGCACAAATATTGATGAGAAAGTGCAGCACGTGCTTTCATCAAACACTACAGTAGTTCTCTTCAAGTAATGCCAGCCACAGTTTAGGATTCAATCTCTTCCGAGTTGTTCTTCAACTGATTTGTGAACAAATTCAGGGCAGCTTATAGTGCATCAGCAAATTAAGGATCACAATTAAGCACAATATAATTGAAGTTCCGAAACTAGATGAAGCAAATATCAGATAAATTGGCATGCTCAGTGCTCATTCAATCTTATGGGACGTTTGTGGGAACGTCCATTGTCCAGGGGCTGTATCCTACTGAAACGTCCGGGTGGAAATTTGGGGTGGGGAAATGTCGGGTAAGGATGTCTGGACGATAAACGTTTATAGGGAAATTGCCTGGAAAGTCGCATAATAGTTTACATACACTGGTACTTACTTACTCATGAGTTCGTTTGCTTTAGCGAAGATCTTTGCTGTAGATATACCTAATGATCCTAATCACCTGGGACTACTCGTGTCGGAAACCTCATGGAACAGTAAATTCACGAGTGCCAGAGTCAGTTGGGAGGTGTAGGACGCTGGCTTGATGTTGAACCGCTGTCGTCATCGGAAAGATCCTTCAGACTTTAGAGGATCAACCTCTTCAAGAGGTATATGTATATAGTAAGATAGCGCTTTTACCTTTACCTGACATGCAACATGTCTGCAGCTGCATGTATTGTTTGCATACGTATGTATACCTGTCTGTATGTGTTCTATCGCCTCCCTCTGATGCGAATTTCATAGGTTAAGGTAATCAACAATTTGAAATACGAACCTATGCCTACATGCCAAAACTCTGATAACTTATTTGAAGTGGCATCTGTATGTCTGTCTATCTGCCTGTCTCTTTGCTTAGACATCTGTCTGCTTGCCTGTTTGCCTCTGCCTGCTTGCTTGTCTATGTGTAATTCTGTCTAGCTGCCAGTCTGTCTGGCAAAGACTATATCTTGTCTGTCTGTCCGCTTCAGACAGACAAGATATGTCTGCCTCTGTCTGTCTGCCTCTATCCCTATATCTGTTTTTACAATAGTATCTCAATAGCTTAACATATGCGTAAGCACTTATTAAGCAGGCTCAGTTGGATAAACTTCGTTCGGCAGAAGTCGATGAATTGCAATGAGCCAACAGGATAATCATCATCATCGCCGCCGCATCACTCCTACCCTCCTTCGTCACTCTCTTCCTATGTACGTCACTCCCTCCCTCTGTCATAAGTTGTCATCCTTGGTGTGTGTCAATCGTTCTTTCGCTGACTGTGACTGATTGACTGACTGATTGATTGATTGATTGCGAGAACGACAATCAGTCGCTTAGATCAAAGCAAGTGTCGGTTTTCCGATGACAGGAACTACTCGAGAAGGTCTCGCGAGACGCCACCAGGCGGCAGCACCAGCAGATATTATATCTTATATACGTTTACACGTTGATACGGTTGTCAAATCATTGGTATAGCTTACTACACGGGTACATGCTTATATATAATTGCATATATATATAGTGTGTTTGTGCGCATACATATATTGTTACACATGCATATATAAATATGTAGGGAATTTTCTGCAAACAGATGGACTAAATAATATATATATATATATAATATGTGGGTATTTGTATGCCTACGCTCCATTGCAACAGCAATTATCAGTCAGTTGCTGGGACAGACAGACATACACACACACACACAGACACACACACAGACACACGGACGAACGGACGGACACACACAAACACACACGCAGACCCATACATACAGAGAGAGAGAATAGGCGAATCAGACAGACGATATGATAACTGTAGTATACCCGAGCTGTGCCAGTGCTCGCGTGCTTGCACGTCGTTGCACGATCTCGTATTATGTGAGGCTATAAACGTTCATCTCTGCGATAACTGACGATTTGGATATACGGTCATTGATTAACCAAGGGCGTCGCGAGGTCATCGTGAGGTCATCGCAGATGCAGCAGGCAACTGCCCTAAGCATCCCGATTATAGACGCAGCTGACATTGAAGAGGCGCACAAAAGAAGATAATCGGTTTCAGCATTGTGTTTGAAATGGCGCTTCCAAATTTTTTTTGCCTACGGAACCCTTTGATCCGAAAAGTTTTTGACGGAACCCTGACCTACAAGCAAGAACATATTCTGGTATATATGTAGCGCCTAGAAGTAGGTCAATATTTATATATGCAATTTGGTCTTATAATTATGTGACTGGTGATAATTACTAGTTCGTCGAGTTGTCGTATCCATGCGTGAATTAATTGAGCTTGTAAGGAAGGCGAGGAGCGGTTGAAAAGTACGCAAGGAGGCCGAATAAACGCAGAGAAGATGAAAAGTAATTGAAGAAGGGTGAGGAGGAGGAACAATGTCTTCCGTTTTCCCTAGGATTTGAGGCCAGAGGAGGCAGATCGGATATGAGTGTGGAGTATACGAGAGGGTGGCTAATGTATCTCCTCCCTAACGCCAAGACTGCTTGTAAATAACAATTAAATAGTGATCATTTGTTGCAAAAATGGTACTATTCAAAGCGTGAAGTCATGCGGGAAGCTATCGCCACCGCAGACTAATTATGGCAAGCTCAGCAGCAGTTTCTGCATGCGGTAACGCTGTCAATGCGGGGCGACCAAGGTTATTTCTCAACGGAAAAAATATTTCAATAAAAATAGACACAGGGAGGCAGACGACTCTGGGCCCAATGGTGGCGATTATAGCGACGCCACTGAGAAGGAAGAATGACAGTGGGAGAAGGTGGAAGAAGAAGAGAGGAAAGAAGACCTCCCACTATACTGACGCCAATGTATCCTGTCTTTACTTAAGTATCAAGTGTCGGTGACTTGAGTGTTACCCTTGATGGCATGTGCATGCATCCTGTCGGTCTCCGAAGACCTCTTGCAATCGACGCGCTCATGTGGCTATAACGAAGGTCATTAGCATCAATCAATCGATCCATCCATCTATCTGTCAATCAATCAGTCAGTCTGCGAGTCAAACTTGCGGCAGTTGTGATATCAATAATCTGAGGAAATGTCTGGGAATTGTCCTATAGGGGAAATGTTGGGGAGGGTATGTCTCCATGGCGAATGAATGATGTGGCAGAAACAGAGGATGCGATGCATGGAAGAAAGAGGAAGTGCATGAGGTATGCAGCGGAGGAATGAAAATGGAAGAAGGAGAAGGGGATAAGAAGAGTCAGGGAAAAAGAAGAATGAAAGAAGGGGTGGATGTAGCAATGGAAAACAAGCGTATTTACGCTATATATATAACGCTATATGTATATATATATACATATATATATATAGATGTGAAAGAAGCAAACGAGAAAGAAAATTGGAAAAGGAAGATTCAGAGGATGACGATGAGAGGATGAGTGAAGAATGAAATGAGGAGATGGAGGGAGGATGGGAGAAGAAGAATGGAAGTAATAGGAGGTGATAGAATGAAAAGAAAAATAGCAATAGAAGAAGGATGAGGAAAAAGGAAGAACAGAGGGAACTCTTGCAGATGACAAAACAGACGAGAAGGAGAGGGAATTCCATGAGGCGATTTGTATAATGGGGAAGTAAATGTCGGGAGAGCTTGTCGAAGTTTATCTCAGTGGTGAGTCATGTGGAGTATAGTTTATAGTAGGCCTATATGTAACCTGTAGGCTGTAGGCCCTAAAGATATGAATTGTGTATTTGTTGGATCCCTGATATCGTGCGTGTGTTCGCTTCAGTTGATCTTATAGTCTCAGATGATGTGCCTCCTCAGCTGAGTAATGCTGATAAGGCCTAAGGGTATTCCAAGCGCACGCGATTACATTACCTTATAGCCGTCTACATTACGTCACATCACGTTTATTTCCTACAGCCATTGCCAACGTATATAGGCTACTCATTTTTCTGAGATGGCTTCGGGTTCTATAGCGGGTTATAATTCCAATAGCGCGGGCCATGCAGTCTAATCTCCTAAGCTGTGCATCGTCGTTGTATACTTGAAGCTTTGCATTAATAAAGAGACCCCCACTCCGGCTCAAAGAACTTCACTATCGCTAATCTTAAGTGTGGACAGATTTAGAACGGAATTCTACAATTGAGGCACGCTCAGCATATGCATATATATATACAAACATATATATATATATTTATATATAGCCAATATGATTTATATATGATTTATATAGTCCTGCAATTGCTGCAAATACATAGTTATAATATCTATGAATACGGTGACTACCTGCATGCGTATATATACGCATATATATTTATAGAGCGCAATTGCTTGACTCGTATAGAGCTATATGTATACGCCATTGGATAAGAATGTATTTATAAAGTATTACACCTTATGTAGTAAAAAGTTGTAATAGTTACATAAAGAGTAGATTAATATGAACCTGACTTGGCATTTGAATTATATATCCATGGCCTAGAAATTGCATATAATTCGCCTCCGTACTTGGGCTATGCGCACATATGCATTTGTGCTAACCAATGTGGCACGGTGGCCGATTGGTTAGAGCGGTCAGCCCGTAACACTCAGTGTGCACAGAGTGAGCGGGTTCGACCCTCTTCCTAGGGGTCAGTCACTATGTTAGAACCATGAGCAAGTCATTTGCGCACAATTGCTCTGCAGTACAACTGCAATTGAGTCGTCGAGGCGTGTGTATGCACTTCTGAGCAAAAAATGTTGGAAGAACGGCAATATCAAATTTCAGAATAAAATATATCTACTTATGATAATTATGCAAATCTCATGATTCTTTGACAAAACTAGTAATAGATGTATACTATACGTGTCCGCATGGTGTAAGTTACTCATACAGTATCACACACAAGTATACAGTCAAAACTGTTATACTTATTGGCCTATATGTTACATAGGCCCAACTACTTCCTTGCGACAGCTCTCGCCACACAGTATATGTATATGTGTAAATGTATATGAGGCTCATACATGTATATCTATTCGCCTACAATACCCCTACGTATATATTTAAGCATAGGTTATTTATCTAACTATTTATTCAACCCATGTCAACTCCAGCAAATCTTGCAATTTCGAGATTTTCTGCTTAGTGGTTTAACTGTAAGTTCGGCATCGACCGACAAAAGGTGGATGGTCTAATTGTAAATCCGGTCGAATAGTATCGCGCAAATTCGTGTTTATAGAAAGCCTTAGAAAGTGGCGCCGATGTTTACAAATTCCGCCACAGGTAGGTACGTCTAAATACGCAACGCGTTCTTTCTGGTTGAAGTTCCACTGGACTCCTAAGACGCTACACCTGCGACGCTCACAAAGGCGGCCGCTCGACCCTCAGGCCTTTCATATGTCTGTCTGTCTGTCAGGTTGCGTATACCTGTTCAACTGTCTACGTCGTCTTCTGTTTGCTGATTATGCATATACGTATAAATTATACATGTATTATATATTTGTATTTGTATGTGCGCATATTTACTTATGTTTGCTTATATATATATATATATATATATATATTTCTTTATTTATCCCAGTTCTCCTCTGTTCTGTATGTATGACTGTGTGCGCGGCTGTTGCAGTTATTTTGATCCCTTTTCTCTTTCTGTCTCTCTGCCTATATCTGTCTGTCTGTCTATGTCTCCCTCCCTCCCTCTCTCCCTACCTCCCTCCCTCCTCTCTCTCTCTCTCTCTCTCTCTCTCTTACACGCCTTCATTTGCTTATATATATACTATATATATATATTATATATATATAAAATGCTTCCATTTTCTATAGATGATTAACTTTTTCTGTTGCCCACTCAGCGTCTCTTCCTCTGCATGAGTATACCAACTTTTCTAACGAAAAGTGAAAAACTTATAATATGAATAACCAATAACATCTAAATTCAATCATTGCCATGCAGTAGCCATCGTCATCGTAATCAAGTAGGCCTATATTTGAGGCGCTCCAGACGCAAATCGTGGCCAATGCATTCATGGTCTCCAGACTCTCGTTGCTTCTCCTTTAAAAGGTGACCGAGAAAATACAAAATAGAGGAGCAGAATATCTGGAGCAGGATATCATCCGGGTTATATAGAAAGGGCCACTCGACTGAAACTCTTTCTCCCCAGTTTAGTTCCAACATCTAAAATGCTATGGATGCTGAAAGAGTCGTGCTATATACCTGCTCAATTAGATTGTTATACACATACAAATATACATACAGACATACAAGCATACATGTATATACACAGACTGACATGCATTATGAGCCCATCAATTACCTTCCTTTCCCGTTCCGATTAAAAAAACCATGCATGCACCATATAAAGCCAAAGCCGATTGTCAACCTGCCTTGTCCTTAAGCCTTGACCTGGAACCCAACCTGACCTAATAATATTGACCGAATTTCTGGTTTTTCCACCACGTGGCAAATGGCAATCTCTGGAGACGAAGCAATCAGAAGATGCCGATTGAGATATATGGCTTTATAGGGTGCATGCATGGTTTTTTTAATCGTAGTGGAGAAATTGGAAGAAATAGAAATCAGGAGAAAATATACATGTATGTTCCATGGAGGAGGAATGTTCTCCCTGCCGACCTCTCGTCACACTACTTACTATAGAGGGGTCGAAACCTAGTGCATTTTACATTGAAACAGAACAGTTTATAAGTTGGCCAATGCATAGGCCTTTGTATCAGTATAGGCCATATAAGTATGCATTATATATATATATATATATACACATCCATATATAATACATTATATATATATATATGAATGATGCGTATGAATGACGCCTTCAGGTGTATATATATAGGGCTTTGTGGTCGACGCATCTCTGCATGGTCTCAAAGGCGGATGAACAATTGAATGTTCTTATGACAATGAATGGGAGGTGAAGTCAATTCTTTCCTCCTTTATTCGATCCATTGATCCTATTTCTATGCGCATTCTTCGGCGAATAATAATGACGAATATAAACGTAATATAACGTTATGTATTAAATTCAGATACCATATGCTATGGAACTATATAGTAATATATTATATGTGTGCATATATATAAATATATTATGTATATCTATATACAAGGTGCATGGCTGGATACAAAAATACCCCACTAGACGAAATGCAATTTTTCAACAAAAAAACATTTAAGATTTACAGAGGAAAGATTTTTGTACCTTCGCTGAAAATTTCATTGAGAAAATGTTTCATTGTTTCAAATTTTACGGCTGTCTAAATTCAATATTCCGTATTTTCACAATTACGCAGAAAAAAATGGATGAGCACATGTAATTTTCAATGTCAAATAACCCACCTTTAATTGAAAATGAAAAAATCTGTTAAGCATATTCCAAGTTTTCGCCCCTAGCTTTCACACAAGCTCGAAGTCCTTTGTGAAGCTCAGTGTGGCCTTGTTAATTTAGTGCTGCGGCAGCTGGTCCCATATTAACTGCAAGACTTTCTTCAGCACTTCGATGTTCGTTGGCTTGGGATGAAATGTCTTGTAGCGCTCAAGCATAGAGCTCCCCAGGCGTGATAATCGAGAGGGTTAAGGTCTGGTGAGTTTAGTGGCCAATGAAGTCACTGCAGTTGGTGGCAATAAAGTCTTGAGGCAATTTTGCCGTGCTGGATAAATGAAATCAGACGGTAGAAAAGACTTGCCGTCTTCAAACAGTTAGGGTAGCAGACTAGCAGTGTGTCAACGTAAAGTTTTGCGTCTAATTTAGCCTTGTCTTGGATGAAAATGCAGTCTTCACTTACCGCCGTAGGCCTATACCACACGCCAGAAGAAACCACGACGTGTTTCGCAAACGTGCCTCGCTCAACCACCAGGCAATTTTCGTGAACATCGCGCCTTTTGCCGGCAGAACACACACGGTCGTTCTGATGGTTAACGGGCGGGTTTATGCGGAACAAAATCTTTTTTACCACAATGGTAGACGCTGAATTACTTTCTGACAATCTTCACGACGTGTTTGTTTGACAGATTCTGAGATGATTTGAGCTTGAAAAAAACATCTTTATTCGACCGTTCATCTCCGTAATTGTGAAAATACGGAATATTACATACAGACAGCTGTAATATTTTAAGCAATGAAATATTTTCAATGAAAGTTTCAGGGATTGTTCGCAAATTTTTCCTCTGCACATATTAATGATTTGGTAAAGATATCTGTATTGATTGTTGAGAAAGCGCATTTCTTCTGGTGGGGTATTTTTTTATTGAGCCGTGCACACTGTATATATCTCATTTTCTTCATCTACTTCATATACTTTATTTTCTTCTTCTACTTATATATATATATATATCGACACTAGTCTTTCCGAGTCTACAAGTGATCCTACAGAGGCTTTCTACATTCTCCTCCTGCATTGGCCATCTTGCCTTCCTTCCATCTCTCTTCCTGCAGTTGTTGTAAATCGCATTTGCTGCCCGTTTGATCCAATTTTAACGACTTTGCTTTTATTCTTTTAATTTCCTTTAATATCTTCTGATGTTCTGTTATAACACATAAAACCTTGCTTCTGCCTTTCTTTTGGGCACTCGTCCAATCTGCTGATGACCTCTGGAACAACCCTCGCGCTATGGCCAACTCAACCACTCGACCTGCTAACATAGACCATTTGAAAATCCGCTGTAGGGTTATTGTGCGAACCCCTCCCCCACCGACTGGTCCTTTCATTTAGGTATTCCTTGAACATCGTCCTTACATATCTGAGCGCATCCTCCTCTTTCATCTCCTCATCCTCCTCTTCTGTCCGTCCACTCATCCTCCTCTTCATGCTGCGTCCATGCATCGATTTCACATACCATTCGCTTTCTTATCAATACTCGTAGTCGGTTTGTCTTCCCCTCCTCTTCTTCTTCTTCTTCTTCTTCATCTTTTTCTTCTTCTTCTTCTACAACTTCTTCTTTTTCTTCTTCTTTCTCTACAAATTCTTCTTCTACTTCTTCTTTCTCTTCTTCTTCTTCCTCTTCCTTCTCCTCCTCCTTTTCTTCTTCTTCTTTTTCTTTTTCCTCCGCCTCTTCCTTGAACTCTTTCCTCTGTATTTCACTTTCTTCTGCTTTAGTTTCCGTGGACACACCTGTTAATTAAACGCGGATTCTTCGCATTCAGAATATAATCGAATATCAGGCAAATGCACTTTCAAATATTCCTAAAATTTAATTCTAAAGCAATATCTGTATGTGTATGCGTGTCCATCTGTCTGTCTGTCTGTCTGTCTGTCTGTCTGTCTGCTGCATATATATCTATCTATATGCATGCATGTCTGCAATGCCTGTTTGAAATGTTGTATGACTAGCTGTGGCTGCCAGTCTCTCGTTTGTGTTTTTCTGTGACGTTCGTTTGTCTGCTTACTTGTCTGTGTGATTCTCTGCGTCTGTATTTTGTCTGCCAGTGATGTCAGTCTGACAGTGACCCTGTATGTCTGTGCGTCCATATGTCTGCCAGTGAGTGCCTCTGTCCGTCAATTGGAATGCTGAGACTTATTGAGAGAAGTTGAGATCAAAGCTTCTTCCTCTCTTTCGTCTTTTCCACTTGTTTCGCTCTGTTTATGCTATATTCCTGTCATCTCTTCCTCTCCTCTTCGCTTCCTCCAAATCCCTCGGGTTTCGGCATCTTCTTTCTCCTTCCCCTCTCCTTCCTTCGCCTCCTCCTCCCGTTGTATCCCTTGGGTCTTCCGGGGAAAGTCTTCGGTCTCTTCCATTAGCGATCAATTAAACGTGAGCCTGGACACTTAGCTGGCTCTATCCACCCACGAGGCCGCCGCTTTTCTCGACCTCCCCTTCCACCCGCCGTCCTGGAAAATAAATAAATGGCCTTTCCTGGGTGGTCGGATTTTCCCTGGCGCTACCGAAGCGCTTGTTTCTAACGATGGCAGAGTTGGTTGTGGAAATCTGGTGAGTTTGAGGGGTTTTGTCGTAAACCCCGAATTGGTGGACTGTATCCGAATTACAGAACGAATTTGCAGACCAATAGAGGTGGGCAATGAGTGGGAGACAGAAGGACACATAGACGTCAATTGTGGAAAGAACAGCACAAGAGTTGGGGTTGGGTCGGGAGCGTTTCTGAGTGGATATCTCGAAGGGGTGCTACATAATCCTCCAAATAAATAAAATGAGAACGCTGACCATGCAGAGCAAATGGAAAACAGAGCAGAACGAAGAAGTACAGAGCAGATCAGATCAGAACAGAACAGAACAAAATAGAATATGATAGAACAGACTAGAACAGAATAGAACAGAACAGAACCATGCGGAGCAGCAGATGAGATGAAATGAGTAGAGAAGATACGTCCGACAGAAGACGAGAGGAGATAAGAGACAACTTGTTCAGAAAGGGAGAGAGAGACAGACAAGGAAACGGACGGACGGACGGACGCGGAGGTATAGCTGGAGACACGGCTCATCATGATGCATGGGTGTAGCCACAACCCATGGCTCTTACATTAAGAGTCGTCTTGAGAATTCAGCGCCTCTGTTTTCGCTGGTACTCGAGCCAAATAAATACGTCTGGTTAGATCAAGTAACCTCTAAACAGGTGTTCTTCCGACAGCCGTTCCATCTGACATTTGCCAGCCTCCGGACCAACGACGCACCGACAAGGTGTTGTAATCGATCCTTCTAGGACCCTCAGCAGCAGCAGCAGCAGCAGCAACAGCAACAGCAGCAGCACAACCTTCATCAGCCACTGAGGAGATGCCTTGTGTGGGGTATCAACTACACGGATCTAAATGCTTTCCAAATAATCTTCGTCTGGCGGGCGAGTAGCAGAACAATATCCAGAGGACGGACGATCCGCTGGGGCCATTGACGCTGGGCAACTAATCGCCGATCACCCCAGCGGGGTCTTGGGGGACTGCAACCCACAGAGTCCCCCCATCCCAGTAAGACACCCGTTGCTATTCCTCGGACTGCGGCTTGTTACACCAAGTGCGCCTGATTAGTTTCGTAAATAAATCGATCGACGGAACGAGGTTGGGTAGGAGATGGGTGAAAGTGACACTGACAGAGGTAAAGTCATGGTTACCGGATATTGGGGATGGGGTGGGGTGGATGCCCTTGTATGTCTTGATCCTATCACCCTCGTGTTTGTTTACTGGGATCGTGTTCCTCTGTCGCCAAGGGTGGCTTGGGGCCAAGGGTACATCGATATGGGTGAGGATGGTGCCGAATGTAATTATGATGGGATTGGATAATGCGTACACGATATGATACAGAATTCAATTTCTTACGCGTTTACTATGGCTGCGGTTGAAGCTGATTCTGTGGCTTATGGCTTCAGCCGTTGATGGCTACAGTGACTGCTTACTTATGACTCATCCAGGTGCTGACAAAGCAGAGGGGTGAATTTTAAAAATTAGAGGTGTTGGAAACTTTTGGAGACAATCTCACTACCTTGTCTGACTGTGAGAGAATTAATCGAAAGATGAGCTGAGAATCAATCACAACAAGATTCCCTGTAGACATGAAACTATTAGTTCTGATTTGTGTTGACTGGTGATATAGGCCTAAACACTTGAGACAAAATGATGTATCATGTTGTCACTGTCACGGTTGGTGACGGTTGTGAGGCGCTGAAACAGGAAGATTTGGAATTATTCAGCGGTGTCGTTTCATATTAAGGGACTGAATAGTCTGCGATTAAATTTTACTCTACATATTTTGTTCATATCTTGCCCTTAAATTAGTCTTAGTTAGTCTTTCCAACTTTTCGACATGCATCCGGGAACCCATCCACTCGTCCGTGGCTCAACTCGCATTCGAAGAAGTTGCGATGAAGACGCGAAAGACGATGCGAAGAAGAGACAAGGAAGACGAAAGCAGAGGACAGGGAGGAGGAAGACAACGACGGAGGAGGAAGACGGAGGAGGAAGACGATGACAAAAGACAGGGAGGAGGAAGACAACGACGGAGGAGGAGGACGGAGGAGGAAGACGATGACAAAAGACAGGGAGGAGGAAGACAACGACGGAGGAGGAAGACGGAGGAGGAAGACGATGACAAAAGACAGGGAGGAGGAAGACAACGACGGGGAAGACGGAGGAGAAAGACGGAGGAGAAAGACGGAGGAGAGAGATGGAGGGGAGAGACGGAGGAGGCAGACGGAGGAGGAAGGAGGAGAGAGACGAAGGAGGAAGACGGAGGAGGCAGACGGAGGAAAGAGACGGAAGAAGAAGACGGAGGAGGCAGACGGAGAAGGAAGACGAAAGCAGAGGACAGACAGGAGGAAGACATTCAAGACAACGACTGGGAGACATGTAGACGGAAGATGTGGTTATCGGTATGTGCAGACTAGTCTTCCGAACCATTACAAAACTCTGTAATGTTCTGTCAACTCCGTCTGCGTCAAATCCGACACCCGTTTAACTGCTAATCTGTTAAATTATAAACGCGACAGTGGACTTATAATACATTTAGCGTTTCTCTAAAAGAGAATCTTTAGAGGCGATCTTCAGGCCCGTCAAGTTCCTCAACTGAAATTCCGGGGCCCCAGGATAAGAAATTCCTGATTCCTAATAGAACAATCATAAAGTCACGTGCCTATTACTCTGTAAGACGAAGCGTGTTTCATATCAAACAACGATAGGCTTTTTACTAAGGTGATATTCAGGTGCTTGAATTTAAACTTATTGTATTCATTTTACAAGGGCATTAATTGTAAACTTTGAGTAACTGATTCTGATATTTATCATTAGCTGAAAACGAACGGACCCCTAAAAATCACCGGGTTCTCTCTCTTGGGGTCCTATTGATCCAAACATAATGCAAAACTAAAATCACATAGAATAACTTCTAGATTTAACAGATGAAGAATCCTATCGTGGTAAGTTGTACATTACAAGGTTGCGTGCGAATTGCCTCGTGCCATCTAGCGATCATTTGAAAACAATAAAAATATCGCACACCACTTGGTCAACCGAGTGCTAGACTAATATTTAGTCACACTCTCAAGACAAGTTCACATTCATCAGCAAAGATTACACTCTTCAACCCCCTCCCTTTCACATTGTTGGAATTTTTTTTATTAACAACAATACGTTGTCGCCTATACAGTGCAGTATTCAACCATAGAATCTCTGCATAATTAAAGACGAATCAATGTCACTCAAGAAACTCACCAAATAGCCTTCATTGGACTACTTGTGCGTTAATCGTCTTTTCGAATATTTTGAACAAGTAGCATGCTATATTAACTGGTAGCAGATTGCAATTATTTGTAGTGTGATCCAAAACTATAATTGTCAGAAGATTTTAGTAAAGCAAGAAATATCAAATAACAAATGCTTATTATAACAGTTGGGCCTACTGAATTGTCTTATAGCAAATGTTTATAACAAACTTGAATGAGAAATCTGGTTATTTCATAGTTCTATAAAATTTAATTGCCGGGAGAAACGACAAATAATTGACTACCGTATTGCCTGAGCGCATTGGTTATTGTTCACTTACGGTATCGCACGCAAATTTTTCGCTATTCAGCATTCACGCTAGTAGTACCATATTGTCTGAATTCTACTATTTTTGCCTGTGTGCATTGGGCATGCAGTCAATCTGAGTTTCACGCAACCTCTCTGACTCGCTAGAGGGCGCATTGATCAGTCACCCTTGCCCTGAAAGAGACTTTCTTTTGACAGGGTTTCTCCGCTGGTGTTAGCTTCCGCCCAGTCAATCCTCAAACCATACATAACCCAGTATGTCGTCTCCACCCATTTTTCATGACAACCCACTACCTGGGATAAGAAAGTCTCGTAATATCAACAACGGAGTGGGTCTTTATAGGATAAACGGCGCCTGCCCAGCTGCTAATGGTAGGGTACCCTAGATCGAGTGAATGCTTCATTTGTGACTCGAATACCATCTCGTCAGATGATATAATTATGGTTATTCGCCGGGATCTGTCTTTATTTGCATAGCCTAAACATTCGCTGTTCCCCCAGCACACAAGTGCGCTGTATACCTGTATCGCTATTCATAGGCCCTACTAAGATTAATGATGTTATCGGCCTATATCCGAATTCGTCGGGTGATTCGGGTGCTTTACGTGCAGGAAAATCTCACTTCTCATGTTGTCAATTCAGTGGATTATAAAACAACAGGTACATTCATTTTGTAAAGGTTCTATTCAAGGATTTTGTGTTAATTGGTCCTTGGGTTTTACTGTTACCAGCATCATGATTCTTGAACAGTGCAACAGAGATTGCCACCTTATGTAACTCTCGTCTCTTTTAAAATTAAAATTGAGGCCCTTAATGTTCAATTGCTAACGTTTACTGTTTTAGGCAAATCGTTAAATGTTGCCGATCTTCAGCACGTCCACCGTGTCTTTCCTTCTCTGAGTTTCAGGCAACTTATCTGGCTTGCAAGAGGGCGCATTGATTGTGAAACAAAGTACAGGCATATACGTGTAATGTAATGGAAAACTACACCACCACCAGTGCCATTCTTCGATCCTTTGGCGTTACCGTTTTGTTCCTATTCGAGGCTACTGCTAGATTCTAGTGAAGGCTCAAGCAAAGCATAGTATGCCCGAATAAGAGAAATCCGATTTGGAAGATGCGTCTTTAGGACTAGTGTTGCATATTATGATTGCGCCATATCAAACGATTGTTTAATCCTGATTAAATGTTTGAATGAACAAACGAATCAATTAGACCTAACGAATTTACTTAAATTCTGAAAATGATCGCTGTTTACCACGCTGAAGGCTTAAGCCTCAAGCCAATGATGCTATCATCGAGCGGTTCAAAACGATCGTTCGTTCAAGCCAGATTTAACAGACCTATACTGCCCTACAGCCTATGGTTTATAGATAGGTTACAAAAGTGAATGATTGAACGAATCAACAGCCTACATGAATGAATGTGTGAATGAGCGAATGAATGAAAGAAAGAAAATATAGAAAGAATGAATTGATTAATGAATGACTGAATTGAATGAATTATTGAAATAGCGAATTAACGGATTAACTTACGATTTTACGAATTAACGAATTGATGAATAAAATTTTAATGGGCCCTATCGCAATTCATGGCATGGTCTGTAAACTGGGGCTTTGAATAGGGTGACGTAATCCATTCAGGCGGACAGCCATGGTTACGGATCTGATCCGATCAATTCATTGGCGAATCAGCTGAATCGATTTTCCATGATAGCTGAACATTTATCGATGTTGTTCACCTAGCGAAAGAAAGTAGACGTTCTAGACCCACGCACCCACCTAGCGAACAGTGGCGTAGTTCGTTCAAACGCTTGCGGGCATTTGGCATCAGCGGGATATCGTTGGTCGCTATTAGTCGATGAGACATCATTGGGTGACGGACGGTCGAAGCGGGAGATGGAGGAGGTTCGTCGGCATTCACTGCTGCCGCCGCCGCCGCCATCGGGGCTTTGTTTGGGTTTGGCCGCCGGCAGGAAGGCCGCCGCCGTCTAATACTGACTGGTAATAAACGGGGATTCTGTGCGATCTACAAAACGAAGCAGATGTCCACAAGCAGAAGAGGCGCAGGATTAAGTCGGTTGTTTCTGGAAGACCTCGTCTGCGCTTGTGTTCGTCACGATGGACGGCGTTTAGATTTCCATTAGGTGGTCGAGTCATTGTTATTATTATTATTATCATCGTCGTCGTCGTCGTTGTTGGTGATGTCGAAGAGAATGATGAAGATGAGATTTCGATCGTTCTTCGCTCCGATTCCGATCTTCGTTTCATTCGTCTGCTTTGCGACGTTTGTCGGGATTTGTTCCTCAGAAGGTAAGCAAACAGGTATCTTCATATGTCGAAGGTGAGGTCAGTGTACTGTGTGGTATGGTATCGCGGTGCCGTGTTGGTAACGTCGTCGAGGTCGTTGTCGTCAGTTTATTTCGGTAGTTGTCATCATCATTTATGGACCATAATCATGATTCGTCGTTATCATCATAATTATTCAACATGTGACCAGCAGGGGTGAGTGCCAGTAGATGATTATTTTTACAGATAATGATACTAATGACAATAATGATGATGATAATAATGAAGAAGATAACAGGATCCATCTTGTCCTGGAGCTTTGTCAACTGTCAGCTGAAATACAATCACATATACAGCAATCATCATCTTCACTGTCATCCTCTTTTAATCATGATCATAATCATCATCATCATCTTCGTCGTCGTCGTCATCATCAACATCATCATCATCAGTTTTATATATGTGCTGTGTGCTTGCAGGCATTCTTAATAAAGAATATACTTACTTTTTACATACTTACTTAGTTATTTACTTACTTATTATTATAATAACTATGTTGGCACATCAACTTAGGCGGTCGTGTGTTGCTCACATTTGAAGATTTAAAGTGACCTCGAGGTTAATTATATTTTTTTTAGATGACAAATTTTTCTTCATAGACTCAGAGCAGATAAATCAATTATAAACAGACTGATTGATGATTGTCATTTTTATTATTATTTTAATCAGTGGTAAGTGCAACACTCGGGAGTCAAAAAAATAATCTGGGAGCTGTTTTTGATAGTTAGCAAATCAAACATTCTCTCCCACAGCGGCGGTGAATGAAATGCGTCATTATTATTATTATCATCAGTTTTTTGTTGTTATTATCCATTTAGTAATTTAGCATGGCAAAGTTCAGGAAAGGCAGATGGCCTTCCCACGTTGGACAGCTGCTGAGAGTTCGTTGTTATATTATTATAATTATTATTTTTTACCCTTTTTTATGATCCCTCAGATGCCAGACATATTAATAAGCAATGCTAACTCTGGAGGGGCCATCCATATCAAGATCTGGAACAACAGAATTGCTGTGGAAGGCAATTGTGACAGACAGGTGCTGCTGGTACAAATAGTGGGTTTCTCTTATGTGCCAGAAATTTGGCCTTAGAGGCAAACCATGTTGACAAAAAAGGCCTTTAAATTGGCATTCATATTCCAAAGGACTGGCCTCGACGACTATCATCATTATCATCGTCGTCGTCGTCATCATCATCACCATCTCCACCACCCCAGTCCACCACCACCAACACCATTATCATCATCATCATTATTATTGCTATTATTGTGTTCATTATGATCATTATTATCATTATTATTTTTATTGTTGTTGTCATTATTATTGGAAGTAGTAATTTTATTCATTTTATATTATTATAATCTGACATGTGAGCCAACATTTGCAATATGAAATCAGTCCAGAGGAAGAGAAAATCATGTTTAGGATTGCCACTATATTTCTTATTTGTTTTTGATGCTTTCGATGAGAAGATTTGTATTTTACGGTGACAGCAATATCCTGTATGAAAATTTATCGTCTTCATATTATTTGTTTCGAATGGACAGCTAACAAACAGGAATGAAGCACATTGACGACTTTTGCTTATGATAGGCTAGTTAGTTAGTAAGTAAGCTAGTTATTCTAGCATTTATGTAGTGCCTTTATAATGGCTTTTGTTAAGGCCTCGCCAGCTTAAATAGTATTTGACATGAATGGGAAGTTGATCTCGAAAATGCATTGTCATATAGGAACAATGGGCTTTGTTATTTAGCAGACATTAATTGCTTAAAAAATTGCATCCTGGATTTAAATTCAGGAGCATCATGTGAAAGTGATAATTGTTATTTATTTTATTTATCATGGTTATCATCTCCGTCATACCTTATGCAATGGAATTGGCTTCCATTAGCATAGCACCTTGCGCCCTTAGAGTAATTCATTGGTCTCATCGTTTATTTTCACATATGCCCAGGTTCAGTGTGCACTGCTGAACTTTTTGTAAGGAGGGTATTTATCAAACTACAGCTGTTTTGTTTTGTATTCTATTGCAGCCCTAAGCTTGTCCATTTTAGCCAAGGTTCGATCTTCTGTGAAACAGATCATAGACTATTTCTGCACTTCTGAAACTGATTCTGTGAAGCAATCATCTATTGATATTTTGTGTATAATGTTGACTGCAGGAAAGAAGTCACTAGTTTCGATTAGATTAAAAACTTTATGAGTCACAGGTTTTGGGCTGATGTTTGTAGTGACAGACTCATGTCACTTATAAGAGGTTCTTATAAGGCACTATTTTAATAGACAAACACATTATGCATACGTTACAAATGAACATTACTTTACCATTGCCACTGTAGTTGCAACAGAAACGATCGATATTTGTCTTCAGCTTTTGCAAGTTATAGTCTTTTCCGATTGCATCCCTGATGCGTTTTTAGTGCCCTGACTTCGTCATCAGATTCAGAAAGCCAAGTAGTAATGCATTTTCGTCCGTTATGAGTGGTTAACTGTCTTCCTGTTCCTTGGGCTCGGCCCAAGGGAATCGACCCAAAGACCGCTTTCCCCTCTGACCCATTTAGGATCCCTTTGGTTGGAAAGGGCCAATCAGAGCCTGTAGAAACTTGAATGAACTAAATAATATATGAGTATCAGTACAATCCTATCACTCACACATGGTTGGTTCTCTATGAAAACACGTGTGTATGTCCAATATATATATTACATATATAATATATATATATATATATATTATATATAAGACTAAGTACATGTTATGCATTCATATATATTTTATATATTTATTATTCTACAGACTGTGTATTTGCTTTGTTTTTATTGGGGAAGAAGCAATTTGTTAATCATCTTTCATATCAATATAATTATAACAAGAGAAACAAGATTTGATATCAATGTATGTTGACATTGTACACAAAGAGTGTGAGCCAGAGATGTTCTGCCCCTTCCTCTCCCACTCAGAGTAGGGTATGTCCACAAAGTGCTATATAATGAGGTGCTATACATATTTGATGACAGAGTGATTATCATCATTTACAAAGTGTTTGATATTCATGAAAGCTGGTTTGATCTGGTTTGAAGACTTTTTAAGAACCACTTGTGTGTTGTGCCAGATGAGGTACATCGGCATCGGGTGTTGCTGGGTAGCTGGGGGGGGGGTGGGGTGAAAAGAGGTGCCATGTGGCACTGTTGCTGCGGCTGCGGCTGCTGATGGTTCTGTGATGTTTTCTAACAGATGGACGCCGTTTATGAGTTCCCTTATCTAAGCGAAAGCTCGTCAGCTGCCATAGGAACCATCAAAGGAAAAGCAAATCAATTGTCTGCTCAGCTGTGTCATTGTCTCCTGTTCCCCTCCCCCTCTCTGTCCTCTATCCGCTTCTTCTGTCTGTTTGTATACGGCTGCATCTGTTCTCCTGTCATTGTTTTGCCTCACCTGTCTGTCAAGTTCGGGCCTTGAACGATATCCGCCTCTGCAACTTTTGTCTTTTGCTTGACCCTCATTGACCTCATTTGGTGCCTGTGACGCAGCCAACCGAACAGGTGTCTCCAGAGCCAGCCTTCAAGATAGCCAGGTGTTGCTTCGGTTGGCATCAAGGAGGTATTGATACAGTGTCATAAGTATGGACACGCATCAGCTGTCAGCTGCATGCGTGGGAGTCTGGTGGTTGATCTGTGGTATGATATATGGGTGTAAAAGATCAGTGAAGTGATTTGAGACTGAAAGATACTTAAGAGGCATTGTAAAAGGCCAACACTCACACATACAGTCATACATACATTTATACAGATGTGGGTACATATACAGGGATGGGCAGTAATTTAATTGAGTAATTGAAATTATATAATTTGAATTGTTAATTTGTAATATGTTTCCCCAAATCAATTACATTCAATTTTTTTTGTCTGTAATTTATAATTTCAAATTACATTATGAAAACCAAATTACTTTACATTTCTTGATAAATAAAGATGGAAAATGTAAGAATTCCATGGATCAAAAATCGTCATACTTTGATATCTTAGTAACACTATTACTTATTTTTACAGTTTGATGCTGCCATGCCTTCTTCTGTACCACTTGAGAGACTTCAGTTTTGCAGAAATGATTGTAAGGCCTAACAGAAGTCGTCTCTTGGATACACTGTTGGAAATAATTATCGCATCACTCTGGCAAATTGTTAAAATCGGTTGAATACATTTGAAGTCAGTTTTTTAGTAATGTCACTCATGTTATTATGTAAGATCAGTTATTCACATATTTCCATAAATGTCTATTCAGCTCCATTGGTCGATACAATGAAGAAAATAATAATAATCTCATTGGTTTTTACTCATTATATTTATAATTATTCGTTACACCACAGCTATAGCTTTGATCACATGGTGATGCAATAATTATTTCCACCAAAGTGCCGTAAATTGTTTGAACAGCTGCTGCTTCTGAAAGATAATTAAGTTAGGGGTTTCTGACAATGTTATGCAAAACGAAAGGAAAATAGTAAGCATATGTTTCTTGCAGAATCTTGCCTGCATTTGTTGAGTATCGACCCTGACAGTGTTTGTAATTTGTTGTAATTGAAATTACATAACTTGTAATTAGTAATTTCCTGCAAAACTCGAATGTAATTGCTAATTTGTCATTCAATTACATTTTCACCAGGTATTGGTAATTTGTAATTCTATTACATGTTGGCTTGTAATTTGCCCATCCCTGTACATATATATGTATGTATACAGACATACACACATACATACATTTGCACATGCATACATACATATGCACAACATTGCACATACATAAACACATACATACATGCATGCCTACATACATACACACATACTTATATACATATATCTCTTAATGAAATGTCAAAAAATGTCATTAGTGCATGAGATCTTGTAACATTTCATTAATTGCTGAATCATTATTTTTAATATAATTAGTGCATGTAGGCCCTTATATATATATATATATATATATATATATATAGAGAGAGAGAGAGAGAGAGAGAGAGAGAGAGAGAGAGAGAAATTGACCTAATTATGTATGCAATTAACATATTTAATGAGCCTCCAGGAAATGTGTTGAAGTTTCTTTTCCTATAGTAATATTTATCTAACTGCCCCTTGGATGCCGTGACCGTTTGGATCATTTACTGCATGAAGCCTTTTCCATTCTCCTCTCTTCCGTATTCCATTCCTTCCTCACTTGCGCTGGTCCATTTGCTGACGTTCCTTTGCTGACGAAGCTGTCTGGGAAGCTGGAAGGATGCACCTATCAATTCATCTTCATGGTCTCTGGTCCGTTTCCATCAGATTGTTTATTTTGCTGGATCGGGTTTCATGTAGCAACAAAGGTCGTCTTCAGAGGAGAACTCCCAGATACCCGAGAAGTTCTCCAAACGGACCAAAAGTGCAGTGGCAGCACTCATGTTCCATAGAATTCTTACAGTCCACGAGAATTGGGGGCCAATTTGATTAGGTTACTGCTTGTGTGGAAGTTTTTGTTAGTGATTCACAAAGTGTTGGCTTTTTGTTTATTTTTGTGTGGGGTGCCAATTATTGCGCTTGAGGAAATATTTTATTTCAAAAGTATCATCTAAGTTTTTTATGCTGATTGCATCAAAGGCCATCAAATGTAATCTTAATAAGATTATATTATTAATTGTTTCATGTACATATTTCACAAGGTGCCCAGTAAGTGGTATTCTCAGAAGTCATTCGGATCAGAGTATGCGACCCCTTTCTTCAACACATTTTGGCACAAAGTCTTTCTGTCTTTACAAGCCTTATTTACTCCAGGGCTATGAATCCACAGTTCCACACTAACTCTCTTCTACAATGCACAATGCACATCCATTCCAAGCGTTTTTCTTTTTCCACACAAACAACTTGCTAATGCTCTTTGTTAACGGAGTATGAAATCGTTACTAAAGACTTCTTTGAAAGATTCCTTAATGTGCATTTAATCATTTAATTAATTCTCTCAAACCAGCCTTATAGCTGAGCTGTGCCCCTATCTTCAGTTCATGTTTGAAAGGCTTTGAGAGACTTTAACCTTAATCGTACTTCTGATCGGTTTGAATTTTTTCATTGATACCCTCTGTTCGCCCCAAGCATTTATGCTGAGACTTGATTTCTTGACCCGATTTCTTGTTCAACAATCTGAGTAAATATGATTTTTTAAATTGCTCTTTTTCTGGATACTGTAGTCTATCCTCACCTGACCTAAATTTTGGTCTTTGGGGGATGCGTCAAGCTATTTCATCTGACCCAGTTTTTATTTACCCTCGTATGTTCATGCATGTGCATTCGTGTTACATATACACTACACTCGTAAATACGTAAATAGCATACTGTTGACAAAAGAGTCTGTAATCTTTTCCTTTGTCTATTAACAAAAGAATTTCGTCCATCACAATTCAGTGTGATCCATATCAGTGTGAGGATGTTACCAGATTACTATCATAAATAAAATCATAAGTTGGCTAGATGACTTCATTTGCATATGGATAGATCTATGAGAGTGCCTGTCACAGGAAACATTAATCTATTCAGATGTAATATAGATCTAGGAGTCTAGTAGTGGCTTTGATAACAATTTATAAATTTCTCAATTTGGTTTGGGTTCAGTTTTTTTAAATATTGCAATTAGTTTTTAATGTATTCGTTATGCTTTAAGTTACTAGTTAGTAGTCCGGATGTCTGCTGTTTGGTTTTATGTACTATGGTAGTAGTACCATAGTATATAAAACCTGCCACAGAGAAAGCATTCGTGATGGAGTGTTGTGCGACTTCATTTTCTCAGCCTAGTCGTCTACCCCACCGTCTGATCTTCCTACAGTGTATAAGGTCCGTCTGCACTCATTATGTTGAGTTTGCTTGGGTTGCAGATGGAGAAGAAATGTCCATACAAATGTCTGCCCTGTTGGGAATTTGAACCCGACCTCTCTGGATTGACAGTTCATCACGCTAGCCACCAGACTATTGCACACCCTCTTCGCTGTAACATTAATTTATGTAAAAATTCAGATTCTGTTTTATGTATTCAGCTGTGTTCCTAATTAAAATGTCCGTTGTTCTGTAAACGATGACTCACATGGAGTTAGGCAGCGTACCGAAGCGTAGTATGTCTTCAAAAACAAGGCAATGAAAATGTCCAATATTTGCCCAACAGGTTCACGAGTTATTCGTCGTCGGCAGATTTTGCGATGGAAACATCAATAACAAATGGATAGTGCGCGACCTGACTGCAGCGCGACGCCGCTGCTTCCGCCATTTGTAATACTTATACGTCATCATATTATGTACTCTAGTCTATAGATAGAAATCAATGGTTGATATTATATGTATGTAAGACATCGGCGCTTTTTCAAAGGCGGGACTTCAAATATGAGGCATGGTTTTTATAAGAACAGGTGTGTCCCTCAGAGTCGGTACTAGTGCGTGTATTGTCTATACATTATGAGTAAGAAATAACGCCAAACTGTCAGCAATGCTAAAAGAAATGTTCAGAGAGCGAAAAATAAGATCCTCGATGAAAACAATATTTCTATATTTACTTTCTGTATTCTATATGCTGTGTGTGTGTTATAGACTCCATCACACTCTGTTCTCAACATCACAGATCATAGATTCATTACCTCATCATGGCCGACATCAGAATCTCTTTGCTCTAATCGTCTTCCCACTCATTCTTTCCGTCTGACCGGCTCCAATGACCATCAGTCATTCATCAAAGATATTCTCGGCTCCCAACGTATTCTCAACCCTCCCTCTTCCCTTGATGACCTCTTGTTTGTCTAGGGCTCAACACTTTCAGATCTCCTTGACGTTCGTGCCCCACTTATCACCAAACACAGTTAGCACACTTGCAACCTCTGGTGCACCTCGTATGCCTTCAAGTTTGTAAAACTTTTTGTAGGCACTCGAGCACATTTTCCAGCGCACTATCAGTCTCACATCTTGAGCACAAGCCCTCATCAAACTAATATCAGCCAACAACAGTTATCACAAATTCATCATAGCTGCAAAATTACTACTATTCACTCTACCATTCCAGCTCCTGCAACCATCGACATCTCTGAAAAGCTGCCAGCTCTCCTCATGGCAATCTTGCTTCTCGTTGCCCTGCTTCACTCCATTGCCCTCCAACCCTTATACCTTCTGTTCATTATCTCGAACAAAATAGCATCCCTTCAATTTACATTGCAACAGTCTCTTTTATGATTCACACTACTCCAGCACCGATTGACTCATTCCTCCTAAATATTTTTTTTTGAATTAACATTTAACAACATATTTTATCATCTTCCTAATTACGATATAAGACTTACATAAATATGATATAACGACGAAGGGTCTATGGCTATAATTTAGTTTTGTTTAACTTTTTTACATGATTGCATCGATTCTCGTCATTATTCAAAGTTTACCACATTATTATGATGATAATGCGTGAGGCATTGTGGGGTTATAGATTCAGCTAAGCGCCATAAGGTAGGAGTTCGACGTAATCGAGAACAGCTAAATCCTTCATTTGACCACACCATCCCATTCCTTCACCCATAGTCCCATGTTCTCGTAGACTCTACCTAATATGGCAATTGTAGAAAATAATCTGAGGGCGGCATTTTATAAACACAGTCCCGGGCGGCACTTTCTCGGTACGCCACTGACACCAGCATACGGCGTCGGCATAATAATCTACGCGTACCGCAGTACGCTATAGGGAAAAAACGTACAATAGGTCGTATGCGTAAATACGATTGTACATTTAGGTAAGGGTTAATGTTTCCGTCGTCATTAAATTAAATCGAGCTACAGAAAATTCTATTTAGGCAATAATTCTTTTCATCAATTCAGCATTTATTCAACGCCTTTTCCTTCGTGTTAAAAGCGTTGACGTTGGACACTCGACACACTAGTGTCTGTTATTAGCAGATAATGTGCTTTTAAGAAGCTCAGTGACGAAATCATGCCGTTCACTCATGCACGAAATGAAATTCGCCCACGGCGTCGGCTGCTATCAGTCGTGTTGCCGTGGCAACTGAGAGCCCCTTCCGATCGTTGCTTAGCAACAGTCTAGGTTACTCATTGGCCGCCGTTGTCCGTCTGCATCGAATGATTCATCCTAGCGCCTCTACAGTCGATTTGTCTTATAGTCTGATGTCTTGGTGTGATAGGTCGTAGAGACCATTAGTTCTGGAGCACCAGATTGGCTGAATGGTTACCTAGTATGTTCCGCTTATAGAGTCTGATCAATTATTCAACTTGTCCCTCAAAACTATCGACGTTATGTTCGCGTCTGATAACAATAACTCACACGGATTGAAGCGATGAATATTGTTGTGTTGGTTCCTCTTGAAACCGATGAGCGCGCAATCTGTCCTTGCTCGTCATATTCGTTTTATGACCAGAAAATATGCTTCAGTTGATTTGCTATTGACCCTATATAGATTCTCTTGTTAGATCATCACTGTACTGATGATGATGATGATGACGACGACGGTGATGGTGATGATGATGGTGGTGATGATGGTGGTGACGATGATGATGATGATAGTTTGGTGGTGGTGATGATGATGATGACAATGATGATGATGATGATGATAATAACAGAAGGTTTTTTGATTCGAATAGATATTGAAATTATCAGAAAGTTTTGTCGTGGTTGCTGCCTTGTGAATATTTAAACCCGGATGCGATATAAGTAACTAATTAATAATTTAATAATAAGAATATCCACATCAACGTCGGGCATTAGGCTCACATGAGTGTAGCAAGACATTTATGTCTGACCCTTATAGGGTAGCCTACATTAGTATCGGCTGTTGGGAGATATTGCTTTTAAAAGAATGTTTATCTGGTTACTGGTTACTTACTTGCTTTCTGGTTACTGTCTAACACACACTTGTTTAGATCTGTTAGATAGTCATACAGGTACAGTGCATTTGTAAAGTACTTAAAATGCACTGCAGCGATAAGTGTGCTGGTGTATATACATTAATGTCTGCTATCCAGTATCCAGACATTATATCCCTACTTGTTTACAAGCCACATAGCCTCCAGATTTCCAGGTGGTCCAGAACTCCATATCGTATCTTACTCCCAACTCGCAACTCGAATTGCATCTCGTGCGTCCAATACTGATTAGACGGCACTGGCTTAGACATACTTTAACTCCTTTCTCGTTAATTGACCAGTGGTCAGTGTCCATCCAGCTCAACTGACCATTGGTCAGTCATCTCTTTCAGCTATTCACCATGTCGAGTTTTGTCCACGTCAACTGCAGTACTTCGGCCGGCAGACGCTTCAATGTTAAATTCATTTTGCCACTTGGAAAATATGTTCGGAGAATCGATGAAGGGGTGGATTATGCAAAGGACGTGGAGAAATTGCATTCCGAACGGAGACCATTTGTCAATGACTGGGCGGACAGTCTTCCTTGGTCAATGGTCATCTGCATAATATCGATCGACTATGAATGTCGTCTTTTTTGGGTGTTTTCGTGTAGCCTACAGTTCGAGAAAAGGAGATGAATACTGCGTCCTAAGTGTTGGTCAGTGAATCAGTGATGAGATCAGAATGTCTTAGAATAACCCAAGGGCATGTAGGCTAGATGTATTATAAACCTAGCGTTCCTTAGAATGTCATTAATAAGTCATTGACATTTCGTCTTCAAATGCCCGTAAGTGCCATTAAGTGATCTAAATGTTGTCGTCTGATGTGCGTGTATTCTTAAGCAAAGGCTTCTGTTTCTTATTCTAATGCCCGCCTGCCGGGTTTTAGTGTTTTTTGGTTGGGAGTGGGAGTTTTGTCAGTAAAATATAAAAGAATTTACCATTATTCGTTCATGTTGTTCTGTGGTTTTTGCCATTCGTATACTCAAAGAGATCATAGAATTACTGAAGGCTCTCACTTCCAGAAAAAACTCTGGAAGGTGTGGGTCACTGTCATCATTTTTAGTCGGACTTGGAGGGAAAAATCTGTCAAGTCTTTGTCGTGTTTGAAATAAGTCTCATTTTCCTTTTCCTACTCTTAGAACTGAAGGGTACCGTACGGTACTGCATCCCCACACTGTTCATAGGCCTACTAAGAAGGAACTTTTCTGGGTGGAAGGCATTCATTAGCCTCTTAAGTTTCAAAACAATTACCAAACATCACCATCATTGTGATGAACATCATCTTAATTGCTACAATTATTATTATTATTATTATTATAGTGTTGTAGTAAAGTACGTAGCCTATAGTAGGCCTTGTCGCCTTAGTACTGTTGGTAATAATGACTGCCTTACCCATGACAATCTGTACTTGGTGCAATCTACAAAGCATTGATTTGATAAGTAGTTGCCGACTTTGTTCGGTTTATCATAGGAAGTCTTGTGACTTTGAGGTTTTTTGGGACGTATTAAAAATAAAGCCCGCTTGCAGCATTCGGGGTGATTGTAGTTTTAAAAATATGAGGCCCTTGGCAACATATGACCAATGGCCCTGAGCCGTATTTTTATTAGTTTATGCGTAAATCCGGAACTTGATGAATTGGTCTGTATGGTTGAAAGCATTTGTGTCCTGCTGTGAGGTGAAGTTACCATATAATATGATACGTCGGGGTACATGCGGGACGTCCTTCACTGGCTCCCTTACCCGCAGCGCATTAACTACGAGGTCTCTGCTCAGGCCCGGAGCTGCGCTGAGGGATTGGCAGTTGGTACCTCCCTATCTTCGGGAAGTCTGTTGCCCCGCTGTTGCTATTCAGCGTCGTAGTTCCCTGCTCTCTGCTTCATCTGTTCCCCATTCGCGGACTCTAACCCAACAGCGTCACGCCTTCTTTCGTATTCGTAATCTCTAAACTTCTAAAGCGCCACTCGAAAGCCAAGCGCAGGACACAAGCTTATTCACGATCGCCTCTATACTTGAACAAGAATTCTTTCATCAATCCAGCTTCAACTTTATAAAGAATTGTTCATTAATCCTCCGCTTCTACCTATGCAGTATTCTTCCCATTAATCCAGCTTGTATTTTAACTAGAATTCTTTTTAAATCCATCTACTACTAAACGGGAATTATTTCGTCAATCAATTTCTGCTTAGGAATATTCTTTGTATCAATTTAGCTTCTATTTAACAATAATTCCTTCATCAATGCCATTTCTATTTAAGTAGAGAATGTACTTAATTAATTCAGCATGTCACAGATTAATCCAACATCTATTCCAGCAAACATCATCTTCATCAGTACAACATGAGTTTGAGAAAAATTATTTTCATTATTGCAAAGTCTATTTTCAAGCAAAGAACGTCCTTACCTAATCCAACTCTATTCAATCAAGAATGAGGTTATTTCACTTCTTTTTACCAAATACAACGGGCGAATAGCAGCCTTTTGGTCGTGAATCTTTGTCCATGAACCTGTTTTCGTAAATCATCAACAATCATTTGTCAACTATTTGTCAGTGAACCATTTGTCCCTGAACCATTTGACTTGACACAGCAGAATATACGTCCACAATTTTGAGATGACTAAAATTGGATTCAGGGTTGATAAAAATCACGATTTTTTTCAAAAAATCAAAAAATCGGATTTATTTGATGTAAATCGGATTTTTTTATTTAAATCGGATTTTTTATTTTAATCGGATTTTTTTATATTAATCCGAGTGCTGTATTGTAAGCGCTACATTTTGTGTGGACATCAGAATTGCTTAAAAATTATTTCGTTTGTCAAATGATTACTACTAAAACTTAACATATTATCATAGCCACAGTTACACACTTGTTTTATTGCAAATTAAAAGTTGTTTGAGGTACATTGAGCATCTTAATTCCATGCAGATTTTCAGATATTGATAAAATGTCACTTAATTATGTGTTACTGGTACCACAAATCTTATTTATTAATATTTATTGTCTTATTAATCTATTTTCAATATCTTTTCTCTTGTAAATAGTTCACTGTCTCTAGTTCTCTTGAAGTCTCTTCATTCAATGTTTTCATTGTCCAGTTGTCTCAGTCTCTTATTTAGCAATATAATTTAGTAGTAACAGCACCAGCTTCCCAGCCTTTTCAATTCCAAGACGATTTGAATGAATGTGTCCAAACAATGAGAAAACTCTTTCAATATCTGCTGATTATTATACTAATGTGGATGGAGTCAGTGGACACTTGGTTTAATAACTAAACCAAGTGTCCACTGACTCCACTTGATGTAGCATGGATCTAACTTTCACCTAGCAGTGCTGTTCTGATGCATCATCAGTCCTGGAATTTGTTTCAAGTATTATTTCACACAATTATGGCCCCAAAAGTTTCATCGTTCTTTCTTTCTTGAATCTTGATTCAAACTTAAAACATTTCAAAACATAGAGGACACATTTCTGTTCAATTTCCAGTGTATATCACTTATTGAATATTTAAATAATACAGTGAAAATTTTAGTACAATGATTGATAATTGGTTTCAAATTACTGAAAGATAGTTTGAAAGTTGTTGCTGTTTTATCAATTCAATTTATTAATAATGAAGAATAATCGTTTGACTAATCATGATATTTGTGATTTAAATCATGATTTAAATCCATGATTTAGATCGTTCGATTTAAATCATATCCACCCTTATTGCCATGAATTTCCTAGATAAATGTATAACCATTGCTCAAGATAGATTTTTGTATCTTCATGTACAGATTCTGTAGCTAATTCGGCTGTTACCAATCCACGCATCATTGAACACCCGGAGAACCAGTATGTGGCGCGAAATGAGCCTGCAACCTTGAACTGCAAGGCCGAGGGAGATCCACCTCCTATCATATCCTGGTATCGCGATGGTCAGCCCGTGGTAACTGCAAACGAGAATCCCTCGTCACACCGGATGCTTCTGCCGAGTGGTCAGTTATTCTTCCTGCGGATCATCACGAACAAGAACACAAAACCGGACCTTGGAGTGTACTACTGCAATGCGACGAACCCAGAAACGAAGTTCAGTGTCGTCAGCCAGAGTGCAACTCTTGAACTCTCAGGTCAGTGCATAAGTCACTGAAATCAGTTCATGAATCAATGATTTAAGGTACAATCAGACTAAAAGGTCCATCCAGCACATGCTTAAAGTCAATATAGGCCTAATTGTACCTTTATCTGTCACAAGCCTTGAATACTAATAGTTAGAGACTACGAAATGGATACAATTTTCTCGAGACCAACAGCAGACTCGTATGCCTCAAAATTTAATATTATTCCCCATTAGTCTCAAGTATTGAATAATAAAATTATAAAAAATACACATACGAGGTGAAGCCTACACATTTGTTTACCCTCTGTTTAAAAATCCGTTTAGAACAAGGGCCTGAGCATGCAGGATCATTCTAATTGAGTGCAACCGTGACCATGGCAACCCAACTGCAGGGCAAATTATGGACCATTAGAAGATGAACGGCTGAGTAGGCGCCTGCTGGTGGCGTGATATTACACCGACGGTCCCAGCACTAAAGGCTCAATTTGTCTTAGTCCAGCTGCTCCAGGCAACTTCATATAAACAAAACTAAGGGGCAGTGTAAGGTTATTAATAGGGATGAACCGAAACTCGGCTTGAAACTCGGCTCGGCCGTTCTTGATGGTAGGCCTACTCGGCATAAACTCAGACTCAGACAACAATGGGTCCGAATTTTAATAAAAATTGGCTTTCCGATTTTCTTTTTTTTAAACGAAAATCGGATTGTTTTATTAGCAAAACAACAATCGACCTAACTAAAAATACAAAATTAATACAGTTACTATTAGTGCTTTTTAGTTACTACTTCCTAGTGTAAACTGAGACAAAGCAAAAAATGCATACAAATTGTGCAAATTTTTAAACTAAAAATCAAGAGAATGAGGCTTTCTTTAAATAGTTGAAACTCGGCTTGGACTCGGTGCAATTCAACTCGGTACTCATAATATATTAGCAAGATATTGACACTCTGTTCATCTCTAGTTACTAAGAAAGTAAATAAAGAAGTAAGTATAGCCTCTAGTACTCCATTAGCAACCGCACAATGAGACATCGAAATTGAATGTAAAATAACATATGGACCTAGAACTAATAATGATGTTTATTGCTCATAAACAGAAGACGTCTGTGGAACTCAGTTTTCAGATGTATCATCTTCAATCTGTAGACATATTTGCTAAACCAATCAACTGATCAATTAGTCAGTCAGTCAAACAAACAAATCAATCCTTCTGTCATTAAGTTTTAACGGATCACTTTGTGTAAAGTTGATATAGGACAATGTTCCATTTTGGTATTGTAGCATCAAATTTTAACTGTCCGGAACAATGGTTTCTTGGGTAGCATAGCCTATAGATGTTTATCCTGGGGCACCATAGTTGCTAGCTACATAGGCCTACTTGTGCCGCATCCTATAATTATTACTCACATAGCAAATGCGTTCGCAGCAGACCAGGGTGCCACTCGGTAAATTCCAGGACTACTTAGATTGCCATCTTCGCATCTTTTCTTGCCTATCGCCTTCGAAGTACTGGGTCCAGTCAACTCTGCGGGGTTGATTTCATCCACGAGGATGGCCAGCACGTTTCGACCAGCGCTAGAAAGTCACGTGAGGTCAATGTAATTTGTCAGTGCCTTTCCATCTATATCTAGCGCCATTATGCCATAGACTTTGGAGGCCCGTTCACTGGCGTTGCGGAGGGCGAGACCATATGTGCGGCCAGGGGTCAAAACCCGGTCGCTTGTCGCTTTCTAGTTATTGGGGGTAAAGGCAGAAATAGGCGGGAGGGGTCAAAAAACGCAAAAAAATTCTGTTATATTCTTACAAAACGATATGTCTACTTTCAATATCTGAAATCAAAACTTGAATTCAAACATTTAGTTGCCAAAAAATGACTTTTAATGCATCTGGTTTCAAAATTTGTATTGCTAAAATATGTGTGCTTTCAAAAATAAATGACCTAGATTTCACATGCCAACCTGCCATAATTTGCAAAGCAGTTACCAAATTTAGATGCTGTGTGCTTTATTTCATACATAATATAGCCCTTCATTGCCCAGCGGAATTGGGGAGCAATTAAGTAATCGTTGCTAAGAACTTTAACAACACGAATATTCTGAAACTTTGACTTAGATTTTCTCAGTTGTTACGATTATACCAATGAAATAGTCAAACGAGTACAACTTTAGTTCGAGTAAAGCTATTTTCATTTTGTAAAAAGTAGCCTATTTGGAAGCAGATGCATTGTAGAAAGTGGCTAAATAAAAAAGTCAAAAACGACAAGTGATGGGTTTTGACCTCTGGTGTCACATATCTTACAGATACATTGTAAGTCTATACTCTATGCCCGTAATAAGCATATATTTCAGAGTGATTACTCTTTACATACTTTAGGTAAAATATAATAGGGAGTATAAATTATTTTTAGAATATTTTTCATTCCCCATTAAGGTTTTTAATTCCTAAGCAATCGTATCCAGGCACAGATTTAGAATTCGTAAGTGAACTAAGTAGCAATTAACCCTTTGACCGCCAGAGGTGCAAATTTGCGACAGGCGATCAGCGCGAGACCAGTCATCTCCTTCAGCGTCTGTCCGTCGCCTTCCAAGTCGGATACTCTGTCAGTTCCTCAGGATCAGACTGGGACAATAGTGAGACTTAGAGACTGATCGACTCTTGCGTATAACAATGATGAGTTAATGAGCCTGTATTCATGTCCGATGGTTTGCGAATAAATAAGTTTATAAAACTAAAAAATAATAAGAATGATAATAATAATAATAATAATATTAACAATAACAATGCTACTACTACTAATTGTAATATGGTTGAGTAGCTCATCCGTGATCAGGCGAGCACTGGTCGAATGTGCCAAGCTACACGCCAGTCTCTATACACTCGGCCGATTGGCTGCCTAAAGCGTTGTGTGGCCTCGCCCTTGATAACGAGGCTGCTCGAGTCAGGTTGGGCCTTGACCTTTGTGCCCCACTTTTGGCGATGCGGGGAAGATGTTGATCCGATGGGCCATTATGGTTTTGTGTGCCGAAGGGCCCAGGGACGCCTAATGCCACTTAACCATAAATGACTTCACTGGGCAGCCATCCTCAGGGCAGATGTCCAGAGCACAAAGGAGCGTGGGGGTTTAGAAAGGAAAGCAAGAGCATGACGGGGCAACGTTCACCCCTTGTCGCACGGGAGATACCCTGCGCGGGAAGCTACGATCGCCCACACCTGCGGCGCCTCATGCATAACCCCCCCTGGACCATCTTAGAGGGGCCCGCGTATGTGCAAGCGGCGAACCGCAAATAGCTAAATATAGGGGACTAGTATAATGCAAGACTTGAAACTTCAAGACCAAGACGAGGCCGAGACAGTGAGGTGCCGAGACCAAGACCGAGACAGTGAGGCACCAAGACCGAGACCGAGACACTAGGTTCAAGACAGTACGAGACAGTAAAAGACAAGTGATCCTATATAAAATGCTGTAAAATGCTAATGTATCAGTTTTCGGGAATAATTTTTATTTGTAATTTCAATTTGGAACTTATAATGTATATAGTACAAATTCCTGAGAACAGTTTTTATATTGCCGCGCAAGATTTTAAGATAGTTCACGCGAAACTTATCGAGACCGCTTGTTCGAGACAAAACAAGACATTCACTTCAAGACAATTTCTAAAAATTCGAGACACTACATCGAGACCGAGACAGCAGGCTTTCGAGACCGAGACACTGAAAAACTGTCTCGAGACCGAGACACTGTCTCGAGACCATACAACTCTGGGGACTACGTGCTTCTTACATTTTTCAACCGGTGGCCAATGAGACCTTAAGCCGCTTCAAGCGCACGGCATCTGACGCTATGAACAGAACCGGTAACTGAACATGCTTATTATTTGGGGATAGGGGTGAAATGCCCTTCCTCTTCCAACGCCTCTCTATTTGCATACAGCGCTACAACTTGGTTGCTTTCAAGGACAATTTCCCTCTTACCCCTGAAGGGGAGGCCTAACCATCCTAACATTTTACCTTGATGACTACAGGTAATTTCTAACTCCCTCGGGAGTTATTATTATTATTATTATTATTATGCAGTCCCTTGTTTAAGAACCTTTTCCGTCAACAAAGCCATCTAGAAGACTAGTCATTCCAGAACAAAGCCCCACATTTTATTAATCCTGAGGGATCCTATTGTCATATGTTTCTAGTTGTAAAATAACAATAATAAATAACAATAGTTATAATAACAACAGGAATAAGAATTATAGTAAGAATAATACCATACTGAGGAGATACCATTGCGGATATAATTTCTAATCTGGAAATTGTGTAGGTTACAAACAATTAAATTTGCAGAAAATAACACAATAATTAGTTTAAGATATAAGAATATTAATGACAGCAATAAAACAGCAGCATTTTGATAATATTAACATTTAACAATGCCAAATACGAATAATTAATTATACAAGTTCCAATGTAATTGATGTGCAGCCAGGTGGTCTGGGATTGTGATTGTGCTCCCACCCATTTGTGAAGCCCAGAAGGCTGGCTGAAGCCCACTGCTGATCTGCTGAGCGCCCAGTGTCATGCAGAGTCAGAAAGTTAGGTGGGCGGATGGTCCATAACTCAACTCCCATGGTCGATCACCATGGCAACTGCGGCAGAATAATGACTCTCTTGATGCTCTATCCATCTCTAGAACCATGGGTCTCCAAGCCTTGCATGGCATTTCTTCTGCCACTGTACCTCGTCGTCATGTCTATCCTTCTCTCATTCTTCCTATTTTTATTTTCTTATTTCTTCCTTCTCTTTATTCTCCTTCTCGTCCTCTAACGTCTTTATTGCAAGGTCTCAGGACCAAGACTGTGAACCTTAAAATCAGGACTTTGAACCTTAAGACCAAGACTTTGAACCTTAAGATCAAGACATGAAAGGCAATTTGAACCTTAAGATCAAGACTTTGAACCTCAAGATCAAGACTTTAAACCTTAAGACCAAGACTTTGAACCTCAAGATCAAGACTGTAGACCCTAAGACCAGAACTTTGAACCTCAAGATCGAAATTTTAAACCTCAAAAGCCAAGACCAAGACTTTCGAATCTCAAGATCAAGACTTAGACCAAGACTTTGAAAACATCACAATCATGCCCAGACGTTTATTCATTCCTTGCTAAAAAAAATTGTCATGTTGGGCAACATGCTATTTTAATGAACACATGATTTTTTAAAATTTTTTTAAAGCCACATAACTCTAAAATTAATGCAAACATTAAAGCATTCCGAATTCATACGTACAAAAGTCCTTCACGTTAAATGGTCTTATTCCAAGTGCCTGTCTCATTTTATTAAAATATCTGGCCACAACCTACCTTAGAAGGCCTGCCTCATATAGATTGCGTCATGTGCAATTAATAAATACATTCTATGAGTGCTGAAATCGATGGCAAAAACCGCAGCTTTTCATGCACTGGATGTAAATGTACAAATCGCGGATCCTTTTAAAATTCTTCTCTGGCTTCGAATTTGGAAACAAGTCTTAACCAGAGTTGCCAGATGCAGCATGACACGTACATCTATGACATGACATGTACATCTGCTGTCTTCGATTGCTTTTCCCTGACCAACAAAAATCGTCTTCGTCCGCAGATGTACATGTCGTTGGATGCAAACAGCCATCATCGTTTTCTTGGCCGCGATTTGTTGTGATTGCTTGCTATTGCTCTAACTCTGAAGCAATGCCAGAACTGACAGTCATGCAAGAATGAGACTTGGAATCACAAGGCCAGGACCTTTGGTCTCAAGACCAGGATTTTCTTTAAACGAAATCGAATGGGATCAAGACCATTGTCTCGAGGATAAGTGTTCAATAAAAAAACTTTTAAAGTCTTCTACGCTGTTGGTCGTACATTGCTTTACGCAGCCATGCAGTATTGTAATTGGAATCTATCTTTGGAATTTATATAGCACACATTCAAGAAAACTTCAGAGGCGCCCCTCCGGCAGTAGCCAAAGAGGAAAGTCTTGAGTTGCGTATAAACTGGTTAAACTGGTCCCACGGGAGAAAACGCGGGTCATAGGGAAGGAGGTTGTTCCAAGCAGAGGGACTCTCGATCGAGAAAGCCCCATTCTGGCTGGTGGCAGTGCGAGCATGTGGAACCACAAAATCCCCTCTAGAGGCCTATAGCGAAGAGATCGGCAACCAGAAGATAAACAGGCACACTGTCCAAGTCACAATGCCAGGCGGTGGTAGTTGCAGTTTAACGACACTTGTGTGATAACAAGGATCATTTAGCGTCGCCCTCCTTCTTCATCCAGTCTTGGGACTAGCACTGTCAGAGTGCAGATAGTGGTGGAGTTTCAGTGCCAAGCGATAGAGGAGATCTTATAATATATGCACTGCTGGAGGGGAGCCAGCGGAGGACATGTACACAGTAATGTAGCTAAACCTAGGGACAGCACCAATCATATGAGTAGCCGCCAGCAGAACCCCTCCAACGGTCCTGTGGGAGCTCACAGTATAGAGAGAGAGAGAGAGGAACAATTGTCAAATCGATTAACAACATAAACATGAGCCAAGATGGCAGTAGAAGAGGGAGCGGGAGGCAACGTGTGGTAATATTGTATTGTAGACCTAATGCATAAGCCTACCTATATGGGCTACACTGCTCTTTTTCTTACTCTGTGTAGACCTTCTTGCTTCTTTTACGATTATTTCTAAAATGTGTATCGCACGCAAGGCCACACCAAAATTTTCATCTGAGGCGTGATGATCTCCTTTTCCTCATGCATCTTTTGTTGATTTTGATCCTAATCAATTCTATTTTCTTTTTACATGAAAGGCAGTATACATGAGCACTCACTTTCCCTCTTCTCTTCAACTCTCCTTCACGCCATTTGCACCACACTATTCTCTCCTCCTTCTTTCTGTTTCTCCTATTTTCTTTTTTTCACTCCTTCTGCTCCATCTCGTCTTTGCCTTGTCCTCTAACTGCTTCTACTCTAACTCCTTTTGCTGCTGCCTCTTTTATCTGTCCTTAAACTCTATTTGTTTATTTTATTCCTTGGTCTTTCTTTTCTTCTTCTTGCTGAGCTTCCTCCTCTGTTTATGAACACCTGCTGACCCACTCAACAAACCTATCTGATTTATAATTATATTTCTACCATTTTATTTACTGCAAACCATGATAGAGTGTACATAGAAATAATTTGTTTTTCATCTCCATATTAATCTACTCTCCCCCTTCTTCTGCTTTTATACTTTTCCCCTTCTCCGGTCCTTTCCCGTCCCTTCCTGTTTTCTGTTCACTCCCTTCCATCGCCTGCGCGGCATTTCCCCCTCTTCCTTCACTCGTTGTTCTCCTCCCTATCCGCGCCTCCTTTCCTCCTCCTCGCTCTTCTGCTGAGTTCTGCCACTCTTTCGTCAGGGCTGGGTGGTTGTCATAGCAACAGGAAGTTGTATTGTATGCTGATATCCTGTTATAATGGGACGCTGCTGCCGGGTGGAGTTAGGATTAATGTGTGTAGGCTGGAGCAAATCATAGCTGAATTAGGGCATGGTGCCCTCGATACCTTGTTTAGGGCTGGGCGCATTGGGCGTCTATGATAATCACCCGTGCTTTGACCTGTATCCAAGACCCTTTGAGGCCCATCCGTCTCCGCCCGTGTCAGAGATGGGGTGGCTAGAGTGTGACCGGGCTGAGTGCTTCTTTCAGGGCTCAGATGGGTGTGGAGTTTGTGCGTGGATCTTATTGGACGCTGTGGTTGTTGAGAGGATCTGCTATGAAACGCTGATGCTGTTTCGGTCCATCCAGCTTCAGCAACTCATAAAGAACAGCCTGGATGCACTCTGTCCCCTCTCAGTGTCTGTCTCTCTTTCAATTTGTCTCTCTGTCTGTCTTTTGTCCGTCTTATCTGTGAGCGTAACTCGTGTACCCCTCAGTTCGTGTGTTTTTTCACTTTGTTTCTGTGTTGACCTATCTCTATATTTCCGCATCATCATCATTCGAAATGTCTCTCTGTAGCAATTAGTTTCTGTACCTTTGTTTACGTTCATAGGTCATTCTGTCTTCTTTCTCACTCTTATATCAGGTCTGTGGCTATCTTGTTTGCACCTACCAGATATCGCCATGTGTCATCACCTTTGAGCAGAGTTTCAAATAATCCAGCTATGGTCGGTGTTGAGGTATCTTTGTAGGTCTTTGCCATGATCTCTGTTCAACTGTTGATGGTCTGCTTTTATTATGTCTAGTATAACAATCGCTTGCAGTAGCTCTGTTTAAATAATATACGTTCTGCGTATACCCGTCTTCCTTTATATTATTAGCCGTTGTTGTTGTTATCTGTGCAGCCAATCTAATTTATTTGAATGCGTCTGAATTTTAAGCACAGATGTGTGTCTTTAGAGTTTAGACCTATATATGTGAGTATCAGAGGCTCTGAGTGATGGAGGCAAATTCTCCGATCTCAAGTGTCAGAAAGGAAAGATATCCCATGATTTCCATCTACCTGAAATTGGAGGCATTTGCCTCTGGACCGCCCTTATCTGGACGCCTCTGATCATGCGTATAATGGTATATCTGTGGCCTATATTTATCTTTATAAATAGAGATAAAAATTAGAGTAAACATTATATGTAGCCTACAATATATAATTGTTGTATCACAATGTCATGTAAAGAAAAGAAGAGCAGTCCTTGAGCTAAGGGTGTACGAAGTGTTAAGGTCTTCATTTTCTGAGCCTCTTGTATCACACTTTAGACCGCACGACAGTTTATATTTCAGTGTCGACGGATGCGTGTCTTCCGATAGTTTATAGCCTACGTCTAAAAGCAGCCCAGGTTGTTTGTGGGGAAGCAGGTCGCAGAGACGGGCTCCTTGGTCTGGCTTGGCGTGACCCAAAGTAGACCCATCGGTGAATAAAAGCATCGCAGCTATCACTACGAGTTTTTGAATCGTTAACACGTTTCGAAGCGGACTCGCGGTTAGAGGAAGGTAACGAGTCTGTTGTCCGGTCCATCCACACTGTTATGCATATTAGATTATTTCCCTCATCAATCATTTCCCGTCCGTGTGGTCATTCGGTTAATTCAGCCTGTCTTACTTGTCATCCGCTTCTTCCCGCCCCAGTCCGTTCCTACGTCTTGAACCCGAGGTTATTGCGTGCAGATGGCTATGCTGGGCCGACACATGCAACGCGGTCTTCCCCACCAACTGGACGATGACATTCTGCTTTATCTGACCGTCGTTTTCAGGACCTCCTCCTCTTCCTTCTCCTCTGCTCATGGTTACTGAACTGAAGGCACCGTCTCGTACCAAATGAGATCTTAATTTGTTGCGTTATCAGAAAAACGTCTCTCCCTTGCAGAGGCCATTAATCAAATGCAAATGGCCGCCTGTACGCTGGTGCCCCACTGTCCTAGCTGTTTCATCGGCGTTCTGCCATCCATCTATTTGCCGTTCTGCCCATCCGCGTCTGAGTCATTGCGCTATTGATTGCGTTTCTATGGATTCTTTCTCTTTGTCCTCACTCTTAATGCACAGCCTCTGTGCAAACACGCGCAGCAAGGCCAGCGCACGGTCGCTAGTTCGGCTCCGATCGCAGACTAAACGCACCGACTCTGAGTAAAATATTAGAATATCTGATTGAAATGAAAACGAATGCCTGGTTAGCGCCCCAAGGCCACGATCCTGTCAGAAATTATGATTTAATGAATGCAACCTGGCAAACAATAATTGTTCATGATCTGTTTCTTGGCAGACAATTTTGGTAGACCTGAAAGTGTAAGCTTGCACATGTTTGCTTTTTTTGGTTTTCATCATTAAAATTTGTATACTTGAATATACAAACATTTATTAGGATGCAGGGTTGATAAAAATCGCAATTTTTTTCCAAAAAATCAAATAATCCGATTTAAAAAATTTAAATCGGATTTTTTTACTTTAAATCGGATTTTTTAAATTTTAATAGGATTTTTTAAATTTTAATCCGAGTGCTATATTTTAAGTGCTATATTTTAAATGGACAACAGAATTCCTTAGAAATTATTTGGCTAGTCAAATAATTACTACTAAAACATAACATACTAACATAGCCACAGTTGCACACTTGTTTTACTGTAAATTTATGGTAAAACATGACATACTAACATAGCCACAGTCACACAGTTGTTTTACTGTTAATTAAAAGTTGTTTGAGGCACATTGAGTGTCATAATTCCATGTAGAATTTCAGATATTGATAAATTGTCACTTGAGTTGAGACCAAGTATGAGTTACTGGCACTAAAAATCTTATTTATTAATATTTAGCATCATACTAATCTATTTTCAATATCTATTTTCTCACAAATAGTCAACAGGTCTCTTGTTCTTTTAAATTCTCTTCATTCAATGTTTCATTGTCCAATTGTATTGGTTTCTTATTTAGCAATATAAATAAGAACACCAGCTTCCCAGCCTTTTCAACTCCAAGATGATTTGAATGAACAAGTCCAAACAATGAGAAAACTCTTTCAACCCCAGTCGATTATTATACTAAAGTGGAGTCAGTGGACACTTGGTTTAGTAACTAAACCAAGTGTCCACTGACTGGTTTAGTAACTATGTAGCATTGGTGTAACTTTCACCTAGCAGTGTTATTCTGATGCATCATAGCTGTCCTGGAATTTGTTTCAACTATTATTTGACACTATTATTTTCCAGAAATTTTTATCATTCATTCATTCTTGAATCTCGATTCAAACTTGAAACATTTTGAAACATAGAGGACACGCTTTTCTTGAACTTTCAATGTCTGTCACCTATTGAATATTTAAATAAAACAGTGCAGAATTGAAGTACAATAACAATTTCTTTCAAATTACTGCTAGATAGTTTGAAAGCTGTTGCTGTTTTGTCAATTCAATTTATTAATTATGAAAAAAATTGTTTGATTTAAATCATGTTTTTTATTCCCGATTTAAATCGTTCGATTTATATCGAATCCACCCTGTTATGATGGAAATTCTAATGCGCAGAAGTGACAAAGACTTATAAATTATATGTTGTATTTGTATTTATCTCCAGGCACACATGGGATATACTGTTAAACTGAACCCAAACTGCATATAATGTATATACCCAATGTATAGTATTGTATACATTGCCGCAGATTGGCTTTGGTGCACCTATAAAACGTAAAGTCTACAAATGTCTGATTATTCCAGAATGTTGCATTGCATTACAAGACATTTTTATTGTGCTGCAGTAATTGCGAATGAGTTTCGTGAACAGCCAAAGAACCTTGAAGTTGCCATGGGAACAGATGCAGTCTTGGACTGCAAGGCACCAAAAGGTGAGCCAGAGCCTCGGGTTCGATGGAAGAAGGATGGAGAGGATGTGAAGCCAAGCGAGAGATTCACGGTTGCGGAGTCAGGAAACCTTAAGATTGGAGACAGCCGGAGAGAAGACTCTGGAGTTTACACTTGTGTAGCAACTAACGTCGCTGGACAAAAGGAATCATCACCGGCTCGACTCTCTGTCCGAGGTATTTGCAAGTTCAGAATTAATTCTAAGAGGTTTGGTGAAAGGGATCATTAATGAATTTATTTATTTATGAAGTCATTGTTGATAACAGTTATTGATGCCCTTCAAGACATCTAGGAGAGCCCAGACTCTCTGATAAAAGTCTGTAATTGGTGCTGAACAATGCACTTTGTGACCCTGATAAGAAGTACATCTGTTCTAGTGAGAGTCTGTTCCAGATAACGCCTGAGCCACGGAGTGGGTATGAGGTCGCATTGTCAAAGTGCATGAAAAAGGAGGAAGGTTCATCTGATGTCATGGAAGCTTGATTTTTGTGATCAGCCAAACATGAAATAGGGCAATGACATTCATACAAGGAGATAAAGTTACCCTGTAAATGGTGTAAGTTTCTTTGCAGATTTGAAAGATGAGAGGTGAAGCATCAAAATCATATTTATAATTTCTACATTTTTACTTCTGAGAAGCTTATGCAAAAGAACCGTTATTTACATTTGTGAAAAGAACAGTCTACATCATGTTCGCATGTTTTCAATTTCTGCTTACAATACATGTCATGCTTGTTTAGTTTTATGGATATTGTGCATTATGTTTTGTATATTATTTTTATGTAACAGAGCGCCCCAGAATAGTTGAAGGTCCAAAGGACGTCATTGTTCCAGAGAATTCTGATGTTCAGTTCCACTGCAGTGCCACTGGTGATCCAAAGCCGACCATCATCTGGAAAAGAACGGAGGACCAAATGCCGCAAGGAAGGTGCGACCCACTCCATTTCAGAGTTACATATAGTATTTATCGATAAGTAACTAACTATTGTATTCAGTCAGTCAATCAAACATTCTATAGATGTTATCAATCTGTCAATAAAATTGATGTTCCAAACAACAGAACCAGTCAGAGTATTTGAGTCCTGGTTCGGCCATTTGTAAGCACATCTGATCTCTACACATGCTGATATAACACCTCCAACACAATTGCCCATTCGTCAACTATTCTCTTAACTTCTCTTAACCAGTCTTTTGTGCATATAACTAGCCCCAAATGTCTAGATTTTCTGGTTCTGATTTTATTCTTATTTTTACTGCGGGCTAAACCTGCTGTTTTTTTTCTTATAATGTTTTTCAAAACCATTATTCTGCTGCCCAATGTCCGTTTGTGTTAATTATTGTACGTAGGAGCCCCTAGCTAAAGGGATCTTTCGATCGCTTCAGGGACCCCCTACACATCATTTACACTTGAAGTTTCATTACTATATTCTTTGTATTTTTTGTACATAAGTGTAACTAATGAACAAAGATGGTTCCTGGTTCAAGCAAACATATTGATTCACGCTCATTAATTCAGTTTATTAAAGAACCCAATCTGAATTTCTGCTATATTGATAAATCAACCATTTGCTCCATCCTTCAGCATCTATTGCTAAAATATGCCATATCCGAGGTAATTAGATTTTTGGCTTCTTTTATTGATATTGTTTTATAAACATTATAGATCTTCTTGCCTGTGCAATTTTTTTATGTGAGTTTCGTTTTATTTATTTTACTCGGCAGACTACACATCCTAGAGGACCGGAGTCTAAAAATAGAACGCGTGCGATTGATCGATGAAGGGATCTACGTCTGTCATGCGGAAAATTCAATTGGATTCCAGCAAGCCGAAGCAAAGCTCACCGTGCACTGTGAGTCATTGCACTGCTTTGTAGCGGCTTCTACGCTGTGCCCTGTGTATACTGGTGAATGGTGAATCTTTTGTTATAGGCTGATGGCATTGTTGTTGATGCCAGTAATAGCAAAAGGATGGCGTCATATTTTACGATGTGCAATAGTGTATTGAATGTGTGCTGGAGTGTCAGCCAAGAGATGGCAGGGTTCATATTCATCAAGGAAGAAGGTTATTTTGAAATATAACTTTCAACTCTGCCTCAAATGAACTGAATGAGCGTACAATTCGAACATTCTAGAAAAAATCTTGTGAATTGATCTGAAAATTTGAACTTAAATTCAACATCTAATGTTGAGTTCCGATTCATTGGCAATGCATAGGCTTCTCCGAAACAATTTTTTAGGGGGAGGGCGCACGTGCTTCTGTACCGCATTCGCAGTAGAAGCATGTCATGGCGGTAATATTGGAAATCAGACATTTTAAATGACAATGATAATTTGTGTCTCATTCATTACAACGACATACTATCTCGTGCTGATAAATTGGTACAGTTAAGTGTAATTTCATGCCAGTACAATTTGGCTGTAAGTGAATCTGCATGTGCCATGAACCGCCATGTGTTGCATCTACCAACTCTACTCTACTCTCTCTAATGAGCTAATTTACTTATTTACATTATATCTCTGACTCTATGACATCATAGTTAGAAGCTTCGTGATTATGCATCTTTGCATCATTGAATTTTCAGAAGTTGTCGAAAAAATGCATTAATGATAAATTTTATTTTTATCATTAAACTGCATCTTGAGTTCTTGACATACACATATGTACTCACACACTTACACACATATAATTATATATAATAAGTACCGTAGATGCAATGTGCTGTCTGGTAAATGGCTCTTAGGGAGGGTGCTATGGATGTAAAACGTTTCGTCAAATGTTCAAACTATGCTGCAACAATTTGTATTTTAGTTTTGGAAATTTCAACTGAAAACTGTTTGGCCAGATTACCATAGTCTACACTAGTGTCATTAATTCATTCTTCTTCTTCTCCTTCCTCTCCTCCTTCTCCTTCTTCTCCTCCTCTTCCTCCTTCTCCTTCTTCTTTTTCTTTCTCTGTTTCTCCTTTTTTCATCTTGTTCTTCTTCTTTAAATGATGCGTTAGCATTGATTATTTTTCTGTTTTGTAGCCCAGCCTTCGTTTCTTGTTACACCTCGAGACAGAGTTGCTGGGATTGGTCGAAAGGCAATCTTCCGTTGTGAGGTCACAGGAAACCCAGCCCCTGCTGTCTTCTGGAACAAGGAAGGTAGCCAGGTAAGCTCTTCCAGGTTGGAATCTTTAAGTGGGTGAAGGTGCTATGTAAATGTCCAACTACATGATATGTGTACATACATATGTACATCCATATTTGTATACATGATGATAGTTACTATAGCAACTATTATAGTACTTATTGTTATTTTGTGAGAGGCGCTATATAAATCTATAGATAGTAATAGTTTCAGTTTAACGACACTGTGATAAAATAGATCATTAGTGTCGACCTCCTCCTTTATCCAGGCTTGGAACTAGCACTGTCAGAGTGCAAACAGTGGAGGAGTTAAATCTCAAGCTACAGTACGATAAGTATATATAATATATTATATATCTATTTCTGTGCTAACATTCGTATGAATATAGACACGAATTCTGAAGTTTAAACTAATCCTATTCTTCATATAAAAGACAAAACTGTTTTCTTTTAAGTGAACAATTTTCATGTTGTTGATTGATTGGTAGACGCTGATCTTTCCGAATCAGGATCACGGCCGACTTTCTGTTTCCGATGACGGAACGCTCACGATCGATTCCGTGGAGCGGGAAGACATGGGCGAATACGTCTGCAAAGGACTAAGCATTGCAGGCAGTGCATTTGCCAAGGCCAGGCTCGAGGTCAAAGGTAAATGATGTTAGTTAGAATTGGTCTCCATAAAGGGTCATGGTTGTGGTCATTAATTGGCATCAGAAAGTACATCAGATCGTCTGCTGTCAGAGTTTATTATGAGAAAAATCTCAAAGAAGACAGCGGAGAAGTCAAGCATAAAAGTGAACGGTCTATGAATAGTTTATTTGTCAATTGGCTTGAAATTAAAGTTTATGATCAGAGTTATCCATAGAATGATGGCTCTTCTTCATTTTCCTTTCTTCAATTTTTAACGGGTTCTTGGTTTACCTGGAATTTTGCTAGCATTGTTAATTTTTATGATTTTTAGTTGATGGTGTTTTATTTAAGTTACTCACTTGTATCACGACATTTTTTTCTTACAAGGCAGCCGTCATTCGAAACCATTTTGGTCAGGCAACTCAATGAATGGTTTGTGCTTCAAATGAGCCACAATTCGCGTAAGTGGAAGAGGTGAAGGAGGAGCATAGAAGAACAAGGAGGTTAAGGATGGCATGTTGTATACTTTGGTTGTAGATATAAACTCAAGACCCTGCCCATAATACATCTGGGTATTCAGAATCAGACCTTTTCTGTAAGCAATGTTGCTTTGTTGCCTAGTATTATCGATAACAATTTATTGAATTTTGGTCACTGTTAAATTTTGGTTATAATTGAGGATGTGAACTTCTATTTTCTGATTGATTGATATATTGTATATCTATTAACTTAATACATTAGCTATTCGTGCTTGACAAAGCAGTAAGTACCACTCAGAGTGCTGACACATTGCTAAATTTGGTTGTAGATATAGATTCAAGACCTCCTCCCATAATACACGTTGGGCCTCAGAATCAGACACTTCCTGTTAGCAGCGTAGCGATGTTGCCTTGTTCTGCCAGCGGGGAACCACAGCCTGTCATTCGATGGCAGCGAAATGGACGGGTTATTTCTCTACGTGATCCTCGATTCACCATTCTCGACTCTGGGATGCTGCAGATCTCAGGTAAAAGATTTTGAGAGGATCCTCAGTGGTGCTACATAAATGTCTTCTGTTGTATTTGTAGATACAAGTTTGCATAGCATCACTTCAAGAGAACCTATCAAAATTGTTTAGATTACATTACTTGCTTCTTTAACTAGCAGAATCAAATTCATATTTGGTCATGATGGACCTTATATAAGTTCCAGTGAATTAACATACATATGAAACACATCCTGGGTAGTATATGTCTCAAAGGCCCTTTCCATAATATAATGTAATTAAATATCTGTAGAACACTAGTAAAGAATAATGCAGTCATACTTCATTGTGCAGTTGTTATGAACTGATGAAGATTTTAATTTCAATTTAGTATCACATTTTCTCAATATTAAGCTTAAATATAAAAACAGAATTTTGCACAGCAAGTGTTACACGAAAAATGATGCTCAGAAATGATATTATTCATTAGCAATTTTGCATTGTTTTTGCTATCAGCTGTGTCTTGCACACTGCAGCTTCTTTGAAGTTTGATATGTGTATTAAGTGGCCTTTAATGGTACTAATAGTCAGCCTTCTGCTAACAGCTGTTCACTAGGGTTGTCTTTATTCTTTGTGTGCCTTTTGTGTGTGTGTGTGCGTGCGTGCGCGTGTGTGTGTGTGTGACGGTGTCAGTTTGCATCACAACTAAGAGTGTGTGTACACTGTATTAGTTTCCAGATTAGATTATATTGTATTATTTTGTCTAACAAGGTGGTCAGTAGCAACACTGGCTTGAGCATAGTGATGCATGGTCTGAAGCAAAAAGTAGACACTGCAGAGGGTTACATTTATCAGACATAAAATAACCTTTATCATCCTCACATCATTTATTATCCTTTACTGAATTTGGTTGATGCCAAGAAACTTGCTAGAGCACACTCTAGCACAGTGCTACTCAAACTGTGGTCCGCGGCCCGATACCGGGTCGCGGAGGTTTCGTTACCGGGCCGCGGATTGACACCAGAAATTTTAATTAAATTAAAAAATAATAATTGGTAAAAAAATTTTTACTTATGAGGCACTTATTAATATTTTATTTTATGAACAACTTAATTAGGTTTAGCGCTATATAATATTCATATATGACGTCAAAATTAATTACGTTAATATTTTTTCTTTTTATTAAATCTTCCGTTCAAAAACTTTCTTAGTTAGAAAATAGAAAATTGAATAGAAATAAAAATTGAGAAATCACCATGGCAAAGCAAGGACCAATGGATAGCTTTTTAACAAGAAAAAGATCTCGTTCGGAAAATAAACGCGAATGCTTGGATTTAGAAGAAAAAGATGAATCAGAATCTGATGATGGCTGTTCCGTTAAAATTTCACAAGTTTCCGCTAATAGTAAGTCCCAAAAAAATCGAAACAGCTTTATTCGCAAATATGACGAATCGTATATTCGGTTCGGATTTATACCAAATTCAGAAAATCAAAATTTTGAAAAGCCTCAGTGCGTTATTTGCGGCGACGTTTTGTCAAACGAAGCACTGAAACCGTCAAAACTGATTAGACATTTACAAACAAAACACAAAGAACTGAGTTCAAAACCAAAAGAGTTTTTTGAAAGAAAACATGACGAATTAAAAGGTTGTCAGAAGAAAATTTATGTTTTATCTCATACGAATGTTTCAGCATTACGAGCTTCATACAAGGTAGCTCTTCGTATTGCGAAAGCTGAGAAGCCTTACATAATCGGCGAACAGTTGCTGGTGGGATGTATTAAAGATGTGTGTCAGGAAATGTTGGGAGAGTGTGCAGCAACAAAGGTAGCTCGTGTGCCCTTGTCAAATGACACAATTGCTCGACGAATCAATGATATCGCAAACGATATGGAAGAACAGCTCATACAGCAAATAAAGTCAGCAAACTGGTTTTCTTTGCAACTCGATGAATCTACTGACATAGCTAACTTGGCTATTTTGCTGGTGTATGTACGTTTTGAACATGACGGTGATTTGAAAGAAGAGTACCTTTGTTCTATTTCACTTCCGACAAACACTACAAGTGCTGAAGTTTTCAATGCTTTGAATGGATATATTGTTGATCAATCAGGACTTAGTTGGCGATATTGCATTGGCATATGTACTGACGGAGCTGCTGCAATGACTGGGCGCCATTCTGGAGTTGTTGCCCGAATAAAAGCAGTTGCACCCGAATGCAAATCAACGCACTGTTTTATTCACCGAGCAAGTCTAGCCACTAAGAAAATGTCCGTTGAACTCAACCACATTCTTAACAAAATTGTGAAAATAGTAAACTATGTAAAAGCCAATGCTTTGAATTCACGTATATTTTCGTCGTTGTGTGATGATATGGGTGCTGACCATAAACAGCTTTTGTTGCATGCTGAAGTACGCTGGCTGTCGAGAGGCAAAGTGCTGTCCAGGGTTTTTGAGCTTTGCAACGAACTTGCTGTTTTCATGCAACACAAAAAACCAGACTGGTCGCAAATGTGCCGAGACGCTAACTGGGTTGCAAAGCTAGCTTATTTGGCAGGTATTTTTTCAGTGTTCAATGAGCTTAACAGCTCAATGCAAGGGAAGATGTCCTCCATTTTTGCAACGGCTGACAAAATCGATGGCATGAAACGGAGGTTAGAAGCATGGAAAGCCAGAGTTTTGAGGGATGGCTGTTACGATATGTTCCCTAATTTGATATCCGCCATCGATGATAAACGTGAAGAGATTGATGCTGAATCCTTGAAGAATCTGATTACGGAACATCTATCTTCTCTGACAGAGCGTTTTGAATTTTACTTTCCCAAAGAACAAGATCCCAGAAAAGGAACTGGGTGGATTCGTAATCCATTTATGCCACTGAAGGATGACTTGGATGTTTCTTTGGAAGACAAGTTGTTGCAATTAGCTGCTGATGAGGGATTCAAAATGATTTTCGAAACTACCTCGCTCGCTGGATTTTGGATAAAAGCAAGAGAAGAATATCCTGAACTTTCTGTTATTGCTTTAAAAGTTATTTTGCCATTCCCATCTACTTACTTGTGCGAGTCTGGATTTTCTACTATGAGCATCATTAAAACAAAGCACAGAAACAATCTTGATATTCGCTCTCCTTTTCGAGTTGCACTTTCGACAATAGAACCAAGACTTGACAAACTTGTTAGCCAAAAGCAGGCACATTGCTCACATTAATTTGTGCTGGTTTAAGTAAATAATTATGAATAAACATTGTTTAAGAAAATGTCCATTGGACTTTATGTAAAATTACTTTTCGGATTTTGAACTGAATAAATAACCTAGTCCTGGCTAAAAATCAAACCAACATGCGTCTGCAGTTGAGACGTCGTATTTAAACCCCCATCGATTTCAACCTTTTTAACATAAAATGTAATTACCAAGGGCCGCGCAGCTTCGGTGCTCCAAGTTACCGGTCCTCAACACAAGAAAGTTTGAGAAGCACTGCTCTAGCAGCTTTAAGCCAGCAAAGGACGTCTTTGGGACATTTTTGAAGGGCACTATAACACATTCAGTTATGTTACCAAGCATTGCATAGTGTCTCCCCTACATGTGGAATTTGGAGGTGTTTCCCCAATATTGATTTAAGACATAGATGCCAAATGCTTTTTGGGCCAGTGGCAACATTTCCTAGCAAGTAGCGGACCAGGATGCTGAAGAATCCGGAGCAAAATGAGAATGGGCATCTGAGATGGGGCTTGGTGAGCTGACCTCCAGATAACTTTTGCCAACCAAATGTTAAATGGTGCATTTTAGCATCCAAACAGCCAAAGTAGGCTTATAAAATATTGATCTTCATTATCAATGACAAAGATCACAGTAGTCATTGGGCAAGACTTTGCAGGTCAAAAATACATAGTTGGTATGCCAGAAATGGCCATCGGGCTGACTCTTTGCCATTGCTGATATGTAGACTTATCTGCTGCGGTGTTTAGATCTTCGTAAGACGGACTCTGGTTTGTACATCTGCAAAGCGATCAGTGAGACTGGAGAGACTGCATGGAGTGCTGCACTGATCGTGGAAATGCCTACCAATCCATCGATTATCTTTCATCGCACGCCAGAGCCTTCAACTTTTCCGGGTTCTCCGTCGAAACCATCGATATCGGATGTTACAGAGACGACTGTCCGACTGATGTGGCGGAACAACGCAAACCATGGAGCATCTCCTGTTTTCGCCTACACAGTGGAATACTTCAGCCATGAAACGGGAAAGGTAAAAAGAAACAATATATTATTGGTATTAGTAAACATTTTATATTATATTACTTATATTATTGTACTAGTTGTTCTTATTATTAAGACAGAGAGAGAGATTTTTTATTCCACTTCTGAAGTGCCATTATACAAACATCTTACAGAGTTTCATAACAATAATGTACTAATTATACATCGTTTCATTGCATTCAATTGCTAAAGTCAAAAGGTAGACCCAAAAGAACCAATGGTTCTGCTTACAGATCACTGAATAACACCATTATTATTATTTGCCTGAGGTACATATCCTTTGACAGGACTTGTTGTTACTATTACGTTTTTCCCATGGTAAGCATAATCTCTTAGGTTCTTAGAAATTATTCAGAGAATAACAACCATCCTGGGACTAACAAACCTCATCTCCACTGGAGTCCATAAACCTTCCCCTGAAGACCATGGCATCATATAAGTGAGTGCAGATGAAAAGGCGCTGGAAAAGATGGTTTATCTAAAAGGGCTTGCCGGAAATTGTAGATATATTGCGATATCTGCACTCTATCTACAATTTCCGGCAAGCCTTTTTAGATAAACCATCTTTTCAAGCATGTGGCCAGCCTCAGCAATAAATTTAACGCCTGACTGATTGATTACAATTATTATCATCAGTATTATTTATGGATGTAGTAGAAGTTGTAGTAGTAGCAGTGCTAGTAGCATTTTTAATGGTAGCTCTGATATTGGTATGAGTATTAATAAATCCAAGTTTTAGTTTTAACTTTCTTGGATCGTTGTTTGTTCTTGAAAACTAAAAGAAAGGATCGTCTGTATTTTCTTTGCATGATTTTACACGTGGATCCATTCTACGGAATTCACTACTACAGACTTAGCATTATTATTTACATTTCATACATATCATCCCACAGGGCTCATTGTTAATGATGGTGAAAATTATCCTCTGAGTTCTTTGAAACTATCCGGACAATGACAACCATTGAAACTCTTCTCTTATCTCGTTTCACAGGCAATTAAAGACTTTCCAGCTTCCCATGCTTTCAGAATAAATTAATGAACTAGTGCAAAATGAATATCTGACTTCCGATAATGAGCATTTATTAATTTTATTGTAAGGTATGATAATGATAACTTAACACTAACAATAAAAACTGCATCAGTTTCCCATTCGCTTTCAGTTCACTCATCGTTGAAGTGTTGAGGTCAGGTTCACATTCAGTATAATTCGCTCTATGAAAGCAGCTTAACATGTGTGTGATAACGTAACAACCCTGTCATGGTTGTAATGTGATCGAATACTTTTAGGGTTGGATAGTCGCTTCAGACTCCGTGTTGGAACAAACATATGTGGTGCGAGGCCTTCAACCAGACACTGCCTACATGTTCCTAGTGCGGGCACAGAATTCACACGGACTCAGTCTGCCGAGTCAGGTCACTGCTCCGATCCGAACTAAAGGTCAGAACTAATCGAGCATTGAACGCTGCTGATGTGGCAGCTAATCATTGGCAATGAATTTTAATTTTTTTCGTCCAAGCTAGAAGTGATCCTTTAGGACATGCAAAATGCCATGGACAACAGACAAAGTCATATTTCAATTATTTATTATTTTATGTATTATGATGTATCAGTCCTGTATTCAACACATAACATGAGAGGGGATTACCATATTAATTAACATTTGTTTTGCTCTGTTATGGGATCATAATGCGCCTGCAATTAAACAACTTTCAAAACTGTTGCCTTCTAATAATTTAGCTTGTGTCATCAACTTATGTGGGTCATCTGCTAAGGTAATCTGGAATTACTTTATTTTTCGTGGTGCTTTCCCTCACTTCTTAGCACCTCAACAATCATCATCAATTACATCTTGTCTCACATTAAAGGTAATATTTCTTAGTTACATTACAGAATCTTATAATTCTCTTGTTGCCTTATATCCTCTTGCCATAGGTGTTGGTAATTCGCAGTCTCGACCAACAGTGCCTGCTCTCGACCTTTCCCTTGTATCCGAGAAACTGTCCAGCCAGGTCGTGACCTTGCTATCTGGTGAGGTGATGAGCTCGACTGCCGTCAAGGTCACATGGGAGATCCGCAAGAATAACCGGTTCATCGAGGGGTTTCACATCCACTATCGGACAATAGCAGAGCTGGACAGCCACTCTGCAGCGACCAAGTCCTTTGCAACGGAAACAGTGCAGAGCAGCAGTGCCACCATGTACACCCTGCACAATCTGGAAAAGGATTCCTGGTACGAGATCCACATCCAGCCATTCTACCTGAGCGTCATAGGACAAGCGAGTAACTCAATCCGAGTCAAGACACTGGAGGACAGTAAGCACATTTATTTTACTTGTCGTTTATGACGATCTTTCATGTAAACGCCTTTAGTGCTTTTAGTCCACTCCATTGTTTATGGTCTCATGATTCAACTGTCTAAATCATCTAATGTAGAAATTTCTATATGACCAATTTCATAATATATGTGGTTAGCAGTTGAGGGTCACACTTAGGTTAAACCACGTTTACTGATGTAACTCATCCAGTTAGACAGATGCAGCCAAGACCCAACAAGTCCAGACAACCAATACATGTAGATCTATACACAAAAGTCCATGGGTTTGACTCTATGTAGTGGGCAGAGTTTGATTGATTCATTTATTCTAAATTATTGTAAATTATATTTAACTAGAAGGACAGTCGATTTGTATGCTAGTCAGACAGTCTAGATATGAAGCCCTAATGAATACTTGAATGGAGCCAAGGTGGAAGACTGTTATGGTCAAAGCAAATAGTTACTAGGTCCTAATATACTGGCCCTGAGTTCCTTTGTTGCCTACATTATTCGTGACCATATTTATTGCATTTCGATGATGGTTTCAACTAGAGGCAAGGTAGCTACAGCTTACTCTGATTTGTTTTGTGAGGACTTTGAAAATCGTCTTTGAGTAATGCCCATGACCAGCTGTACAATGTGCTGGATCTATCTAAGCAGTAAATATTTTATTAAAGTATATTTATTTGTGCAAATGGCACCACTTAAGTATCAGATGACAAGATTAAAGGTTGATAAGATTGTTTCATATGCCGTGCATCACACATTGGCTATTTGGTTGAGCACTTGCCTCATTGTGTGCAGGGCGCACATTCGATTCACTTTCATAGTTGCCATTGCAAAGAAATGTCATTTACTTGCTGACTTAATTTTAGCACCATCAGCTGCACCGCAGAATGTCCGAGCGAGTATGGTCGACAATGACACGCTGCACATCACATGGGACGCTCCACCAAGACAGCACTTCAACGGAGCCCTACGTGGGTATAAGGCAAGTGCTAACTCTATTTCATCTGACCAACTCTCATCTTACCATGACTCAAACCTAATTGATAGATACCTGATTGATTGATACCTAATTGATTTGCTGATCTTACTATGCCTCATTGTGTTATACCTCATCTTACCATGCTTTATGTTACCATACCTCATTTTACTTTGTACAATTTTACTACACCTTCCCACTATCTTGGGATTTCACGTCTTACCAAATCTGGTCTTACCATAGTGGATCTAACCTTATACCGGCTACCTCATTGTACAGTACCTCATCTTGCCATACCCAAACTAAACACCTTCATTTTCAGATCTACATCTATGGAAATGAGACGAAGTTCGATCATCAGATACAGATTAACTCATCGCTCGATTCGATCTATGTGGATGGGATGATCAAGGACATGAACTACAAAATCCAGATGGCCGCTTGGAACAAAATGGGCGAAGGTCTCAGAAGTGAAGCAATTCAAATTGGTGAATCAATCAGTTTATCTGAGTCTCAATTCTCAATTGGTAAATTTCTAGATAGCACAGGTATTGTCTTGTACTGTTGAATATGTATGATATCTCCCATAGACCCAGCTGGCAAATTTATGCAGCACGTCTTACAGAAGAATACAACTCAGAGGCCTCTGCATTTATCTTCCATGCCTTTTAGTGTCATAATTTTGATTCTCTGCTTTGACTTTAAATTATTTCACTTTTTTTCGTACTTTACCTAGATTCACTTTCTTTATGTTATTTTAATTTACCTCACATAACTTTGCATGTCTTTACATTATCGTGGTTTGCGCTCGTTTGTTACCTTCACTTCACATTCCATTACCCTGTGATTACCTCTGTTTATCGTATGGTTGTTGTTGTCATGTTGTCTCTACGTAGGTCCAATGATGAGCAGCCCACGACAGAATCTGCTGCAGGAGCCGTGGTTCATAGCAACTCTGATCGTATCGATTGGTGGAGTCCTCTGGCTCAGCCTTTGCCTCTTCAGCATCTGGGTCTACCGGAAACGCAAGGCTTGCAAGAAACTGCCGAAGAGCGGTATGAACGACTGGCTCATTGCTACTCAACCACTTTCTAGGCATTGGTCTTTAGAGCTTCAGGACAAAACATATGATTGACTAATGTGTATATAACTTATATACAGTAAATATATTATATATAATTCATATATAGCATTATTTATAGACTTTGTTTAACTTATATAGATATATAATAAATATATGATTTATAAAATTCTGCATAATTTATAAGTTGTATATGTAATTTATATATATAATTTAAGTCAAAACAATTGTGCAATTTGACATACTTTTGAAATATATATTTCCAGATTAGATTGAATTAGAACACTTACTCTGATGTGTTGTTTTCATTCCAGTTCATATGAACAAAGTCGCTGTTGATGGTTCAAGGTAACTGCCTCAGTTCCATTCTCATCATTGTTTCCAATTTAACAAACACTCTTGTCACTCTTCCTGACTGTGCAAACATTGTTGTCACTGTTTCTAATTTAACAAACATTCTTGTCACTGTTCCTAACTGTGGAAACATTTTTGTCACTGTTTCTAATTTCACAAACATTATTGTCGCTTTCTATTTAACAAACATTCTTTTCATTGTTTCTAATTTAACAAGCATTCTGAGTTCTGCAGTGACAAAGGTGCTCATAGTCTCTGTGAGATGGCACAGATATCTGACTGTTTAAGCCATTACTATATACTCAATCCATATGTTGCACATACTGACCTCTTTAACCCAAGAGTACTCTCTGCCAATTGAAACAATATTTTGCTGACTAGTTGCTCCTGTGTCCTCTGGATGCTCCTTGTGAATTAAATGAGTTATATGTGTGTGTATTCTTTTCAATATTTCTACTGTTATAAATATACTTGACACTGTTTCTAAATTAATCAACGTTTTTGTCACTGTTTATAGTTTGACAGACAATGCAGTAGATTATGCACTATTTTCATAAAACCCAGTTGACCTCTTTAAGATAAAATATATACAGGAATGAAATTACATGTCAGAAGTATGATTTTTTTCCTGATGTTTCTGTGGTAGGAATGGGGGAGGTATGTTCACTCCTACTGTGATGAATGGCTATGTGGACAAACAGGTGGCAGCCAGTAATGGTAAGACTTGTGTCTCATATTTATTTACTATTAAAACTATTTACATGCTATTTTGAAACGATGATAGTACAGGTAAACATAAAACTTGTTTACGTTCTTACAATTCAAAGATAACAAGTTCATGTAGCACTCCTGTTTACTGTTAAGCTTAAACTCAAATACAGGAACGCTTTGTTACTTCACCAGTTGCCTTTATAATCTTATGCCTACATCTGACAAATGGGAGACTGAGTTGGCCGATGTGGATGGTTTTGGTATTCCATGGAAGGCCTTCCATCCAGTGCACTAAGAGCTCTTAACTCAAATTATAAGTTCATTTCATTTCAATTGGGTAACGTGCTGGACCATCAATAAGAGCGATTTAAATTAACACAAGGAGAGTAAATACTTCAAAATGTTTGTTCCACTGGCATACGAATACGTCAGCTGTACATTGCCTCGGGAAGATCAGGCATCGAGATTGACCACCTGACCAGTGACCATGTTTACTGTGTTGGAGAAAATGATGTCATCACTTCAAGCTATGACTACCTCTTGGAGTCACTACTTTTCTCTTGTGCATCGTATTCTTTTTGAAAGACTTATGAAAATTTAGAACAAAAGTTTTGTCTGTGATTAGCCGCAAACAGTAAATCTGTGGAAGCGCTTGCTCTGAGTGCAAAGGACATCCAGTCGACAGAAACACTAACAAATCTCCAGTCGCCATTCATCATGAAGACCTTCTACAACAAGTCGTTGTCCGTTGCACCATACGCGACAACCAGTCTCATCTCGGCTCCATCGCCTGCCGACAACTCCGCAGCAGCTGAAGCCACATTCCAAGCGATCCAGCAGGGGAAGTCAATGATCGAGCCAGACTACAATGAGATCGATAACTGTTCTCCCGGTGGACACAATGTGTCAACAAGTGACTCGAATAACGATAATCAGAACATGCAAGGTACACGTATTGCATCGTATCATTTTCTTTGTTATTATTTGTACCTTGACGTTCATATTTTATATTTGTGTCACGTGTTCAATGTATGCTGACACTGAAGTGAGCCTTTGTTTAAGCTGTTGAATGCACTTTATGTCTGGGTTTTTACCGTGGGGGAAGTTGCTATTTAAAATTATAAAAACTATCAAATTGATTTTGTAATGGATGAGAGCTTTTTGGAAATAGATTAAGCACTAAACTCAGAGGACTTGTGAGGAACTGCTTCACTATCTTAAGGCAGTTGAGGTCTGTGTCTTGGTCTCTCACAAATGATGCGACTTGCCATCTTGTACAGAGCCTTATCCTGAGCCAAATTGATTACTGCAATGTCACCTTTGCTGGCTTGCCACAGCGCAGTATCATTCGGCTTCAGGCTATCATCAACGCTGCTGCTCGTCTGGTGTTGCGGTTGAAAAAGTTCGACCACATTTTAACTGCGATACAAGACGAGCTACTATGGCTTAGAATAGACGAGCGGATCAAACTCAAACTTTGCACTCTGGTGTATAAGTGCCTCAATAACTGTGCAACACGTTATCTGGCAGACCACATCAGGACACTATCAGATGAACCCAGCAAGTCACGATTACGATCTTCATAATCTTCTAATGCTTTCTTGGAAAAACGAAAAAAAAATTGGCGATCGGTCTTTTCGAGTTGCTGGCCCACGTGCTGGAACATTCTCCCTGCATCCATTCAGAAAATCAAAACCCTTTCTTCTTTAAAAAAAGTCAACATTTCACTTTTTTGGCAATGCCAAGCATTAGTTTTTTTTACATTTGTGCTGACACTGAACTGTTATGTAAAGCACTCTAGAAGTAGCTTGCTACTGACGGTGCTCTAGAAATTGTTGTATTTACATTACACTACATTACAAGTGAAATAGAGGTGTATCAACCACTGTTAGAACATTGTAATTCAAGTTATTTAATTGCTTCGCCATGTCCTTTAGCGTATTGTATTTAAGGAGGGAGAAGGATGTGGGAAGAGACCCAGAAAGAATGGTAATATGTAGAGATGAATGAAGGGCATCCCATGGGTCGCTGTGAGTTATATGAATTGCATGCTCTGGAGGCATGTGTGTTTTGTAGCACTGGCAAAATATATAAAACTGCACATAACTTAATCTATCAGGACTTATCAAAAAGTCATTAATTTTTACTAATTTGTATCTGCCATGATTTGTTAGCAAGGCCGTTTGAAATATATCGCAGTAATAGAGTAAACTAGTGTTTCATAGGGACATTTTGTTTTTAATGGTGACTAAACTCAATCAACTGTTAAATACCTAAATAACTAATCGTATTGCTTTTGGTGATTTGGAAAATAGCTTCAAATTAATTTTCATTGAACTGAAGGAAATGTACTTCAGTGTCAAAAATCATCCTACAAATCCTCGTTAAGTGATTGTTGAAAATTATTTACAGATAATTCTTGTGGTGGCCATCTGAATTCGCTGCTTCCCAAGCCACTAATGCTCTACCTGCCTCCTCCTCCAGAGCATCCTCCTCCAAGTGACATCGGTACGCCACCAGATTCTCCAATCCTGAATTCGTATGGCGGTGAAAAAAACTTTGGAAATGGTTATTATGTCGATGGAAATGCACATCACAATCACTCGTCATCTGCTGTGCGCAATCTTCATTCGGACTGCGAGCGTGAGATGCGATGTCGTCCATTGCCTCAGCCAACCCACTGGTCCGGTTCCCTCAATCCAAGGTCCCAGCAGATGTTCCGTGGGGGTCGTCCACTGCCCCCTGGACCGCCGCTCCCTGCCCCATACTTTCAGCGCAATGATCCAAATCTGGTTGCTCCTAAACCCTGGACTGATTCGCAGACTGGTTACTCCGTTCGACCGCCTCTCGGTGCGGACTTGGACTGCGCTGGTCCAGCATCTGCATTTCGAAATATGAGACGACCCCCCGCGGTGAAGGACTCGGAACTTGCCCGACTGTACGGAGGCTCAGATGTGCCGGGCAGCGTAGGAACCAAAACATCACAGTGGATGACCGGGCCCCTTCCACCTGTCCATTTGGGGGATGTACACAGAGGCACCGCTGACCACGGGTGCTCTGTACCTGGTAGCTTCAGAGGTCAACCTAACAATCTATGGTGAGTGTTTCTTATTACGTAGATTGGAGGTGTCAAAAAACCGGTTCGGGGCCATTTCTGGTCTGTTGATGGTGTATTTCTGGAACGTGGTTAGTTAATGATTACACAATTTCATTAATTTTTTTATTGCGAGCTTGTTGTTTGCGTGTGGGTTTAATAGGGCCTAGTTTTAAATACCAGAATAAGATCAATTTGAGTTCTTTCTGCACAATACTGAGAAACTAGAATTTTCGAGTTGTATGTCTTGTTCGTGACTGCTAATGAAGGTCATAATTGAGATTTTAAAATCCTAATTTGACTGTTTGTATGCTGAAAAGGGACCATTTAAGATTTAGTTATGATAATATTTTCTGGGATGGCATACCAATCTTCCTTCAAGACCCAAAACCCCATATTGCTGATTGGCCTTTGGCACCCTGACTTGCCATTTGCTGTAAAATATTGCCACTGGCCTACCCTTACAAAAGGCTTGACACCTCTGACACAGATACCAAATAATTACTATAAAAGACCATTTAATGACTAATCACAGCAGCTATTATAAGCAGCTGCTGAGTTTCCATTACGCAGGTTACATAACGAGATGTTTATATAGCACATTTTGGGACCTGTAATGGGAGATTAAAAAATTTTTATTTTACTATAATTATTATTATAATAATTTACTAAGGTACTGTTATTGTAATCACAATGATGTTATTTTATGGTCAGTTTTTGTGGATGTTAGCCAAGCTTTTCATTCTGTGGAAGATTGACCGTCTGCTTACTGAGGCAGGTGCTGTAGGCTAGCAACCTAAGCAACTCTGATCTACTAAGCAATTTGGTTGGCTAGCAGCCTAAGTCACTCTATGACCTACTAAGTCATGCGGGCTGCTAACAATCCAAGTCAAACTATAATTTACTAAGTAATGTTATGGAGTAGACACTGACTAGTGGAAGCACGCTGTGTCTGCAGATAATATAAGAAAGTAGTGATCAGACGAAAGTATGATGATGCTGGAGTCAGAAAATCGAGAAGGAGGCATGAGCAAAGTAGAAGTGCTACAACCAAGGTGCTTTAATGCTGTTGCCGCTATGTGTGAAACTGATTGTCGATAGCTTCACTTCTTTAAGATGTAATTCGTGTGCCATTGTGAAATTCTTAAAGCAGACAATGCTTATGAATAATTTGGTGCCCATTAATTACACTATCTGTACTCCTAGCAATAGTTTAATAATGCATTTTCAATGTCTTTGTTCAGGCTGGAGAGTCCGCACGACATGCCAACGTATGAGCCCCTTGACTCCCCTATATCGGAGGTTGACATCCATGACTACGACCCCAACTCTGACGTTCCACTTCCGGCCCCAACGGATTACAGCGAGGCTGAGCAGCACATGTCCGGTCCAGCGGCAGAGGTGAATCTGTGGGATGATGTCATCAACGAGAGTGATGGTCAGTGTAGCTCTGTTCACAGCAGTGAGGTCAGCGAGGAAGAAGTGGCCTTTCTACCGGAAGTGGACTTTGCGAGTGCCGTGGCGAGGGCCGCCCATCTGTCTGGACTCACAGTCATTGATCCAGTCACCGGAAGAGAAAAAGGTATATATCCGGTGCATAAGGACATCGATAACAACGTACAGTGTCTAACTAATAATGCTAACAACAAATGACATTTCCTATTGACCATTTTTCTTGGTGTGAAACTAGTACATTTACAAATGCATATGATACTGTTCGTAAATACCTGGTAAGTCATTCCACTCTGTCAGTATATGGAAACGAATTTTGCTTAAGCTTATTCATTTTAGCTGCACAACTGGGAATTAGGTTGTTAGTTTCTGTTTAACAATGTTGTGTTATATAAAAAAAGATTTATATCACCCTCCTGTAACAGCCAGGCTTTGGACTACTGGTTAAATTTCTCATGTAGAGGTGACTGAATCTCAAAATTCCTTTGCAAATCTCAAACCTAGCCTATTGGGTGAATTTCTAATCGATATTGGATTTCGGACAAGCAGAACTGAGTGGAAGATGGTTTATGATTCACGCATCTTTCAATTCGTGACGAAGTATGCAATACCAGTGGAAAGTTTCAATCCAACAGCTTTGCAGATGAATCAACTGACCATCAATGGGAATTTCATCAACGTGTTGGAAAAACTCCATGATAGACAGTTGTGGGAAAATTTCTACCAGAAACCAAGTCTTGTGGTCTAGTCTAATGACTTCTGTAGCGTCGTTTTCAGAATGCCCAAGGCATCTATCAACAATCACTTCAAGCGACATCGTTAAATAAATCGGTATGCAGAGGAATGTTCATAGGACGATTGGTCATCTAGGTTGATTGGTCATAGGGACGATTGGTCATAGGGGCGATTGATCATGTGTTCAAATATTTGCATCATTAGTGGATCAAATTAGTGACTGATGGTTTTGTGAGGTAAATTCGATAATAATAATTCATGGATGACCGGTCATATGTCGCAAATATTTGTAAAGTCAATTATGGATTTAGCGTACCAAGATCCTGGTGACTTCGAAGCATCCATCATAGGAGCTTTCTGTGATTCGTTTCCAAACGCCCGAGTGTAAGGTTATTACTTTCACTTAACACAGAGTATTTTGAGAAAAATTTACGAAATAGGATTAAAAAGAGTTTACGAAAACAGCGATGCGATGTCATGCGTGGTTTCATCTGCTGCTTTGTTGAATTAGCGCACGTGTTTGAGACCCTTGTTCTTGACTAAGGTACAAATCTAAATAAAATTATAGTCAACAGTTTTCTGTTTGACGACACTTTGTCAAACAAAGCATGATTGGCATCACCCTCCTCTATCCATGGAGTGAGACTTGTACCACTGGACTAAGACAATTGCAAAGTAAATCTGTGAACTGCAATTTATAGTTATCAGCTTGAAATATCTCGGGTTGTTGGGTATAGAAAAGATATTTTGAGCTTATCGGTTTTTACATTTTTATTTAGTGAAACGACCGGCGAAATATCGCCAGCGAGCAAGGTGCACTAGTCCGTACAGCACTGACAGCAACTACAGCACAATCCAAGTTCCACATCGGCCATACCCGAGGTCAGATCGTAAACGCCAACTGCGTGAACAGGGAGCCAGTGGTCGCCACAATCAGGATACCAAGAACAATCTATCACGAAAGAGTTGAATGCCTAACGTCCCAACCATATCAAGAAATCGTCCAAGTGGACAGGTGAAAACAATAAAATACAGTACAATATGATAGAGTGGTATTTATATTGTGCTGCTTTCAGGTACACTTGTATTGACAAGAAATGTTGCAGAGGAGGAGCTTACTTCCTTAGGGTAGCCGATAGAGGCAGCTATGGGTATGGAGTGTTATCGACTTCATTTTTCACAGCTAGGGGATGAGTGAAGCTAACATTTCTAAAGATATTTCTGCCCTGGTGAGTGTTTGAGACTATTTGTTCACCCATCACAAATGGTAATTCACCGCATCTCAGTAGGCTTAGTCTAACCATTATGAACTGAGCTGTGTCGTCCGGTGTCTCAACTCCTTTCACGTTGAGCTCTGCGCTCTTCTGCTAAAGGCGAGCTTCTGGTGTCCAGGGCCCGCTCGTCGCTAATGATGCGTCAAGCTTTCTCAGTGGTTGGTCCGTCCACCTGGAATGGGCTCCCGGTTGCCCTTCGTCTTCCCCCTTATGATGATCTACCTACCTTTGAAAGCTGCTAAAGTCATATCTTTTTGGCCGTGGCTGGGCTGGGAGCACCTTGGAGTAGTTTCCCTTGAAGAGGCGCTATATAAATTATCAAAATGAATGAATGAATGAAATATACTTGAAATGCTCTGTGCATATGGATACTTCCTTTGGTGTAGTGTTTTCAGGCGAGGAGCACCTCAAGAGTTTCTCTTGTGATGTGCATGTGCAAATTTGTGGTTGCAATTACAGATGTACCAAGTCATAATGTGCTAAGTAGGCCTACTAATCAAGTAAAATCTGTTCCTTATCTAATCAGTAGCATCACAACAGTAATTGAATCTGATATTGCCGCTGAATGATGGCATTATCCATTGAAGTTCAGTTAGAATCCAGGTGGTCAGACCAAGATAGAATCCAACAGGTCACAGAATAAGTTTTCTTGTTAATGAACCAATATGATGTTAGCACTTCTGAGGAGTTTTCTGTTATATGTTCTTATACTATAATGCAACTCTAATTTGATATCGCCCTTCTTACAATATAGTTCAAAAGTATACACATGCCTCGACAGCGCAATGGCAGTTGTAATGCAGAGCAATTGCGTGCAAAGGACTTGCTCAAGGTCCCTACAGTAGCTCCTCGGACGAGGGTCGAGCCCGCACTCTTCGCTTTACAGGCCGACCTCTCTAATCAATCGGCCACTATGCCACATAAATGAGCAGTCTTGTAATAGTAAATTTATCAAAGTGAAAGATCCTTTATCAGGTGCTAGATGATTGCAAAGACATGCATGAGTGGACAGAGGTGTGCAATTGGAGCAGAAATTTACTTGATGGTAATGAATTGAATCTTTGATTTTTCAGTTGACATTACAGCATGCTAACCACTAGCCTGCTGCTGAAATGATACATGTACCGATATTATTTTGGATCTGGAGTAAGCTCAGCAATCATTCGCCTGGAGTTGCTGTTACTCACCTTGCCAGTTTCAGAAGACGCTTTAAGACTTTTCTGTTGCCACGCGCAGACCGTTGAGAGTGCTGCTGATTTGAGCGGCTCTATATAAATGCTTGATTACATTAGATTACATTAGTTGAATCAATTTTTTTATGTCTTATTTGCAGGTACTAGTGACCTGATTCAACTTCATCGGAAATCCTATTGTTTTGCCACAAGCAGCACTCAATATCAAACGAGATTACTACGAGATCTGCACGAGATCATGAGATTAGAACTTTTTCACAACAGCAATTAAGTTATGAATATTCTGTTGAGAACTGCAAGCTCAGCCTTTAACTGGCCATCACAGTCATGGACCACAGTTAACCGATTGTGAGAAGGAAGAATGGGCAGAAACTGTAAAAGGGGCCTAGCTTTTGTGGTACAATAACAAAGATTACATAATCCAATGAGGCAACCCTGTTGGGTGGTGACATGTCTCCCTCCCAGTGTTTTTGTACTCGAACTTAAAATTGTCAATATTTGTTGAAGTTAAGTAAAGCCTGTCAGAGCTCCCTCTTTAACTTCTGAATCTGTGATTGCTGCCGGATGAGTGAGGAGGGGATGTGTCATCCCAATGTTCAAATGGATCGTCACCACTAGGCATGGGGCTAACTGCAGCGGGACCTAGTGAAAATTTTAATATGTTGATATTAACATATTAATATGTTAATATTAATTTATTCTATTAGTGGGAAAAGTTACCACCTGGATTGATAATCAATTAGCCATTCACATAAAATACTTAATTTAAATAATCAATGTCCTCTTCCCTTTATGTTGATGTAATTCACAAACTTTTTATATTATTGTGAAGTCGCTTCAATACGTTTTCTTTATTTAGAGAAATTTGAATGTAAGTATGCATACAAAAGTTTGCATTTGAATGTGAATCAAACAATCAACGGAATTCAGTGGATTTTGGAGAAAGTAGATTTTGAAAAATTAGGAGCTGTGTCTGTTTATACATGACCATGGTACACAGCATTTTTAAACTAACACAAATTCGATAATTGTATGAGATATTTGTCTTCATGTTTGATTTGCCCTATTATGATTTAAATAAGCTGTTTCATGCAATGGTTCCAGAATCAATTATGTATGTTATTACAACTTCCATCATCGTTTTCCTGTATTAAAATTTGTCCTTTCAACCACTAAACTAAATATTAAGGAAATTATCATTAACTGCAAATATAAAACTCATGCAAACTGGGTTCTCCACCATCCGTAAATATTTTAACACACTGTGTTAGATTCTTATATTATCATGCATTTTTAAATCTGAAAATAATATAAAAACTTGAAATTTTTATCACCTGTGAAAGTCCATAAACATGCTTAACAAGATCAAAAACTTTTACAAATTAGATGTATAACCTAGGTGGCAATTTGTGAACACTAATGCATAAGAATGCAATAATGTCCACTGAACAAGTTCATTTAAAAACAAATGGAGCTCAAACAGCTCAGAAAAGTTGTAAACACCATCCCCTATAGCTTTCTGATGGGTACAAATACTGCAGTTGAGTGACCCTTGTATCTTAACATGGAACCTGACCTTATCTGTCAATTTTATTTTGACAGAGTGCCTGTGAATAAGCTGGTTTCCATACTCTTTGAGTGATGTGGAAATGTCAAGATTATGCCTATGACAGTGATAAATAATTAAAGAAGGATATAGGGAGGAAGCTCTGTTTAATTGGGGTTTGTAGCATATCCTTATGTAGCCACTCCCTTTTGGCATTTTGTCCAAGAGAACTGAGGAAGAATAAATGTGTCTAGTGTCTACAGACAGTATAGTTCTGGATTAAAATGGATTGTTCTGTATGATTCGGTAGCAGAAGGAACTGGTGGAGTTGAAGATCAGCTCAATGCTTTCAGAATGAAGAAATTAGTTCAGTCAATGTTTTTTATAATTCCAGCAACATAAATATTTTTAAAAATCTGTTGTTTTGAGAGACAATGTTGTTTCATTTTTGTGCTTAGTTGTGAAATTAGATATACCGACAATAATTATGGAACACTGCACCAGTCAATAAAAAAAATTGTTTTTTTAATTATGTTTATGGCATTTTCCTCTTTCTAGGGACAAATCTTGTGTTGACCTTAGCTTTATCTAAGATATCATGTCATTCTGATCCTGGGTATTCCCCTGTTGTCACTCCCTTACCTTCTGTCTGTCAATCTTTTTCGACCATGTGTGCATTCTGAAATTACACAACCTGTGAAAAGGAAATAAGTGCCTTCCCCAACCCTCAAACTGACAGCAACATATAGATCCTCATTTACTTTTATGTGTATCAAATCATCTCAGAAACTGGATCTTCTTGGGATTTGAAGGATCTTCCAGCTGAAGCCAAAACATGATAACAGCTGTGTTAACCTGTTAACTACTATTGGTCTTGAATCAAAATTTGGGCGACAGGTTGTTTTTATTGAAAAAAATTGTGCTTGTTAAACTCACTATCAAACATATGAGATGTGTCTGTTAAACTCTCCCTGTATGCTTTTGATATTCTTCTAGTCATTTCAAACTTATCAGTAAAATGGTCTGTTTTTCCACATTACAATGATATACATTTTAAACTAACATAACAATATACTCATGATTTTTTATGATCATTGTCCTCAAATATTCGTTTTCACAAAAAAAACTCCATTCTTGCCTCCTCTTATTGTTTGTTGCAATACATGATACTCCATTTTATCAATGCTTCTGTAGCCTAACTCCATGTTGTTTCACTATGTTATTGATCACACTGCTTGCAAGGTCTAACCTCATTTTATTTTACATGTTTACAAATTTTAACTCAATATTTTAACCCATGTTCAACTGCATTTTATGTAAGCGATGTTACAGAAGTCTAACTCCATGTTATTTCGCTGTGTTATTGATTACACCATTTGCAAGGTCTAGCTTCATTTTATTTCACCTGCTTTCAAAGTTTAACTCTGTTTTATTTCACTGTGTTATCGAAATCTACCTTTGTTTTTACGCCTTGTTTCTGAAGTCTAACTTTGTTATATTTTGCCATGTTTCCTTGACCCCTCATCTGCCTATAGCCCTATACCCAATGTAGCTACATGCTTTTTTGACTTTGTTTTCCATTACCATACTCTCAACACATCTCTTTCAACTTGCTTAATCATCACAGCATGGCTTCTCGTTTCTCTGATCAATCAGATTTCAACTTGGCTTTTCGTATGAATAGCAGTTGCTTAAGGCGACCAGTTGTCTTGAGAATTATGCTAATGAACAGTGACTCGGTGCTTTTTATCTAGAAATAAATGTACCAGAACGTATCTGTATCGTTGAAAGAAACGACCTAAAAATTAGCTTCCAAAAAAAATTAATTTTATAGGACACAATGAGCACAATTTAGAAACTTACTTATAAATTTTAAAATGTAAAAACTTATATCAAAATCCAGATTTTTGCACAACTACTAATTTTATTTTTTAGTAAATTAAAAAAGGTGCGGGAACACCGTTATGCATGTTCCACCAGAAAAAAGCACTGCTAATGGCACCATAGAAATTATTGGGTTGAATAATGTTAGATTTGACTAGTATTCATATACAGACTCAAGGAAGCCGACTTGACCCAGATGACCAAAGATCCAAAACAGTAGCATTCTAGTTGTTTGAGTACCATTGCTTACTGATGAACTGTTTGTTCTCATTGAACTTTAATTAGCATCAGTTAGGTTGGCACAGAGTCTGGTTAATTTTTGCAATTACAATGGGTAGAGAGGAATTATTCAAGAAAGAAAAAAAGTTTACTATTGAAAATAAGACCTTTTGCATTTGTCCGTTTATTCACTCACTTGTTACATCCGTTCTTACTTCCATTCTTCCTTTGTTCTATACTTCTGCATTCCACCAGGTTGCCTGGCCATTCCTTCTAGTGACTGACCTTTAACAAACATCCCTTTTAGAGCAGAGGGTGCAGACTTGGCCTCTCCCAGCAGCAGAAGTTTTTGGCTAGAGACCTTCAACCGAGGCAGCAGTTTAAGGACTCGTGTTTCTGGCAAGTTGCCAGTGAAAATACAGCCTTTCGTAGCATTAATGTCATGTATTTGAACGTCATTACCAGATTGTATTTTCTTAGACTTCATTTTGTGTTCGTTGTGAGCTATTACAGTTGTTTCATGATTAATGCTTTAACCATGAAGTGCTTTGGTTTCCCAGTCGTTTCTAGTACATTCTCATCATTAAAGTGTTAAAATTTTCTTTAAAATTCACTATGTCATGTCTGCAGTAAACAGTGTCTCTTGCCTTCAAGATTTTCAAGTGTTGTCGTTGTAATTCTCAATTCCATCTTCTCCGTTCTTCTGGTTCTTGTACAATGTACATAACTACATTTTCTCTGCATTCTTTTCTTTCACCGTAATCAACTCCAATTGCTACTTTTGATCTGTTGTGCTCTTCACAGCCCATCCGGCTTCTACTCTGCTTCTAGATTTTCTATGTGTCTGTAGGGTCATTGCATCTGTACGTGTTGAACTGTTTTCATCCTTTTTCAAATTCTCTTCGGTTGCAGCAGCTGAGTCGACTTTGCACTGCACTGTACCTGTACTGCTATTGGCTAGATGGACATCCCTTCCCATCCTCTGCTCTTTAAGAAAGATATGCTTCAGAACAGGGATCTGAGCCAGTTTGTCTGCAGTCAAGAGATTCCAGAGGAGCCCGACTGGACGTGGAGGTCGACCCTTGCACTCGATGACCTGCGTAGGAGTGGCGATGTAGTCAACCGGAAGGTCATGCGGGCCAAAGAGATGTTCTGGGAGGTCGAACACTTGGCAGTCGTGAACAACGGCCACCACAGGAACTTCGCGGTCGACTGAATATGTCGACACCATCATTGCATATTCCATGTCAGAGTAGCCTTCACCTTTACCAATTCTCCAACCTAGAAGAAGTTACATTCATAATGCTAACTGTGTCTTACATATAAAAAGATGCAACATCTTTTTCAGTGGTTGGTCTGCCCACATGGAATAGCCTTCCTTCAGATTTGCACACTCTGAAGCTATGCATACTTTATCGCCGAAGGTTGGGCTCGGAGTGCCTCTCAGTAGGTGTCTAGGAGAGGCTATATTATAAATTCTCTGAATAATGTATAGTGCATTAATAAAATGACCATCATATAGTGATAAGGCAGAGGTTGATGGTAGTAATAAATAACACATTCACAACAATTTGCCTAGCTTTTTTGAAATTCACATGTACTAACGATTCATGATTGTCTTAGTATCTCACCATAGCCCGACACCATCAAATCCAGACATTCCATTTAACGGTTTTAAGCTTCTGAATTCATTTATAGTACCATATCCTAAGCCTTGGCTCGGTTATGGCAATACATAAACTCATGACATGTATTTATATTAGTATTTTTTTATTACTAGCCATGGTAGCTATGATCTATAGCCATGGAATTATAAAAATTCAGAAATTAAAAGAAATACATGACAATCATGGAACAACTAATCAATCCCAATATTTTATTATCATAACCGTTACCTTTGTTAAGGCCCATGGTACATACAATCCTTCGGGACTGAAACTACGGTAACTACTGTAACTAAAAGTGAGAGAAACAGTCACTATTTGTCAACTTTACTTCCAGATACACTGCAATTATGTTACTATTTCTATTTTATCATCATCGTCGTCGTTATCATCATCATCATCATCATCGATGTTAACTGTGAATGCTAACCATTTGGAGACACAGCAACACAACCAACGACAATGAGATCAATGCTGACTTTCTCATTCAGGTCAACTGGAATGCTGTGGTCACGAATTCCCTGAATAACAGAAACCAGTCACACTCTTCATTGCTTTCATCTCTTTCTTACACCAAAGTGTAACAGATGAATTTCAAAACTTTTAGTTTTAATACCAAAGACCATTCGTAACACAATGTAATACGTAACTATAACTAAACATTTATAAAGAACCTTTCAAGTAATGGTATAGGACCCTATGAAAGGTGCTATATAAATGTCAAGTTATTGATAACTTCTATTTGAATAACAGTGATGTTATCCATTTGCTAAAATGAATCATGATGCTTCTAATAAAAATAAGACTTATAAAGTACAAGTTACAAAAACTAGTTACACCAGAAATATGCTAACAATAAGAGCTGATACTATGACAAAATGTAGAAATAAATTTTTTTTATTTATTGTAATTGAGAGTTGACATTGTTCTTGTTTACTAGTTAAACATGATGCCGTTAGATCCGGACCATAGACACCAGTAAAATGCTAAATAATTTAGCATAAAGCTAATAAACTGGTAACCTGCATTGAGGCACAAGTCCTGAGCGATGACATTCCAGTGCTTGGAACTATTCGGTTCAGAAGACCAGAACGTAGCCGCGGAGTTGGGACTAGCAAAGTCTTCCCTGCCTAAATGTATATAAGCAATAATAAGCCTTCCCTTTCAGGTAGTACCTAGCACTACCAATGGTGAAGTCTAGTATACAAACTAAATGTATTACATGTATACATGTATCCCTGGTATACATGGGCAAGATTAGTTCAATTGTTAATCAGTTAGAATTAGCTACTGAAATTTTCTAATCAATCAGAATTTGAATTAGCAAAATGTTGTAATTAGAATAAGCAGTAGCTAATCAATTAGCAATTGAATGTTCGTCAGCTTTTAGCTCATGACCGGCAAAGTTTGACGATGGGTAACCTGGCTTTCGATTAGTGTTGACGATTTACTGAATCTTTTACACTTTCTACTATAAATAGTACTCATGGAGTGCCTCTAAAATGCTGGGGATAACTGTACATGTTCTTAGTCGTTAATTGCCACCAAATAGTTCGAGCAGAAACAATAATAACAAATTTGTTCTCACCTCTAGTGTTCTGAATCGGATCTGTTCCAGTGGTTTATCTGGATCAATTTTAACATTTCGTGCCCTTTGGAAGACATCTAGAGCTGCACACTTGTCTCCAGCTTCATGAGAGCCCTTCAAACCACAAGCCAAAAACCAATCAGTATTAAGTGGCTTTGTAAAACTTCTATACAAGTTTTGCATCAGATAAAAAGAAATATATAAGAACAAATAGCACAAAATAATTATTTGCTAAAACTTTTGTGAATTCATCTGATTTAGGGCATTTGTAACAAGAAGTGAGCATCTACCAGTAATAATTATCTGTGCAATGATAAAATAAATTGTCCAGCTGCAAAGCAGCAAAAATTATTTTGCTCAAGTTTAAACTGCCCTCAATATTTAACAATTTCAGAGATTGTAGTCAGAATTTTGATGCATTCACAGTGAAAAATGTTTAATTAAATTGCCACATCGCTTGGCTCTTCTGTAGAAGGTTAGTTGACGGAAACACAAACAGCCTCTAATAAGCAAGTCTGTTTGAACATAAGCAAAGTAGTGTACTACTGGACTGTCAATGTAAATCTCCACAAATATTGATAGAGCGACCAGCTTATTCATTGGTATTCATTCAACAAGTGTTGACAATACCCAGACTTCAAGAAAATCAACGAGGTCAAGTCGGAAAGAACCAACATGATGCTATGCTTACCAGTGGTCTCTTGTTAAGATACTATTGCAAACTCCTATACCAATCAATCAATCAATCAATCAATCAATCAATCAATCAAAAATACTTGATATAGCGCCCCTTCAAGATATCTACTCAGAAGAGCTCCCGGCCTAATCCTCGGCCGAAAAGGACAGTTTTAAGAGAGGCATAGCATATTGTAACATAACATGTGTTGCAGTTAGTCAGAAAACATCTAACCCCAATGAGCAAGCAAATACTTACAACACTTTAGTCTATACATGAACATTTGACTGAGACAATGTAGGTAATTAAACTGCAAACCTTAAAGTTTGGGATGCGTCCATGGGGAGGAAGTGGGAACAATGCCAAACGATTTCTGGCTAGATGATCCCATACACGCGTTCGTATGTCAGTCTTCGTATCGTCTATATAAAATGTAATCTGATCACAAGCCTTATTAAACACTATTTTATGCCATACAGAAACTCATGAAACTGACCAATCCGTTCTGAAGATCAACTATGTCCAATGGTAATTGATAGAGGCTTATGAAGTTATGAGATGGTTCTCAAGTGGAGAATAAACCACTAAAATACAGGTAAATAGATATCGCATAAATTTCTTAACATCGTCCGTGAAAACTACATTTCATATATGCCTCGGCTTCATGTTAAATATTACTAAGTGACTTTGCACGCATTAAGAACATTTGTGGTACAATAATAATAACAACAAATGACAAAGCTAAGTAGAAAAGTTTTTACGCACTCATAAGAACAGAAATCTTGTTCGATTCTCCCATGCTAGCAATCTCACCACACTGCTATTCGGACATTCTAAAGAAAACACAGTTGTATTGTGTTTTCTTACTCTGAAGACTTTGTTGCAAAAGATTTTAATAAATGTCAGTAATCGTAATCATACCTCATCCTTCAATGCTAACTTTTTAGTATCATCGTCACAACCACAACTCCACTAGACATCTCTAAACTGGACAGACCCTCTGATGTGTGAATTCACTGACCAGTGCCTGCACTTAACCTTGAAAAGTGCTATGGAAATAGGGAGTCTGTAATGATCACAATTACTATACTGTTTAGCAGCATTTTGTTAAATCAATGCCAAGTCGCCTCTGTTCACATGCTACCAATGGAAGCTCTTTTAAAGTCATTTGTGAGATTTAAATCACAGGCTAGCATGGTCCACAGATTCTTTAAACTAATGGTGTGGTGCCCATTCAAACCGGTAGGGGTGGCGAAGGATCTCACCTCATGACTTCATTGAAAATGGGCAAGGTAGAGGCCATTGTTATTGAGCATACATCATTTACCCCACTGAACATCGGATCTTCAACGCCTTTGAATTACCCTTTAGCAACCATTCTCATTCGACGCAGCGCTAGCGAATAAGCTGGTGTGCTGTCCTTGGCTTCCGAATGGTGCTTTAGAAGTTTGGAGATCATAATTACGTCGCTTTAGTGGCGGCGCTGCATGGAAGCAAAATACGCAATTGCGTACCAAAAGAAAGATAAAAGATCAATTTTTAATTGTCTGGAGTGGGGCAAATGTCGGGTGGCAAATGTCCGGGGGTCAAATATCCGTTTCAATGCCAGCGCCAACACTACATCGCTTACATGAACTACAGTAAATTTAAGGTAATATCAGAAAGGAAAATTCGGAATACGACTTTTAAAATCTAAATTGTTATTTTATTTTGCATTTGGATTACACGTTGGATTACATCTGAATTACACGTTGATGTTTTTCCACCGATAATGCTATTTAATACATAATAATTATGGAAGCGGGATTGATGAAAAGAAATATATCTAAGTTTTTAATTGCCGACGCTAAAACCCAACATTACCTGAACCATAAGTTCCCAAAATAAAAAAAATTTAAATTATACGATTAGTGTCTTACTGTAGATGGTTATGTTATTTACAAGCGTGAAGCTTATGCGGCCAAAAGTTCGGCCTAAAACACACTTAAAAATAACGTCTGCGGCCGAAAGTTCTTCGAATATCTCTAAAACCGACACTAACCCTAACCCTAAACGACAATCACGTCAAGCCTGACCCTAATCGACCCTCACTATGCAATTTACAAATTTTAGGTGTTTTTAACAGTGCGCATGGGCCAATGGTTGCGCACGCGCTGAGTCTTCACGCGCGAAATTTTGTCTGGATTCGGCCGTAGAAGTAGAATTTTCGTTTATTTTTTTAGCCAAAATGTTCGGTCGCAGAAGATTTATCATATTTACAAACACTAACATTATATACTCCAACTTCCTGTTTTGAAAACATACCATGCCCTGGAAATTCTGGAAACACAGATAAACGCGAATGAAGCAATACACGTTGGAAGTCCCTGGTAGTCTAGTGGTTAGGATTCGGCGCTCTCACCGCCGCGGCCGGGGTTCGATTCCCCGTCAGGGAGGTTTTTATCACTGAATCTTACAATCACTATGCAGTGTTTTCTAATTCTAATATACCTATTCAAAACCATTTTTTGATAAGTAGCCGGTCTTCTGCCAGCGTGCAGTCTCAGAAACCCAGTGTCGGCCAAATTCCTTCGTCTTTCTTATCACGTGCATAGGCCTATATCATGGCTGTTTTCTTCTATACAGACCTTTAAACATTTTCTTCGTTTGTATGTTATTCTTTTATGTTCTGTCCAGCTGATTTTCTCCATTCTTCCCCATGTCCACATTTCACAACTGTCCAGTCTTCTTAATGTTGCGTGTCACTGTTAGTAGGCCTAGGCCTATATATAGTAGGCCCACACGCTCGTCGTTAGCCTAAAGTGTTTCCCATCATCGTATCGTAATCTCCGAATTTCTAAAGCCCCACTTTAAAGCTAAGCGCAGGGCACCAGCTTATTCATGAGCGCATAATAATTAGTAGGGTTGCCAGATACCTTTTCTGAAAATACTGGACACCTTCCCAATCCCATCCTTCCCTTCCCGGGTATCACGCAAAGCGGGGGAAGAATACGAGAGTATTACCCATGGGAAAATTGTGTATATTGTTATATTATTGTTATCAGTGCATTTTTTTTAAATAGGAATCATAGGATTGATTGTGTTTCATGGGCTTCCTCACAGGGAGGGGGTAAAACCGTAAAAAACCCTCTCTGAACCCTCCCCATCGGGCCATCACAAACGCCCCCAAAAGCTCTGAACGGTTATTACTCCTAAACACTAATACTCTGTGGAGTCAAAAGTCAGGAAACTGGTTAAATACATGAGTCCTCATTCCGACGAATGCAATAAAATCGTTTAAGAAACGATAGTGGCGCTTCGCACGGCCCGAGTTGTTAAATTTAATATAGGTGGATAGCAGCAAACGACGAAATGGGCCAATGGCGTTCTCGCCGGATGTGACACGTTACAAATACCAACTCAACTTACACAAGTGATAGATGGCGACACAAAAATTTTAAGCAAAGAGTTATGTAACAGGCAGTTCGACAGCCCAGTTACAGCTGCCTAAGTGAAATCGACGATAAATAAGAAGACAACAACAACAACAACAACAACAACAACAACAACAACAACAACAACAACAACAACAACAACAACAACAACAACAACAACAACAACAACAACAACAACAACAACAACAACAACAACAACAACAACAACAACAACAACAACAACAACAACAACAACAACAACAACAACAACAACAACAACAACAACAACAACAACAACAACAACAACGAGCGTAGTTCTTTAAGAAATTTTGATTTTTGAAAAAAATAATGTGTAAATAATAAAACGAGCACGAACACAAACAGAAATTGAGAAAATTTTAGAAAAACCGGACATATACATGTCCGGTATTTATTTTAATTTTATCCCGGACAGTCTGCTCAAATACCGGACTGTCCGGTTGAAAACCGGACACCTGGTAACCCTAATAATTAGTTTTAAAAAACTTAGTAACCATCTAGAAGCCAGATTCCTTACATCTACGGTAAGCCAGCAAAACCACCTCCATCCAGTTATAAATAATTCAGACGGAAGGCACAGACTGTGTACGCCGCTGTTACCATACGCTCGTCGAGTCGTCGTTAAACTGCGAGGTGGAGTTACCCCTTTAAAGTATTAAACATCCGCACTGTTCGCCTTCTGATCGAAAGCAGATGAGACAACGTACCGCTCATCGATGTGCAACGTCTGTTCTTTATCAGATTCATTTTGAGTAGACCTACGACAGTTAGCCTACTGACCATCAGCACCAGATAATAGCCCATGTATGTAGGCCTATGTGAAGTGCTATCTCAACATGTAATGAGGAAATGACAATATCTTGACGGTTAATGCTCCATCATCCTGCAGAAACAAGTTTACATATTATATAAACTTGTTTCTGGAGGCTGGAGCATTAACCGTCAAGATGTCTGTCTGAAGGCAAAGAGAGAACGGCCAGACTGTATAATATTTGATAAGTTATACAGTGGTGGCTCTAGGATTTTTCATCAGGGTGGGGGGCCAAAAGGGCCGGGGATCCGACAGGGGGCCCATTGGATACCCAATTTTTTTCGACACTGAGAATCGTAATTTAATAGCACATGTATGGAACGCCTAATAGAGCTGCCTTCGCAGGCAAGATCTATAGCGCCTCCTCAGACCTCACAAACCAGATCGAACACCTCTTCACAGACGGGATCTATAGCGCCTCTTCACTGGCGAAATCCAACGCCTCTTCAGAGACGAGATCCAGCGCCTCTACATAGGCGAGATTCAACGCCTCTTCACAGTCGGGTTCTATCGCCTCTTCACAGGCGAGATCAAACGCCTCTTCACAGGCGGGATTTAACGCCTCTTCACAGGCGAGATCCAACGCCTCTTCACAGGCGAGAGCAAACGCCTCTTGATAGGCGGGATCTAACGCTTCATCACAGGCGAGATCCAAGTCCTCTTCACAGGCGAGATCCAACGCCTCTTAACAGCCTAGTACCGACGCCTCTTTACAGGAGGGATCTATTGCGCCTGTTCACAGGCGAGATCTATAGCGCTTCTTCACAGGCGAGACCCAACGCCTCTTCGCAGGTGGGATCTACAGCGCCTCTTCACAGGCGGGATTTAAAGTCTCTTCACAGGCGAGATCAAACGCCTCTTCAGAGGCGGGTTCTAACGCCTCTTCTCACGCGCGATCCAACGCCTCTTCACAGGCGAGATTCAACGCCTCTTCACAGGCTGAATCCAACGCCTATTCACAGGCGGTCCAACGCCTTTTCACAGGCGGGATCTATAGCGCCTCTTCACAGGCGAGATCTATAGCGCCTCTTTACAGGCGAGATCCACAACGCCTCATCACAGGCGGGATCTATAGCGCCACTTCATATTGGAGATTCAACGCCTATTCACGGGCGGGATCTAGTGCCTCTTCACAAGCGAGATCCAGAACGTCTTCAAACTAAGGGTTGTGCTTATTCACAGGCTCTCTGCGTGTCTTCAAATTCAAACAAGACGCTCCTAATTTGGTTCGTGTATCAACTATAGCCTCTTAAGCTTGACTTCCTTTTCTTGCGGAGATGTTCCCCTCAGAATTTTCCCACTGGTTCCAATTTTCATGTCCCGACCGAACCGACCCGACTTTAATGTTAATTTTACTAATATTACTCATCGTCAATTTCTGTTGTAGTAAAAATGCAACACAATCAGACCGCCATATTATATGATAATAATATTGATTTGTGAGAATTTATTATTCCATTTATTTTAGCATAAACTTGTATACAGTCCCCATAAATATGCAAAAGAATCCCCATAGGCCTATTACTTTGTAGGCCTATGTAAAAGTCCGGCCCGCATGTCCCCGCGTTGCACCCTCGGCTAATTGTCATCAGTCTGTTGATCTTTCGTATTTTTCATGAGAAATTATTCCGTACGGCAGCTTGAGTCGAGTTCGATGTTAAGGGGAACAAATCTTGGGTTGACCTAAGTTTTTGCGCTTAGGCCCATTTCTTGGCCATATTCAGTTTATTTGATTGCAACTGATGAACACCAGGGTCCGATGTGAACTGCGGTTCGCAAAACGCGATGCTGGCTTATATAAGAGATTTTAATCTCGGGCTTGTAGGCTAATCGTGTATAGGCGTATTCCGAAAGGGTGGCATCAGATTGCGCGATTGACTTCTGAGTGACTGAGTCAAAGAATTGTGCACTTAGGCCTAATTAAGGAGTGCCCGATTAATTATTTGTCTCAGATGTCAATCGCGCGCATCAAGGTCAATCTTTTGCTTTGCGATAGCCTTGTGATGTCTTCTGCTAGTCTTTAATCACTCAAGTGCCTTGAGGATCTTTTGCAAATGAACGCATGCACAGAAGATGTAAACCGTAATGAATCATTATAAAAAGCACAGAGTTGAAAATTATTAAGCTCTGAAAAAACTGGTGGGTCGAAATGTGTCCGGGATTGGAACCCGACGAAACCGACCCACCAAGATCTCGATTCGACCCACCTGATCTACAGATATTCGTTACCCGAACCGGGGACAACTCTGATTCCCTCCATTATTTTTCAATCTCACACGCTCTTGTTGTTTCCACCTCCTTACTAACATTATACGTGCGCTATAGATAGAAAAACGCGAAACATTTAAGGCCTAGGCCTACATTTGCATTTCTAAGCGAAATTACTTACTACAAACGCGGCAGCTGTGTAGGCCAAGGCTTATATGAAAATACTACAGAAACATTTACAAAGTAACAAAACTAAACACTTAATAGAATGCAACATAAAGAGGTAAATGGGGTTAATTCACAAATCCACAATCCGGGACATAATTATGCCATCAGTTGTAACCAATTTCCACGCTCGTGTCTAATATGGTAGGCTCTTGGCCTACATTTATTTATACTTATTTTGCAACTAAAATAACATTGAAATTTCGTTAGTGGTATTTTCGTCATGGTTATAGTTATTGATACTTTTAGTCATAGCTATCGTTAACGAAATCATTGTAGGCCTATTTTCGTTAACAAACGATTTCGTCACTTAGCGTTATCGTTTACGACAATTCCACTGCAGTCGCCTTCCATCGGTCGAAGTCGACGAGACGAACGGATAGTCAAGCGCTGACGTGTCCACAAATTGCTTTGGCAGAAGACGACGGGTTCCGTGGCACGTGACTAGCCCCACACTAACGCAAGGTATTCTACCAAAATATCGTAACCACTAGAAAAGAATCGAATTTTGCGAACGGCAGATAAAAGTTCATCAAACCAAGACCAGCGAGACGAGACAATGACGATGACGTCATCAACAATCAAATGGACGGAAACGGAAATAGTGTCAGTATTGGACATACCTATTCTTGGGTATAGGTATTTTAGATATCTTACATTGTTTGTAAGTAGGTAAGAAATGTTTAGTAAACTACAATGAAAACATTGAAAATTTCTCCTGATAACATGAAATTCGCTGTTTTAGACATTATTAGCCCTAATAATATTAATATCAATTATTGCAATAATGAATAATAACTATAATAATGCAGTATAATTTACAACATTAAGCCGTGGACCACCCTTTAATAATAAATTCAACATAAACGCCTCTGAAATCAAGGAAATAATTTTCATGCGACCTATATGTAGGCTATAGTATCGAGTGTCCCTTAGACCACTGTTTGTCTCTACCAGGTAGGCCCCTATTATTGAGCAGCTGGATAGTTTCAAGCTGATTGGAATTACCCTGCAGTCGTTTTGAAATCATGTGATAGCTGCATTCTTAGTCTAATAAACCAATGACACCTTTTCTCAAACCAACTGAGACAGCAGGACTCCACCCTACATATTTCAGAGCTAGACGTTAATTTCAAGCGATTGCTATGTAAAATATAATTATTTACACAATTAAAATTATAATTATGCACCTCCAACTTATGCGGGTTATCTCACATCACGTGATAATGTGCGCGTTAGTAAGGTTCTGAAAAGGTACCGTTTGCAGATGCAAAATTGTGAGATGATCCATAAACTGATTGCTGGAGCAGATAAGAAGCTCCTCCAGAAATTACACAACTTCTTTAGAGACTCCATTCAGCGGCTCTTGTCACCTCTTTATGAGGATAACGATAAGTACTTACTTCGCAAGACAGGACATCCTTTTGTTAAATCGAAATTCCTCGAAAGCAGCTTTTAATTTTTAAGTATAATTAGTTGTCCCAGTGATTTTATAAGCTATTACTGTTGTATAAAATGTGATGCAGGTGTGCTTGTCAGATAAAAATGGCAACATGCTGAGGGCCCTCCTACTTGTTAAGGGCATGCATATATAGTTGCATACCCTTGTTTCAAAGGGTCAACTGGAGGATATTGACATATTCTCTAGAAGCGCACACGAACTACACTGCCGCATAATTATTAAGTCTATTAAATTGGGTTCAACAGCACAGATAAGATGATGAAGAGCTGAAACTCTTTTGTTCTTAAGTTATTCGCTGGATAGTGCCAGCTTTATGCAAACAGCTTTAGTCTAGCATGCACACTGTTGCACAATCCAGTACTCTGGCCAATAGAAACAAAATACGCTGAATGAAAACCTAACAATACTTGATGTCTGTCAGCTTGTTCACAATAAATTATCAGAAAATTTTGCAGAAAGCAAATTATTGGAAAAATTAAGAACTCAATCATTACATGATACAAAAGGGGTTGTTCATTATTTGAACAACAGTTGTCTACACAACAGCTGCCTACCGTGCACTATATTTAAGTAACACCTATGTATCTCCAAGATACATAGGTGTTGCGGAGTGTTAAGAAATTGGTGCATACAATAAGAAATGATAAAAATGCAGACAATTAATTAATTTAAAGCCACACTGATTCTAGTTATTTAGTGCATATATAAGAAAACACTACAAATCCAAAAATGATCTACAGTGCCTAAAATCTGTAGACAAAGGCTGTCACTCATTCATTACACACTTTGAATCAACCTCAGTGGCTGAAGCTACTTTCGACTGAAGTGCAAACACGACAACAGCATAACCAAACAGCCCACCAACAACATTCCCTATGGGTCACAATCTCACAAGACAAAACCATTAGTGCAATGTGATGAAAAATCACAGAATTTGTCAGTATAACTCGGAGTGCATCTGAAAGATCAGCATTTACATTGGAGTCACATCAAATCAAAAATCCCAAGAGAAACACTGTTGGGTAGGTTTTGGGTCAAGTTATGATCCAGAGGGTCATTATAGGGTAGATGGCTTACTGTTTATATGAAAATTAAAATACTATGATGGCCAGAGTGCCCATAAGATGATCTAGGTTCAACTTCTGGATAAGACAGTTTGATGCATTTGTTTCTTAGCATCAGAAGTGAAACTCTCCTGAAGCAAGGCTCAGCAAAGGAAAGCTCAACATAACTGTGATTTGACAGATTAACGAACAAAGCCTTTCACGAGTTCTTTCCAATGAGCTGTTGGCCATGGGGGTGGGGGAATGAAGTGCTGGCAAATTCATTATATATATATATATATATATATAAAAGAAACCATGTCCAAGGTTCGATCGCCCTTACTCTGAACCCATGGACATTTAGTGTTAAACAACCTGGTAATTAAAGCAACAAAGGTTGTTTTTGTTGCTATACAATTGTTGAGTTCCAACTGTCTGACAAATCATAACTGGCCGACAATTATTCTTCGCAAGGCTTAATGTAGATTACCTCAACAGAGCCATTCGTACTTGCCTCTCAATTCTTACAGTTTGATAGTAAAGCACAAAGATCAGCATTGCACGGGTTCATTTACTCCACCATACGCAGCAGCAGAAGATGGAAAAGCAGTTCAACTGTGCACTTACAAATGGTTTTGTAAAGCAAACCCACAACTGGTGGTGCCACTATCAGCCAGCATACTATCTACCTATTTAGGAGAAAGCAGCAGAGAAAGACCCCAGCATCGGTGTATAAGGAATTAATTAAATACATTCCTGCATCAAGGACAGGGCTGGGATGTATCCACGGTTGCAATATATAAAGGAATTCCCTACATTCTATGAAAATATGCTGGCCTCATAAATAGATCAGAAACACATAATTAGGTCATGTGGTTAACAACAGTCAATACAAACTGACATAATTACATGGTACATGGAGAAGCCCTTGTCAGCAAAACTAGCCATTTACATGTGGCACATTGCTCTGGATTACTATGTACATAAAGTCATCATGCTAATATTTTATTCAAATTATTACTGGATTTATTAATAGTTATTGCATTCAGCAAGTCAGTTGAACACAGCAAAGTATAATTTAGAGTTTAACCAAGCATGACTTGTAACAGCAACCAACGCTACACATCCAACGTATATCGTATAATAATACATTAATCCACAAAATTAATCAATTCATCAATCAATTTATGTTGCTCATTTAGGAGAATACAACAGAAATTGACTGAGAGACTATTACAGCTTGTGAGATATGATGCAGCTCTAACACGAAATACCGACAGATTATAATTATTTACACAATTAAAGTTACTCTAATTTATTAAGCAGATAAGTAAACAAAGAGTGGATGAAGTAGCAGAAAAAAGCAGCTAATTTGAGTATAAAAATGTGAAATGCGAGATATGTTGAACAAGTGATTTAAGTCGGTTTCAATACTTTTTGATATCACGCTATATCCACCAAAACGGATCAATTCATTGAAACTAGGATACTAACAAATAATTGACAAGCCTAAGACTAATAACTACTAAGACCGAACAGTAAAATACTAAAAAAGAACATCTACATACCATATGCATCTATTCTGACGTAACATGGTCATATGTTCTTGCATCCAAATTTAGTTCAACCTTAAACAAGACAGCAATATAACATAACCACTGGCAACATCAAGTTTTCTGGCATGGTGTTTAAAGAGAGACCATTAATTTCAAATATATCTGAAACACAACTATATTCAAAAGAACTTGCACAAGTATAATAAAAATATGAAGAAGCACTTTCAGGGCCTATGGTGCATTTTTTGGGCCAATGACCCCAAGCTTCCCTGTTAGAGCTGCCATCAGAAACAAACTTTGTTATTAGTAGGCAGATAATATGGCAGCATTACAAGGAAGTTTCAGTCTATTAAAAATCAGATTGATTGTACATTTTAAAAAAAACTAGTTCGAGACTAACAAATGACAAGTCCAAGTCAGTCCAGAGAAAACTGTAACAAACAGATAAAAAAAATATTCATAAGAGCCCTAACATGGCTGCACATTAAAAACTGAAAAAATGGAGACAAACAAGAAACAAAAAAACCCAAGCAAATGTTAAATTAATTCTTCTGTCTCTGTTGGACAACTCTACGAATGTTAGAGCTAAGAGGTGCTGATGGAGGTTGAAGAATCTTTGGACAACAGCACACAGACAGCAGATGCAGCCAAATAAATATACTGGACAACCACACAAGTTACCTTGAGCAACAGCATTTGTCACACACAAAATGTATTTGCATTCTGCCAATATAAAATTCAACTGATAATATTAGAATAACATCAAAGATCAAACACTATAAAAATTGCAGGCTAGATTTGGGATAACAATAACAGCAGTTATTAAGACTGAAATGAAGTTATTCATATTGAACCATCTCAAGAAGTCTTAAAAGCATTCCTCACTAGCCTAAGTGATGTTATAGTTTGGTAAATACAAGCTCATCTGTAGGTAAACAAAACCTGAACAGAAGGAACATGCCTTTAATGTAGGTTCCCAATCACATGTAGAACCAGTTACCTTACCCCATCCACGATAGATATCGTGCACTAATAACAAACAAAGAATCACGACTCTGTGATTTCACATAGAATTTTAATAAAACAACAAATTTTGTGCAATAAACACTATGCTCACAGAACTACATATTAAAAATATTAAAAATTAGCTAGAGGCTAAACATGACCAATCCAGATTCCAAATATGAAATGAGAGATCAATCAGAGATCAAACAATGATGAAAATGACCGATAGAAGGAAGATTTATATTGACAAAATGTCGATCTCTAATTGGACTTAAAACAATCAGTAGAAACAGCAAGTCAGTGACAAAGTAATTATAAATGAACAAAAACCAAAGATTGAAACTCACTAAAAAAACTCCAGCTGTAAATATTGAATTCACCAGAAATCAACTTCTATATCAACTAGTTAATAAATCTGAACTTTCTCCAACAAACACGTTGTCATGATGTGAATTCTGATATATACATAAGTCAGAGATCTCATCTTTACACCAGCAAATGTAATTTGAAACATTCTGAGAACAAATCGGGCAAAACACCGGAATCATCACCCGAAGACCAACCGTCTACAACATGGAGACTTGTGTAGAAAAGAAAAAGGGACAAAATTCTGCAAAGAAAGGAGACTGGCGAGATACGAGAAGGTAACGCAAGACCTCATCTGTAATAAGCTACAGAAGAATGCACTGATGCGTGACATGTGATGAAGCACACGAACAACAACAGAATTTCAATAACAAGACAAATTTTCTTTTTATACTAACAACAAATCATCTATTCAACCAGTTGTGCCAGGATTTAAATCTAAATGCAGAGGAAAACAATCAGTCGTCAACAGGGCGACTGGAAAGCGTTCACGCCCAGTTCAATTGTATTCACGTGACATGACAATTGCAAGAAATCACAAGGATCTGGATTAAAATTCAAGCACATGAACAGACAGAAAATGAGTACACATGCAACAACTTCTGAGATGTAAGGATAAATAGCGACTGCATCTCAAACACTTTATCTGCACATCTATATCACATCTTTCAACGTTCATATAGCGAATAAATTTAATCAGAATTGAAAATATTACCACAGTAAAATTGGTTTTAAGCACTTAGGGCAACCATGCAGTGGAACCATGTTTCAAATAGGTTTCCCCTCATGACTATTAACAAAATGCAAGAGAAGAACTTCACCACACAATTAAACATTGTTCACAAAGGCTTAATCAATCAAGCCACATCTTGAAGAAGAGGTTAGGGACATAGGAATGGTAGGTACTAGAATGTGATGGGATATGGAAGTAGTATCCATTTCTATCCTTAAATTGTCAGTTTCAGTTCTCTGATCTTCCATTCCTCTCCATTACTATACCCTTCAACATTCTACTACATTCTACCCTACTACATTCCTCAACATTCACATAAGAATTTCTTCCCCGTTATCCCCAAATTAAGAGGACAGACAATAGCGTTTCTTGCACTCAGTATGAGTACAGAGCACCGCTGTGTCGCATTTACAAAATTCGTGTGTCGATGTAGCTCCGAGCATTTCTGCTGACAATTGACAGAAGTAGCTTCCTACTGATGATGCTTAAGAAACTGTCGAAATTACAAATCATGCTTTGTCCATTTTGGCGACTGGTGTGTAACAAAGACCCCAAAGTTGAGGTTAAGATGTTAACACATTTTCCTACCGACAGTAGAACCACACTAACCACACTAATTCTGGTTACATGTGAGCACATTTCTTTGCATTACAATTAGAGGATCAAGCAAGGAGCAATTTAAACTTTTAGGTAGCGTAGCAGTGAATGAATGGGAAATGCCTATCTACAGAATTAATACAAATGTCTTTTTTGACTATTGATGTCAACAGAAATCTGCAATTTCACCAAAAAGAATCCAAAAATGACCAAAACATCTCAGAATTCCTCTTGCACTATTATATTGCTCATGAGTTACATACAATCAAACTACCAAATAATAAACAGTCATTTTTGGCATGACTAAATAAAAATCCCCATCAAATCTCTAAATAAGGTTACATAAACTAAATGTTTATATAGCAATCAATCTGTCAGTTGACCTCGGCTGCAGTTCCAGCAGTGAATCACATCCATCCGGACCGCAACTCAAGATTCATGATCAAATGTTGCCACCACTCCAGCTATGACGATAAAAAACTATTCTGACGACGATATGTTGATTGCTGTCATGCAATAATTGGAAACGTTCAGACATAAACAAGGAGGCCAGCGAGCAGAGCAAATGGGTGGCAGACGTTAGTCTTACTAATAGCAGTCATTAACTACTTCTGTCTTTTCTATGTGTCATCTTTGGCTTTGTTCTAACGTCTGTCTTTTCTATGTGTCATCTTCGGCTTCATTCTAACTGTCTGCCATATTCTGAAATGTACTTCAACCGATAATCCAGTCATCTACAAAAACAACAAATAATAAGGAAGAGTAAAACTCTATTTTAGCATAAAAAAATAGTCTATTCTATAGCATTATGCATTGGGCACTGTGGTTTATGCGATTTCGTATTTTTTCGCATAAAATGGCGGTTTTCGCATAAATTCCTAAATGGAAAGTTTTTGCAAATTATTGTATAAAGTTCTGAAATTTCTGTCAGTGTCAACTATAATTAGCTTGTCCATGCTATTATTAGTCTTTAGGGGCTGTGGTTTACCCACCAGACGACGTAATTGTTGATGACTAGGACCCGTGGTTTATGCAATTTTTCGCATAATTCATGAGCAATGTGAACATAATCCATGGGGGCCAAATTATACAAGACATTTCAGTCTGAGCCAGCAAAGCTTTAGCAATAAGAACAGAAATTTTAATTAGTATTTCTAATATGGAAATATATTGAAATGTGAGTGACACAGTTTGCTACTGGCCTAGTATTGAAAATCATAGCCATTTTTTTGGAAAACGACAAACAGTTGTTCCGAGGAGACAAAGAGGAGGGGTGCCACACATCATGACATGTCTACAACATGCATGGATAATATCATGTGCACACTGCACACTTTTGCTTCATTGCAGTTATGCTTCACCTCACTTCATATATACCTCACTTGATGCTTCCTTGCAACTGAGCAATGCATGAATGAATGAACTAAGCATTAAATGAATGAATGAATGAACAGGATGGCACTGTACTACGAGTCATTAGATTGCAATAGATCACAACGTTGGAGCATGCACTCGGACCTAGATAGACGAGTATACTTTTAGTGCTTGAGATTGTTGTGTGGGAAATCCCGGAGTACTTTTGACGACGTTTCCTGAGTTCGCGAAGCCGCCTCCTCAAGAAATTTCAACCTGTAATCACAAAAAGATACAACTGAATATAGCAGACAGGTCAAAGTCAAAATATAATTATCATGTGAAACACATTCAAGTTCAGATTCATCACGACTTACTAATTTTAAGGCACACCCTTTAGGTTTTATGAGAGAGCCATGCTTCAGTTCCAATAAGAAGTTTAGAAAAAACACTACAATATAAAGCCACAAGGGTATTAAAGGCATGCACTAAAAATGGCAACTCTGTACAAAATAGTCTTCCGTTGTCTCGTTGCAGATGAAAAATACAAGCTATTTGTAAACACAGTTTCTGTGGCTCTCTCACGTTAAATCCTCATACCTTGCGAGTTTTCTCTGTTCAGCGCGCAACCGTCGCTCTTCTTCAAACGAACAACCTTTCTCCATAGATGAAGTGGACTCCGATGATATGTCATGATGAGATGAAGACTTCTCCTCTTGCGGCCTAAGTGAACAATATTCTGCCTCAGTTACAAACGCCGACACCAGTAAAAGCAATGTCTTTCATAGGCAGATATTGAAATGGATACAACCCTCACACATTTACAGTGGGTAATTTATATGGTTAATTTATCAAATCTCTTTCTTTTAAAAAAAAACGTAATCAGGTATGTAGCCTACGATAAGTATATCCTGAATTTTCTATGTTGCCACAATCACAACCCAAAAGATGCCAATTCGTGGTCTTTTGGGTCAATAGACTAGAATCGTACTGATTATATGGTCATACGCGCAATCGGGCCGATTATAATTATTCATACAATCGACCAATATCACAGATTGTTGCAATAAACAGTATCAGTAACAACAATTGGCTCATATGTTAAAAAAATTCTTAGTTTTGACAACTTGCTATTCACCAAATGATTAAATGATGCCATGTACTGGTTCAACCACCTACTGACATCCCACTGCAGCCAGTTTTTGTATCTAGAAATACCAACCGACTACACTTTCAAGTCTGACAATTTGAACATTAGCATATGGAACAATTGAAAGTGTTTTGTAAAAAGAAAGTAGCAAATGTCTCATATCTTAAACAGCCTTTTACAAACTTTGTGTAACAGATACCAAATCGATCGAATTTAATCGATTAATCGTAAAGTTTAATTATGGAGAACAATCAATTAAATATGTTTTAATCAGCACCAGTACTTATAAAAATACATTATACCATAATAGCAGATTGAAAAGCAAATTCTCACTTTTTCTGGGAGTCATTTGCCAAAGACTCGTCTGCTTTGTCTGAATTACAGAAACAAAAACCAGACAATTATAATTAATCAGAAACAACAATTTGTCATTATTAGACTGTAACTGAAATTAGCTCACTCATTCAAGAAATTTATATAGCACCGCTTCTGTTCAGAAACACTCTCAACCAACAGAATAGTCTCATATACCATGTAATGGCACTGCACATATTAAATAAATAGTAATGAACAGCAATGACAACATTAGCAGTAATAATAATAATAATAATATTGAAAATGACAAGCGACATACCCTTGTCGCTTGTATCATTCTTATGCAGTTCGTTTATCCTTGCATTTGAACTTGACAACTGACCACCAGATGGAGGCACGGCTGTTGCTTTATTTTTATCAGCTGACACCTAGAAAGAAATCTCAACAAGGTCACATCATATCAGAAAAAAACATTCACTTTCAAAAAAATAAACCAGTTAATCAGTCCAGTTGCAAGTGAATCATATTCTATGCATATTAAAATAAATGTTAATTTTGATTTGTCTTGAGTACAACACAAATATCCTAGGTTACTGTTCTGAAATTTGGTTTAAACAACATGCAATATACTCATGTTAGATAGCAACTTACAAGTAGTCATCTCAGAAAATCAGTTCAAGAGTCAGTCAGTAAACCATTTCAGCAAGTCTATGCTTAGGCAGTTTGTTAGTAAGCCAGACAGCAAACCAGACATCCAACCAACCAAAAAACTAATCAAAACCAATAAATTGGATGACAAATAAAACAAGTAGAAAATTTTTTGGAAGAGAACCATCATGCTAGCTGCAAATGCAGACGATGTAGAAGACGAGGACGATGTTGAGAAGGTGTTGTTAAGGCCAGGTGCAAGTAGGATTTCGTTTTCTTCTTTAAGTGATGAGGAGCTTTTTGCAGGTGTTTCTGGCTTCGTCTGTGAAACATCAAAACCATCACAGACGAGGAGACTTATGGAGTTTCCAGCCGACTGCAGCAGCTGAGCAGCTTCCTGTTGCGTAGTTCCCAGAAGACTCTGACCATTCACCTACACAAATTGGACATGATACTACAATGGCAAGGTATGTACAATGTACATACATGTGCGTGGACAAATGTCTAATTATAAATATATATCAATCAATCAATCAATCAATCAATCAATGCAATTCATATAGCGCCTCTTCAAGAGATAACTATTCAGAGGCGCTCCCGACCCAGGCCTGGTCAAAAAGGAAAGTCTTGAGAAGTTTATAGAAAGAGCCAGACAGGTCACGCGGGAGAGAGCGCAGGTCAGATGGGAGGTTGTTCCACACACGAGGACCCACAATTGCAAAAGCTCTATTTTGCCTGGTTGCGGTATGAGCATGTGGAACAACAAAGTCGCCTCTAGAGGCCAAGCGAAGAGATCGGCAACCAGAAAAAGTCGAAGTTAAGGTGAACAGATCCCTAAGATAGACAGGCACATTGCCCACAACACAGTGCCAGACAATAGAAGAGATTCTATATTGAATGCGCTGCCTAACCGGAAGCCAGTGAAGGACGTTCCGCATGTACGTAGAGATGTGGACAAATTTAGGAACACAACCAATCAAAGAAGCTGCAGCCCTTTGAACCCCGTCCAAGGGCTGCAAACGGACCTGAAGGAGCCCACAGAAGAAAGAGGAACAGTAATCCAATCGATTAACGATAAAGGCATGAACCAAAGAGGCAGCAGAAGATGACGAGAGACAGCGGTAAACAACCCGCAACTGGCGCAAGAAATAATAGCAGGAACGAGTCAATGCAGAAATGTGCAAATGCAATATATATATATATACATACATATATATACAGTATGTAAATAAGTATACACATCAAGGAACCGAAACTCGGCTCAGAACTCGGCTGAGTTTGGTAGTACTCTGCCTAAACTCGGACTCGAAAAGTTGATTTTTATTAAAACTTGAACCCATTGTTTGTCCGATTCCGAGTTTATGCAAAGTACAACAGTAACTCACAAGTTTTATGATCAAACAACAGACTGCTAGTCTCACAATACCACAGAATTTGAACCTCAAATGCAGAAATGAAAACCAAACACATCAGCTGTTTTCCACTGAACCAAGGACCACCCTGAAGGTCAAAATTCACAAAGTGCCATTAAAGCTCTGTTGTGGATACACAAGTTGGAAATAGTAAGCCTTGCATCTGGACTTAATGACAATTTTGTTCAGACAGGGCTGAAGATGGAAGCGCCCATTACTAGCTGTCTTGAAACTTGGAAAAGGATCACAATATAAATGAACTGAATGAATTAATAAATTAATGACTATCTAAAAACACAAAGTCAACAAAAATCTGACCAAAAAAAAATGTTAAGCATATAATATAATTGGTAATTTTTATTTTGACATTTATTACCTCTAGTATCCGCATTCCAACCAACAGCCGACCGTCGCGAGATGCAACAGTACCTGCGATGATCTGAACAAGAATAAGACATCAATACGTACAATTTTAATTAAGCTAGGCATAATCAAATGGAGAAACAAAGGCCTAAGCCTCCTCATCAATTAAAGGCTATACAAGGCTATAGTATTGAAAACATTACTCTACAGCTCTGAGACATGGCCTATGATTGCTGCAAATTTGAAGAGACTGGCCAAAAAAAGGAGGCAGCACATCATAGACAGATCCTGGGAATCACATGGAGAGACAAAATAAGGAATGAGGAGATTAGAAGAAGATTGAGTATGGAGAAAACGGAGGTAATGATAAGAAGGACACGACTGCGATGGCTGGATCATCTACATCGCATGGATGAGGACAGAATCCTGAAACAGGCAATGAACTTGGTCATAAATGGATGGAGAAGGAAACGAGGAAGACCAAAAAAGAATTGGAAGTACACAGTTTCAAGGGATCTCAGCGACAGAGGATTGACATGGGAGTAGGCCAGTGAGGCTGACAGGGACAGAGGAGTGTGGGGGAGCTGTGTCGCCCAATGTGCTGACAACACTAGGACTGACTAAGATAATACTCAAATAGGCCAAGCGGCAGCAACACGTGTATTAACACTTAATATTTAACAATCCCAAAATAGCTTGTTACCCCATAGATACAATTTTGAAGAAATTTATAAACCTTTTATTTGAAACATTGCCCTTCAATTTGCATAGGTCAGCCTTCAAACTTATCAGCAATTACACAATAACTGGTAATAACTATATAATTGTATATTGTATAACTTAATATACTTAATATTAATAGCAGACTTCCCAAAAGTCATCATCATACGAACGTGAGAAATATGTAAACCAACCCGTGATATGAAGATGCCTTCATCGGTTATGTCAACGACGTTACCGCATGGTGTGCCTGCACCCCCAGTTATGCTAAGGCCAAGTCTCTCACCAGGGGCTTTGCTCATAATGACCTCCTGTTGGATATCAAGCATAACACAGAATTAATTCAGTCACTCTATATATGCAACACAGTATAAGAACTCTAACCATCGTGTTTGCTGTCAACTCAGGATGGAGCTCAGTTGGTGGGATTCTGCGTGTGTGTGTGTGTGTGTGTGCATGTGTGCGAGTCAACCCACCACTAGTGACTTCTTTTGAGTTATCTTGGTTTAATTGCTAGCAGATATGTTTGCCATTCCTTGTGAACATAAACACTGCTATCAGGCTATTCAGAGGCAATTGAAAGAAGCTGTATTAAGTATCTGTATACAATACATATACACATGAAGACCATAAGGACTAGGATCAGAAGCAATAGGAATAGAATCTAAGAGGAATATAAGCAGGAAAAAACTAAGAAGGAATAGCAATTGGCAGAAGGAATAGGAGATGGCAGAGGATCAGAAGAAATAGGATTAGGAGAAATAGGATTAGGAGAAATAGGATTAGGAGAAATAGGATTAGGAGAAATAGGATTAGGAGAAATAGGATCAGAAGAAATAGGATCAGAAGAAATAGGATTAGGAGAAATAGGATTAGGAGAAATAGGATCAGAAGAAATAGGATTAGGAGAAATAGGATTAGGAGAAATAGGATCAGAAGAAATAGGATTAGGAGAAATAGGATTAGGAGAAATAGGATCAGAAGAAATAGGATTAGAAGAAATAGGATTAGGAGAAATAGGATCAGAAGAAATAGGATTAGGAGAAATAGGATCAGAAGAAATAGGATTTGGAGAAATGGGAGTAAGAAGAGGATCACAAGTAATAAGAGAATGAGGGTGAGAAGAAGAGGAGTGAGTGTTGTACCTGTAGACCTGATGGCTGAGGATCGTGTCTAACTTCTAAGATCGTTTCATGACTTGGTGCAATTAGCGCCATAACTGCCTCTTGATGCGATGCCTCTTCCATGCTATCCCCATTCACCTGTGTCATCAACACACATCTTGGTACAGAAGAATGACCAGAGGCAGCCACTTGTTAGATGTGTAAGTGATTTCAGATTTTTAGCCTCAGCAAATGACGCTAACAACAGTCCTCTCTCTAGCGGCCAGATCCTACCTGTACCACCAAAACCATGCAGTAAGTAGTTGAATTTGCACAGGTGGAACGAAATCTTAGAGGCTGCTAAAATTCCTTCATATGATTGACATTGTCGATCTCAGACCTCGACCGAATAATCCCTCGAGTAGTTTGTATACAAATTAGTCACAAGCACCTTTGGCCTTTTACACTACATTACATTATGTAACAGTAGAAAGTTGCACAAATGTAGTTGCATCCAGCCATATTTATGCCCATACTAACACTAGGGATGAACCGAAACTCGATTCGAAAACTCGGACTCGGTAAAACAATGGGTCCGAGTTTTAATCTTTCCGAATTTCTGTTTTGAAACGAAAATCGGATTTTTTTAATTTATAAAATGACAATTGACCAAAGTAAAAACACAAAACACTAGTATTAGTATCTAAAAAACGACAATTGACCTAACCAAAAGCACAAGCACTGCAAATACTAGTGCATAGAAGTTACTACTTCCTACAGAAAACTAAGGCAAAGGAAAAAATTCATAAAAGTTGTGCAAACTGTCAATCTAAAAAATATAAAAATCAAGAGAATGAGACTGCTTTAAAATATTAGAAACTCGGACTCGGAAAAATTCACCTCATAAAACTCGGTACTCGGACTCGGCAAGAAATGCAAACTCAGTTCATCCCTAACTAACACATATACTTGATGCCTCCCTTAGAAAACCCTGGATGTTTGCATATATCAATGTATGTATCTGCATAGTACCAGTTAAGAATCTCAAAGATGCTCCAAACTCAAATAACATAAAAATTACTTATTCACATAATCATCCTATTTCTGGTGTAACATTCGGAAATGAATCATTGTAAATGTTAAATGACTGCAGAAAATCCAGCTATTGACTGAAACTCACCGAAAGAATTCGGTCTCCGATTCTCAGCTTACCCGTCCTTGCAGCCGTACCATGAGGTTGAATCTAACCATGACAACAAATAACAAATGTAATGTAAAGGTGGTATTGATGCATCATCTATCTGAAAATATTACACAGCTCTTCTCTTTACAGATCAACTAGAAAAAGACCAAGGAAATGGCATGGAGCAAAGTAAGCTTAGACTACATGGAAAGAAAAGTAAAACATACAACAGCTCAATTATTTTTATTATTTCTTTTATTACTGCTATTAATACTGTTATTAATGTTATTAGCATACACGGACACATTGCATACATAGATACAATGTACAGACCACGTCGACCTATATATGAAGTAAACAGATCCTTAGACAAGCAACAAGTATAAAGAAGAGCAGTTGGGTGTTTAAGTATACCTTTGATATGAAGATTCCAGGCTCCTCCATTCCGAATGGATGACTTGTGTGACCTCTGCCCCCGACAATACTCAACCCCAGAGGTCCACCAGCTTTAACTATGACTACTCTCTGTGGAGCAGAAATACAAATCATAATTACAGCTCTCACTTAATTTAAATGCCTCTGTAAAGGCAAACTAATAATGCACACAGCATTAAAGAATTCACTAGATTAGAATAAACTGAGGGAAGAGATATCCAGAAGGCAACTGAAAGTAAGCACGTGAGGAACAACAGATGGAACTCATATCACTAAATTAGAAAAATTGTACAAAACCAAACGAAATGGTGTATGCTCGTGGCTGGTGTAAATTCAATACAACTGAAAATCTAATACAGATTAAATATACTATAGAACTATTGAAACCCATGTTATGTAATTTAGTTACATTATATTACATACAACAATTTCAATGATTGGGTCATTACAAGCAGCTTTTAAGTCCTTTAAAGGGAAACAATGTTGAAATATCTAATCTTATTTTTTTTACATAATGTTATAATGGTATATGTTTACTAAAGTAGTGATGTTGAACATCAAAAGTGACAAAAACTTAAAATAAATTTATAGAAGTTTTCAGCCTGGAAAGAAAAAAGAAAATTCCCACACTTAAAATGATAAATTTTGTACTTAGTGCATTTTGGAATTCCAAGTGCAACCTTGAAGAATATAATAACATCTTCGTTTCATTTCAAACTGACAAACCGCAGTATGATCACAAGTACAGCATGAACCGATGACGACAAGTTATTACAGGAGTATAATTTAACTGTCAGCAGTCATGCAAGGCGCTAATCATATTATACATCTGATTTAACCAACACTGCCACCTAGCAAAAGAAGTACTTGTCAACCTCAGGGTTTAACAGGAATCGAACTCGCTTCTCTGCAGTTCCACTGCTTTGACTTCCTCCCCAAAAGCCTCAGTCTCAGCTTGTCATGGACCTTGAATCTTCTGCTCACTCTCTGTCTTTTACTCCATAGTCTCTGTTTTGGCTTCAGCCATGAAACCTCACAGACATGATCTTGTCTGAAATTTTAAAGTCTTTGCATGTAACATTGCTTAACAAATTATACTGCAGTCATTCAAAGGCCAGATCAAAAGAACAGGCACAGCATCATGCTCAACCAATTTCTTATAACAGCATTTACTAACAGTTACCCTTTCAACAGATCTTATTAGGCAAATATACATTAACTCAATTACCTGAAACTATGCTTTATTTATATCATACCTTAACTTTACCGTAACTAAACCTCACCTTAAATATACATCATCTAAATCTGTAAGTCACCTTATGAACATCTCACAACACTTTACTTCTTTAGTTGATCAATGCTTCAATACTTGCCTCTTTTGGATAGACATCAGAAGCACGGGAAGAAGAGGGACTCGGTGTCAGATTAAGCGCCCGCAATAACGACTGAGACGCAATAACCCTTGAGACATTTGGAGATACCTCATTCAATTGCGGACTCAGTTCACTCCTTGCCTGGTTCTTTGGTGACAAGTCCCCTAATCGAGCACCACCGTTAACCGGGGTCAAGGCACTCAACGAATGATGTTGCTGCTGCTGAGGCGGTCTGCTTGCTGACGACTGAAGTGCGGAATTCACAGCACCTGGTTCTTTGCGCTGAGAACCTGAAGAACTGTTAACGATCGATTTGGGTGCAGGCACGACGCTATTTTTCATCTTGTATGGTGAATTCAGACCATGCTGACCAATGAAAGAAGAAGAAGACAAGGCACTACCAGTTTCTGAATCAAAAGAGTTCCCTGTCTCTATGCCACCATCAGCTCCTGCTGCGTCGTCTGCTTCTGCAACAAGCGTTGTCTCTCCATCAGGTTGTAGCTGGACCTGGATCAGCGGTAACCTTGCCGAGTTTTTCATCTCTTTTCCGTCCTTCTTAATGGCACAAATCTTGGCAGAGTTTAACAAATCGACTCCTTCAGATGAGCGACTGTTGGCATTTTCCTGTGGCTTGGAATTCCCGGCCTGCATTCCGTTGGTGAGGTTTTGTGATGCATCTGAATCTTGCTTTGGCACTAGTTTCTATTGCACAAAAACGCAGCATTTTTTAAAAATCAGAAGAAATATAAGCAACACTACATTAAAAAGCAGTACTGTGGCTTATGCTAGTGAACTTGACAAATCATTCAAGAGTCGCCCAAACTTGTTATATCAGTCGGTACTCAAGACATAAGATTCTCCAACACACACACCCATAATTTACAGGATAGACTCGTGAAGTAGTACGAAATTATCCTACTTCACCAATATGATACAGCAAGGCAAGACTTTACTCAAGTAGAATTTGGCAGAAAGTACACAGCATGTTTGCTCACATAATTCGTCAACCTCTCCTCTCAAAGGTGCATTACATTACATCATGTAAAGTAATTGATACAAACAACGTAATAAAGAATTAAGCAACTGAACATTCTATAGAGACTTCTCATACTGTCTAAAATTGCCCCTAGCCCTGACACTAATGCAACAGAATGGATTGGATGAATATTCTTAGTCAGTAGATTACATAAGTCACAGTTCATCAGATTAGAAATAAAGCATTCAGTTATAAGAAATACTAATATGAAAGGGTGTCCCCTACTAGTGGAACCATACAGATCCTTTGGGGATTTTTCTTTCCTAGTTGTCTCCCACCTCATCACCTCAAAGCTAAATTTAATCAGCAACCTATTGTCCAGTTGACACTTAGTTTTTCTATCATGCTATTTTAATTAAACTGGCAATGGCTGTATGCATGTACTGTTAGCAGTTACTGTGGTTGGAGTCAATAAAAACAATATTGATTGATTGATTGAATAGGCCATTGTCAGCACAAACCGTTGAAAGCTCTGATGACCTCCTGACAATTACGAGCGTAATGTCATAACCAGCTGTACGTAAAACAGCCACAGCTCGACTGTGTTCGACATCCACAAGACTGTTATCATTAACCTACAGAATAAAGAGAAACAGTGAAGTAAGAGTAGACAAGCACAACGTAAAGTTAATTAACAGAACAACTCTGAATGGTCATTCGGTTAGAGGCGCTATATAAATCTAGAAATACAATACCTCTATAGGAACTGCCATGAAGCAAGGTCCATGGTTTTAGCAACTTTCAGTTGGATTATAACAACTACAGCACCAACATTCCATCATCATTTCACAGAGGTTATCTCTTGTAATGTGGTCACACTGAGGATTCTCATAATACTTTAAAGTCGAATGAAATGTTGGATCCTGGTCCCTGATCATCTGATGTAAACAACACGTTTCGTACAGAAGTCGTGGATGATGAAACTGACAAATTACTTAAAGTACTCACAGAGAGGACTTTATCTCCAACGCGTAGTCCAGCTACTTCTGCTACACCACCGGGATTCACTTTCGAGATAAAAATGCCCTTCAACAAATCCAGATATATTGCGATGGATAAGCGTAAACTTTACCAAATGAAGAATGAATGCAAGAAAAAGTGATAAAAAAAATAAGCCAAAGATTGAAAGAATGCACAAAAGAATGTCTGGATGAATGAATAACTGCAAGTATATAGATATGCAGACATTAATTAATACACAAAACTTCAAATAAATGCAGGAATTATCAAATGCACAAATCAATGCAGCAAAGAATTTGAAGCACAAAAAAATTAATACATGAATAGATTAAATACTGTTTGATAAATTAGTGCAGTCACAGATGAATGGATGATGCATAAATTATTGAAACAATGAATGCTTTCGTATCCAACACAGACTGAATGTGCAAATGGAAGTGCTGATTAATTCGCAACTGAATTAATGCACAGTATAATGCACCAAAACACAAAAGTATGCCAGTATGAACACATGCATGGATAATGCGCAAATAAAGTAACCATGAATGAATAACAGTAATTAGGAGAACGTACTTACTTCGTCATCATCCACAAAGGGACAGGAGCCAAGTCCACCAGCGATGCTTATGCCAAGGCCAATCCCAGGCGATCGAACGATCTGCACGGTCATCTGACTCAAAAGAGGTTCATCTTGGGAGACAGTTGACTTTGAGATAGCATCACCATATCCATCACCTTCATCATTCTGAAGAATTGAAGCAAACAGGACACACAATTCACAGAGCTCTTCTGAGCTCATTTTTGTGAGGAACGTCATCCAGATGGTGGCTTTATTTACAAGTGCAGCAGAAGTAAATACAAACTATTACATGAATGTGGAACAGCAAGCCACCTGGTTGGCTTCAAATTCACTGCTGGTCAGTAAACGAGTACCAATGCCCGATGAAACTTAGAAAATAGGGGCCAGTAAATTGATTTCCAAAGTAGCGTGTGGCTCAGCCAAATGATCTTCTGACACCTAAGACACCTAGCAAATGCTTTTGAAGAAATTTCTATATGTGAACAATGTGACAAAAACAAAGCTAATGTCAACATCAAGCTCTAATGAGATAAAGGCCAAAATGCAAAACAAACTCATTTTTTCCATTTTAAGTTTAATTCAGCCGAACTCCTCGGTTGGTTCAGGACAAACTAGTTTCTTCTTTCAAGAAATGCCTCAAAATTAACCATTCTTCTCATTGATATTCAAACCTCCTAATGATATCTAACTGAACTCCTGACGACCGACAAACTGTGCTTCTGATTCGCCATTATGCGTGACTTTGCACACGTCAAAAGTTTCTGCTGTAATAATTAAACCTGTTTCTGTCGATGTTCTTGCTGAGACGCAGCATCTCTCTGTCTCTTTCCTTTCTGCCATTGGTCTTCTGTGATAGTGTCATCGAGTGACATGTGCTCCTCAGCCGTGTCGTACGCTGTCCTTTCGTCGTTCGCCGTCTCGTATCCGGTTCCTTTGCCCTCTGCATCACATAAACACAGACATAGGCTGGAGTCTGGAAGCCAGATCAATTAACATCTCATTACAAAGTTACATTAGATGTCTGGCTATCTATATGTAGTGCCTTTTAACGCTTTAACGACCAGCTGCTTATGTTGTCCCATACATTTTAGTACACACTGGTTGTTAAAGGGTTAAGAAATTCAGAAAGAATCTATGCAAACATGACCAGCACGTATGTATTAAGATTCACGACATTTAATAGTGACGATGCGATCCTCACAAAAGCACCAAACAGTTAATGAAAACCTAATGTAAATGCTCAGAAGATTATTCTGAGATGAAGGTCCAATGCATGAGAAAAAATCCCCCAATGAGTTCATATTAATTAAATCACAATATTATTACTTTCATACTTTATCATTTTACTCTCTATTATTGATGTCCCATAGTGCACTTGGTAATGGTGTATTCAAGACTATACTTACTTCAAAAATTCTACAGCTGAGCAAAATTTGGAATTCATGTCTCAACCCACATAATAATTAAAATTTGCAGAACAACCTGATAGCAAAGTCAGTTACAAGGAGTTTCTATTGTGTTTACCTTTCGTTGTCCCAAGATCGCAGGAAATGACATACAATAATGTCTACTGAAAAGGTTGCCCTATAGGCCTTTGACTGAAGTCCACTCATAACACTTCGTATCAGTCATATCAACACATTTGAACCCCTAATACGTGATCATCATAAATCCAAAATATCAGTCATCCTGACCATTTCTCCCCAGGCATATTTTCTCTGTAAGTTGTTTTCATGTCTACTCAGACTTCCCCTTGGTTTTAACCAGATTCCCAGGATATTGTGCTTAGCAGTGGTCATTGACTGATACCTTGTGTGGTAAATTGTTAAAGTGGTGCTGTGGATGCTCTCAGGTTAGATTTCAGTTTAAGACTAAAGAATCATCCATGCTGCCTATGTATCAATTAGAATGTCCTTACAATGATCTAGGCATCCAAAACAAGCACAATTCCATAATAGTTTTTGTATTATAATAAGGGCAACATTCTGAACTGAAGTACATGTTGTAGCATTACAGCTAAAACCTGCCACAATATTTATAAACAATTGATGGACTCCTGACCTGTGGCCATCAGACTGTTCATCTCCAGATCAGAGTCGCCGCGTACCGTGGCCGAACTTTCAAGGTCATTCGATAGAATGACACCAGAGTCTAGCTGTAGAACACACAGCAAAACATGTACACAACAGAATAGGCATAATGTATCAGTTACATTACAGATGGGTCAAATAGGAGCACTACAGACAGTCAGCCTCTTAATTTGTCTTTGGGAATGAAACACAAGACGTAATTGAGAGGAAATGATTGATCAACTGACTGATGATTATGACAGATTAAGAATGTTTTCACTGAAATCCACATCTTAAATTACTTTAATGTTAAAGTCATAATGGTTCAGGCAGGCACATAGGTAGAAAGAATGACTCATATGCAGATATAGACAGTTAACCAGACAAACACACAGACAGGCAAGGAGACAGCCAACAACATGAAAAATGAGTTCAGTGGACCTACTTCCTTCTTCTGTTTATGAGGAATCATGTGACCATCGACATCTTTGATGAATAAACCCTTGTGGCGGGTGCGCAGGTCTTTTGGGTGTGGGGTGTTGTGACGCACAAAATGGTTCTAAGGAAAAGAAAAACCAACTTCTAATTAACTTATCTGAATTCAGATTCCTTGCAATCTACTCCAAAACTACAAATTGTGATTTTCCCATACACACTGGATGCGCTTCATTCACTAATGCAGAATAAGAATTTATGTAGCACCTCTTCAAGATACATTCTCAGCAGCACTCTCTGCACTAGCTTATATGATGTTAAGTGTCATTAAGAATGAAAATATTACAACAGTTAGCAAAACAATGCACAGTGAGCTGAATGATTCACCATCTAACAGCCTGTCAATCCACAAAACAAAGATGAAGGTTTGGAAGACACATAAAGAACACAGTGATAACAAGAGTGAAAAAGTTTATTTCATTTAGGATATAGATTTTCACGGCACATTGTCAGATTTTACTGATTTTACTGTTGTAGAGAACTTGAAGAGGTGCTATATAAATTTCAACTGATTGATTGATTTTGTAGTGTGCTACGTCTGGAATTCAACGACTTCTGGTTTGAGTCTGCAGCGTGGACTCTGTAATGTTACAGAACCTTTGTTTTGTGCCTCGTATTCCAATAAACAACCCTCAATGCTTGAAGTGCAACAAATAAATGAAAAATAAAAAAGGTTTTGCGAATGTGGGCCTATTTAAAGCTGTGCTGGAAAACCCATCACGCGTGCTGAATCGGCTCATTCCTCCAATAAGGGGCCGTTCACATATTATATAACGCTCAAGGGGTAGGTGGGTGGGTTCCGGTTTTGTTAGCATTATACTGTGTAGGGTGGGGGTAGGTTGAAGGTTTTGTTATATAACATACTTTTTTCAGTTTATGCTATTTTGCCTATTTGCTTGCCAATTGGAAATTCCATGTTCCACGGACCTTCATTGTTTAATCGAAGTTCACAATACATTGTGAATCAAAACTAGCACCATTAGCTGCCACCTGGTGAATTGATTTGACATTCATATTTATTATTTTATAAATCCACTTTTAACAATTTGCTGTTTAAAATTTTAAAAATTTCATGTGCATAGCTTTAAACGCTCTAAAATTCAACTCTGTGTGCTTTGTTTTGATTTTGGTTTAAATTAAAATTAATTCACTTGAAATAATTATTTTGGTAGGTATTATCATGATTGTTGATTTCATTTTCTATAGTATGTGCAAATAGTTTGTTTGTTTGAATACCCAATTGCAGCTGTAGTACGCACTCTGTATACATCATACGCTATTAAATAGGTAGAGTTGTACTGCGAAGTTATCGATAAATTCCTGACAGTGCAATATTAAACCAATCCATTCTGTGTGATACCATAATGCTTATGTCTAGTGTAAAACAGGAGGGAAACTAAAATGGTGCTTTTAAATAGGATGTATGTCACTACCATGTATCATCATGGTGTATTAGTAGGCCTAAATGTAGATACATGGTGACAATAGTTGACTACCCAATTAGTTACCGTAATTAATACAAGTGAATTTAGCGCCATTAAAAGTCCGATTATTAAGATGCAGAGGAGCTCATACATCCGGTCTTATCATCATTGGCACAAGAGAGTACACAATTTTAAGGTTGCTTTTGTTACATTGCTAATTGGGCATATGATGACTTTCACTGCAGTTCTTGAATTGGATAAAGGCAATTATATGCATATCTGTTATATAATATATGGGTGGGGGCTCACCGCTGCTGTTATATAACGTTATTAGGGGTAGGGGTGGGTCAAAAATTGGGATTTTATGCATTATATAATATGTGAACGGCCCCTAAAGATGATCTCTAACTGCCTAATCCTACGACCGCATGTTATCATGTTATCCCACAGGTAGACAATCTAGTGCAACATCCTTTTTAATTAGAATGCTGTATTTTTACATTTATTTTGCACCAAAGTGAGGATATGTAATGATTAAAGAAAGATTATACTTACTTATTATTAATCAGCAGTATATCGTTAAATTGAAATTTTGTTATTTAAATGACTCTAAGCACTGGATGTACTACGGTGGGTCAAACTTAGCTGTAGTTACAAAACTGGTTCTCAAGCTACACCCCAACTCTGGTACACTACAGGATTCTGCCTTTACCCTTTAACGACCAACGTTATTGATTATGTCTTATGTTTAACTATGCACTGGTCATTAAAGGAAAACCAAGTGGTCCAGGAAAATAGGAATGCTTCAACTATCGCATCATAACAAGGCTTAGAAGTTACATGGCTGGCATAGCTTACAGCTGAACAGAATGTGATCCTGTACTTATTTGAATAAAAAAATGTCTACCAGTCAATCTTCAACAACAATGGCATTGAGCAAAAGACACACCTCATCATATCCCGGTGGTGGAGATTTCTTTTGCATCTGAAAATATATTAAAGAAACTGGTGAAAGCATCAGATAGAGACCGAAGTAATTGCAGATGTTGCCAATATCTGCCAGTGGTTAACACCACTTCTGGTATCCTATCAGGTGCCATACTTATCAGTCCAAGATCCAGTATATATGCTAAACAAAAACAGTACGCTGATTTCTTTCTGATTTGTAAACAAGTGGCATTTGTGAAAATTTGTAACCTTGAAATAAACGAATATTGATTGATACGAAAATGAGACAGTGTTGTGTTGAGCTACCGTTGAAAAGCTGGACAGAATCTCAGATCCATGTCCCATGAGAATCAGAATTTGCACAATAATGATGTCTGTAGCAAGGAAGTTCTGGTAACTATAAAAACAAGCTTACCTCCTCTTCTTCAGAATCCAAGGCTCTGTCGTCCTCTGCAAATTTGACAGAGCCTCTCGTATGATCGAGCCAACTGAAGCGACTCTCGTGATCTGACATCACAGCAAAACTGTCCTTCAGGAGATTCTCTAAAGCATCATAAAAATTGACTCAAACTTATTAAAAATCATGCAAATGCCAAATCAGTCAACTTAGATTACACAAAATATCAAATTTCATCGATTACTTTATCTGTATTCCTTGGCAGACTTCAAAACACTGGCCAAAGTGAAAATTTCTCCTATTACCAAAGCTTACATGCACTTCTTGCAACGAACAAAGTAAAGTTGATTCTGAACCTATAAAGAAACTACCATAGATTATTTATCATGTCTTCAGATGTCAAGAAATTAAACAACGCTTGATCATTAAATAAAAAAATTAGTCCTTTCAAACCCATGGACACTCGAACAAAAGATATATAATGACTTCAAACATAAGCCTCAAACCCAATATCAAGAAAGCTATAACTCCACTTTAAACTACTTTAGAACTAGATACTTCTGGCAAACCAGAATACTGTGAAGGTTTAAACCATACTCTAATGTGACCCATGCTCAATAGGGTCAATACCCATGCTCAATAGAACATCAACCCAAAATAAATTATTCTAACCACTTAGAATAAGAGTCATTAAATCAATAAAAAAAGTGTCAAACTTAATAAGATGCAGTTTAACCCTTTAAATGCAAGCAAAATACAACTCTACATATATCAAAGTAAATTATTTAAACCCAAAAAGGACAAAAATTCAAACCAAGGTTTGTTTCTTGCAATTTCACTGGATCATAAGAAAGAAAGAAATCTTGCCCATGCTGTCTGTAAATGCCTGTTGAGGGAGCAGGAAACAGGTGAGGACCTTATCTCCCGATTCTTCATCAATATCTTGCTGAAACTTGAGAAGCGGCTGCGCCTGATTTTCTGACAACCACAGAGCCTTCAGATTGCATGTTCCAAGGCTTAATGGCAAGTGTTGTAACCTAACCAATAAACATGGATTGGTTATAGTAGGTAAAATGTTCTATCAAATACTCTAGCTACTGAACTTCAATATAATAACTATACCAGACCCTTGTAATATAATAACATGGAATTTTGGATCCTCAATTAACTAAAATGACAATCGCATTTTAGAATGGATGTGATAATTCTAAAATTATTGACAATACTTTATATTCTTAACCCTAATTTTCCACTCTCCTGTGTCATGAACTTCCCAATTGCATATATGGCATGTCGCAGCTATTATTTATGTGGCTTTAAATATTACAGATCAATTAAGTCCACACGAACACCTTAATTGAAAAAAATAATATACAATTAATTCCTGCTTAATTGTATATTTAATTCAAGCACACAGCATTCAGGAGAATGAAGAATTTTTTTAACCTGTTGCCTGAGACGTCAAGGACGTGGAGCTCTTTGAGAAATCCCAGTTCAGGCGGCAGACGCCAGAGACAGTTATCGCGTAGAGACAATACACCAAGTCTGACACAGCCACCAATCTACATGGCCACCAACGAAGCATAAAGGTAACTGTATGCACGTAAACATGAACGCTGCATACGGTAATGTAATTGATCATCTAACAATTTGTATTGCGATATTTGTCTAGTTTGGTAGCCTATTTGCTTTGTGAGAGAATCATCAGTAGTTCAAGTCTGGCGAATGCAAAAAGCAGTCGCAAGAGAATGGCCGACTATGTTAAATGAGGCCATCTGTAAAAACTCACTGAATAAAAATGAATATACCATATACAGCTGTTCAAATCATTCCTTCCATCATTCAGGGCATCCCGATAGGGGGGTCCGGAGGCAAATACTTCCAATTTCAGGTAAAGGGATATTTTTTGAGTGTTAAGGGAGGGAAATATTTTGCCTCATTGACACTTGGGACCAGAGGGGTTTGCATCCCTCACTCAAGGGGGATTGATGCCCCAGCCATCCTTTACTTCAACTACTGCTGCCTTGAACCTTAAAGGTAACAGCAAGCACTAAAGTGTAATCAGGCGAAACTAACTTTTGAAGGTATGTTGTTCAGCCTGTTTCTGTCAACATTTAAGATCGTCAATGATTTTAGTTTGCCGATAGTTGCAGGAAGCTCCTGTCAAAAATAATGACAGATATTTCATCTGGAATTATAACTCATATAATCATAGCATATTCTTGTTGTCATTTCACAAAACAATTTTACTATTAATAAATTAAATGTAAATTACTTAAATCACATTTTGCATCATCAGCACCAGTAACAGCTCGTATACATAAAAAGAAGTATCTAATATGATGCAACACGAAAAGCAATAATTTCAATAGTAACCCATTGACACCTGACTTTTACTCTAAAATGAGCAAATTGACAGTACACCTGGTAGAATGAGAACAATGCATTAAAAATGTTCATTGGGCATAATTAAGCATAGGTCTTCTGAATCGTCAACTTCTGGTTTTGAAATGCATGTCTTAGTGTCAACAGAAGTTGACTGAGGCAGTCAACATCGAACGCTAAACTGCAAAATAGTCACAGGTGTACATTGCTTTCTCGCAACTGTTTACAACCTCATTGTCTTTGTCTCATGACACTTCATCGAGCCTCTGGCTTTTGATACGCACTGCCAAACATTGATTGAGTTTCAAATGATCAATAATTGTGCCAATATAAGACGAAAACGTGTCATACGAGATCTGCATTGCATCTCTGTCTCACAAAATGGTCATATAGAGCTCTTGATTTTAGTGTGCCATTAGTTGATGCCTTGTGCAATAGACAATGGCACAATAGAAGTTACTAATTACAATTACTATTACCCAAACAAATCTCAAAACCATGGAGACCTGTTCCATGCATTATTCCATCAATTCAGTCTCCTCTGTATTGTCAACAAATCCTCCAGAAACAACACTGATCAACGCTATTTCTATGTATAAAGTCATGATATACTATAATATGTGCTCACTAGTCTATTTCAATGCCTTCCATATCGGATTGCATGACATGAATTATATACAACAATTGCAAATAACCTAATGTGAAACACAACCAGTGATCTACATACTGTGAGGAGATTTTCAGTCAGGATCAATTCCTGAAGCACACCACAGCTGCAGAATAAAAAAAAAGTGATATATCAAATTCTTTTGACTTATAAACTACCTGGTAATTTACTTGTTCACTAAACTCATCATTTGCACAAGATTAGAAATCTGAGCCTGGAGATGAGACATGTGTGTGTGTGTGCGTGCGCACGCGTGTATGTGTGAGTCAACGTGGCTGTGTGTATGTATGTTTGTTTATGTAGGTGTGTGAATGTGCATCTATAGGTGTATGTAAGTGCATATGTGTGTAGGTATGAGCGTACATGCGTGCACTATCTGTATAGGTGTGTGTGTGAGAGAGAGTGTGTGTATATATGTAAACGCATATGTGCATGTGCACATGTGTGTGTGCAAGTGCATGTGTGATCGTGTGAACAACTTGTCAAGGGTCATCGCACAGTCTGCTCAGCAGCTCCAAACTTGCAATTACAGACCGAAAGAGGCCACACAAAAGTAAATATTATAATCTGTGTAATACAACCATTATGTAGCAGTAGCACCATACTGCATAATCAATGCTACACTCACACAGTGAGCCAAGGCTCTTACTTACTTCCTTGCAATAGTAAAGTAATGCTACATTCACATAGCACCAGTTTAAGGAAAGCTGTCAGCTATTTTCCACAGTCACTGGAGTTACTGACCCCCTCACCTTGTCAATTTCAGAAACACCTTAAGACCTTTCTTTTCCCACGCACAGACACCCGCAATATAAATGCTTGATTACATTACATTATTTTCCTCTTCAGGAAATAGTCACGACAGTCCTACAGCACTGATGGGGTCCGGTTTGGCTGGAAGAAAGCTAGTAGCATTGTGACAGGGACAGATACATCCCAGTACACTCTGAAAAAACATGAGAAAGAAGTTCCCTCTGTACCCATAAAATCTGCACTCTCAAACTGAAGTATATCCAAAGGCAATTAAATAAACAAGCATTAAAAAAGCAGACATAACATAACAATAAATAGTGTTGTCTTCTTTAAGTACTTTTGCACTACCAGATCTGAATAATTAGAAATTCCATGTGCAAAGTCATTAATATGCTGCAAATTTTTGAAATCCTAGAGGACGTGACCTCGGAGAGAAAGCAATGGAGAAGGTTTATCATGACGGTCGCTATAGTTCAACGAACTGAAAGCACAAGGTGAGGGTCCAAAAAAGAAACAAAAGAAAAACAATATAAATTAATAATACTAACTTGCCAATATTTGGTGTTAGCTGAACAAGATGGTTTTGATCCACTTTTAATGTGCAGAGTTTGTGAAGTAAACCTGAAAACAAGAAAGCAAAAGATTTAGTCAACAGCAGTTAATTTCAAAACAGACTGTTCCTGGAATTAGCCACAACTACAGAATGCATTTTCACATGAGCCTCACATCTTAAGCAAACATAGTAAAAGTCACCTCTTTAAAAGTAACAAAAAGGATCAACCAAATGTGTTAGTACAGCAAAGCAAGGCAAATCAACTCAATGTAAGATGCTTATGGCAAGGTAACACCAGAGCTGTACCAATTAATCAGCCGGCCGATAAATCGGGCCGATTATAGATATCGGCAGTATCGGATATCGGCAGGATAATCTACGCCGATATTAAAATTATTATTTTTATTTAATAATATTATTTTCAGTCTATAAAAGCAAAATGATGACGGCAACATCACTGGGTCTGTGAAGGATGGCATTTCGCTCTGTTCCCGTATCGTGTTGTCGAGCCGATGGCTTCTTCAGACCATTGCTAAGACCACCCATTGTGCTAGTATATAGACCGTGAGAACGTGTCAACATAGGTGTTGGGCAGAGTGAGTCATAGTGCCTGCTTAAAGGTAAAAGAATGACTGGCCAATTCAAGCCAAGGCATGGCTGGCCAATCCAACAGAGAAACCGATGAATATACATCGTGGAGGCATGCCTAATGAATACATGCTAGATGCCAATCAGATCTCCCTGAAACATTTCAGTCACCTGAGACTAGATGGGTGACTGTGAATTGGCCCGCCGTTCCTTCACCTTTAATTACCCTGGGCACAGTTCAACGGTGGGCGGTGTGTCTAATCTGTATTGCCTGCCTCGGATTAGTCCCCAACTACATGCATACGTCTCCTACAGAGCAAGTGTTTTGCTTGTATCACAACAATAGGCAGTAGCAGTAGGTCCATCTTTTGGAACCGGACATCATGGAAAACACAATGAAGTAATCGGCAAAATAATCGGCTAAATAATTGGGTATCAGCAAATGAATAATCGGCAATGATCGGTATCGGTATAATCGGCAAAAAGTAATATCGGTACAGCTCTAGGTAACATGACATTGTCTATGTACAAATGAACACACTTAATACAGTTCATATAAAGTAGGCGTTGAAATTATCTTTGCTGTTGTAGTTACCATCACCATAACTACTACTACAACCATTATAATTGTCATTATAATAATATACCTATATCATCATTATTTTTATCGGAGGTATGTATAATTCCCGGAAGGTAAAAAAAATTTCGGAGACAGTAAATAGCGTCTGGAGTCTATTATTATTTTTGCATGCATGAAGATTCAAATGGCAAATGTGTAACCAATCAGCAAGTTCTTTGCTGTTGCTGTAGCAGATCTATTAAAATGGAAAAACAGTGTAAAAAAATGTTTAACGAGATATGGCAAGATAATGAAAGGAATCAGAATAAATATCAGCGTAAAATACCGATTCCATCTGGAAGATACTCCAGTTGGTTCTGTGATAAATGCAAGTCCGTGAGATTAAGAAGACCTCCAATCTCCTGAGGCAATCGCTCCAACTTGTTCTCTGATACATCTAACTGGGTCAGTTTCTTCAACTGACCCATTTCCTGCAAGCATCACACCATTCACAATCAAAATGTTGGAAGTTGCAATCACAGTTAAAGACTTCAATGAACTTACATCATGCTAGTTACAAGAAAGTCATCAATTTTGAACAGTGGTCCTCATTCACCTTCACATAAACTCATCGAGCTACATCACTTATGTACAAGGGAACATATTAGAGAGGTTATTAAAATAAATTTCATATAAACAGTAGTGGACAAGGTAAGCAAATTTTTAACCATATTTAGCATGAAAAATCTGAATACTAAGCTGAGCAAGATCTAAGTACTAGCAATCGTATATGCTGTACTGGATTTAAGAAGTCACTCATACATCTTTGTCACAACAGGTGGCAGCAAATATCTATCACAGTCACAGCCAATGCCACATATTATATTATTTTCTAAACTAAAAGCAATTTCCCATGAATGCAAAGGTCATCATTGATGCTGCAAGCTGGAAAGGCTCAATGAATGATGCAGGTGAAACAAGTCACAATAACTCAAGCACCAAATGCTTCAACCAACACTAAACACACACCAAGACGTCACGTGACATCAAATACAACTGTTCACGCTGAATAAGCAGAGCAAGATTTTTCAACTTAATCAACATTAAGCATTATCCAAGATTTTCTACTGTGGAAATGCACATTTTTTTCTTAAAAGCTATTTGTGGCTATCAGTTTCCTGATAAAGGAACCAATTTTAAACCTATGCTGCAGGAATGGACCATGCACCCTTGTTATCAGCATCCTGCATAAAAAGTGTTCATATTGTTTTCAATTGTATTTAAATTTATAATTTATATATACAAACATGTCTACATCAAAGCAGGTAATATTGATCTTCAGCATAGAAGCTTTCACTCTAGTTGGTCTACTTTTTCTGGAACAGATTGACTAGCAACATGTTACATGACTTCCTGCATCTTTCTTTGCCTCTTTACTAAAAGAACTTGAAGACCATTCCGTCTGTGGTTTCGTCTTATAACTGACGAGTATATCATCCAGAAGCTTTGTTTGAAATGGTGTCATATAATTACAGTTCCAAATTTGATATAGCACTGTTCTTTTGCACACAATAAATAGATCCCTGGATAACCCTGAGCCCTGGACTCCGTAAGACGAAAAGACGATTGAGCAAAAAAAACAATCATTGGACTCACTGGTGGCAGATCAAGAATTTCATTGCAGTCAAGTCGAAGTTCTTCCAGCTTACAAAGTGAACCAATAAAATCCGGCTAAAGTAAAAATATCAATGGAATTTATCCATATACATTATACAATTAGGCTTTTGTTGAAGTATTTATTCAGTGACCTAAAATTTGTTAGATTATATAAATCAAAAACTCAAATTCTTGAAGACTAACTTGCTACATCTTCAGCCACATTACTCCCAAACACCAGAGTATTGAAGATTGATGATCAAGTTTGTACCAACTTACTACTTCTTCGATCATGTTACTCCCAGCATCAAGGAACTGAAGATTAACAAGTTGACTGACTGAAGCAGGAAACTGAGAAATAAGGTTATCACGAAGCTCCAGAGACTCCAGATTCGTAAGGCTTCAAAACAAAATGTCCGACACAGATTTAATGTAAAAAAACATCTTGCGGCTTTTGTTGTTGATTTGAAATCAATTTGCAATGCAATACCACAGAATATGTTCATAACTAAATGGAACTGAACATTATTTTAAAAGACTACTTTAATATCAAGCAAGTTATTCAAAAAAACATGTCACACAACCAACAGAGATTAATACAATGAAATGTAACCAGAATTAATATCACTCTCTCTACATTGTAATTGACTGCCAACTTGTTCTGAAACGATAAATTATAGTCAACTACACAGAGTTTGCCTTAATAACTGCTCATTATGATTGTTAGAATCGATTTGACAAAAATGAATGCAAGAGGGCAATGACATAGCACACAACCTTCCAATATCGTCTGGCAATTTCCGAATGGCGACATCGTTCAAAATCAGATGTGTCAAGTTCTTCAACTGCGTTAATCCATCTGGCAACCTGTCAAACAACATATATGACCTGCCCATCAGCTTTTGCACCATCAATTTTACCTGACAAGAAAACTAACTGCAAAACATGAAACACAATAGAGATGGACATTTGCAGGCAAGCTAAAAAATATGGCACACACCAGGAACATTCTGTATTAGGATTATAGTTTGAATAGTGATATTTAGGATTAGGAAAATTCATCTCTTCAGCACCAATAATTTTTTGATAAGTAATGAACTAAACGAAAAAGTGAACATCCAAACCAAATCAAACCATTGCTTAAAGTAAGAACGATTTGTAATGACCGTAGATTGATCTTACTCTTTCAGCGGATTACTGCTGAAATCAACGACCTGAAGACTTTTACATTTGTTGATATTTTCTGGAATGACCATCAACTCTAAAACAAAATCATTACAACAGATCCTTTATGTAGGGACATGCGATGCTTCGATTAAAAAACGAATCGGGTGGCAGTATTTGATTTCATAATGATGTCGTGATTCGTTGATTCTAAACAGTTTCGAATAATGCACACCTTAACGTGGTTGTGTCCTCTACACTAATTGTTTTAACTGTTTACTACACAATAGTACACATGGAATGCTCGTTGGATTGCTTCGTGGAATGTGGCATGTGATGACATCCAACTCATCAGTGGCAGCGACTGCCACAGTGCAACATACAAATGACCAATGACTTGACATCTAGCGGGCACAGGCAAGAAATGTAAATGGATAAAAATTTTGAAGGAGAAAGCAAGTGAAAGTAAAAACATGGGTTTTTCAGGACCCACTTTTATTGACTTTTGGTAATCTGGTAGATAGGCGCAATCGATCAATTTCCTTGAGAGATCATTTATGATGTAAACTTGCCGGAGTGGAGCTCGTCAAGGAGGACTCGTTCGAGTGGGTAAACGATATTTAATTTTGTGCATTTTTTGTCATTTCTTCTCAATATCAGAGTCATGTCCATAAAAATTTGATGCATTGTATTGTCATGCAAGTGTGACATGTGTACAAAATTTCAGCTCTGTAGCTCGACCGGAACATACTGAAAAAAGAGTTGAAAGAACTCCCAACAAACCGACGATCCGACGTCCCATTCATGACAAACTTTACGCAAGCCACGTTAAATAACAGAGGGCAAAAACATATGATTCCACTGTAGTTTTGAGTAAACTTTGAGCAAGATTTGCTTGCTGCTCAAGCCACAAACTGTTCATCAGGGAGAACCAATTCAGTTCATGCATAATAACAGACTTACATCATAACACTTTTAAAACAAATGCAGAAAGTTTTGATATGTGCACAACAGAATAAAGATCTGTCACTCAAGAGGCTAAGTGATTCCTACTAGGCACTCATGACACAATCTCGACACATACAGATGCCTTAACCATGTCATGTGCACAGAGATCAACAATTATTATATAATTAAGGCAGTAGTTAAACATATCTGGAAATTACATTAATTGATTGTGTCAAATTTGTCGCTCTGGTTAAACATAAATCAACAGCATCATCAGAAGGTTTTATGAGTCATAAAAAAAGCCAAGAACAAATAAATCAGTCAGCAGACGCAATCATATCTCCATATGGTTAATTGCCAATTTCAGCCTAAGATGAATCAGCCTTAAATGTCAGCGTGTCAGTTAAAATTCCTTCAATATTACCAGCCCTAATGCAAAACACTCCTACAGCATCTGTTTTCCGCAAAGAGAAGGCACAAACAAACACAATCCACATGGACTCTTCTGTTCTACAAGTTAAGGAATAGCAAATATTAATGCAAGTATTTTATAAACACATCAATTAGAAACGAGATGGTCACGTAGAAAATGCGTTCCTGGCTTAAAGTTAGAGCCTTGATAACTGTGATGCACATGAATGCCATGTTTCTTTTCTTCCTTTAGACTGTTGAATCCATCACTTATCATCCATTCCACAACCGTCACTGGCTGCCTTTCTCTTGTTTTCCTCCCTAATGTTCTTCCTTCAATCAAGCCTCTAACAAGATTAGGATCCCTGCAGCATATAATTAATACATTTCCAGTGCTAGATTCTCGTGGTAGCTACTAGTGACCTTCCGAGCAACAAATTCCTGTACAACGGAGACATATTATCAACCGATCTTCTCATTAATTAATTGTTGCTCCAATCTCCAATGACTACAATGCACAAATATGTATGCAAGAGATTGTCTATTCTATGGATTAGGTGCATCATTCAAATGTTCAGCAGTCGTCAGATCAAAGGTCTGACAAAACATTCAGTAACAATATAATCGAGACATTAGCAATCCAACAACAGCCCACCCTACATCCTTACAGGCTCCATGGCTCAAAAAGTAATCACTTGCTGTCTTTGTCTCTATCAAACAACAAATAAAGTCAATGGATGACCAATCAGGAAAGGAAGTGAACGATTGCTTCTACCGCAATAACCAAGCAACGACGTTATGGCATTTTCAATGCATTAATCAAACAGTGCAGCTAATGGGTCATTCCAAAACTGTTCAACCATTTCTTGGAAATGTATTCCCCTCACCATCTCAAATCCTTGCTTATTTGTGGCCAGCATGATATAAATACGAGTAACTATATCTCATAAAGGCCTGTAGTTTCAAATCAACATCTGGAAGGTCAGAAGACACGAGGCTCAGAACGCACCTGATGTACTCAATTTTCAACGTTGCAGCATATGACACTTAATAACCCAATGAATTTAAACGGTATCAATATAGTCACTGTACAGAGAGAAAAACGGCTTTTGTCAAACTGCAAAGAACTCACTACATGTAAACAACTTCAGATTGCATTCCCATTTCCCAAAGAAACTTGAATGGTTCAAGTGGCACAGAAAATTCACAGCAAAGACAAGGTTCTAATCAAAGTGACTAAGCAGTAAGGTAATAAGTCCAGAAACATTAATCCAGATAAGGCCACCATGCAAACTGCAATAAAAGAGCACTTCAAAAACATTTCTCTGCATCTTTGTCACTGGCCAGTAGCTAACAACAAAAAACATCCAAATGTGGTCTTAACTTGTCATAACTGTGGAGTCTTCCTGAAGAGGGTTACATAATAAAATTCTTACATGTGCCAACTGACAATCCAAAAAGTGGTGGTCCTGATATAAAAAGGAACTTTTAACTGCGATGCAATGTTCTGTGTAACATGTGGCAGACCTTATTGGTTGCAAGGCTTTGCAATGAAAATGGCACCTTGATGCTAACAAAGCACCAGGATTGAACTTTCCCAAACAGATAAGAAAGTCAACACATCAAGATTAAAACACTGTGCAACTGTAAACATTCCATGAGATTCCAATACAGAGCATATATGTGTGTGGTCTAAATTACAGGAACACTGGGTGCCAATCAAAAACACAGCAAGTTCCCATGTCTGAATATTAATTTCATAGATAGCAGCCCAGCAGTGGCTGAAAAGAAACGTCCTGATGATGCAGAACATCTTTGTGTTTGTTTTCATTCAATGCCAGTGATTGCAGGCAATGATAAAAACTAACTGGTAGGATAGTTGTAGCACACATACATGGACATACAGTAGATGACTCTCTCTCTCTGTCTCTATCTCTCTCAGTCTACTTCCATTCTATCTCTAGATATTGTGCTCTGAAATCTAGCAACACAATATTTAGCACTAAGAACAGTGACAGTGGTCCACACTGAGACACTTCAGAAAGGACCACATTACAGTCTGTTCTAAGACAATTCTGACTGCAATTTGCAATTTGTATAGCACAATATGAAACTAAAGAGAGAAACTAGTAACAATGATGTTCATCATCACTATGAAAAAAAATTTCATCAGTACCATAAATAATGCATTGAAAAGTAGAGGAGTCACCAGTGGAAGGAAACTCACATATGTCGGACCCAATCAGTTGATCCCCATTCTTAACAGACTGAGACCATCACATTCAGATTCCCTGTGTTGATTGTGCAGAGCAATGACAAGTTGGTAGGGGCCAAAGCAGACAATGATACCACTGTCCAGTGCCACCTAATAGGTGGAAGATGATGCACAATGGGCTATACCTTAATTGCTGAGTGCAGGGGAATATGCATAAATTTATCACCTCACGGCTGACAGATAAAAGAACTAGGGCATAACCGGAAATCGCCTGGGCTGAATATTGGACTATTTGGAGTATTTGCCTCGGCAAATATTACACCCGTAAATAGCTAAAAATAACTTTTTTTGATAGAATAATTTTTTGATAAAATAATATTTTTTCATCAAATAAATTTAGGACTAACGGACTTACTTATAAGTTATTGATTAAAATTAAACAAGAACTTAACATTCCATTGAATTTTCTTTAAAATAAATATATTAATTTATATATTTTAATTTATTTTGTTGCATTTCCCATGTGGCAACCAAATCAGTAATTTTCCCGCTTGAATTGGCTCCACCCACTTTCCGGTAAACATTAGAGAGTAAAGACGTCATTGATAACTTCATATTTCAAATTTTATAACAAGGTTTCACATTTTTTTCACAAATAAAGTTATTAAATAATAAACATACTGTTATAGCCTAGAGTGTGACTATACGCTAAATGAGGGACATTGCTATAGACTCTGCATTGACTATAGATAGTTCTCCGTAGCATGCACGTGGCAAGTTAACTACACTTGGCCTACCAATGGTACTCGCTGCCTGTCGCTGGCCAGATTTGCCGCTACTATTCGGTTTGTACCCGGATCCGGCAAATAGTTCATCCAAATATTCAGATTTGGTTCTCGGTGGAAATTGTCTACTCAGTTATGCCCTAAAAGAACCTCCATTAGGGTTGAAGTCAATCCAAAGACCCAAATCACTCCTCCTTCATCAAGCAGAAAACCACTCATTTCCAGATGGAGATTGTGGTCCATAGATCTGATACTAGACTGCATTCCCCAGGCAGTCAAGAAGGCCAAGACGACAGGGAGATAAAATACCATCAAAACATACAAAATCCGGAGCCGAAACAAAGACTGAGCCTGATAAGCAAACTTAGTAACAGTAAACGTCAGCCAAGATAAAATTACCGAATAAATTCTGAATTTCGACAAAGTCTAAAACACTTAACTTTCATAAACAACCAGCATGGTCCTTGAAATACAAACTCGTGCAGGCTCTGTATCACAGGGCCTCCACTTTACTGGCATATGTTGTGACACATCTACTTTCTGTGCCAAGCACCAAGTATCAAACGCCCAACTGGTGTTATACTGTAACTCTCGTGCAGACTGCCATCCATTCCATCGTGCCACAACAAACAACAACACTCCCCAAATGCCCTCTTGCAAATGAAAAGTCAAATGCAATAATCCAATTTAGTCAATCGGTATCTTGGATAAATCTTGTCTGCCAGGCCTGTTGCTTTACTTCTGCTGGCTTTCAAGTATACCAACCGCTTTCTAGTTGCAGAATGAAAATGCATTTGTCTTTAACCTAAGCTCCATGGCTAAAATTCCATGCAGAATCAAGCAAAGCTATTTTTTTTTAAAGCTGTGGACTGGAATGTGTTGCCAGTTGAAATCCTTTAGTTACATTTCCTCTGCAGCTGATACATCATTTTAAACTCAGGATCACCCACATCAGGGGGTACCTCTGAAGTGTTCCATTCAAAAGGAACAAGTTATACACTATATTACTAAACACCTCTCACCCCTTCGTTGCCTGAAGACTTTCTTATATCCTCACAGCTATAGCGTTGAGAGCAGCGATTCTCAATAGTTATAACTGTAAGAAGCGCAATTAAAATCCTCAGGTACAATACGGTACACTTACACTAACACAGACATGTAATAAATGAATCTCTCTTTACTTGAGCACCCCCATACAATATCAGAATGATACTTATAGTAATAAATAATAATAATACCCTTGACAGTATTGTATCACAACATTGCTTAAACTCAATATTACATATACATATATCTACTGTCGTTTTTGTTGCAGCATTTTTTGTCATTTACTATAATGATTAATGAGACTTATTATCAGCATCAGGGTTGGCTTGTTGATCATCATCTTCATCTTTGGTATTATTAGCTAGATGATTGCCTATCCTAAGATGACCCAAAAACAATTTAATATTGATTATGTCCTCCACCCCTTCTTAATCTCCTCCTTCTCCTCTTCTTCTTCTTTTAGCTTTACAGAAAATTTTGAATTCATGACATTTCTAAATGTTAGAAGTGACCTATATTTCACGAACAGAAACTCGTTAGGATTAGGGATAATTATAATTTCCATGAAGTCATAGACACAACAACAATAATAGAAAAAAAAATAGCAGTTACAAAGGCTGGTCATAAAGACAATCACGAGGTGTGCTCCTAGTTTTATAAAAGCCTAGTTAATATAATGAAGAGGTAACTATAACCTGTAGAAGAACAACAAACTGACAAAACAGGCAACACTTTCACTGGACACTCAAAAGCAGAAAAAGGGCCAATCCCACAGATCCGCTCTCTTATATAAAGAAGGACCACTCCTTCATCCTCCCCACAAGCATTAAGGAATACAGTCTAGACATGTTAGAGCACAGATAGCTGCCTAGGGCCAAGACTCTAACAATATATATAGACATATATACATAAATATATATAAATTATACACATATATAATATACATATATATAATAAGATATTCAATTCTTGCAAATTTAAGACCAACATCACAAACAGCACAACATATTCGTTCTCATCGCTAAAATTTACTTTCTGACAGTCCTATGCCATGGTTTTGAATTGAAATCAGTGGTTTTCAGTGGTTTTCTACAACAATTTACTCCACAATCTTAAAGCACAGAACAAATTATGGTACTTGCGGTACATTGTGCCACACCAAAAGCGTGTTAGTGCACTGAGTGAAGTCACTGGAAGCCATATAAAGAATCGTCCAACCTGGGGGAATGCACCCCAGGGCTGTGATGTGTCATTTCAGGGGGTGTGAAAAAAAAGAGAGAAAGGATGGCTCAGCTCATATGAGAAGTTCTGGTTATCCCAGACTGTATTGTTCTATTTTGTACCGAATTGGAGGTAGTTTCGCCTGGAAAACACAAGTGTATATTTAGCTGAATACAGGTGTTTGTACCTGTGCACTAGCATACAAAGATAAACAATAACTTATAACAGAGGCTGACTGATGTATTCTTCAAAGCACCTGTCTTCCCATGCTCGTTAGAACTTGAGTGATTTTCCAGTCCTCCAGCATACCTCAGCACCCTTCATCCATTTAGAAATATAGCAAGCACAATGCACTAGCAGACTGGACAGCCACTTCAACCTGACCATCTGTACAAGTCTGTCATGTGATATCCCTGACCTACTGCATTTGACAGTCCTTACAAAAATGGTTAACAAAACTGAATGGCAGCCTCGGCTTAAGCAACCATCGTCTTTAAATTAGATTATAAATGTATTATGTTCCGCATCACCACTACAGCTTCAGTGAGTACTCCAAACACATCTCAAACACACCTGTTCTGTATACTCAAACAGCTCAATGTGCAGTGTCTGTGAAACAGAGACATGTCGTTCTCGCGTAAGTCTTAGTCTTGCAATATTTCTCTTCGACTTCTTCCTTCACTACCCTGCCCTCGTCTAACCTTCTCCGAACTGCTGTTCTTCCTCTGTCTCTAACGCAACACTTCACGCTTTCTTCCATTCTCGTTTTTATTTATACTCTACGTTCTCATGTTAATCCTCCTTATTAGTCACAACCTCTGCAACTTTTATTCATCCAACATGTTTCCTTCTATATTATTATTCTCCCCTGTTTTCACTCAATCCCTACCTTATCCCTTCTCCTCATCCGTTGCTACATCTTCCTAAACTTCTTCCTCCACAGTCTTCCCTCTTCCAAACTTTCCTTTGCTTTTCTCTCCACTTGTCTCTGTGCAAAACTTTAGCTTACCTTTTTCCTTCTTCCTCCTTCATTAATATCTATTCATTCCCTCTGTTGACCTCACTCCTACCCTCTTCCTATTTTCATTTTCTTCATCTTCATTCTCTCTTCCAAACCCCTCCTCCCCTCTCCCTATTTTCATTTTCTTCATCTTCATTCACCTCCAATGATAAAGCTTCTTACCATTATGGCCCACATCCAGTTCTTGTAAGTTGGTCAAGTTGCCAATGTCATTCGACAGACGACAAACCTGGTTATCGTTCAATGAAAGCTTTCTCAGCTGACTCAGGCAGAAGAAACTCTAAAAAAATAAAATCAATCAATCAATTTCTCAATCAATCAATTAAATCATCAAGCAATGAATTACAAATTAATTCACTAATCTGCTGGTTGGCCTTGAATGTGAGCAGGAGCCTGACAGCAATTATAACCTGTTACTTATCTAATTACCCGATTAGCCGTTGCTTAGTCTTATCACCCGTGGATGCAACTACTATCAAACACAAATAATGCCATAGCAATGTCACTGAATATTGGAAAGGTCTTATCATTCGGGTGATCTCTATGTGAGTGCACTCAGTGTATTGCATTGCAATAACACATTTCTGTAGCACCTGTCACAATACAACCAAATCAGAGGCGCTCCGTGCGAAAAACCTTGCGAGAAAAGGTACCGGCGGAAACAGTAAGTTAAGTAAGGGAAAGAACTTTAAACTGAACGTGGGCTTTGAGCCAAAGTCAGTGCTCAATTATCAACGTCGAGATATGAGGAGCGAGGAAGACAGGCAATCAGGCACGCCGCTGCATTTAGAACCAATTAAAGAGATGACTTGCAAGATTCTGGAAGGCCAATAAGTAATGAGTTACAGTAATCTATGAGTGAGTAAACAAAAGCACGAATCAAAGAGGAGAAAGTAGAAGAGGAGACAGATCACTTGACAGCACGAAGATGTCGCAAGTGAAAGAAATTAGACCGAGACAGATCTATAAGAGATGTGTTCACCTAGCGAAAGAGCGCTGTCGAGAGTAACACCTACTGTTAAAATACTTTACATTTCACAATTATTACGAAAGAAACGAGCGCAAACTGACTTAAACCAACAGAGCAGCAGCTGACGACGTCATGATTTTTAGCGGAAAGTTCATCGATGGCTCGTGGTTGCATTAGCGGAGCTAATATGCAACATAATTTATTATACGAGCATCTTGGCCGTGCAAGAGCTACAAATAGAACATGTGCTCATGGACCAATAGCATCCCGGGTATATGCGCTAAAGATTAGGGTAAATGTGTTTTACAGCAGATAATTGTACATCATTTTAATTAGCTTTCAATTTATTTGAAATTTTATATTCTGTCCAACTAAATATTGGTTTTTAGTTCACCTCAATATTTGTTTTTTCGGGAGAAAATTTGTGTGTGCATACTAAATTCTTGTGTATGCTGGCTCCACGACCCATGTGCGCGCGCACGTGCGCACAGCTTAGAGGGAACACTGCTAGTGGGTGTCCAGCCAGATCAGTCGGTTTCTGTAGAATTGAGAGAGGGATCATTTGAGGACAACTAGAAATGGAGTACATAAGAAAGAGACTAAAAAGATTGAGCAAGATAAAGTTGGACAACAGGAGGACCATGACAAAAGGCTGAACATCATCAGCATATAGGTGTCTACGGTGGCACGGGTACGAGTCTAAGCAACTTTCAGAAGCATCGTCTAACCACAAATACTGTAATTGGATGCTCTAATTAGAGCTGTACCAATACATTGGTAGCACTCATAATCGAAACCGATTATAGAGATATCGGCGGTATCGGATATCGGTACGATAATCGGTGCCGACATTAAAAATAAGTTTTTTAGATTCTATAATATTATTTTCAGTCTTTAAGAGCAAAATGACGACAGCAACATCATTGGGTCTGTGAAGGACAGCATTCCGTTTCCATAGCATGGCTACTTCAGATCACCCAGTAGCCATTGTGTTAGTATAAACCGTGGGAAAGTGTCAACAGCTGTTGTGCAGAGCTTCATTACCCTGAGCACAGTTATGCCATCTCTGCTAGCCGGTATTTTAGGCCAAGCAGCAGGTCGTAAAAGTGGCTTGTCTGGGTAGGGAATGGCATCAATGGCATGTTTGTTAGAAGAAGGAATCCAGTTACCTAGATATCTCTTTCCTTCCTCTGTCATGCATTGTCGACAGCGGGGAGTGTGCGTAATCTGTATTGCCTGCCTAGGATTAGCCCAAACTACATGTATACGTCTCCGACTGAGCAAGTGTTTTGCTTGTATCACAACACTAGGCAGAAGCAGTAGGTCTATCTTTTAGAACTGGATATCTTGGGAATCACAATGAAATGATCACTGAAATAATCGGTGAAATAATCAGCTATATAATAGGCTAAATAATTGGTATCGGCAAATGAAATAATCGGCAATAATAGGTGTTGGCATAATCCGCAAAAAGTGATATCAGTACAGCTCTAGCTCTAATTGTAATCACTGAACAGCTGAGACCTGAGGACATAAACACATCCAATTTAGAGTGCACTAGCAACAAAAGTTGTAAATAAGGCAAATATCAATCATGCACCAATGAATCAATGAACATTTCAATTTATAAGTTTCTTACAGTAAATGTGCAGCACAGTAAATTATTAATATAACATTGACCAAAATGATCTAAACAAAAACAATGTTCCCTGTAAGCCATGCGCGCGCACGGGCCATGGAGCCAGCGCAAACAATAAGTTATTGTGCGCACACAAATGTTTTTTACAAAAGTAACGAGTCACGATTTCTTTTTATGAAACTATGTCAATCGAGTCTCCTAGCCTGCTGCGGCCTGCCTCATTCCAGAAACTTTGGCTAATATGTCCCCTAATTATTTATCACTAGACAAGGGAAATAGGATTTTATATATATAAATATATATCTTAATTTATGTATATATATCTTAATTTAACTATCATCACATTCAGCTCGGACCTTATATAAAATGTGGCACACAAAATTTCTTGTGCACACAATCTCCATAAAATTAGAGAGAACATTGAATATACATGCATGCTACCCTAAACCATATATAAAAATCGTTAAATTAAACAGAAACTCCAGACAGACACAGATGGACAGGACACACGTACCTCACATGTTGAAGCTTAAAACAATCAACTTGTCAATATTAAGCCACTGGTCAATGTCTGAGGTAGTTCTGAAAGGAATCCTTTTGCAAGCGCCCTTTCAGAGAACTTTAGAAAATAAGCCCGTTACAACACTTTCGGTGCTAGCTATGAACATGTAAAATTTTGTGATATTATCTTGACGCTCTACAAATCCAGAAGAAAACGGTTGCATAGCAAATCATCGAAACCCGAATCCCCGAAACTGATTTTGGCCGCACCCCCAAAAACGAAGCTGGATTGGGATTCTGCTTAAATGGAAGCAGGATCAATGAAAAGACTTCATTGATGAATGAATTGCACTGTTTCGAGAGAGTTCAGTGCTTATCAATAGTACATTGCTGTTTTCTGGGAACCGGGCTTTTGGCCTTTTCAGCGTTTTCGGGGATTCGGGTGTCGATGATTCGGGTTGATCTCGTAGAAACCAAGTCGATTGGATGGCATCATTCCACTAAGAATATGCAGTTCTTTGGAGAATAAAAGCTTAGTTCGATTCAAGGTACGTTCGCTACCCAGTATTCTATTCATTGTCGGGGTTAGGACCTAAGAATGCGCAACTAAGTGGTACAGTGAATATTTTATCAAAGATCAGCGGAAACTAACCGGGGGTAGTTCTCTGATCTGATTCGAGTCCAGCAGCAACTCCTCCAGCGTCCTTGCATATCTCAGTACTTCATCGGGCACAACTGTTAGGCAGCGGTGGCTCTGGTCGATGTAATCAACATTGCGGTTACATCCCTTCCAGAAAGGCATACACTTCATCATCTCAGATCGGTCTCAGTTGTATTCTTATCAGACAAAAACACAGACGGACGCGAATAACAAACCAGTCAGCAACATCCTCCACATTCTGCGTGGGCTTTATCACAGAAGAAAATCACTCAATCGAAGTACTATAGGAGAAATTAGGTCGAAGGAGAATTATTTATGTGTACACGTCATTGTTGTGTGCGGAGATGTCATCAGTTTTTGTGTTTTTAGACATGCCTTAGTCTGGTTCCCGTTGCTCAAAGAGTAGCATAATATTATAAGAGTGACCACGTTGTTCAACTAGCGCAGCAATATATGATCATTCGTGCAGATAATCGAATTGCTGTGCAATAACATTTAATTAATGATGAAACGAAACAAGATGAATCCAGGGTAGCCTATAGTAGCTATTATTATCGTAATTCTTATTTTCAGACGTCTAAGGCGTCACTCAAAAGCCAGACGCAGGGCACCGGCTTATTCATAAGCGCTGCGTCAAGTCACTTTGGTTGTCCAAAGAGTTGTAGGTAAGCGGTTTCCAGCGTGTCGGTCTGTCAGAGGAGGCAGAGCAACAGTACTGCTAAAGCAGTATAATTTCAAGAGAAAATAAATATCTGAGCATTTCCTTCAAATAACCAAGGTTTTTCAGCTTTGGTTCTGGTCCTAGTTTTAATGAATTAGATTTTAAAACCTCATAATTATCTGAACACAGTGAAAATTCTGATAATATATAACCTGGGACTAATATTAGTCCCAGATATAACCCTGCAGAATTCTCACCATTCTCACTAGTTTCTTAGAGTTTTTTTTGTAAAGCTTTTTAAGGTTTTATAGTCTTATACGTACGCACGTATAGTTGCACCGCGCATACAAATAAGACAGAAAATTAAATTAATTAAGTGCGTGAAGAACTTGCCAGAATGTAATACGCTGCATTATATAAACTACAATAAAAATCCTGTAAGTGAAGAATGCCCTCTGAACGTCGCAAATCATGATTCCAATAAATTTAGGACTTTTGATTTTAAAAAGTACTGAGCCTACAGAACTAAAATTTGGACATTGAGGCTTTTCAGTTTTAAAAGAAACGAACTAGCCCAGGTTGTTTAAATCGAATTACAACTCTGGCCACTGGCCAGAACAGATTGAGCGACTGCGGTGCTGGTTCTTTGACCCAGGTTTTGAACTTGGTATAATTTCAGTAGTAGTTGCTGAACTGCAAAAATGAGGAGAGCTGCAATGGCGAAGACTGATAAAAAAGACGATTTTCAATTAACCCTGTCAAATCTTTACCTGATTTTGTATAATTTGGTGCAGACGGTAGGGTAAGTGAATTTGCAGGCTTTTAGCGTTGGCTGAGGGCGATAATAGGACTTTCTAGTGCATGCTAGAACCGTCGATGATAGGTCTTCAATGCAATGTAACTAGTATTAGGCGAAAGTGCAGTATCGGGGTGTGTGTATTATCCAGGGCATCGTGATGGTCGTTTAGGGCCAGGTTAGGCGTCGTGAGAGTCGGTTAGGGTAAGTATACGGCGAATTGCAATTTGGGGGTATTTTTTGGGATCAACCCGAATCATCGAAACCCGAATCCCAGAAAACGCTGAAAAGGCCAAAAAGCCCGAATCCCAGAAAACAGCAGTGTACAATTAAAAAAAGTTAAAATGTCTCAAAACAGCGCAACTCGTTCATCAAACCAGCTTCTGCATGAATTCTTTTAATCGATCCAACTTCCATTTAAACAGAATCCTTTTTATCAATCCAGCTTCGTTTTCGGGAATACGGCGTAAATGAATTTCGGGTTTCGGCGATTCGCTATGCGCCCTATTTTTTCCACAGCACATATTGCCGGCATAAACAGCAGCATAGACTATATATGCATGGAGGGTGCCATGGCTTGTCCTATTCCTTCATGGACATGAATTGACACAAAGGAGTAAGTAGGCTTCATATATGTCTAAAAACGACCCTCACAACGCCTAAGCTGAACCCTAGCACTAACCCTAAACGCCCCTCACAACGCCTAAACTGACCCTAATCGACCCTCGCGATACAACAGAAAAAGAGTGTTTGAGAGAGGTCTATGGATGTATTATATAAGGTTATTTGGATATTGCTCCATTGCCGTAGGTCTGCTCTGCTCTGCTCCCCTGCAACAAACTTAAGCCAAAATTAGAGGAAAATTTTCTTGCGTATTCTATGAACTTTGTGCTTTGTTTGGAATTTCTGCACAAGTCTTTCATTCATTAACAAAATACTGTTTCTTGTGCTCGTGTTGAATTTTGAATTCTATTTTGTATTTCTTGCCTCTTTTAATTTTTATATTGCACTGTCATCAAAGTTGTTCTTCACTATGTAAGACGGGTACAAACTAGGTTTTGACAGAGAAGCCATTACTTGGGCATTTATGGACCTCATCAGGTTGTCTTGGATTTGAATTGCTTCTGGATGAATGCATCTGCATGGAGTAGAATCGATGCTGTGACTCTTGTTGTGCTCCACACAATCACATAAACAGTGTTAGGCTCGAAAGCCCTCTTTGTCGCTGGTGCAAAGCTTCTCAATTCGGTGTGTTCTGTCAATTCTGTGGTGTACTCAGCTATAAACTAGGCTATCAGATTATTCCTGGCTTTTCCAATGGATTTTTAATAATGATTTAATTCGAAACAGCCACTGACTCAAATCTTGGACATCCTAATGACAGTGCTATGGCTGTTATTAGATACATAAGTTTCCTCAGATGATTCTTTAGCTATTATACTGGTAAATTCTATGTTTACAGGAGTTCATTAATACATTATGACTTGGAGTGCTCATTCTGGAATTTTTAGATGGACTATGATTACAGTGAAGATGCTTTTCCATTTGCTATTCCGTGAATCGTACGCTGGTCTCTATGATGAAGTGAAGTTTTTACTAAACATATTTCAAACTCTGGCTCTGCTTGAGGTAATGACTATCGAATTCTTTTTGGGGGTTAATAACATTCTTACTGGTGTTGTTGCGTACCTTGTCTTAAAGCCATGAGACTAATTATTATATCCAGGTGCCAGAAATAGTTGACTCTCAAAAATTAATTTGAGGAAAGAAATCGTAATTCCAAATGATAAAGTCAATATTATAATCTTCAGGAGAAAGTTTTTTTCTTCATGCCTTATTGTCCTAAAAGCTTTGCACATAGTTTATGAAAAGATTATTCTACTGTGTGTTATCGTAACATAAGTTCTAATACTAGATGGTCTAAACATGAATTTCAATTAAATTAGTTGATGTTAGACAGACTTGTAATGCAATATTATTTTAAAACGAGGTTTATAGGCTTCCCACATCATAACTTTATAAGTTACAAATTGGCTTCCATACATGTGTAACTTTGTAAGGAAATGTCATGGTGCCGATTGGTTAGAGCGTTTGTCTTGTAACTCTGAAAGTACAGGTTCCTCGTAATAGGCAGTTGGGTAAGTCTGTGACGCACAGTTCCTCAACCCCGTCAATGCTCTGTCATATGGTCAATTTGTCATGTGCACTGCTCTGCACTTATGAACTTTGGAATAAGGGCCATCCATCAGATACAGTTGTACTTGATTGAAGTGAGGTCATGTGCACTTATGAATTTTGGAGGGGGTCATCCATCAAATATGGTTGTACTGTATTGCATTGAAGTTCGTGTGTACCATATGTGGTAAAAGTTTTTGTAACTTTATATTGAACTCATCTTATGTTTCTGGCTTGTCTCTCGGCAAATGTAATGCTCCATGATTTTAATATATCTCATCTGAGCTTCTATATTTGATTATGTCTGCCACTTTCCTTGGCAAAGTGAAGAGCTGACTGTAATTAGTTTACTGGTAGGTATTGTGTTTTTTTTACAGAAATTTGGAACTAGTACATTGATTTTTGGTTTATATGCTTATGTTTTTATTACAGGTTGTTCATGCAGCAACTGGTTTGGTGCGATCTAATCCAGTTCTGACTGGTTTCCAGCTTGCATCAAGGGTCTTTTTGGTGTGGGGAATAGTTTACTCAGTTGAAGAGGTAAAGTTTCTGTGTCTGGTGTTATAGAGATCAATAGTTTAAGAAGACATTTTCCTTCTCTTTATCTGGGTCTAAATCATATATAGCAATGTTCCCCACACCACTTTTTTCTTTTAGGAATAAACATTAGCATTGGCTGTCAATCATGCCAATGATGTCATATCAGAACCTGAACAATGTTGGAAGGAAATTTTTTAAAGCCTTGTTCATTGTATGTATTTCAGTCTTCCTCTTAGTCGCTTTCCAGTTGGAACCCAAAACCAACAAAAACCTACAATCAGGGTGATCTCTTGAGTTCCTGCAAATGTAATTTTAGTTGAACAATTATAATTGCAGGTTACTTTACCAAACAGTAACCTACAATTTTCTCATTGTTTCACTATGATTTTCATCATAGATGTTGAGACTAAAGGCGAACATGTTAATAATCCAATCACCATGTTTAATGTAAAGAAAGACTTCCTTATCCCATATGCGCATATGAATATGAGTCAGCAATGGACAAATCCAAAGTTCCTATACACAGTATGAGTGCTTCAAAGGACTTCTACTTCCATGTACTTCTCTGCTATGAGTGCATCAAAGGACTTCTTCTTCTATGTAACTTCGCTGCTTACCTCAGTTCCAGATTATAGTGCCTGGTGACAGAGGCAAATGTGTGCAGACAACTTTCCTATGGTCATTACGCATAGTCAAAGCACAGCCGCATGATTGGTGACCAAACATGTTACCGACCGACCACTTTGTTCTAATATTCCTACCATGTTGTTGTTGTAAATGTTGAATAGCTTTGAGGCATTCTGGTAACTCTCCATAAAAAATGTTAGGATATTGACGCACATAGCACAGGTACTTGCTGTTTGTGTGTCACTGTCATCCTGGAGTTGAGGTTTTATATCCCCAGCAGGACAGAAAGATATTTGAAGATCTCTTCCACAAGCACCCTTAATATAAATTGAGTGCACTGACTACAATTAGACAGCATCGTGCTTTCTCTGTTGTTGGCCTAATGGCGTGGAATGTGCTACCATTATCATTTTCTGAATGAATGAATGAATAATACTGAAGGTGAGAGATGGTTATTTGATCCAGCAAATTGAAGTCGCCGCTGTACCAATGTCTCGCATAAATTGTAAGGAGCCGGTTTTCTTGCATTTTAGGCACATGACCAGATTGGCTTTCCATTGCTCTGTGGTGCATGGTGCGTTACAGAAATAATCCGCTATTCATACTACTTGGGATCCATTGTCAGCTATACACCATTTCTCTTGCAGTTTGCCAGGTAGAATAAAGTTCAGTGGTTAAGCATTTTACTAGATATTGTTGTTCTTGTCTTTATATTTTTTGAATAGTTGCAATAATAAATTATAAGATATCTTTAAACAAACACCACTGGTTGTGTCCTTTTGGGGCTAATAAGTGAATGTTGAAAATCCTATGTAGAAGGGGCAGGATGGAAGAAGCCAACGGTTAAAGTTATGGAGTCGTACGCATTCTATGCCTTGCACTTAGTACCAATGAATAAATCATCTGTTTTGTTGGTGTTTAATTTTAATTGTGTCATTAGTAATTGAATATAAAAATTGACATAATTTAATTATGATGAGCACTTTGAAAATCTTCGTACAGAGCTCACATACAGGTAAATGTCGAGATTGGACTGTGTACATACTTGCATACTTACTATTACTATTGTACAATGAACTTATATGTTCATGCATCATACATTATGTGCATGTCATTATAATGTCTTTTGAGAAATCATTAAGCTGTTGCATAGATTCAGAATGTGTTGCTGTTGATGTCTTTTCAGATACACGCTCTTCATTGTCCTCTATCCGATGGGAGTGACTGTACGTATTGCTTGCATATAGTTCACGGCTTGCTCAGCCGTGTAACACTAAGGAATTCCTTTCACCACTCAATCTTGGCAAATCAAGTTAAGATAAGGTAATTGTATAACATCTGATATCATGGTCAAGTGTGTAACCTGCCTGTGTTGCACTGAGGATATGGTATGACAACAACCGAATGAGCCCCGCAGACACAGTTAATGCTGTAAGTGTGCTTTGTAACATTTGTAATTACGACAATTTCTATAGTTTCGTCAGTAGCAGATTATTTCTTGGATGGTCTACATGTTCAATGTGTGCGTACTGCGTCAATGCTAAGAGTTATGTAGCAAGTGCAGCTTTAACTAGTTTTTTAAAAGTTAAATGCTTTTGGCTTTATTCCAGGCTCATGGGCTAACTCCCAAAAAAGCTCAATCACTGATTTTAGTTGTACTTGCTGACACAAAATGTGTCAGTGGACTTTTAAGATTACATTGTCAACCTATTAGGGTAGAAAAAAGATGGTGTTAAGCAATGATTTTAAAAAGAATAGTCTTTTCTGATTTATATATAGAATATTTAATGTCTAAGAGCAGTACTTAGAAACAATGTAAATTCATGTTAAGTGTCACTAACATCAATGACTGTATTTAGTCAATAATATATTTCCTTATGTCCTGCTTGTACCAGCATTAGAATTAACTTATTACAGACTGTATTAGTTATGAATATTTTTCTACCTCGCAGAACGGTATGAACCACGGAGGGTTTGTGAGTTTCTTATATGGACCATTTGATGTCTGAGCCAACCTTTGTCCCTTGAATATAAAGAATTCTTTACTGACTGATTTTCAATAGAATGCCAAGCAGCCTTACACCGATTCTTTCTGTAGTTTCACCACTTCGATCAACCACTAGGCTCTCACTTCGATCAAGGTCTCCCCCGTTCATGTGTTGAACAACTTCATGAAATGCGACTAGACTTTCGATTCAACTTGCGTCTTTCTATGCTGTCAATTGTTTAGTGATGAATAATACTACGACAACTATGCTGTCACCAAGTCTCTTCTTACACATTTTATGATGTCACAACACAATTGTCATGATCATTCGTAGATACAAATCATAGTCACTCGATAATAGCATCTCTACTGTACTTCTACTGTACTTGATGTCAAGTTGAACTCAAATCGTTTTTTCACAGAGTGACCTTATCTGAGGGATTACTTAAAAACTAACGTATTTAGGGGCCACGTGTATGAATCTCTTTTAGCTGGTCGTAAGTCCAAGTCCGGACCGGTTTTTGCTTTAAACTCGACTAGAGAACTAGATCAGCATGTATGGAGATTCCACATGTATGGCGGATTTTAAAGCGGTCGTAACGTTAGTCCAGCTTTGGGCCCAAAGATGGACTTCGTAGGCTGATTTTTTAGACTACAGAAAAATGGCATGTATGAACGATCTGTTGGTCCCAAACTTGCTAGTCAGAGACTTGGATGGGCATGGGAAAACCCAGCATCAATGGCTCGTGCATTTATGGCTAGTTGCGCACGCGCAAACTATTTATAGGCTATTTTCGACTTGATCTGGCAAAGAAATTTATTATGCTCATTATTTTAATTAACAGATGATTTTGTTAAAACACAAATGTCACTGTTATCGCAATATTACTCCTCTGAAAAAATTACTGTGCATAGATTATGATTGCCTTGCTCAACAATTATTTAACTTGCATGTGGGAAAAGTTAGTTAGACCATTGCAAGTTAAAGGCCGTGTGTTTGTCGATGCGATGTATACACCAGTGTTAAAACTCCCGATTAAACGAAGATCACCGTTGTAATTATCATCTTGGGACGGTGAAAACGTAGAAAATATTTAAGTTTATCGTCCGACAATAGCATGAACAATGATCTCTCTTAAACCCTCCTTGACGTCTGAAACTTCGATGAATGGACTAATTGAGACGACTCCGCCATTTACTTCACTAAACCTGACTAGTAGATTTACGCCTGCCTGCCAGGTGGACTAGCGCTAGTCGGGTTTTAGAGGACTTACGAGTTTTCAAGTATTCCCATACACGCTGATCTAGTTCTCTAGTCGGGTTTACAGCGAAAACTGGTCCGGACTTGGACTTAGGCCCGTTTTCAAAGGCTTCATACACGTGGGCCCTGGAGACGCCCAAGTCCTCTAAAACCCGACTAGTGCTAGTCCACCTGGCGGGCAGGCGTAAATTCACTAGTCAGGCTTAGTGAAGTAGTATGGCGGCCGTCGTCTCGATTAGTCCACTTCGACGAAGTTTCAGACTTCAAGGAGAGTTTAACAGAGATCATTGTTCACTCTGCTATTGTTGGATGATAAACTTAATTATATATTATTATTATATTATTATTAATCATATATGTTCTACGTTTTCGCCGTCACAAAATGATAATATTAACAGCGATCTTTGTTTAATCGGGAGTTTTAACACTGGTAAACACATTGCATCGCCGAACACACGGCCTTTAGCTTCCAATGGTCGAGCTAACTTTTCTCCATATGCAAGTTAGATAATAGTTGAGTAAGGCAATTTTAATCTATGCATAGTAATTTTTGCTAAGGAGTAATACTGCGATAACAGCGAGATTTGTGTTTTAACAAAATCATCTGTTTATTAAAACAATGAGCATAATAAATTTCTTTGCTAGATCAAGTCCGAAAATAGCCTAAAAATAGCCTGTGCATGCACAACTAGCCATAATCGCGCAAATCATTGATGCAGGGTTTTCCCATGCCCATCCAAGTCTCTGACTAGCAAGTTTGGGACCAACGGATCGTTCATACATGCCATTTTCCCGTAGTCTCAAAAATTGGCCTACGAAGTCCGTCTTTGGCCCAAAGCTGGACAAGCGTTATGATCGTTTTAAAATTCGCCGTACACGTGGGCCCTCATGATTCCAATGCCACGTTGAAGCACCAAACATTATCTCAAATTTTTTTATGGTGTTGATTCCATGTTAATCCATTACATGGTAGGTAGTCGTCTCCATAGCCTGACTTCAATTCATCATTTTATTATTGTCCTATTATGCTGGTGTTTACTTTGATGCCAGCCATTATGTAATTATAGCTAAACATATGTACATGTTGTCCTGGTTAGAATCAAGAAATCTTTGCCATGAAAATCACATTAAATTTGACTGGTAGATGATTGGATACATGTGTGTGTGAGTATGTGTGTGTGTGTGCAGAATCGTTTTACTATCAATTCTGTTTTACTTTTACTAGGGAGAATTATTGTCCATATATGCAGCATTGCCTCACATCAAGGAGCGACAGATTCTTAGTGTATCACTTCCGAATGTAGCGAATATGAGCTTCAACTACTACTATGTAATGATTTTTGCCATGTTTTCTTACCTCCCAAGTGAGTATTATGTGATTTGATGTAGTGCTGATTACTTTTTCTGGGGATAGATGAGATTTTTTTATTTTCTCAGTTTAAATCTTGCAACTGCCTTTTGAGTTGTACATATAATACGTATAACATTTCATTTCTGTATAGTTTATAGACACCAATCAATTACTTGTTACCCTGAATGCAATGATTAACAATGACTATCTGTATTTAAAGTAACTTTAGTGACTAATTCTTGGCTTGAGCTGTAAGCTTAATCTTAGTCATGCATATTTGCTGGTGTTGTTACAAGAATCAGATTGTTCCAAAAGTTCTGACCTTGACTTTGGAACTTTGGTTTCAAAATAGTGGCAGTCCAGTAACGCTTCATTTAGCGAATTCGTTAGCCTTCTATCGTGTGTTCAACTAGGGTGTTGAACCTTGGGTATTGAGCAAAATTTAAAATTAGTCAAGAGGTATATTGTAGCACATAGGAAGGTGTTTGTCCGTTTGGATTTCTGTTGTCATATTGAACCTCCAGCTGGAAAATACTCAAACCTCAGCCTCTGTTGGTGTAGACAAGTAGTCAGTATGTGATCAGAGGATGTTCGAGATAGAGCTAATAAAATAATGGGTCTGTGGCATAACAGGATACCAATTATCATAAACATTACTGTGCCAAGTCTGGGGGAATGCATCCATTAAGCAGCGCCATATTTACCACTAGGCCCCGGCCTATGAGCGGCACATTTCAAGAGACGGCAAAAGTTGGATTAAAAAATTTTAAGTTTAAAAAGTAAATAAATTTAGCAAGCTAGTTGACTAAGGAAGAAATGTGTAATCATTGTGTTATACTGTTATTAAAGTTTACACTAATACACTCACTAAGTAAATACTTTTTATTTTCACTTTTTTAATAGAAATAGACTGGTTGGGCTGGTTTCTCTCCCTACTACAACATCTTGACATTTGACAATTTGATAAACGATTTCAATTTTGAGAGGGGCAGCATAGAAATCTTGGCGTTGGGGCAGCAAATTGTTAAATCTGCCCCTGCCATTAGCCTATAAATGTGCTGATGATCATGTTACTTTCACTGAATATAGCGGTGCTGTATTAATATGTGCAACATTGGCATTGCTAATAATGTTTTATTTCCTGTTTAATGTTGTAGTTTTTCCTCAACTTTATATGCACATGTTTGGTCAGAGAAAGAAGGTTCTGGGCGGTCCTGTCAAGCAAGACAAGGCCGACTAGGTTAAGAACATGATGTCTCTATCAGACTGCTGTCAAATGCATTTCTTATCTGCTTTCTTAAACTTAATGTGTGAATGCTTAGTTGCACATGATTGGGAGAGCCTTTAAGTACTTTGGCATTCAAGAACAAGCAGAGAAAGTCTGCTTGTGACATCTATTTTACAGCAATTTTGGTCTGAAGATTTGTGTGGTTGTTAGACAATGTTTTTTTTCAATTCCAACTTAATTGTCAGTGTGACACACAACGAAAACTTTTGAGCACACATACTGGTAATATTCGTTAACAGTCGAATCAAGGAAAAGAAAGGCTAAGGCAGATCAAGTTGCAGGTTGCTTTGAAATTTTCATGAATTCGTATTACATCAAGTATTAATAAAAAAATTGTCAACACTGGTCATGTTCTGTAATTATAATCTAGAAGAATTCAGTTTGCAACACCTATTTACTAATGAGTGGCATTTATTTCCTAGGTAATAATTTTTTATCAGCTTTATCTAAGCCTTCTGATTAAGTATCAGTTCTTTGTTCATAGATGACAAAAGATAGTTCATAGTAACTGGTTGCTGTTCTAAGCATTTCTTGTGTTCAATGCACCGGCAGACAGTTTTTTGTTCCCGCTAGTTCTCTTGAAGTTGAAGTTATGGACCATTAAGAAAACCTCTGTACATGTTGTAATTGTTTCACTACACGACTCATGAGGGAAGTCTGGTTGAATATGTACTCCTCGCATTAAATGCCATGCGCTCTAATTATTTGGCTATTGTATGCCAACTAAAAGTTGCAATAATGTCAAACTATCTTCTGATACTCTGCTTTTGCTAATCATCTCTTCTTTAAGCTTTCCATATCAACCTGTCATCATCCAATCAAGCATCTGTATTGGACTTCCTCTTGTCTGCTCTATTTTTCTTTTGATGACCATTCTTAGTAGTTAGTTAGTCTCCTCTCATTGTGTGTCTAATCCATTTCCTTTGCCTCTTACTTGTTTATAGAAGGGCTCATACTGCTCCAATCCTTTCTATTGCTTTATCATTGGTTTTATGATAAAAAGACAAGGGTATTGAAGATAGTTAAAGAAAAGGAAACTTTTGTCAGAATACACATTTAAAGAAAGAAATTGAACAGTTGTCAGCTTATCTAAGCCTTCTGATTAGAATAAAATTAATTTCATTCAAGTTAGTAGTCTAGTATTACTGCAAAGAACTGAAAACTGGTGATATATCCATTTCAGTTAGTTATTTTCTAGTTTCTGGTCCCTGTTCCCGTCCGCTAACTTTATATCTCGCATTTTTATATATTTTATCAATAAGATTAGATGAAGTAAATAAAGATGCCATGGCATCAGAAAACTTGGCGAGGATTGCTGGGGACTGGGGGGGGTTGCCTCCATCAATCAGGGGAACAGATGCCTCTAGTTCTGTCTGTCCATTATTGTCCGTATATGACCTTTCTGGCTTCTTACTCTCATTGCCTAGTCTGCATACCTTTAATCATTTGGCTGCTTCAGAATTAAGTCTAATAATTTAATAAAGTCTGTCTATATCTAATATAAATTGACCATTTCACAAATTCATACTGAACGTCTATCAGCATTAAAACTACATTAATGTTGCCTTTTTGCTTCTGAGAGTTTGGCTAATGGCAATTGAATACCATACTATTACTGTGTAGTAGTAGGTAGACCTAGCATACTTTGACAAAGATTTATCTGAAACAAGTCCTTGGAGTCCTAGTTGTTTCAGTTTAACAACAAGGGCCTACTGTGTGATAATAAAGATGAGTAGTGTCGCCCTTGTCCTTCATCCCCAATGTTGGAACTGGCACTACGAGGGTAAGATCAAGCATGGGTGGGGTTAACCACACAGTAGCATGTTATATGGGTTCAGACATCTAGGGAAGGGAATATGTCCATTATTCCATATAAGTTTATCTGCCACTGCAGCAGCTGAGGAAATTAGCAGAGGAATGTTAAAGGTCCTAATCGTTTAACGCAGGCCTATCTGCTGGCTTCCAGCTACCAATCCGAATAAACAATTTGCGATACAGTGCGTGGTTAGGCCTTTATGGTCTCTCGTATTTCTTTCCCAAAAAATTAATGGCTATTGAGTTACCTCAAACATTCGCTTGAGAAACTCTGGTTCTAATTAGGTTCATAATCTTTAAGTTGGATTCTGTACTTGCTTTAAAATAGGCATTATGTCGACCGTAAAGTCCGTCGTCTGCCGGTGGGTTTCCTTTAAGTTTTAGATAGCTTAGCGAGTTTCATTTTTATATAAATTTAATCTGATTTAAAATCATGGTTAGGCCTATATTAAATAATGATATTAGAGTATAACGTACATCTTTGGCTATAGGCTCCTAAGCAAGGACTAATAGAGAATCCTTGGCTCCTAAGCTGTCTAGTCTACGTGATTTTATTTATTCACATAATTTGTTAAGTGAAAAACAATTCCAGAAATTTGAGAGCAATCAGCTGGTCGAAAGCGCCACATGAGCAAACTAATAGACCCAATTTCGTTTTGTATTAGGCTATAATGTACTTTGACCAACGACCTCTTTTATAACCGTCGTCACCAAAGTGAACTGTTGGCAGCTAGGTTGGCAGTCTAGTTAGAATGGACGTTATTTTTATTGAACTTTAAGTAGAACTTAGAAAATCGGCATAGAATTTATAAACTTGAAGAAATTAATGTTATACGTATGAGCAAAATAATGATAATTATGCAGTTGAATTTGAACTGTCATTTAACAATTTTCCAGATAATACGGACAGAATGTGTTTGTATCAAGGAATAGGATACCGGTTTGCATTGTTTGTATACTGAGCGATAATACAGCGTTATTTTTGAATCAATCTGAACCACTGTGCAATATTTGTTCAGAAAGGTAGAGTTGGTATTAGTGGCAACGAGCGAGTAAAGTATTGATAACTATGGAGAACTTATTAAATACTAAACGGGCAATTACGCGATCTCTGTGCCATGTTGTGCTTGGCGCTGCTTCGATGGCGCTACTTACACTATCCAGCTGTTTCGATCGCGTTAAAGTGGAGATTGGCCTGGAACACTATGCAGAAAAGCCATTTTGGGGCAGAGAAGATGTTCTGCCTGCTTGGCTGCCAATGCCAGCCAACTCGATTGTCAATTTGGGTTACGTTCTGGTCGGACTTTACTGGATTGCTGCCATTCGACGAATTAAAAAAATGAATCCTACTGTGGTGAATAATCACGATGTTTATATGTTTTATGTGTTCAGTTGGATGTCAATTTTGTATGGATTCGTCCAATGTTCTAGGATATTAGGACAGCATCGACTAGTCGCCATACTTGATCAGTGGTACACATTGCCTATATTTGCGTGGGTTGGGGTGTGGAGTTGCCACACGCTGTTCGGATGGAATTCTTTCCGGATGCTGTTCATCATTCTCGCTTCGATTTCCATGTATGCCATGTCAATATTTGTTCGTTTTGGGTTTGAATTTGCACTGGCGTTCCATATCGTTGCAGTAACTATCTGTGCAGTGGTCGTTTACAACAGAAATCCAGGGCATACAGCACAAACTGCTTTCTTTAGAGCTGTTTTCTGCTGCATTGGCTTTGTTGGCTTAAAGTTGCTCGATGAGACGTTTGCAGAGTGGTCGGTTTTCTTCACGTACCTAAGTGGCCATTTCTGGTCAAAGATTGCAGACTTTCTTCAGATACATTATGTGTGTCTGTTCTTCCTGTCATCTATCGAGAAGTCGCATGGTGCTTAATGTACAGACAACTGTTTCCATCAACGAACAGTTAATCAAAGAGAGACGTTAATGTGCAAGACATCAAGATGTGAAGCAAAACAACAGAATTAACATAACTATTATCATTTTAGTTGTGCAAATTTTTTTATTACATTTATCTTCATGGTAAGGGACATGGGCACCCATAGGTGAATATAGCCTAGGAACTGGCTGCAGGCGCGCCAATGCCCACTTTCCCTTGCGAACACCAAAACTGTTGATGAGATCTTATGTCCAAAAAGTTGGGTACTAACTCTAAAGTCATCTTGGGCATAATTTACTCTGGGAGGTATAGAGATGTTGGTTGATGCTGGAGGAATTTGGCCATGTATTTGACCCATTTTTCCAAGGCTGTAAAAATATTTGCCTAGGCCATGTGTTCACGCATCAGTGGTGTGAAAGCTTCATAAGGTTTTATAAGTTGATTAATAGACATCGACAATTTCACAGGACTTGACTTCCTCGGATATCACGCCAACTCAACAAGCAACCGTGTTACATAACTGTCTGAATGGGCTCAAGAACTCATTGATGTCTTTATTTTACTGTTTTTGTTTGAACAGCCAATGTTAATATATATTACCGGATTTGCCAACATATTTGTGAGCTGTCGAAAATATTTTAAAAGTCGATGCTGTAACAACTGTGTATCACAGGTACTATCCTTCATGGTGGCATCGAGTATTGGATGACACACTGCACTGAGGGAGTTCGATACCAGTATCGACGGCGTTGGTGAAATTAGATGTAATGGGCGCCTTGCATGGCTGCCGACAGTTAATTTCGACTCCTGTAGTAACTTTTCATCATTCATTCATATTATGCCTGTAATCATACTGCATTGTTGTCTGTTTGAAAATAAACTGTAATTATTGTTGTCATAACAAAAAAATGTGTTTAGGCCTATAGGCTGGAATTTGTGGAAGATAGCAGTGACCAACATCCACGTAGACTGAATCCACAGTCAGGCCTACGATCCTGTAATTTTGACGCTAATGGCGATGGATGTGTTCGGGGGAGGGGGAATGACCCCTAATGATAATTGAAAATAAATAGCAAATATTGGTCGATTTAAACAATTCAAAATCGTAAATCCTGACGTATTTATCTAGTACTGCATAAAATATGATAGACTATGATGACGTAATCAAACAACATTACGCTGTCTCCCCTACTGTTCTATCATTGAGAGTGTAATGTTTGCTTCAGTAAGCCTACTAAACGGAAAAACTGAATTTCACAACAATAATCCCAGATTTTAGGCCTATCGTCTCCGCTTTACCCTAACCTAGCTGCCTGTAGTATAACTGATAGAGTCTACAGCGACAGCGAGGCTTAATACTTGGAAGTCGACCACACACGATATTATTGTAGACCCAGAGGCGGCAATCTCGTTTGACAGATGGGGCAACATCCAATGATATGGGTAGGAAATGTGGGGGAAACACACTATAACGTGTCCCCGCTCCCGGGATCGCCGCCCCTGGATTGGCCTACGGCCGCCTACCTAACATTTTACTTCCCAGTTCAATGATGGCTTCGCAGTTTAAGGAAGAGTATGCAATTTAAATTTACGAGTAAGTTTATGTAGACTGCTAGCAAATGAGAATGCAACAGTCGTGAGCAACATTGTGGCTAAGAGACCTCAGTCCAAGTTGGAAAAAGTCGATCGTCGGCCGACCCAAGTCAGCCTGAACTGGCGAGGGGAAGCTTGGCGCCCTTTATTTCTCCACCTATAATTACACGATGTTTAGGCCTACGCACTGGAACTCGCATGCCGTACGTTTCGGATTAAAACAATCCTCATTTAGACTGTTGTAGGCTACAGTACTTTATCTCACGGATGGAAGAGTGAGGCCAGTGGTTCAAGTTCACTGTACTAATTCACCACTGCACACAGCGCACAGCCAGTGTCGTCACTTTTATGTTTTGAAGACCTGAGTTGAGGGCGTGTGTTATGCTAAGATTATGCAGAAAACGGTTCTCATTAGACAGCTTAGCACGTCCTTCCACCAGTCAGCATCTGACCGCAAGGGGTCGTCAAATGTTCCTATGTTTTTTCTTGTGTGTGTCCTGTTTCGAATTAATCCCCTATTACTTGCCAGAGGTAGCAGCTGTCGGTTATATTCATGGAGCTTGCGCGCTGTATACATGGGCCGTAAACGATATAGATTGGAGAAACGAATAGTCTGTGGAATTTCGGTACATATTGCAGCAGTTCCACACAGAGTAATTTGAATTCACAGTTCGAATTAAATCGTGGGAAGATAGACCTCTGCCGGGTCCTAGACTCCTAGTGTATGAGACCGTCAGTCTAGACATACGCCTGCGGATCTTTACGCGTAGGCCTATATGGGTGTTTATTTTCTGTAGGTCAGCGTTCTTAGACGGGGCTCAGCAGCTATGTCCTGTGGAACTTGTGGAAGTTGCCTGCCTGCAGTAATATATAAAATTTCCGGTGTTAAAGCGGTTGATTAGACGTGTCTTTTGGAAAATTCAAATGAATTTACTGGTGGGCTTTGGTGCGCTGAAGTTAAGCCAAATAAAGTGTCTCGGCGTATCACACTAATGCTGTGCAAATCACTTAAATGTCTCGACTCTCAATGCCGCGCTAGTCGCTATGCAGCGGTATTAGAGAGACCAGGCTAACTGATGGCCAAAAAGGACCCTGTACGTATCTCCTCCATTGGAATATTGGTCCCAAGTGGGAGTGTGGGCTTCGTGTTGTTTGGGCAGTTTCAGTGCCAGACGAGTGCGTCAAGTCGACCTGGAAACGGCGTGGTTCTATGCATGGAGGAAATTGCGACTGTGATGGCAGGTTGGTCAGTTTAAGCCTGAACAACGGAAGAGGATCAATGCTTTGCATCGTGATCTACTTCAAAGTCCTATTACTAACCTGCAATTAGGGGCCTACTAGCAATATTCCTGGCAGAAATAGCTTCGCGAACTCTTCGCCTTCAAGCTAGTACGTCCGCTCTACCAGAGCATCATCCTGTCTCAATGTTTCTCGACTCCCGGCCACAGATCATCTCAATTACTTCAACCGAGTCCTATTCCCTCTGAATTCCGAAAAAATGTCGGTTCCTCAATCATCAACCATATCTGCCTCAGGCTTTCTTATCTATCACCCTTCTGGCTTTCCACTTGAAATTGGTTTTATCTCTTCAAGCATTCGCGCCCCGACTCATGCATCTTCCAATTCTAGACCTATAATTAAACGATATTCATACTAGCAGACATATATACTCCGCCTCGTCTCCTCTGTTAAGCGGATTCGAACCTCCATTTGACTACTCTTTGGACAACCTGTCTCACTCTACGCAGCGCTCGTGAATAAGCTGGTTCCCTGCACTTACTTTTCGAGTAGCGCTTTGATATTGGGAGATTACAATTAAATGACATGGCATCAATTGAAAGGAGCATCTGATAAATTCATTGACACATGAACAGGGTCATGGTCGTACGGTCGCTTGGAAAGAAGAGCATTTATTCCTAATCGTCTTCGTTGGGACACGGCGCAAACAGAAACTTAATACCTACCATGGTAACAACCTGCCATGGCAACAACCTACCTAGACAACAGCATAGCTACCAATGACTTGGCCCCCACTATCAGGTCCACCATAGAGTGTGGCAGTGTGCTGCTAGCCTTATAGGATAATTATTGTTATAGTAAGGTAAGCTGGTCATGATCCGTCATTAATAACTGATTGATCATGCCATTGATGCACTTTTTAGTTTTGATAGCAGTATCAAATTGAATCTGATATCTTGGAGTGCGTGATGCAAAATTAAAATGTTGCAGACTCATGCATCTACATGTATAGTCTCCAACCGAGTCATGTCATACACTGCATAACGCCTGTGAAAAGATCTGCCTCCCGAATTCCGGAGATTTTAGATTCCACCTTCATCGTTGCCAATAACCCACCATCATCTGCCTCGTGCTCCTCTATCATCCCACTGGCTTTGCGCTTAAAATTGAAGTGTCAACTTTTCAAGAATGCATATGCCCTGACTCATCAGATCTTCCACCCATGGAATATCGCCCTAAGCAGCACCCACCTTAACAGTTAGTCTGATCCATCTGGAAACCGGACATTGACCCCCTGGAGTCTTGACCCTTGTTCGAACCTTGGACACGGAGGTGAGTCTCAGAACAATTGGCGCTATAGAAATTGGATCAGACGAATCTGAGCCACACAGAAGACCGGTGATATATCTATAGGCCTTGAATAATGCGCTGTGAGGAACTGCAGCCTATGTCTCGGGTTGCTCCTATTGTTAGCTTTCGTGTGGAGCTGTGCGACAGTGAGAGTTGGAGGCAACGAGGTAATAGAAGAACGGGTTGGGTGTATGCGTCCGTCTTTATGGACAGAGAGGATGCGTGGGTGGTCCTGCAAGCGGTCTAATCGGATCTAGTCATCGGCTGGGTTGACAGACTTCCGAAATAGAAATGATTTGCTATTTATAAAATTCACTCTTGAAAATGCTTCGACTGACTCCACCCTAAATTGTGTTCTGCTGAAGCAAACTTATATAGGCCTAGACCTAAACCTATAGGCCCACATGTCTAATCCATATACCTGTGGCCTGTGGAATGTGGTTTCAAAGGCCTAGCCAAGGTTTCAAATAAGCCGTGCATCAAGCAAGGGCTCAAACCCCCTTCTTTATAGGGCCAGATAGTAAATATAAAAATTCACAACTTACATGTGCACTGAAATGCAGAGAAAAGTCGCCTTTACTTCAACAATAATATTTAATTATTTCACAGCGTAATGTGTCTGATTATGATCATACAAGACACTGAAAACTTTAGTTCTATATAATGCTATAGTCGTGTAACATAAGTCAAAAATTCTGTATAAATTAATGCTGATGACACATTCGTTGTCGTTGTAAATTTGAATATATCTATAGAAGTAAATGACATTCACAAGTCTTAAGTCAAGATTTAAATGACATGTAAAATTTAATTTTAGATCTAAATTTAATTTACAAGTCTTAACTTTAAAACTTAGTGAAACCAATAAGTCTTAAGTTTACACCTGCATGACATTAACAAGTATTTAGTCCATACAATTATTTGCCCCATCAACAAGCTGACACACAGTGAACACAAACTGCATGGGTAATTAAGGTTTATCAATTAAAAAAGGCTAATTACACAGAGGGGAGATTTTGTCATGCTTAAAAATTATAGTGAATATGTCCGGGTAAAAATGCCCTACAATCAGTTGGAGATTACAGGAACATCCATGCTTTTCTGTTCCATAAAAGCACTAATCTCTTCCGGAAGTCTCCCCACGACTTAGCCACGTCCTGTTTCGCTTCCCAAGGTCATCTAAAAGCGGAAGGATATAACTGACAAAAATAGACCAGTACTGAAATTCTACATAATGCAATGTCTTTTTGTGAAGTTATAGTAAATAGAACGACGAGGTATGCCTATTGATTTCTTGCAATAACGTATTCGTAAACAAATGAAAATTTGAAATAAATAATTATATTGAAGCAATAAAGTGCTGAGTGGAGAAATTTTGGTAGCGTCTAATTTGTCACATGAGCCAAGAGTTTGAAACTAATATAGTCTTGATCTATAGGCCTACATGTATGTCCGAATGCCTCCAGCCCTTCTAAGGACATACGGATATAAAGACTTATGTTGATATGGTAGATCTAAGCTAACATGTTTAGATCAATTGGATTTGTAGGCCAAGATCTATGGGCGTTTACTTAAGCGAATTCTTCACATACATACAGTCCTACTTCGAAATAGAAATTGGAAAACTTTAGAGAGAGAGAGACAGACAGATAGACAGACTGAGGCAGACAGCAGGGAGAGAGGGAGGGGAGATATATATATATATATATATATATAGAGAGAGAGAGAGAGAGAGAGAGAGAGAGAGAGAGAGAGAGAGAGAGAGAGAGAGAGAGAGAGAGAGAGAGAGAGAGAGAGAAAGAGAGAATTTGAGGAAAAGAATTTGTGAGAAAGAATTGGACTGACACGCACACAGACGCTCATGCAGGCTAACAGATGAGCTAAATTCCTCTACTACCAGACGAAGCGGCTCGCGGGATGTTTTATATACATGTAAGTGACCCGCCCAAGTTTGCAAAACTTTAGCAATCTGCGTGAAAAAAGAGGTATAACTCAAAGTCGCCGACCTATTTGCATACCCATTGGTTCGTAACTTGAGTTATCATGTGACAGTGCGAACAAACAATCCAGTCCTCGCGATATTTTAACATACAGTTTTAAAACTTATGGTTCTTCTCAGCGTAGATAGCCTAGGTAGGCTTAGGTAGGTCTAGGTAGGCCTAGTAGGCCTACCTAGACAAGCAAAAAAGTAAAATGCAATGACATACTGTAACCATAGCGTATTACGGCTACCGCAACCTGCTGAAATTAATAAAATCGGAAGCGGATTCTAGGACGATACCAGGCAAATGTTTTCCAATGGTAATATAATGACAGCCTTTCATAAAAAATAGTGTTTTCTAAAACTAAAAAATGACAAGTATACAGGCCTATCTATGTCTAGCAAAAAGTTACGGAGTAGAACTGTGCGGCTAGAGCGTCCTGGAACTGGATTTTCTCTTTACATTGTCACAAGATATGTCGGTTTGATATGCCAGAACTCTATCTCTGTTTTGACAGACGTCAACACATTTCAGACAGAAGATTCTGACAAACCATATCTTGTTAGCACGGAGGGTAAGAATATACGAAGTCGCTTCTCTGAAACAAAATCTGAATGGACAGAGAGAAGTATTCTCTACGAATGCTGAGCTCAAGCGACTGTGCCATGCACTCAGACATCTGAAATACTGAGTTTTAGCAAAACAGCAACCACGGCCACACCATACACAAAATTGTGAAATAGTTTAACGATGAATCCAAGAAAGTGAAAGAATTGCAGGCATAATTCATAGCAAACCATTTCGCTAAAAAAGTGCTTTAGCGTTCATTTTCATTTATATATTTTCTGGAGACGAACAATTATAAAGCAGGCTATACCGGTACATGCGATCATTTATTACGACTATTCCATTATTAATTCTCATAGTAAATTATAGTTGCTGTTTTGGAGTCCTTTTGTGCGGTCCGCAGCTTCCAGAATTAAGTTTATTTTGTTCCTCGGTGTCAAAAGAGGTTGCACAGCACTGCAGCAGAGCCATGCAAGAAGACGACTGTATGGTCGCTCTATTTTACATGAAAACAATTAGGCAACAAGGGCTGACCTCTGAACCCCAGAAGTTGACCTCTGCATTAAGCTGCTGGTCAGCTGGTTAGATGGTCATTACCCGAAGTCAATCGACTGGTTGCAACGTGCAGCCATGCCCCCAGTTAGTGCACACTGCATGTACACTGCATAGCCTTGTCCAGTACGCATACATACCCAGGATAAGCTACGTTGGCTACATGCATACGGTATACTGTATGGTAAGGTGTCTCCACCCTAAATGTTGTCTAAGTAGATGTAGGTGCAGTCACTGTTCTAATCTGTTTCCTGCTATCGCAGCATGTACGTTCAGATAGCATGCATGATCTGTTGGCATCCGCAGAACAGAAGGGCAGATAGAGCGAATGATAATTATAGTGAATGAGACAGAGCCATTAAGAGCTAGGCAGTAAGAGAGAGAGAGAGAAAGAAAAGAGAGAGAGAGTGGCAGACAGACATACATACAGCCAGATAGATAAGCAAGAGGCAGGGACCCGCTAAGATGAAGAAAACTACAAGAACCAGAAAACAAAGAAAACATTGTACTAAAGACTAAATTTAGTGTAAAATGCAATATGTGTTGATGGTTTAGTGTAGTATTAGTTACTGCAAGACAGAGGGACAAATACAGAGAGCGATATAACGAGTAAAACAAAAACACAAGAGTTGTTGGAGCAAAGTTGACGTCTTGTGTTGCTGTGTTTCAGGAAGCCCAGAGCAGTCGTCGTCTTGGCTAGATCAGAGATGCTTGTATTAAACTTCATTTAGTTTTAAGTAACCGACACTAATTTTAAGACTATGCCCTCAGCGCACATTAATCTATCGGCAACACCACGTGCATACGTGCTCCAGCCCGAGTTCTACGAAGTCTACCACTCCTTCCTTAGGCCTATTGGCTCCGATCGGATGTCGGCCGGGACGTGCAGGCCCTGCTATTTAGGCCGATAGAACGGGCCCTAACAACAACACCCTGGTGGGGCGAGCGTGGATTGATGTTCATATACTCTATTTCTGCAACGCCCACCGCCTCCGCTCTGCAGGCCAGACTCAGCAACCGCCGACCATCTGGTCTTCGGAAGGTCTACTGCAGCAGCAGCTGATGCCAGCGACGGCTGTATGCTCCTCGCCCAGATGCCGAGGAGGCAGATATAGGGACACAACAGACCTCCTTGACACGCGCAGACAGACAGACACGCAGAGAGATAGACGGCCACTTAGATAAACAGACAGAAACACAGAGAGACAGAAGACATAACATAAACTGCCGAGAGTCGTGGGACTGTTTGACGGAGACAGACAGACATATACGAAGAGACTTAGATAGACGTAGACAGACACCGACATACCAGAGACATTACGGGTGATCGTGGTGGCCAGTGTCTCTGCTTATGCAGTGCGAAGACAGTCGGCCTCTAAAGGGACGCAGTCACAGCCGAAGCCACTTCGGACAGAGATTGGGCTTACATACTGTAGCCGTGTGTTGTGAGCTGCGCATTGAGAGACTTTTGGTGCTCCTTTTCTGCATGGATGGGTGACCGAATTATATAATCACTCGAACCAAACTTTCCATAATAAAGAACCGATTTTTCACAGAGGTAAGAGCTCCGAGTCTTCGTGCGCATGCTGAAAGATGTTCTGCAGTGGTTGTGCTGTACCATTTTTGCCGGTGTTTAAAAGCAAGATGTAGGCCTAAGTATTAATTATTATTGTCCTGTGGTTAGCGTTTATTTGCCCACATAAAATTTGAGATTCAAATTCCCGCCATTGCGGAAAGACATTTAAAGACGTCTGTTCCATTGCCAACAAATTTAAAACCGAGATCGGCACTGAAAGCAAGCTCGATATCGCTCGTAACGGAAGTTGGAGAAGATCTGGGGAAAACGCAAAGGTCATCTATGAAACCTCACACGCGAATGCTGAAAATGATTGCTAGTAATTTTTCACCAATGGGCAGTGGCTGCCGTTATAACTCAGTCCCAGTTGCATAGGCCAAGGACTACTCCTAATTGTTAAAAGGTTACGCTGTTTCCTTATAGCATCGGACCATCGGTTCCTCTCGTTCCTCTCGCTCTCTAGTTTAAAGGTTAAATGCGAAGAAGTGTACAGTGTTCTCTGGTCACGCAGTACTATGTTGAAGTACTATGTTAATATCAGCGCATTAACATGTGACCCCAGCACAAAAGAATATAACTTAGAAATCAGACTAGAAGAAGCTCATCCCGTGTATACTCATGAAAGGTAACGAACTTGCTCTGTCGCAATATATGTGATGGGGCAGTCAATTTGTTCCTGACCATCCAGAAAAGATAATGGTGGATCTATTCCGACCGTGCCCTCGTTTGATTAATTGGGAGTATTGCTACTGAGTTTGACTCCCAAACTGTTCAGGACGAGAGTATTAATCTTCTAAAAGGAAAAGGTTATATTAAAATCAGAAAATTAATTGATGCTCATCATCAACTTTTTGATACCATTTGATACCATTTGATAACTCTGTAACATTGTGAACATGTAAGTCGCTGCTTTTTGACAGCGATATTTCTTTTTCAATAAACGAAAATATAATTGTAGAAGATGGCGGTGAAAACTCGGGGATTAACGTGAAGCTATGGAAAACTATGGGATAGTCCAATAGATATCTACAAACTGAGTATAGCCTGTATACATATCTCTTCCCTTGAGGAAAACACGTCTCAGGTTCATTACATTAATACGCTGGCTACAGTAACTGTACTTTAAACTATGGTACAAACAGATTAATGAGAGACCTTGAAGTGGGTTGGGATTTTTAAAGGTCGAAGTCTTGCTGTCGTGTATAGGTGCAGGTGCATAGACACTGTTCACAGGCGTGGTCCTGGGATTAACGGATCTGAGGAGACGTGCCGAGGGTAATATTGTGTAAATGGAACATCGTTTAAATTCCCAACTGACGTTGGTGTTCACAGCGATGCGTACTGACCCCTGAGTGATGGTAGGTTTGATTTGGTTCTATCGATATATTTACTCTACTTCCGGTGGACTGCAGTACAGAGTTAGACCTACGAAGGGGCGAATGAGGTCCCCACAGGTGGTAAGCAAGGAAATTGAGGGTCACTGTTAGGTCATAACAAAGATGATTACCACCGCCCTCCTCCGTTTTACAAGCTTGGGCCTTACACTGACCGAGTGCGAGTAGGCAATGGCCGAGTTCTGTTGCAGTCATATACCCATAATCTAATGGCGAAGTCATTTGAATGGAGTTTACCGCTTGTCAGAATTACTCAATGAGACCGACTCAGGCATATAGCAATAAGTTGAGTCACCTGATCGTGGAACCGCGGTCGAACCGGGTATTGCCGCGCTGGCATCCGCCACCCAAAACAAGAGTGGTTTATGTAAGTATGCACGAGGCCACTTAATGCAGCGGGTTTGAGTACCTCTCAAAGACATTGCAAGTAAGACTAAGTCTATCTGGCTGATCTAAACAAGTGGGTCTTAAGACCGTTTGAACGGAGGTAATACTAAAAAATGTTGAGCGGAAGGTCCAAAAGATGAGAATGCTTGATGGGGCTGCAGTGATGTACGAAAGCGACACATGCAGATCTGCACGGTAATTGGGGAACGAGGCTTTTGATCCGATTGTCTGGTGGTCACAACATGGATGACGATATCGTAATAAGCATAACCGCTGTATATAGACATGGTCCTTGCAGCAATGTTCAATGCAGGGTAAAACTGTAATTCTATGTCAATGGATGCAAAACGATGGAAACCCGAGGTATAAGAGAGATTTTCCAGTGGTTAAATCGCTCTATATCGGCCCCTGGGTAGGGTGTCTCTGCCATTCGAATTTATCTTCATCTGTTATTGGTAACTGCGGGGAGGTGATCTCTCCTTCCACCCGCCGTAAGGCAATAAATCTTCTTGCAAAAATCCCTCGCCGAATAACATACGTCTAAGAGGGCTGGAAAGGAAGAGGGTGGGACGGAAGGAGAATGGGAGAAAGCGATAATAAAAGTAGTGCAAATAAAGTCGATAAGATATCTTTTCGAACGGTTTTTCCAGCAAATTCTGTACAGAAGAGATGTACTCACCCAGCCGATGTGTAATCGCTATCACAAATTTATATAGCGCGAGTATATGCGAAACTCATAAGAGATATTGCGCATGCAGGTATCTAAATGACGATCGGTTTTATGCTTGCATTTATCTCCTTCAGACTTGAATTAATCCCTCAGAATAGAGGGGTCGGCCACACGGATCCCTCTTATCCACTTTACTCGAGTGTCGTCATTTTTCAATTTTGGAGTCTTCAGGTCCTTTTGTATCATATCTTCTCATCTCTTCTTCTGTCTTCCCCGACTGCGTCGTCAGTTGATATCCGCTTTTCTGATTCTTTTAATGCAGCTTTTGTCCTCCTCATTTTATTCTGACCTCTCGTAGTTTTTCCCGTAATAGGCCTACATGCCACTCCCAACGTCTCTCTCTGTTACCATTGGTAACACTGTGAGTGACGTAGTCTTGTAGCTACGTATATGTTGGACTCGTCAGAGCAGAAATTTATATGGATACAATAACCAGCTCAATTAGATTAAGTCATGATTATTATCATCATTATCATCATCATCATCGTCGTCGTCGTCATACTCAAATGAACGTCACGTGTTTGTTTTGCGTATCTGTATGAAAAGTTTAAAAACTCTTTGGCATGTAGAAACGAGCAAGTACGTATACTTGACGTGTAGATAAATCCTCTGATCTGTTGCTTAACCAGTGGAGTGCAGCGCTTTCTGCATCGGTTATTTGGCTACAAACACACAGAAAGGCGGTTATGTCTTTTTATATTCTTTATTGATTTGTTATTGCGAGCTCTCTGTTGTCACAATAAATCTACTGATATCAGAGACTTGTGCCTATAATCTATTTATAATTGTTGGATATTAATGTCTAGAATCCAAGTGATGAAAGCTGTATGCATTGCTTCCCATTTCAAACCTTGGATAATTGGATAATCGATCGCCCTGGGTTGAGCATTCAAGTTCGGGAGCTTAATTGTTTGTCTAGAGCAAATGTTGTGTATCGACGTAGATCTTATTCGCATTATTAGGATAATTTCAGCGTATTGAGTGATAAAGCGCTAACGAAGTAGACTTATCACAACTCAGTTTAGTTATTTGTCCCGCATCGTTGTGGTAAGTTGAACAAAGTGAATCAGCAATTTAAATGTTTTGTTATGAATAAAAGTGAGAACTAGGCCTAAAGTGTATGTTATAGTCGATGCTGCACAGTAACGTCACATTCACAATCACATAGGCCTTATACTATCACATATGCTGTAAAATATATGCAGCTCACTAGTGTCCTCAAATCACGTTGACACATTTTCACTCATTGAACCACACTATCATTGTCAGCCGCCGATGCAAGAAAGCAAGTAAGTAAGCCAAAGTAATGGAAAGAGGTAAATTAAATAACGGGCGATCAATTTATGGATCACCACCTGGCCTTTGCTAGGCGATCGACCACGGAGAGCGATCGATCGATCGCCTTAAACGAGACGCACTGATTGGACGCTGATGTTCTGTGGACGAGACTAACAGGAGATTTATCGATGCTATGCTGTGCAGGCTATATTTAACAGTTGCATCCTGTCAGTGGTAGGACTATCACCATTTTGTTACTGAGCACAACACATTGCTACATGCAAATTGTGTTTGTATGTATATTTTTATATTTCGAACAATACCCTTCTATCGATATAACAGAAGACAGACAGACAGACAGACCAAACATATAAGATATGCCGAGTCCTTTTCTGAGTGTCAAATGTTGGTGAGCTTTGACCTTAGGGTGTAGAACAACGCAAGACCTCCATAAGAATAATAAGCAGACTTCTAAGACCAACTCTTAATTGAAGTGCGTCTTTTGTTGTGCTTGTTCTTTCTGGCGAGTAATTGCAAGATGAATGTGGAGCATCTTAGGCATGATTGGCCAGTTCAGGATGCTGTTGTTGTTGTTGCTGCTGCTGCTGTGGACTGCACTGTGGGTGATGATTCAACAGCCTCAAAGACGTTGCTCTTCTGTTGTACGCATACAGAAATGTTTAAAAGTGCAGGATAAACAACAGATTTTATATTATGGAAAGCATTTGTTCACATCCATTGTCATCAACCAACAGCGTGTGATTGTTGGCGATGCTGATGCTGAGTACGACATGTCGTCATCATCATCATCAATATCATCAACATCATCGTCGATCACTATTATAAAATTTATAATTGCGTAGACCGATTCTTCAAGATGTTAATCATCTTATCATAATCGTTGAATTACTCATGCGATAGGCAATTTGTATCTGAAGCGATCATTTTGTATTATTTTGTTTTGTTTTACTTTGTATATTCCACTGTTAATGATATTATATATATAATTTTTAACGTCTATAGCGCCGTCGTAATCAGCCGATACCACCAGAGTTGAGTCGTAATGAGGTCGAATTAAATTTAACACTATATGAGAACTATCATTTTATTTAATTATGCAACTATTCAATACACGAAGGCTTATGTGGTAGATCCAAGCAACAGTATACTGGGCTTTGAGGAGCAATCGATAAAGTTCCCTGCAAGACTTTAAACCTGAACATTTCACGTGTAGTAAAGAGCTCAACCAATCAGCTAGCAGACATCCGGATATGGCAGACCGCAGACCGCGGAAGTTCCTCATTTGCGGGTTGAAGTGGATATACAAGGTAATTTAATAGCTTAACTGTTTCGAAACACTTAATTGGAAAGTCTAAAATGACGCAAAAGCTCAGCTGCAGCCTACGTCTAGAGTGATATTAGTTTGGCTGCCCGTTCTGTCAGCTAACTGATTGGTTATAAGTGAAACCAATCGGGGTTTAAACAGGTGTCCTCTGTTATTTGCTGTCCTTCATCGTTTGTGTGCATTAGCTTAGGTATTTAATCGTGCTTGGCCACACTTGCCTTCCTACCTTTCGAGCACAATCGGATCTAACAACCAGCTGCCATTTCTAAAAGTGCTTTTGCTTTTGCCTTAATGTGACGTCAACTAATGTAATAACAATCACATTTAGGCCTACTTTCTTACGTCTGGCTGGCTATTTTAAGTTGGACTTAATGCTAAAACCCTCATTTTTTATTATTTTATTCGTGCCATCCTCTAGAATGCGCCACCTCCAGGCCAAGATCTCGTTTGTTTCTGTAGTCAATCCTTTCGGCGGAATTGAATGTTTGTAATCTAACTAGAAAAACAAATGGCGAAACAGTGGGGACTTGTGGGTAACTAGAATGAAGTAGGGCTAGGTCTGTGGCTTAGTGGATAACGAATGCCATCTTAGGGTTGTTTTGGTAGGAAAAAGAGCTGCGGAACTTAGTGTTTAAAAAACAAAATTTATAGCTTTGTTGAAAACCAAAAACCGATTAATAAAAACAGCATGGGTAGGCCTACGTATCATTTTACCATAAACATAAAAAGTTTCGTCTGAATTTGATAACACCCTTGATCATCACAAAAATCGCTGTCTCTCAATCACTTGTCAACACGAAAATAATAATAATGTTGCTCTTCCAGCTATCGTGCTAGATTTTCAATCGCGAAGTCGGGCTTAAAATTTTTTCAAAATTTCGACTCAAATTGTGGTCCCTTCCAGTCAACTCTACTACATCGAGGATAGTGACAGTTGATGTCGGCGGACAGATCAGGCGGAGAGGAATAGGAGTGAGTGCCAGTCATCATATGCCGGGATTAAGACATATGAAACTTGTTGCTAATATTTCATACCGATTGCTGCCTCTAGACTGCGTAGGCCTTTGCATGTTTCTGGACTTCGCGGCTTCGATGCCAGCGATTCTACCAGACGCCTTGTACGGTTGTACCCAGTATGTTTATCTTGAGTACTGCGTTTTCATAAAGACGATCGTGACGATAATGGTCACAATGATCATAATGACTATAATGATGATGATCATGATGATGACGATCGTCATCATGACGACAACGATCATGATCATGATTAGATGATAAATATGACGACTACGATGATTACGACGCAAATTATGATGATGATAATGATCACTATCATCATCAACGTCATCGCCATCGTGTGATCATGATCATCATCTTTATCATCAGCGTCGTCGTCATTGTCGCAGTCGCCATATTCATGATTGTCGTCGTCATCATCATCCCTATCATCGTCGTCATCCTCATCATGAAACGGTTCTTTTGACATGTAAGCCTATATTTAAGCGACATTCCGTGTTACTCGTTAGTGTCGCAGAGATTGTAGGTTGCACGCATTTTTGGCATTTGTAAAAGGACATTTTATGACTTTGCCATTCAACGGGTCGCTCTAAGACTTGTGGAACGTGGTCATTCTGCCTAAGAGTCTTAGTCGAAAAGCAGAGAAGGAGGAAGCAGGACATTGACCGAAAGGCATCTCTGTTCAATGCCTATCATTCGCTTACGACGTGTCTGCCCTCTTTCTTCTTTGTATGTGTTCATGTACGTCTGTATGTAAGTCTAACTATCCGGCGTCCTTTCGTCGCTCTGTCTTTATATATATATCTGTTTGTGTGTCAATCAACGTCGTTCAAAGTCCTCCAGAGTCAAGTTACACTTCTTGCTCATAAAAGAATTCTTAAGAAATTCCTACAGAGTCGAAGACGTGTTTGAAAGACGGTTTTACCACTTAATTCCGTATCATATATAACCAGTTAGCTGATGCAGACTGGAGGCTGAGGCAGAGACTGAATGCTGCTGCTGCTGTGCAGTTGCTGATGAAGTTGTTCGACCAGCGAGGGGTTGGGGTAGGTTGTCCCAATATGACTTAAGATGTCCACCCCACTTTGAAGGCTCCATATTTATTATTGTTTGTGGGAAAAACCAGACCACGCCCTCTGCAAGGGCGGGTATGAACTGTTCCTATCTTTGTGACCATTACACAGAGGGCGCGAGAGGCCTGCTTGTAGTAGCTTCGCAGCACTAGCAAACGTGATATAGGTCGTCACAAGTTTCCATTTTATTGCTGACATGTCTTCATCATCATCATCATCATCGTCATCGTCGTCGTCGTCATCATCATCATCATCATCGTCGTCACAACAAACAGTGGGAGAGGTTTTATGTGGTTTGGAAGACTTACACTGCACAGCTTCATTTTCAGTGATGAGCTCATAAGCTTCAATTAGGTCTGCTCTGATAATCCTCTCTCTTCTTAGCCCATCATCTTTCTATCCTTTCTTGTAAACGCTTCCAGTTTTACATTGTCATGTTTCATGCATGGATTCCAGACCTGTAGTCAGTGTTCAATTGTGACATCACCAGTGATTTGCTCAAACTCATAAGTATTGCATCTGTATCATAGATCCTTTCGCAGTACATCCACTTCTGCTTCATCAGCCACTGCTCTGCATAGTTTTGTATTTCTCAGAAACGTAGAAAAAATTTAGCTAAAATCCCATTATATTTCATACTACTCTCGTATGTCTAATATCACTAAAATTCCGCTTAAACCCTTGAATGAACAAGGCGGCACCGAGTAGCAAGTTTAGGGTATTGTCGCTACATAAATGCATAATTATGGTTTTCGAAAGCGAAACTAATGTTGTCAGCGCCATTGAAGGAAGTGGGGGTCAGAGCAAAAGCTGACTTTCTCACCTTCCATCTCGTCTCTGGTTTCGTGTCCATTGCCAGTCTGTGGAAGTCCTCGGATTGACATCTATGCTATGACCTTTTGGATGCATAGGGTTTACCAGTGCATCGCATCTGTTGGCGTCTGAGTCATTACTGAGTGCAAAGACGGGTGGTGGGAGTCCTTTGTAATATTATTTAGGGGTCATTTGATCTGGTATCCCTCCTATCTTTAGGCAGTTGGGGTATTTACGGATCGTGGGAGGGGCGTTTTGTTCGGTCGGTCCGTCGGTGGGCGGGGAAGCAAAACATGGCCGCCACCTCGGTCCAGTTAGAGATGTTGGTCATAAAATTTTATGTCATACATCTACCATCCTCTCGCTGCTCTCTCCCGTCGACTTTAACATAAGCATCTTGATCACATCATCTTTGCCCGATCTCCTCCTCCTCTTCCTCCTCCTCTTCCTCCTCCCCTTCTTCCTCCTCTTCCTCCTCCTCCTCATCTCACACGTTGACAGTAGTTGCAGTTTAACGACACTGTGTGATAACAAAGATCGTTAGCGTCGCCCTGCTGCTTTATCCAGGCTCGGGACTGGCACTGTCAGGGTGCAAACAATGTTGGAGGAGTTCCTCTCACATCCATTTGCTTTCTCTCTTTTACTTCTCCACCGCCTCTTCGTTCTCTCCATCAGCTTCTCGCGCTCCTGCTTTCCTATTTGATATCTTCCTCTTTCTTATCTCTCGTCCTTATTTCTTATTTCTCCTCCTTTCAGTTCAGTGCATACTAATATCTTCCTCTTTTCCTTCAGTTAACTCAATCTCTGCCACTATTCCCCTCTCTTCCACCTTTAGCCTCTACTTTTACCTTCTCTCCATTTTTAATCCGTTCCATCTGCTCTTCATTTACCCTTCCTCATCCTCCTACCTCTGCCTACATTCCTCATTCATCTGCTATCTCTCCACCTCTTCGGCGTCCTCCAGTTTCTCCTCCACCTCCCGCTTCTCTTCATCCTCCTGCACTTCTGATGTGCCCACTCTCTTCCTCCTCCTCCTCTTCCTAATTCTATTCCTACTCCTTGTCCAGGTCTACCCTTGACCTCCGGCTGTGTTTCTTTAAAATCTCCAGTGTCCTTTGCATACCCAGGGATGGGTGTCACATGTCTCGACTCAGGGACCGGTTTCGGTATCGCATCATAATCACGTGGGCAACTGTAATCGGCAGAAGATACATTGCACATGTCACTCGGCTGTTGCGCGTGATGACAGTCTTGTTAACTGTATGTCTACAGCTACAGTGGTTTAGACGTCAGAAAGGCTAAGGGTCAAAAATTGTACAGATTACCGCAGTACGCTAACGCGAGTCAAAATCTTATGCTATTGATATAGGCCTAGGCCTATTTCACATGAAACTGATCTGGGTTCAAGACCTGACCAGTTATTTAGTAGAAGGGTTTGAAGAAGGATGAAAGGTTAAATCACAACCTGCGCCAACTCAAATTCTGTGTGGATATAATGTCGCGTCTGGCACAGTTTTAATAGAATTGTTATTAGCCTACTTTCCTTTAATGTACTTAGCATTTCTACCCAAATGTGGCAGCTATCAGAACTTTGAAAGTCAACCTAACATATATAACCTTAAACGTCACATACAGTTTAATACATTGACTAGAAAGATCTTATTATATTTTAATGATACTATGGTCATTATTTTCGTTTTAAAATCGTCGTGGAACTACCATTGGCAATACCAAACCCCGAGTGCCTCCGGGAAGTTCTTCATGACGATCGCGCTGTAGATGTTGCGCTCACAATTAACATTATAAATTTCTTGTAAGCCACGATGCGGTATGACATCCAGCATGCTATTTCACAACAATAAACGAATACCATCATCATCATCGTCGTCGTCGTATATATATATATATATTTATATATATGGTGACATCATGCAACCATAGCCTGCTCACTTGTCTCCTCTCGTCTGCATCATGCTACCTCCTTTTTTGTGGGTCTCTCAAATATTTTCTAAAGACGCTCAATAATGCTAATTAATATTTGAAGTGAACCACTAACGTCTCATTGGTGCAAGTTACAAATAGACTATCTAGTTGAACATAGGTATACACAGACATGCATACATACAGACAATCATAAATAAAACGTGAATCAAATGAGTAATTGAGTATCATAGCAAAACATTCCGAGAAGCGCGTTCAGAGGAGGTAATTAACTTTCAATCAAACACTCAACGTTTTATTGCAACCATTTTACAAATTCAATTTAACATTATTGTGCTGTTTGCCAACGATTGAAGGAGAAATTGTAGCTTTCTTTGTCCTTCTGTAGCTTTGCAGAAATTTCGTTGCGGATGAGTGGAACTGAGCCCAGCCAGTCACGCTCTGGCGATGACCTTGATGCCGATGGGTATCACGTCGAGGAAAGAGCAGAATCGGAGGAATATCACCAGACAAAGGATGTTCGGGAGGACGGAGACCGAACCGAGATCCACGTCCGGGAGGGAAAGGTCGTCAAACTGGAGGAGGTAAAAACGAAGGAAACGATAAGACTGGCCTCCGATGATGAGGTTAGAGCCTTGATCTTCGCCGACTTTGAGGGACTGGATGAAATCGGAGCGGGTAAGGAGGTCACAGTGGAAGAGTACAGCAGGAAAGAGTCGCGACACGAGAAGACCGTTCACGGTGAACCGGTTATTGAGATATCAATGTCGGAGGAGCGCAAGTCGGAGGAAGTAAAGGAGGATCCGAAGTGGAAGAAAGACCTAACGCTGTTTCCAGATTTGGAGAACGGGACAGACGTCAGCTTCGAGTTTGATCAAAGTCCTATAGAAGAATCAGTTGTTGTTTCAGGCCAGGCACCTTCTTTTGCAGTTCCAGCAATTGTGTTGGCTTCGTCACCTGGGTCGCTCAACGCATCGTCCTCTGGATCGGCTGATGCGGACGTATCCATCCTCAGGGACCCAAAGGATGTAGATCTGGAGATTTCTACCCATGGAAAGCCGAAACGGTTGGACGGTCTCTTTGGGAAGAAGAAGCCAGGCAAAGAGAAGAACAAGGACAAACATAGCCCCGGTGATGCCGCCGTGGAAATGGAGATGGAGACGGATGGCGTGGATAAGGAAAATGAAGTGCACGACCTTAGCGCATCGAGAAGACACGAGGTCAAACACAAGCGCCATATCATCGAGGAAGTCGTCATCGAAGACTCGGACAAATTCTACGAGAAACAGGAGAAAAGACCGAAGCTGTTTCACAAAGGAACTCTGGATAGGAAAAAGGAGTCTGCACTGGATACCAGTCACGAAGCCGCATCCATTGAGACCGGTTCAGTGGAATTGAAGCCACCCGCCGTGTCTCTCCACGCCGAATCGCTGCCAAATATTTCGGCTGAAAATGTCACTTACGTGGTCGATTACGACAAGCAGGCGTCAGGCAGCATGGACCTGGAAGGTCATGGTGACAAGCCTCTCTCAGTAAACAAGTGGTACTCCTTTCCTCGAAAGCGTGCCACCGGGAAGCCTCCGGAGAGCGAGTCTAAGTCGCTGCAGAAACAATCGAAAACAAAAAGTCAGGAAGAGGTCGTTATCTTTGAAGGACAGGAAGTGGACATGACCGAGAGAAAATGGGGTCTGAAGTTTGGCAAGTGGACTGGACAGACCACTCCGATTAAGGAATCGGTTAGCACAGAACAGGTGACATTTGTTGTTGAGAACGAACTGCCTGTGGTTGCCGTTTCAACGGCCCACGATTTGCCAAGCGCCTCCACCGAAACCCCCACCTTTACAGTCAAGGGCGAACCGGTGAAGCCGAATATATCGGGTCCTCCACACCCTGGAAAAATTGCTGTCAAAGAGAAGCACGATGTCAAAGCTGAAGTCAAACCAGAAACGATGACTTTTGTCGTAGAACAAGATATACCAGAGAGGGATATAGACCTGAGCAACGATGAAGAACATTCTTTGGGATTGTCTGGAAAAATCGGGGGCTTCTTTCACGGGAAGGGCACTAGTAAAACTAGCCTAGATGGTGAAACTGTTACATATGTTGTCCAAACAGATTTGCCAAAAGCCGAACTCGAAATCGACAAGGACAAAAAACATTCGTGGGGTTTGTCTGGGAAATCTGGAGCACATCACCCAAGTAAAGACACAAAAAAGGTACATGGTGAGCCTGAAACGCTAACGTTTGTCGTCGAACAGGACGCGCCAAAAGCGAGGGTGGAGCTGAATAAAGACAAAGAACATTCATGGAGTACAGTTGGGGGCCAACTGCCCGAGAAACACAGTAGTAAACCAAGCGTTCAATCAGAAACTGTGCAATTTGTTGTTCAGCAGGAATTACCAACGGCTGAAGTAGAGTTAAAGAAAGATAAAGGGCATTCCTTGGGTTTACAAGGAAAGATTGGAGGTCAACACCCAGAGTTACATGTAAGCAAATCGACTGTACAGTCAGAAACTGTCACCTTTGTCGTTGAACAAGACTTGCCAAAAGTCGATGTCAAAGTTGACAAAGATAAAGAGCATTCCTTGGGTTTACAGGGAAAGATTGGAGGTCAACACCCAGAGTTACATGTAAGCAAACCGACTGTACAGTCAGAAACTGTCACCTTTGTTGTTGAACAAGACTTGCCAAAGGTCGATGTCAAAGAGGACAAAGAGAAAGAACATTCTTTGAGCTCAACAGGAAAGTTCGGGAAAGAGAAGAGCAAACCGGATGACTCGGAAGTGCAAGTAAACATCGGCGCGAGACCTAAACAGCAAGAGATTGTTCTAGACGAGCCTCAATATTACACGGAAAAGAATCCAACCAGCAAGAAAGGAGAAGTAGAACTTCAAGTGCAAAGCAGTCTTCCTGCTGACGAAAGCTTGACCATCATGGTTCAGGGAGAAGGAGATCCTGGAAAGGTTAGCTTATCGGGCGATGATGATAAAGGCAAGAAATCGTGGAGCTTGAAGTGGCCGACTGGAGAGAAGAAAGACACTGGCAAGAAGAAAGAAAAAAAGGAAAAGAAGCGTTATATCCAAGACGAAGTCATTGTTGATGACGCTCATTTGCACATGGACGAAGGAAAAATTAAGGCGAAACAGGGTTTCGGAAAAAAGGTAAATGACAGCGCAAGAGGGGATATTGGTGCAGATATCGAAGGAAGAAACAGAAAAATAATTTTGGATCCAAATATAGATCAATCTCTAGGGGCAACGGCAAATATTTCGACCCCGAAGAAGCCAGATAAGCCGAAGTTAGAGGGCGAAGAATCAGTCACCTTTATCATAGAAGAGAAACTGCCAGAAGCAAAACTTGAATTTGATGGTAAGCAATCAGGCTCATGGCATCCACATGGAAGGGTTCATTCTGAGAAGCAGGCCATCAGCGACGACCTTCAACCAGACGTAATCACTTTCGTAGTGGAGCAGGACTTACCCAAAGCAAAGGTGGAGCTTGACAAAGAGAAGGGACATTCTTTGGGCTTAGGGGGAAAGATTGGAGGGCACATACGCGAAAAAGACACAAGCAAACTGAGTGCAGAATCAGAAACAGTCATATTCGTCGTTGAACAGGATTTACCAAAGGCCGACATCAAACTCGACAAGGAAAAGGAACATTCTTGGAGTTTACTGGGAAGTTTTGGAGGTCAAACGCCAGAGAAAGAGAAAATCAAACCAGACATAAGTTCAGAAAGTGTAACATTTGTCGTCGAACAAGATGCACCAAATGTGGAAATTGAACGAGGCAAAGAGACGCAAATAGCCGTTGGTCCCATTGGAAAAATTGAGGGCAGCCTGCCAGAGAAGCCTAAAATTAAACACACGTCGCAGCCACAACCCGAAATAGTTACTTTTGTCATCGAAAATGATATGCCAGAAGCCAAAGTGGAGCTAGACAAGGACAAAGGACATTCTGGGAGTCTATTGGGAAAATTCGGAAGCCTATTTCCTGAAAAGACGAGTAGCAAGACGAGTCTTGAACCGGAATCGGTCACGTTTGTTGTTGAGGGCCAGCCGATACTGGGAGCTGAAGGGAGCATTTCTGTAGGCAAGCCAGAGTTTTCAGGCGAGGGAAAGAAACGCAAGCAGGAAGAGCGCATTGCTGACGATCCTCATCTGTTCCACGACGACTACGACGTAAAGCTGAAACCTCCGAAAATCACAGACATCGTTAGAAAGAAGGAATTGAAGACACCGACCCAGGCAGAGAGCATCACGTTCGTCGTCGCCGGAGAACCAGAAGTAACAGCACACGTTCCAAGTCTGTCATTAGCTGCTAGCGGAGACGAGGGGAGGGCGATCAGACCCACACAGGAAACAATTACCTTTGTGGTAAACGAAGAATTGCCTACCACAGGAGAGATTAAAACTGACATTTCAGATGAGCGAGCAAGAGGAGACAAATCCTGGAAGTTACCTGAATTTGGTCGGCCCAATATCGATATAAAGGGTGATGGAAACGATGTGGCTCATGCCGGAGAAACTGTTACGTTCGTCGTGCAAAACACTGGTCCAGAGGTCGCAGTCAAGAGTGACGATTCTCAGAAAGACAGCCAAGTTCTGTTTGACAAGAACGTTGAAGTTAAGTTGAAATCTGGGACTATCGGTGCTGGTAAGAAAACAAAGGATGCGCCGCAGGAGGAGTTGATTGTTGACGACACTCATCTGTATTCCTACAAGTCCGAGTTGCATTGGTCACCGTTTTCAAAGGCAGGTGGGAAGTCGAAAGCTGGTGCGGATCCGTCAGCTGGTGCTGAACAGGCGGACGTGAAGCACACCAACGTTACTGGATCAGAAACTGCTCAGGAATCCGTCTCGTACACCATAACGACAGAAGTGGCAGCGCCGGACCTGAGTTCGTCCTCTGACAAAAGTAAAGGCGGGAAGCATCACAAATGGAAGATGTTCGGGAAGAAATCGGCGAAAGGCAGCGAACAGTCTGGATCGAACATATCTCTACCTTCCTCTGCTGGCTCCAAAGATGCCTCCCTGCCAAGGCGGCATAAACAGGAAGAAGTGATCATCGGCAGCGACAACGACTACGTACCTGGCAGTCATGGAATCATCACAACTGGAAAAATAAAGTCTGGTGACAAGAAAGTAAAAGACAAAGGACCAATCGACACAACCGTCTATACCGTCAAGGTTGATCCTAAATTAGCAACCGGTTCTGTGGAAGTTCCAACGGTCCAGACGCAACATGAAGTCAAGGTTGCCGTACCTGACGTACAAGCCGACATACAAACCTCTGATCGGTGGGTTATTGCCTCGTCTGAGGGGGAGGCCACGGCCACTAAGCCAGTGGGCCAACTAAAATTCGACCTCGGTGACGCTAAGGCCGTAGAAAACGTTAAAGAGGAGTATTTGGAGATGCCGGAGGCAAAGATAATCTTGGATCCTCTGAAGAGACCGACGCACAAGTACGACGATGGAACGAGAGCCGAGTTCCAAGTGAACGGATTCCAAGATGGCGCCGGATCCACCGAACACGAGGTCGCCGAAAAAAGCATCGTCATCAACTTCGGAACAAGCACCCCGAAGAAAGACGTATCGACGGGTGCTCATGGGGACGAAATACGTGGCCCTGGCTCCAACCATCCTTTCGACGTCACCGTCAGCAGCGATAATTCCATCAGCTTCGTCCCCCAGATCGGCGGGAGCGGCTATGGTGGCCTGGATGGGTCGTTCGAAGGGAGCTCATTGACGGGGAGCCGTCCGAGCTCATTCTACTCCGGCCCTGTCACTGCGGGTGGCTCGGGGCCACCCCCACCCCCGCATTTCGTCGTTATTGCCATTGATTTCGGAACTACGTTCAGCGGCTACGCGTTTAGCTTCTCTCGCGACATCAACAGCATCCACGTGATGCGGAAGTGGCCGGACGGTGATCCAGGCGTCGTCAATATGAAGACCCCGACCGTTCTGCTTCTGACCCCAGAGGGAAATTTCCATTCTTTTGGGTTTACAGCCAAGGATTTCTACCATAACCTCAATCCCAAGGAGGCGACGAAGTGGCTCTACTTTGAAAAGTTCAAGATGGCGCTTCACTACAACGCGGTGAGTACTACTCGATACAAGTCTTCTACCGCTTAAGGAGCAGGTCAACATCTCTTTCAGCAACCCTGCAAAAGGTTCTGTATAAGTGAAGTGGAGGTATGGCCCTCTTTCTACAAACTTCGCCAGATTTACATTATAATGTAGATCTGAACATGTTATTATTATTATAATTATTATTATTTTTGAGTTATTAAGCGGACAATTTCTACAGCGCCATGACGCAGCCATGCTGTTACAAGGGCGCTTAAATATTAAGTGTAATTGACACATATTTATGGCAATTGTATCTGTTAACCTCTACTTTGTTTTACACCTTGTGGTTGTTTTCTACTCTGCCAAATTTTCTCCTTTTCTACCAGAGCGCGGGTTTGTTTGTTCATCCATCTGGTATATATAGGTCATGTAATATATATTTTCGGCGTCTCTGTCTAAATCTAAATTTCTCAGCATTTCCAGATCTTATGTTGATCGGGTTTCCGGCTGGATGTATTGGTGATAAACAGGTTTCACAAACAGACTGAAGGTAAAACAAAAAGTGGGTAGCAGGTTGAGGAAGAGAATTGAACAGATTTAGAGAGGCACGTAAAGGGAGAAAAAAAGCGGTATGCCAACCGCTAACTATACCTTCTATTATCCAACAACAACAGCAGCAGCAGCAGGAGCATCCAATGGATGAAGGGCTATATGAGTGGTTGTTCCTGCTGTCTGTTTCCGACATATGCATAGGCCTATACTATGCAGTCTTCCTATATTGCGTCTACGTATAATAACGCAAACATCTTCAACATTGGAGATACAAGAAGGAAGAAGAAGGAAGTGAAGCAAAAATAAGGGGCTCTGCGTGTACTCATAACAATGTGCAGCCAAAGACGCTGGTAGCTGTGGCTATTGTAAAGACTTGCTGCTACATAGTAATAATAATAATAATAATAATAATAATAATAATAATAATAATAATAATAATAATAATAATAATAATAAGAAGAAGAAGAAGAAGAAGAAGAAGAAGAAGAAGAAGAAGAAGAAGAATAATCATAGGAAAATTTCTGTCTGTTACACTCGCCAGTCAACATGTCAATTTGAGGTTTTGCTATTGTTATTCGGCCTATTGTGTTGCTGCAAGTTTCTAAAATATCATATTGTTCCGTCTTCTGTTGATGTTCGTTGTTCTCATTCAGTGACGTCCGATGTCTGTTTCGCATCAATATTTCTTTTACACCAAGATGTTTGATACGTGTTATGCAGTCCCAGGTTCCCACGGCAGTATTTCATTCGAGAGCATTTACATGCGAAAGTCGATACTGAGTGCATGGCGGTATACGTTGGTGGCTTGCTGCTGCTGCAGAGAGAGGAAGCACTCTTGCATGCACGCCGCACTCGACACAGAACGGGCGTTCATATATTGTCGGTAGTTGCGTATGCATGAAACAGACTCTGCTCTCCTCCATAAGATTAATATGCTGATTATAATTAGGCTAAAACTCACCGTCTTTGGTGGTAGTTGCAGCTTAACGACAAGGTGTGATACCAACGGTCATTAGCGGCGCCCTCCTCCTTTATCCAGACTTAAGACTGGCACTGCCTGAGTGATAGCAGTAGCGAAGTTCACACCGTCTTTCGTATTGCATATATCTTATTTATATGTGTCGTGTCTTCCGGTTTCAAGGCCTTCGTGAATCTCAACTGGTTCGAGTGGATGCCGAGAGGACGCCTAAAGGATTGTGATTTCAGAATGTGGCTGTTCTTAGATGCAGCCGTCGATTGATGGCTCGTGCACTGAGATGTTGCGCCTATAGGAGTTTAGATTAGATAATCTCATATGTGCGTCACTTATGAGAGAGAGCGAGCTTGAGTGTTGTGTTTTCACAGAATGACCCTTCACTTGAGTACATTTCTGTTCACTGCAGTATGCTTCGGCCAAGGCTTCATGGGTTTTTTCACAGAGCTTTCAGGGTTTAAAGATTTCTTCGGTTTTCGAGGTATGCATATACTGGCCGGGCAGAAAATTACTACCCAGAAGTACACGGAGAACCTATCTTCTTCGTTCAGTCTCCTTGCCACTTTGTTTATAGTTGTGTTGCCAGTGCGCTGCAGAGTCCATATATAGCAAACAAAGCTACAAGCGTCATTTTAATTAGCCACAGACTCAATTGATATAATTGAAGAAGTATAAACTAAACAGCGTATAATTTAAACGTCTGAGATTTTAGTTTTCTGAAAAACCTAAAAATCTAGGTTTTATAAATGGATTTCTGAAGCCCTGATTTTAACATATACATTACATCGCAATACTTTGCTGATGATCCAAGTTGTTTCACAGGACACAGTTCAACAAAGATTAATTTTACCCTTTGTTGAACTACATCGCCCTGTCTTACTGCTGAGAATTACACACTTGTGATGCCTACATTGCGTCACAGTGTAATGCATTATTTAAAGTATCGCTGCTTTAAGTTACATCGCATGACTGACTGTGCAGGATCTGTCGACGGGAACGGAATTAGAAGCGAGCAACGGTCATCGATTTTCGGCGCTGTCCGTCTTCTCCCACGCTCTGCGCTTCTTCCGAGACCACGCCCTACGCGAGGTCAGCGACCAATCAGCAACGAGGATCCTGAACGAGGACGTTCGCTGGGTCATCACAGTGCCAGCCATCTGGAAGGCACCGGCCAAGCAATTCATGCGACAAGCCGCCTACCAGGTGAGAAAGCACGAATCGTCTTACTGGTCTAAAGACTTATTATGGCGTCTCGCAAGTTGTCTGGCGTCATAAGGGAAGATTGATCGACAATAGGATTGATTGATCGACAAAAGGGAGGATTGATCAACAGCTATGAGGCATCAATCGCCATCATATAATAATATAATTAGTGTCTAGAACTGATGATGACGATGATGACTGTGATGATGATGTTGTTCAACAGTTCTTGTTGATGATGCATTAACTTAGGCGTGCGTGTATCCGTATATATATATATATATATATAATATATATAGGCCTATATATACGAATTGTATATATACGAACTGTCGAAGGAATCGCCTCTAATTCTTCTTGTGACGAACTACTCCTACTTTTATATCGTGAACTTGTCAAAGTTAATGGCTGGTTTTTAGCAAACAAGCTCACACTTAATGCTACTAAAACCAACTACATTCTCTTTGCCTCACATCACAAGAAACCTCCTTTGTCTGAAACGGTCCTCATGATAAATAATGTCCCTTTACCTAGGGTTATATCGACCAAATTCCTAGGTGTATACGTCGACCAATCACATACCTGGGAAACCCATATTGAAAAAATAGCATCTAAAATAGCTAAGAATATAGGCATAATATCGCGTATTGCGTACCTATTACCTGTTGCCATACGCAGAAACCTTTATTTTTCTCTGGTCCACCCTTACTTAACCTACTGCAACCTAATCTGGGCATCCAATTACCACTCTAGATTAACTAGGCTAATCTCGCTTCAAAATAGAGCCTTTAGAGTCATTTATAAAAATTCTGACCCACTGCATCATAAATCCTGCATTTTGAGCGTCAATCAGACAACTTTAATACAAATTAGTGAATTAATTTACAAATTCTCGATTAACCAATTACCTCCTGCGTATGCAAACTACTTTACTCCCATTTAATTAATCAATCCGTACTCCCTTCGCAATTTTAATGATTACAGGCCCATCCGTGCACGTACCAATACCCGTAAGTTTGCGATAAGATGTAATGGGCTTAGGGCTTGGAATAGCGTCCCTCAGGAAATACGTACCTTAAATTATTTAAATGCATTTAAATGGAAACTCCGTGACTATATACTGCTACACCCTACATAACTCTGTCAGTGAATCTATTGATCTATGTAATCACCTCCAGTGTTTAGTTTGTTAAGTTATTTAAGACTAACTCTCCGCAAGCAATCTGCTTAAGTCTTGTTTATCGCCATCTACCACTTATAACTTAACTCTTATTGTAATGGGTGTCCCTGCTAGCGGGACCTCGGTCCTTTTAGGGTTCCTCCCTATTGTCGGCTGCCAATCTCTCTATCAACTTAATTTTTTTTCTTTTGTTAATGCTTCACTATTATGATTGTCAGTGGGCAATAAAAAATGTTGGTCATGATTATGGTTATGTTGGTTATGGTATATATATATATATATATATAGGCCTATATATACGAATTGTCATTGTCTCTAAGCATTGACCTGCATTCATTCAGTATTTGCAGATCCATCTTTCTGGAACTCCACCTTCTCGTGTTTTCAGCTATAGACACGTGTCATACGTACCTTGAACTATTTCAGGGTGGCATTATCAAGTTTTTGCTGCTATACAATAAATAAAACAAGATCAACTTGATAATGCCATCCGTATACAAGGTTCAATGTATAAGTATACAGTAGCTACAAACACGACGACGGGTTCGATCCTCATCCGAGGTAGTTATACTGTTTATGGAGCTTTATAACAGCATGCGAGTCCTTCCCGCACAGTTACTCTGCAAGTAATTATAGAGCTGCATAATGCGCCATCTGTGCGTGTGAGCTCTTCTGTATGCATGTAATTTTCAAGATTGGCATGATGAAATTAGAAATTACAGTAGTATTGTATTTTATGCTTAGGCGGGGATAGCATCAGCGGATAATCCGGATCAGTTGCTGGTGGCACTGGAGCCGGAGGCTGCGTCCGTATTCATTCGAAAGCAGCGGCTTCAGCAGCTGATTCCTGAGTCTGAGCCGATCCCTGATAGATCCGTCTCCCCCATCTCCAAGAGGGAGACCACTCCTGAACCCGTTCTCCTTGATCGCGTCTCTCATCTTTATACCAAACAAGGTATACAAGCCGTTATTTATTCACTCGTTCTGTTGGTGAGTCAGTCGCTTCATAGTTCATTTGTTCTTTCTTCCTTCATTCATTTATTCGGTTCATCTGTCCATCAGTTTGTCAAACAGTCAGTCCTTCGTTCGTTCGTTCATTTGTTTGTTTGCCTGTCTGTTTATCTGTTAGTGTGTATGCTAAGAGCCATTTCTGTTATGTGGGTCAGATACGAATCGCTGGAGTCAGACGTTGCCAGCCGACGCCCTTTCGCTGTCATTCCAAAGAGCCCCATCTCCCAACTACACGAACGTCCGATACGGAGAAGACTTCGACCTAGCAGGTATACACGCACCTTATGACCCATCTGATAGTTATATATAGCGCCACTAATGCAATAACCCTGCAGCATATATTTTATTGCAAGGTGACAAGAAACATTTTATGCGATGTGAATATTGTTATCAATTGTTATGTGATGTTACATAATGTTACAGTGTTTTATAACAGTATTCACATCACAAAAAATGTTTCTTGTTACCTTGCTGCTGTGTAAGTTTTGTGTTATATAATTTATGTTATATAATTGATAAAAAAGGGTAACCGGGTTTGTAGCAAAGTTTGTGTAAATTGATTTCATAATGCATTTTGTATTTGTATGATTTAATGTTCTATTGTGTGCAAGGAGGTGCACGCATGCTGGTCTATAGGCCTTTTGGCGTAGGTCCTACAGTATAATAAGCCTATATGTACGCCTATTTATACACAATAATTATAGGCCTATGCATGGCACTGTCTATCTCTATACCATTTTTCTTCCGGCGATAGCAAAACACGTGAAAACCCAAATAGTTTTCCTTGTGCATTCGTCTACAATGAAACCATGCGAAAAATTTAGAGAACCTTTCAGAATTTCCATATAGACCCTACTTGAGAAAACAGAATCGAACATGGGAGTAGCAGAGAAAATCGCAAACAGACCCGGGTTTACAAATATATTACCGTTCTTGAGCTGTTGTTCTTTGCGCTGTAGAGTCGTTTGTTTATGCGCAATAATAAACAGACGAACGACCTGGTTTATGCGAAACCGCCGCAGGGTTTGGTTTTGTTTATCAGAGAACAGCTTCTTAGTCTGAGATGAATGGAAAGAATGTCGTCCATTCTACTGTCTTGTCAGTCTGCAATATGTCTCGTCGCCCACACTATAGATGTCGCCCCAATAACACATAATACTGTGCTGTGTTATCTTGCCATAGATAACATTAGATTAGGTTACTCCACATAAAATCATTATGGTGATAAATAGCTCTGATGAAATGTAAGATTTTATTTGCGGTACTGAGATATTTCACAATGCAAACGTTCACTGGATGACAGTTCTTGCCCCGGTAGTCGGGTAGACTTATGTAAGGACCTCTACCACTGCCGCCACTCCCCCAGGTACTTACTCACCATACAGTAGCCCATGGCCTAAACCTCGTGAACGCCAATCGATTGACGTACCAATCAATCAGCCAATTAGCCAATCAATTGATTTACCAATCAAGTGCTCAGCTAAGGAGCCAAGTCAATCAGTTATTGATTTTCCCAGTTATACAGTCAGCTGTGTCTTTCAGGAATGCGTTACATGGTAGCAGACTGTGGAGGTGGAACCGTCGACATAACAGTATACGAGTTGAGCGCAGAGACCGGGAAACTGGCCGAACTCTACAAGGCAACTGGAGGACCTTACGGGTCAATGGGTCAGTTATAATATATAGAAACTACCTTCAGTTCGTTTACTCAATCATTGTTTTTACTGTAAGAGCACGTCTATTTGTATAATGCACTCTTATGACGGATACAATAATTTGAGTTATTTCAATTTATTTGTTTTACAAGTCACTTAGTTTTACAAGTCACTAAAGTTTATTTTCTTTAGTCGTGGCATGACTGGGTGTTCTCCTGAGCATAGCTTCTTGAAGGAACGCTATATAAATGCTCAGAATCAATGAATTACTAAATTAGTAAGCAGGACTCATCTTATACATGTGAAGTGTTGCTCAGTTGGTCTTTTGTAAGTACAATTGTACATGTATCTATGTGTTCATGTATCACGACCTCTATAGCTCAAAATAGAATATCTGCAAGAATTTCCAGTCCCTACATGCAGAAGCCCTGAACATTTTAATTTTACTTGATTGTAAATGCAGCCTACTGCCAAAATGCCACCATTCTTCTCCATTGATTCAAAGACAAGCACACACACAGAGTGTAATGTTATGAACTAGGATTTTACTAGCATGCTAAGCAGTAGGCCTTCTGTAAGCTGACACCTAAGGCCAGCATTCTGATAGTCTTAGATGTATGGGTAATAACTAAGCAGCCAAGTATATATATATATATACACTGTATATACATATATGTATATATAGTGTGTATATATATACACTATATATGCATATATATATGTGTGTTTGCAGCTACTTAAAAAATCATAGACGAGCTATAACTAAAAGCAGTGTGTCAAAGAATGTTGCTTATAGAATTGCATTGCTTAGGGCGTAAATGAATTATGTTTGTCTAATGTTGCCACTAATACGGCCTATAAGGTATACATGGTCTACTGCCTTCACATCCTAATCTAACGCCTCTATTTTATTCCGCTTGTATTCTCCTTTTTAAATTCTCTCCAATACCTCCAAATTTATTTTTCTCTCCCTCTTTCTTGTCCTCTGCCCCGGTTTCTTCTTTTGGCACGATTGAAGGCCGCAGTCGGACAGTTTGTGTGTTCGCCATGCGCAGTGCCATGCATACTTGATGGGCCTTTGAGCGCTCTTTCTACCAGACACAGTTGTATCTGTATCGTGCGGACTATAGTATTTTGTATGTATTGCTTCTACAGAGATTTTCCAAATTGTAAACTATAGATGCCTTTCCTTCGTCTGTAGGCTATACTTGTGGAATTTATATGGGTGTTTTACAGGACATTAACAGCGTTGCTATTTAACCCCATGTTCGGTTGCATTATGTGGGTATGGCCTATCTTCTGTTCATTTAAACACGTGTAGAAAAGAAAATCTGTCACAGCATTATAATATGTCGCTGTTAATAAGCTTCATATCCAGCTATGATTTTCTTTCATCTAGGGGTGGACTTGGAGTTTGAGGCTCTCTTGGTGGACATCTTCGGCGCTGAGTTCATTGACGTGTTCAAGGCGAAGAGACCAGCTGGATGGGTCGACCTGATGATGGCCTTCGAGTCGAGGAAGAGGGCAGCCACTCCGTTCAAAAGCAAGCCACTCAACGTCCCCTTGCCATTCTCCTTCATGGACTATCATAAAAAGCACAAAGTGAGTCTATCTTATCCAGTCTTGTATCTACTCTAAACTCATAATTCAATACAATATAATCCTACATAAACTCTGATTTACTCTAAAGATTATCTTAATGTGCTTGACCTGAGCGCCAGTATAATCTAAACTACTAGTCAATCCAAACCCTACCCCAAAACTTGCAAAGCGTATATAGGCCCTATTGTTTTAACCAACAGGACAATATACATATAGCTGCTGGATGCTCAGCTCGCATGCAATTCTCTTATGCAGATGTATGTTGAACCCGATGAATTGATGATGTGAATGGATACCTTTGATGTGCAATTTGTGATGCCTTGAAATTCGATGCTTCTTCAGTTCCTATTTCACCCCATTCTTTGATGTCTTTCAGGTCTAAACTCAAGACTTTTCTCTTTTAATATATATATAGGCTTACCAGAGTCTGGCTTCTGGCTCTTTCCGATCTATCGTATTTCAAACTGACTTCTCCACTGGTTTATAATTTGTTAATGTGAGTTCACTTGAAGCGGCCATCAACTAATTGATGTCTTTTAATTTCATACACTGTGTCCTGGATAAAAAGGATTCCTATAGTGGTCAGACGCACAGAGAGGGAAGCGTCCGGCAAATTTTCGGGCGCCCGCAGATTTAGTTAGACTTGTGCTGGGCCCGCAATCAATTCTAATATAAAGTTATTAAAACTAAATTACAGTCCTTTTAAATTTCAAGGATGAATACCACCGTATAGTCGTGTAGGCCAGCTTATCATTTTTAGCTATACAGCATGCACACTTCTTTATAAGATAACCTTGACTGCTCTGCCTAGGCGTCCGGAATTTTTCTATCTGGCTCAGGAATTTTTATGCCAATGGTAGACAATAATACAGCGGGCCTGTTTATGTTAGTATATGAAGCTAACTAGTCATTATTCAGGAATATTTACTAGTTAGCTTCATATACTAACATAAGCCGTTTTAGTCCTGACATAGACCTTATAGAATTAGCTATAGTAGGTCCTACTGTTTTAAAAATAAATATCATCCGATAATGAAGTCATAATGATGCGATTTACATGAAAATCAAAGTGCTATAGCCTAAGGACGGCAAAAAGTGACTCATTAGCGGAGGCCATTCATAAACGAAATTTTTTTTTATTATTGTATCACGATGAAAACGGTTATGGAATGTCAAATAAATTTGAATAATTACTAATTATTTTCATGTCAGCAGAACAGATCCTTATTTCCAGAATACAGTATACTTATAATATGTAGGCCTACATGTAGGTTCCAATATAAATGTATCAAATTATTTTGCTATGCTATTGGGCCTATAGAAATGACTGGGTAAAATTAGATAATCTATGACTTACTTTGGCTGTCATCTGATTTAATCTGGTCTACTCTGATCTGATAAAAGAAGTTGCACAAAGTGCACCAGCTGTCTGAACTGAAAATGCGCAGGATCTGTAACGACCACTGCGTACTTTGTATGTTGCAGAACTGTACGGTAGAATCAGCAATACGGAAGTACGGCAACAAGGACGTGCGTTGGTCATCTCAAGGGATGATGCGTCTGATGCCAGAAGCCATGGACCGACTGTTCCAACCGACGCTTACCAAGATTAAGGGAGCCATTGGAGAAGTCCTCAACAACCCAGATGTCAAGGGTAAGGTTCCCCATCGATCCACTGGCATACGCACCCACAACAGCCCACCATGACCTCTGTCACCAGATGTCGAGGGAAGGGCTCAGCCATTGGGCTAACATATTCACACCCCTCTGCTATAGACCTACTCCCAACCAATTTAATGAGGATTGCTCATTTAGGCAGGTTAATATCAGGCAAGTTAATACTGCTCATGCATATGGAACAGAAATAATCAATATAAGAAAAATGATGATGATGATGACGATGACGACGACGATGATGATGATGATGAAGAAGAAGATGATGATGACTACGACGACGACGATGATGATGATTACAATAATAGTGGTAATAATAATAACGATAATAATGACAACTTAGATGATGATGATGATGATGATGATGACGACGACGACGAAAATAATAATAAAAATAATAAAAATAATAAAAATAATAAAAATAATAATAATAAAAATATAATAATAATAATAATGATAGTGATAATGATAATGATCATGATAATGATAATGATAATGATTATAAGTATGATTATAATAATGATAATAATAATGATAATAATAATGATAATTAATAATAATGATAATTAATAATAATGATAATTAATAATTATGATAATTAATAATTATGATAATTAATAATTATGATAATTAATAATTATGATAATTAATAATTATGATAATTAATGATAATGATAATTAATGATAATGATAATTAATAATAATAATAATTATGATAATTAATAATAATGATAATTATGATAATTAATAATAATAATAATTATGATAATTAATAATAATAATTATAACGTCATAAACAACATCATATGGCGTGCCCTCCTCCGAGCAGATATTCCAAGTATCAGGGAACCGGCGGGCCTCTTTAGATCCGATGGCAAAAAGCCTTAAGGGGCAACCCTCGTAGCCTGGTCATGCGGAAAATACTTGGCGTGGGATGCCACGATTGTGCATAATTGTGCCGCTTCATATATCACACCAACGGCCGGTTTGGTCGGGCCGGCATCGATGCAGGCGGCCAATCGCAAAACCCAGAAATATGGTGGGCTGCCTATATCCTACATATACTAACCTGTGGCCATCGAGACCTTTGGCCCTATGAACCCTTCTGCTTCGGATTTCATCAATGAAATTGGCAGCCGTATCTCTTCTATTAGTGGTGACAAGCGCGAGTCAATCTTCCTTTTCCAACGTCTGTCTATCACCATACAGCGGTACAATCTTGTTGCATTTAATGGTACCTTCTCTTCAAGCCCTGATGACGAGGCCTGACCATCCAGACAATTTCGCATCATATAATAATCTCTAAGTCCCTGGGGGAATGAAGTACCTCAGGGCAAAAAATAATAAAAAAATAATAATATTAATACTAACAACAACAACAACAACAACAACAATAATAATACATTAATGATGACTAAATGGCGGACTGCAGGTCGTACATTGACCCGGGATGCGAGAGTAACTCTTACTTAGGCTGCCAACTTCTCGTCCACTTCGACGATGATCGGCCTCAGCCTCCGGCAGCAAATAGAAAGTGCAGAGAGCACAGGACGTTTATCGTTGGGTGTTTGCGGTATTTGTCCTCGGGATGATGCCCACCCCACCCAAGCCCCACCCACCCTACAGCACCCCGATGATAACGCCGGTGTTGTTCCACGACCGCAGGCTTTATGTTTATTCACGGAGGAATTCCACTTATTTCGCAGCTAATCTCCTCCTTACTTAAGGTCATGCCTCTACCCTCCATCTGTGGACGCAGAGGGGTGCAGATCAGCCCAACCACTCTCCCAGATACATGTAGCATTACTTATCATGATTTGATGGATATTAGGTGCGTTAATGTCCGCAGTACCACTCTCCCGAATGGTCTTCAGGACAAGGCATGATTTTCCAAAAATGCCTTTTTATCTCTTATGCAGTTCAGTTCTTGCCGTTGCAGAAAAATAATGTATTTACAAAGCTATATTAACAGAGAACAACTGACACGACTGTAATAACTTGCAGTTTTTTTACTATAGGAATTAAGTACATATTTCTCGTTGGTGGATTTGCCGAGTCACCAATGCTTCAGCAGGAGATCAGAAACGATTTCAGTCACATGATCAAAGTCCTCATTCCGGCTGATGCAAGTCTCGCCATTCTCAAAGGTAGGCAAGGCATTCACTTACAAATTACACGAATGTTAAGCACAATCAAGGGCAGGAGTAAGTCTATAACTATACAGGTTACGATTGTGTTGTGTGCTTTCATATTGGCTTGTGGGAGCTCGTGGCATGTATCATGATATGACCTCGTTGCTTGTAAGCACTTCTGCTTCTCAAACAAACGACCGTGACTTAATATAGGCGGCGCATCATGAACACTGTAATTGAGCCTTTTAACTGGCACTTCAATTATTGGAGGTACTGGTTGGTATGCCCACTTACATTACATTATACTACATTATTAAGCATTGACAGTGCGTGCCATTGTGCTGCTCTAGTTACGTTAATTAGTTAAATCCCATTATGTAACATTGCACCCCATTACGTTGCGTTACACTACATGATGGTGACGTCTCGTGTCTGTTGCAGGCGCCGTGTGCTTCGGCTGCGACCCAGGAGTCGTCACGATTCGCAAGTCACGCATGAGTTACGGCCTGTCGGTGTTAAACAAGTTCATCCGTGGCCGACACCCAGAGTCGAAACTGGCCTACAAGGACGGGGTTGAGTGGTGCGTCGACGTCTTCGACCCCCTTGTCCTTGCCAATCAGTCGGTTGCCCTCGGGTCGTCCGTCGTCCGCAGCTACACCCCAGCCGGACCGGGTCAGAAGTTCGGCAACTTCGAGATGTACTGCTCAGAAAGGAACGACGTCCAGTTCGTCACGGATGAGGGCGTTGAAAAGGAAGTGCGCGGACAGCTTCGCCTTGACCTTTCCCAGCTCGACCAGAGTGCCACCGGAGGCAAACGGCGGGAAGTTCAGTCAAGGCTGACCTTCGGCGACACGGAGATCAAGGTCGTTGCTCTGGATGTTGCCACTGGCAACAGCGTCCGCGCGACCATTGATTTTCTGAGCAAATAGATCACGTGACGAACATGGAGGTTTTAACGCCGGAAGGTCAGCGACCGTCTTTTGCGAAGGTGCCACCGGAGTCAGTTGCAGTCGACTGCCATCTGTTAGATCTCGACAGAGTTACTATTCAACTATGCTGTCCAGAAGCAGAATGAGCCTATCGCTGTAATTTGCTCACCAGGTGGCGTATTTCAATCGGAAGAGCCGATCCTTCTGTGTTAAAATCTTTGTGACGTCCCGGAAAGGCCAATTGCCTTCGTAGATCTGAGAAAGTTTGGACGGGACAGCGCATCGTATACGAAGATATTTTGAGGAGACTGCTTTTATTCATGTAAATAGTATAGTTCCCACCATGTCGACTGTTTTTGCCTTCGCTAAGCCGAATGACACGCACTGAAATCGCAAAAATTGCAGGTTTTGAGTATTATTGGACAAATTTCAAGATAGATTAGGTCATAATTATTATGAGGCCCGACGTTGTGTGGTGATTCCGAGAGGAAATATCGAAGGTTACACTGATTATTTTTATAAAAATGGGCGATTGCCCTTTACGATGTTTAGAATCTGATCAGTCTATTGGATCGACTTTATTTAAATGCCTTATCCACGTGAGCAAACTTAAGAAGAAGTAGTCAGAACTGTGTGAGTCTGCCTTTGCCTGACAGTAGAGTCACAGGTGGAGCAGGCAGTTCATCGCTGTTGCCTGTAGCGCCATGATTTATCCTACGATAATTATGTTTATGCCTTTCAACAATGCATTGTGCATGGCTTAATATTATAAAAATTGATTTTGATAAAGTTGGATTTGGACGAAAATGTAAGTCTATACTTTTCCTGAAACGTCATTGAGGCTAAGGCCGGCACCCTGTTCTCTGCTACAATTCAGTTTCAATCTTGTACAAGCGCGGTGGTGAAAGCTTTATCTAATTTTTCCTGTCGACATCAATTGCCTTTGATGACACAAGATGTCGCTAAACTGTTGGATAAAATTCAATTCGTCTCTATAGCGACTCCCTGTGCTTTGATAATTACCGGTGGGCCTACGTCGGTCTACTGTATTGAATTGTACTCTGTGGAATACATTGAATGCTATTTCCAATTTTTGAAAGCTTTGTAATGTAATTAACTATAATGGCTTAATTATTGCTAAATGTACATGTAAGCAATGTTGGATGACTGAACGGTAGAAGCTATATGTCTTAGGCACAGTTAGCATTCATGTCTTTTAGCACTGAAAAACTCAAATATTCAACCTTCATGTTTTGACGAGTTTCTAGGACAGCTGACAAAAATTCATCCACCTCATTACTTCAGGACTATGAGGAACAGCTTTATTATTATTTAACGCATATCATCCTTGTCATGGATGCGTCGTTAAATAAGCTTATTACACAAACATATTAATTAGTCAGAAATTTAGGTGTTGTATATAGGCCTAGACAGGCTTGTATACGCAGAGGCGGCGATCTATAGTTTGATAGGTGCATGGGGGCACCCATTGAGAGGGTTAAGAAATGTGGGGGACAGACGTATAACGTGTCCCCTTTCTGTGAGAGGTGAGGGGGACTTAATCGTCCCCCTCGACCAACCCGGATAGCCGCATAGGCCTACTCCTACCCTCAGATTTGAAATTTATATCACTTTCATCTTCGAACCGCCTGTTCGCGAGCGTTACCTTTGATTTACTTCTATACTTAAATCACACCTGCAATCTCTTGCTTCGGAATTCGTGCATAGGCATATGCGTGTCCTCGCATTCAACAACCAATTATCCGCCACTAAACGTCATCTGTCTCAAGGTTTCTCTGCTCAAAACTCCGTAGGCTTTTCATTCCAAATTGAAGTCTCACCTGCTCTGTAATTCCCACCATAATCCATCTGATCTTCTGTCTTCCACGGCTTCTTGTCCTCAACGAAATCCGCCGCAGCAGCTGCTCTGCCTCCTAGCTCTGGTCTCCATATTACAGCCTGACTTTGACTTCCACTGGACGTTGAACTCTAAACAACCTCTCCGAAGCGTCAGTGAATAATCTGGTGATCTGAACTTTGCTTTAGATTGGCGCTTGAGAAATTTGCAGTTTACGACTACACTTACGAGCGTTCAAACCATGATGTAAGAGATAGGGTATCTCTTACACGATGGTTCAAACTGAAGAAGGTATATTGTAATAGAGCTGTGTTCAAAGTCAGTCAATGAAATCAGGTAAGACAAGCATTGCAAATGTTACTAGTCCTAATATTTTGACCTTTAATATAATGTGGGCCTATTAATGTATATAGGCCTTAAAGCCTAGGTACGTATATTTTACCATTGTGTGTAGCGACAGATCTCGCGGCTCACATACATTTTGTTTAGTACCCTTCTGATTATTATTAGGCTAAGAATCTTAGCCTAAAAATTATCAGAAGGGTACTCGTCAATGGCGGGGTGGTTAGTGTGCTGGACTGTCGATAAAGATGTCAGCGGTTAAAATAATCACCGGGACAGAGATTTCATAGATTTACGACGAATACACAATCACAAACTGTCGGTGGGAAGATGAGATGCGAGGGAAACGACTGACCAACCGCCCTCACATGTATGTCGAGGCTAAGAAAATGAAATCGCTGACACTTCGTACCCATTGCCGCATCTATAGGCTAGCGTGGATGTCTACAACTTCTTCAATAATTCTACCTATCTGATATCAAAATTTAATTTAAGCTTCATTTAACTTTTTCAGTTCGCAGTCGAATGTATATAGGCCTACTTGGGCCTATATTGACTAGGCCTATTCAATTCAATATATCGTCCAACATAATAATTGCCTTAGGATGCATCTGATATCAAAGGCAACTTGCGGCAATAAATTTGGTTGACTAAAGATTGTTTTTTACTGAACGTGTTGAGCTATATGCTACATGTAGTTTAATGTAGGCCTATGTATACATGTAGCGGTTATGTAAGCTTTTGGATACGGAGTTTGGTATTTCGTTTGGTTAGTGATAACTTGAGTAGTTCAACAGTTAACATTAATGTGCTGGGAGAACGTAATGTTTTCATATTCAAGTCAAAGTCCGAGTTCGGGAAAGTTACGAAATAAAATTATATTTACGGATGACAAGGTATCAAAAGAGTGAGAGTCGCCGTGGCACAGGGCGCAAATTTCAGGATGGAATAACTTTAATCTGGAGTGCTTGATTAATCTGGCTCTGGAGTTGCTCTGTTTGAAATTTCAGGATGGAATAACTTTAATCATTCTATAAATTCACTTTCTTGACAAACGTGGGAGCGCCAGATTAGGCCCTAATTCTAGGCACAGGGCGCAATTATAGCTTGATACGGCCCTGCGTATCACATCAAACGTTTCGCATCATTTCAACAGGACTGTTAACCCTGTCTCAGTCTTTCCCTCACTCCCTTCGTCCAACTGCATTAACTCCTATGTGTTTGGTTTCAAAAATAAGCTTACAGATTATGGCGGGGAATTCTTCTGCGTCTCTCCCAGCTGTTGCCTCTGTGTAGTCGGCGCCTATGCTCCTGACCCCAACAACTTAACAAGCGAGAAAATAGTTTCCGTAGTTGGTAAAATTGAGAGTAGGAACCGCTTGGGAGTTGCTGTATAGGCCTAATGCTCAGGGAAGCCCGGACCAACTACAGAGCAAAAACGACTCTGCAATATCGCAGAGCCTGCAAATAGCATCGTAATTAAAGTCACTGCAATGGACAGATGAGCGCAATGCACGGTAGTCTTCAATGAAGAAAGAGGGTGGCAAGTAAGAGAGTATAGCTTAGAATGATCACACAAATGACGCGATCCTGTACGTCGCAATACCTTACTTAATTTAGGCTTAATAAGATTACGATGATGAACCACCATTTTAAAATATTTGGCATTGGAATACACAATAAAGCACGCTGTTACTTAGCTATCAAAGACAGCGTTTTGTGACTTTTGTCTTATCAATCGTTCACCAAAGCTTTAATATTATGAAGGTGCTTGCCCAATGCCCACCCTGATGCATGCGTTTCTATCAATCACAAGGTGGCGAACGCTTCCTTTGTCGCGTGTATCTTTATAGAATAAATAATCCATGGATGTGAGAGAAGTTTCTCGTTGCTTGTTGTAGGTCTAGTTGTATTTTAGTCTCTTAATATTTTATTAAATTCTTTTGAATCGTCGAACTCTTTGTGTTGACAGTTTTCTCAGCTGGCCAGAACATGTCTGCTAAAAAACTAGACTACAGCAAGTGGGATCATATTGAAGTAAGTTTCAAAACACTGGAACGTATACAACTAAAGCATACTATCCTTATTCATTTTTAATAACGCTGAAGTCAAAAGTACTCTTACTGCTTGTTATTTGTACATATATTATATAATTATAATATAATATGCTGATTTAAAGCGGAATTTGGAGATATCATAACCCTTATTCATTATGTTAAATGGCATTTAAGTTGTTACTCATTAGTTCCCTTGTTTCTAGTAAAATTCCGTTTTAAAAAGAAGCATGTGCGTATATCCCATTCTACAACTACTTGAATCGACAAGTTTAATTTCTTTGTTATGTTATTTCTTTGTCTGTGTCTCACATACGGACAAAGAAATAACATAACAAAGAAATTAAGCTTGTCGATATGTGCTTGCATCTGTTCTGTTTGTCTATCTCTGCCCAAGAAACACATACCGACAGGCACAGTGGTTGTGTGTGTGTGTAGGTGTGTGTTTGTGTATTTGCACTTACAGATTTCTGACGATGAAGATGACACACATCCGAACATTGATACTCCAAGTCTGTTTCGCTGGCGCCATCAGGCTCGAGTAGAGCGCATGGAACAGGCCCAAAAGGAGAAGGATGAGCTTGAGAAAAGCCGTGGAGAGTAAGTGATTGGTACTGATTACATGTCATACTCTTAAATTAACAGGAATGAGGGTTGAGGATAACATCGGTCCTGACATCGCCAATCACCGTAAGAAACAATAGCGTAGTTATTATGCGGCTGAATTTTCAGCCACACGATGCGTTCATAAAGAAATACTTGTGCAGCCAAAGATTTTTAGTATTTTATGTAATGACGGCGCTAACCCTAGCCACTGAGCCTCACGATTGATCCTCACAGTGCCAATTAATAGAATTTCTAAAGTTGCTTTTAACTGTACCCATGCGTCAAAGGTTGCACATGCGCAAATCAATCGATTGTTCGATGCAATTTATATAGCGCCTGTTCAAGATAGCTATTCAGAGGTGCTCCCGACCCAGGCCCGGTTGGGTGCACCTCTGAAATATCTGCTGTCGTGGAATTGTGTGGCAAATTATTGCTTATGCAGCTGAATATTTGCAGAAAATGTATTGTAAACAATATAGCTTCTCAAAACTTAGATAGAATAGACAGTCTCTAAAGTAATTTGATTATTGTTAACAAGAAATAGGAAAAACAACAAGTTCACAAGAGATGGCCATTGTAGTTGACCATTGTAGTTGACCATTGTAGTTGACCATTGTAGTTGACCATTGTAGTTGACCATTGTAGTTGACCATGACCATGTTGTCAAAACTTCACATCACTCAAAATCCACTGCAAGTATGTTAGTCTGAGTGTTGGACTGTGTTAGTCATATTAGTGCTTGAGCAGGCAATGTCCTTCTTCTTTAGAGTGCACATCTTGAATTTACAGTTGAAGGAGACATGTAGTTGATGGATGGTGACTGTTTCTTGTGGTCAATTGTGATGTTCTTGGTGGGTTTTTTTTACAGTCATCAGCAAAAACTACAGCAGATCAAGCAAAAGCTCAAAGAAGTTGAACCAAATAAAGATGCTGGTGCACAGGTAGCGTTTTTTTCGTGGTCTTTTAATTTGTGATAAGAGCATGTGATATTTATTTGAAAGGTTGAGGATTTTCGTAGATTAGGTAATTTCTTACTCAATATTTTCTTAGGAGAACTGTTATGAGGCATATTCTATTATTCATGCTTACTGGGATTCAAGACATATATTAGGAAAGTTAAACATTTATTATGGAAATGAACACATTTTTTTTACAGAATTTAATTCACTGGGAGTTTGTAAGATTGTGGCTGTGATATATCTCCAGACCAATGACCTTATTGGTCTGAACATATGGAGAATTTCTGAAATTCTGAAAGGTGAAAATATTTTTGCATTTCTTCATTTGTATGACAATATTGTTGGAAGCATTATTACTACAATTTAGTGAATCCAATGTAGTAGAACTTAATTGTAATGCATTTTAAATAAGTTTGTTCTGATTTCTAGTACATAGCTAGGGAGATTTATGCATTATGTATTGTTTTTTGAAAAATGATAAATGAAATTATATTGAAATAAATGTTTTAATCAGGCAGCTGAGCAGCTTGCAAAGTTGAAGCTGGAGATGGAAGAACTGCAGAAGCAGGAGGATGAGTTCAAACGCAAAGAAGAGGAACTGGTGAAAAAAGAGAAGGTAATAACACAAGATTTCACTGGAGAACTATTTGTACACGTAAATTGGTTGCTAGAGTGTGATTTAAACTGGATTCTTGGACATTGTTAATTTAAAGTGAATTTTTTTAATGTAAATTCATTGTTGTTATAGACTTAAATTTTTTTTATCCAGATGAATTGCTATTTACATAGGGATAAAGTGTCGACTGAGTATTTATCATTTGAATTGATTGCAGTTGTATGTAAGTATAGTCTATGATGCAAAATTTGCAATTGCTCATTGGGACATCGATAACAGAAAGTGATGATAAAACTTCAAAGTAATATTGTGGATAATAATAAAAATATATATAGTATGGTGTTTCTGAAACTCGAATATTAGCTTTGGTAAAGATGATTAGTGATAAAGCCTTTAAGCCTATAATTGAAGATTATTTGTTTTTTCTGAATTTCAGTTAACTCCACTCAACATTGACACAATTTGTAAGGAGGGAAAGTCAAAAACGGTAAGTCAACCGTGGAATTGAATATGAAATGGTAGTCAAGTTAACATGAGTTTATTGTTGTCAGGTTTTTTATTCACTTGCTTCAAAGCTATATATGCCTAAAATGTGTTTAAGATACTGTGAATTATATTGAATTGGGATTAAAATTGTGTTTTTGTGCCATAGTTGCTAACTTTTGCTTTGGATTGAAGAAAGCTCTTCCAGCCATTTAGCAATGATAATGGAATTCTTATTCCAAATTTCCGCCTCCTCAGAGTAGGCTCCTATATGCTAGTTTTGCATAAGAGGCAAGGGGCCATCCATGCAAAACATGGGCAAATAGGGGAGGGAGGATCATCCAAATGCAGAAGGGTTCAGCCCAAAGCAGACATTTTCATCTGAATTTTGAATATGTAATTTCTGTTAATTCTGTGCCCTGTGCATCAACTTCTGACTGCACTGCATGGGATCATATTTGATTCTCTTTGCAATAGTGATCATTATGATTAATGATAAAAAACAAAAAAATATCGTTCATTATGATAAATGATAACGAACTAGTAAAGTATCATTAATACCTGTTTTATCTTTTGAAGCTGTGGTAGAAGTTTCTTCTGTGGCGAGAAATGATTTATCGATTAAAATGATTTCCTCAGGTTTTGAAATATATTTAACTTTTGTAGATCATTAACAAACTTGAACCACGAAAAACAGAGAACTTAACAGAAGAGGAGAAAGTTGATCGACTGGTAAGTAATTTTTTAGCTCTCCACTTTCACTTGTTGAGCCTATGGGAAGTTGTGCTGCATAGATCTGTTTTAATCAGATAGTTGCATGAGCAGCTCTTAAAAACAGTATCAAATGGTAAGAAGTGAAATGCTTGGTAGTAAAAATGTAGTGAAGACAGTAGCCCAATCAATTTTATAGTTGGGGTCACCAAAACCTTTTAAATTTTCTCAGAGGGTCAGATGACTAAAAGTTTGAGAATCACTAGGTTACAGCTTTCCATTGATTCATGACGATCCACGCAGTAAAATAGTAGTGACAGGAAGGTGTGACAGTGATTGCCTAGTTGTTGGTCAAGATCATTTACTTGTTTGTGGAATCTTGTTTGGTGCACAGCAAAAGTTTACGGCGGAGAATGAGAAGCTGATAAAGAAGTTTGGTATGATGCGCAAATATGATGACAGTCAGGAGTTCCTCTTGCAGCATCCGAACCTTGCCTGTGAGGAAACGGCCAACTACCTGGTGATCTGGTGCATCAACCTGGAAGTAGAGGAGGTTAGATTATGCTGTTGTTCAATTCACTACTTCCTGAGACTTCATCTCATTAGAGCAGGCATCTGAGCTGCTACAGATCTATCTGTGGAATGTTTTAATCATTTTGTCATTTATTATGATTTTGTGGATCATTTTAACATATTAAAATTTCCTGATGTCTGACTTAGTAAAATTAAAATGACTGAAGTTTTGTTGCACATGAGTTGGGAAAATTCCCTTAGTGATGGATGGTCTTTTCCAACCGTAGAGTTAAAAAATTGGTAATGATCTCAATGCTTTGGGTAGTTTTACAAGCTGGCAAAACCTACTGTGAGTATTTAGAACTGTTCAATGAGTCTAGTAGTGCGTTTATCATTGGCCTTTCGGTATGTTATGTAAAATATTTATGTTACTGTTGTAAAATGAACACTAGTTAAAAAGTAATATTAATATGAATAATAATGTGTAATTTCTCTGATTTCTATGACCTAGCTCAACTTTCTTCCTCTACTTCCACTTATAAATAGCTAAGCTCTGGTAGTTCATATAATTGAGATTGACACCGTTAAAAGTTTTCAAATATTATTTCTTTCAGAACACAAGAAACCAGTAGTAAACTTCAACTTGATCTTTTAAACATTGTCAGCACACAGTCTACTATATATTAATCACTTCAGATCAACTATCTCAGCATCCTTGTTTCATCTGTTCACATTATTAATGGTTTGTTTTTGAGTAGAAGACTGATCTGATGAACCATGTCTCCCATCAGACAATTGTTATGCAGTTCATCCTGGAATTGGCCAAATCTCTTGAGCTGGATCCACGCGGATGCATTCGAGCCTTCTTCTCTAGGCAAGTGCTTGTCTCTTTTCTTCCCCTTTGTCTTATCAGTAATGTTGCCATTCTGATAGTGGGCAGTGCTTCGTTCAAATAAGAGAACGACGTGCAGCAGGATGACAGAAATTCATAAACCATTTGATGGGTTACGCGTCTGTGTCATGTGAACCAGTGGCATTTTAACCCTAGTTGCCCCAGTGATGGGCAGTGCATTATCTACCCCTTTACAGCACTTACTATGGAACCTGTATTGGGAGGCTCTGGCAAACTTTCAAAGGTCACATTTTGACTTTGTTGCTTGTGACTGTAAAGGAAAGATTCCAAGTTCCCAAGTGGAATATTGTGATGTTTTTATCCTGCTGTTAATAGTTCCCACTGTCCTGGACATGTGGCCAGTGATGTTTATTGCAATTATATCCCAGCAATTTATTTCCAGTTTACGGAAGTGAAGGCAAAGGGCATGTCTAAGGTCATCAGATGGGATCCACTCGGCAGGGTTGAGACTGTCGTTGTGCGATTACAGTCACTTGCACTACGACTTGGAAAACAGTTTGACTCTATGATTGTCAAAGGCTCTTTAAATTGCTTTGATATTTAATTGCATCACTTAAACTGTCTTCTTCATATTGTACTGATTATCTTGTAGTAGTTCTTTATAAATTGTGTTTATACAACATTGCACTATTGTTAGTAAATTTCAAAGTTAAGATATATCTATGCTTTGACTTACAGAATTAAACTTGCAGAGAAGCAGTATACTGATGCCTTCAACGATGAATTGGAGTCGTTCAAAGATCGAGTTCGAGCGAGGGCTCAGGCTAAGATCGAGGAGGCAACAAGACAGGTGGAAGAGGTTTGTCACAAGTTTACTTAGAAACCGTTTCTTCAAGAACACGATGTTACAGAACAAGATATGAAATGACTTGTGCCTAGTTTAACAATACAACTTTTAGCTGTCTTTATTGTAATGGTAACATTTTCAAAAGCTGAAGTGTGGATTATGCTCTTTATTACTATACTAAAGAAATTTGTAACGTGTGCAAAGTTGCACAGAAATGTGAATTTGAGGTGCAGTGAAATGGAAATCTGAGACAGAGCATTTCGAGAAGTCCTTGATATGGAATTTTTGCTTAAGTGCTCCATTTGCTCTTGGTCACTAAGTGTATAAATTGCTCAAATTCATTATGCAGCATCTGTTCAAGCAGCAATTGTGGTTTACCTAGTTTTGTGCTATAGAAAACCTAGGCTGGATAAGCAAATGACTATGGATGACTAGCAACTTGTCACATAATGTGATGTAGACATTGTGTGATGGCTGCTTATCCTCCAAATCCATATGCTTATCCAACGTAGTTACATGCTTATTATCTATAGCCATATTATTGCCTATCCTATATAGACATCTGTTTGTTCTACATAGCCGTATTGTTAATCATATATTACCAATTCCTTTTACTCAATGGCAATTAAGGAAGGCTTTTATAATCATCTTCAGCCTGCTCTCTGGTCTATGAAATTTCTTGGAACTTACTTGAATGACCCAATTCAGAGGCTTGTCGTATTGAGACCTTGAATACCATGGTAATATTGCTGTAGAGAATTCCAAATTAGATCGGTTTAGACTGGACAATTTTGTTTGTGCTTTAGATTTTGTTCTGAACATTGGTGTCCATCTAGGTCTTCAATTTCTTAGCTATTATGAAGTTGTGTATTGGAGTATATCCTTTTGAATTATTAAATGGTACTATTGCATTGTGCTTCAATTTTTTATAATTTTCAGTATGTAGTAATTGGAAGTACTTGTTATCTGAGTTATTTCTAAGCTGTTGCTGTTTTACTGCCTTAGGAGGAACGACTGAAGAGGCTGGGTCCAGGTGGATTGGATCCTGTTGAAGTCTTTGAATCACTTCCTGATGTGAGTCTATGATTTTATGTGTTCACATTTGTTTAAACGGAGATGGTTTTGCATTTAAGTTTGGAAGAATTTCCATGGGGATTGTGAACATTAACTTTTTGTGTACCAGAGCCTTTTTCAACGTCTTTCAATCAACTTTCTTGTCACTTTTATCTTTTGGGATCGAGTCTTATGCAGCAGAAAAATATTATTGCCTTTGATAGATGCTTACAAGTGTATTATATGCATTATAAATGCACTTGTTTTATATGTTTATTTGATAAATGTGTCATTCAAAGTCAATTAGAAGTAAGCGAATAGAGTGCCACTTCTGAACTCTTGAGCTGTAACCTTCCAGATCAAATGTTGTGATGGTTTCAGAAGTTGAAGGAATGTTTCGAGAAGAAGGATATACAGATGCTTCAGGAAGCAGTCGCACAAATGCCAAAAGAGGAGGCTGAGAATCATATTAAACGCTGTATTGACTCTGGTCTCTGGGTTCCAAATGCCAAGGATGCCGAGGAGAAAGAGAAGGAGGAGGAAGGAGCGGAGGGCAAAGACGAGGGAAGCGATAACGAAACGTATGCAGAAGTGGCCTAATGCATCTTTGTATAATGTGGATCAGCAATTGCTGGTGTCAGATCCTCTGAATTTGTCGCGTTTGCCATCAATGTGTCGTGGATGGTCCGTTGAATTCCGTGACGTGTTGGATATTTAAGGAACTGTTTTCAAATTTGGAAATTTGTTGACGGAACTTGGATGCGGCTAAACTCGTGTTTGCTGGAAGAACATAACAAAATTCTTTGTTCAACAGACCATGCTTGTGTCTGAAACATTTGGTGTTTTGCTCGGCTTGGTTTGAAATATGTCTGCTTACATTCCGAGCCACTCCCCAACTTACTGAAAAATCATCTTTCCTTGGTTCAACTCTGCTTAAAAATGTTTCTACTCTGTTTTTGGATTACTATGGTGCTGTACATAGATCTAGCTTTTCTTTGAAAAATTGCTGCCATATGTTTTTGAACATAATGCATATTTTTTTCTGTATCTGTTCAGTACTTGTGGCTAGAAATACGGTTTGTATCATACCTAGGGACTCCTATTATAAGGACTGTGAACAGGTCCATCACAAATAAAATATCTTATAAGACATCAACTCAATTGATGCATATTGTCATTTGGATAATAGCATAATAATACCTGTACCAATATGTGAAATATTTTTACAATAAATATCGACAGAAGTCTAGTTATGGGCCTAATAGCCAATGTTGATATGTAACAAAGTAAAAGGTTGTAACGCTAAGCAAAGTACTGTTAGTAATTTAGCTGCCACAGGATGTATGCCTGATAAAATTTGTGGATCGAGTTGAGTTTGAGGTTTGGAGAATTTCATGGGAGAGTTAGGCCTCAGCAACAGAAAGGTTACCAGAATGTCTCTGCTCATTCCATTTTGTTTTCTTGCAAAGTGTTGTAGACTCCCGTGATATTGAGAAGATCTGGCCTGGTGAATCTTCTTTTAATGAATAATAATAATATGCATTACAAGGCTTTACATAACTTATTCACTGAACAGAAATTAATGCACTTAGTCCCAAGCAACTGTTGCTAAATCAATGCAAAAACACAAAATCACAAATTCTTTTAGTGCAAAAGCGGTCTTTTCACAAAAATATTTTACCTAATAATATACAAAAGATTATGGTCCATACAACTAAATACAGAATTAAATTTTAAACATTTAACTCACTACACTGTCACAAACAAGTCAGAACTTAGTAAAAAAAAAGGCCAACTGTACTAGTTGGAATGGTTATAGTATTTTGAATACAAAACTTATTCAGAATTCAAAACACGATCTTTTTGAACGACTGTTCAACCTTCAAAACAAGCAACCACCACAACCTTAATTCACAGTTAACTAAAAATTCTAAAAGTTTGGTCAGTTTTGTTCTGCTCAGACTTGTCCAAAAACCACACTCCATAACCAGCACTATACACCCCAAATACATGTCTGTATGCAATTAATATCGGACCAAAGCAGACCGTCTAAAGCAGACTGTATCTACTAAAATCTCCATAAATCACGAACTTCAGTAAATTCCATCTCTTCCACCAGAAAACTATTCAACGTGTGTAGCATCTTTCACCACGGTATTGTTGTAAGCAGAATCATGCTAACCATTGCAAATTGTCAACAGAAACTGCCACACTTATTATGACAATTAAGATCTAAAAATTCACAGCTGTGTAATTCTGAATTTTATAGCAAGCAGATGAACTGATATACGCATCCATTTGCAATATTTTGCTAGTCTCGAGGATATAAGATCTTTGGCTGAACCACAACACAACTCACTAACTATTCCTTAATGACTAACTCAACCCATGTAATCACGAATCACTGCAAATTGAAACCCAGAGATAAGGGCTGAAGATTGACGATAATAAATCATTAAGCCATCAATCGTAGCACAATAGTCTGTCTTAATATAAAGTGTCTAAATGCGTAGCTTTTCAAACACAAATTCAGCTACACTTTATCAGATGTAAGGCATTAAAGGTCGCATTCTGATACGTTTAACATATTGATACATAAGCATACACTACAATTCCCAATAACAGTCAATAGTATCGTTACAACATGAGCATTTACGCCATTAGAAGAACGTATCAAAATTCACATAAATTTGTATGATGTCAATTGACAACTAAGGCTAAATTTAGACATCATGTAGAAATTCGAGTAACAAGTTAATATTAGTAATACATGTTGCATTAATACTAATTTATTTTGAATACTAATGGTTTGCATAACTGCTACTACACGCTGAAGGCTGGCGTAGAACTGGTTCCTCAAAATTCAACATTGTAAACATTCCCAGCTGAGTATAAGCTGGTAAGCTAACAAGCATCTCCTAACAAGATGTCATCCACCGCAAGAATCTGGAATAACCAAAAGACATAACAGCATCAGGGGCTGGCATAATGCTAAAGACATCATAACCACTGCAGCAAGTTGCTGCGTTTGGTCCTTTACAAAGAACACACCGGAATCTTTGTACAGCACACTTACAATAGGTCGCTATATGTATGTATCAGGATATTTATATAGCGCCTTATAAGAACCTCTTGAAGGTGCTATGCAAAGTGGTGTGGTATGTGGGACCCTTAAATAATTCTGCTTTGGAGACAGACCTCATTGAATAAATTGAATTTTTGTAATTTTAAAACTGTACATAATATGTCTTTCAAGTTGTTGTTTCAAGAATAATTAACAAATACTTGCAGTCCCAATTTCTGAGATCAACCAGTTCCAGTGCACTAACATTGAAACGCAACCTATGGTAAGCAATTCTTAGGTCAACTAATGCACACTAATCAATGTCCAGCTGTAATGTTCAACTCTACGACCATGTATTTGATGATTATGTTGACAAAGGCATGTACCAAATGAATGATTACCTTCACTTACTTTACCATTAACTTAACAACCATGCCTCACAGGACAACCTTTGGTACAGGCACGTAATAAATAACATGAATATACCGGCATCTTACTTTACGATAAATGTTTAGCATCACTCCAAATTACTAATGCGTAATACATTTATTTTCAATATCAGATAACTTAAGTATCTTTAATTCTTTATTCATGTATAGCGCTATTTTAATTATCCTTGGCTGTAAATGCACGGAGATAGAGCAATTTACTGATTGCCCGAATAATTGGCCTGATTACGCATACACATATTGGAGACTTCAAATGCCATTGCATTTGTGTGAAAAATCTCACTAAATTAATTAAGTGAAAAATCTGCAGGTTCAAGGCCATACAGTCGCTGTACAAATACATGTGCATTTACTAAAGACACTGGAAAAATTGTCTGAGCATGAAAAACTCTGTAGGCCCTACAGTCTAAAAATGTATATTATATGCCATCATTCAATCTGATCTAAGTAATAACTACAGCATAAAATAAAAACTTGCTTAACTGGAAGCAAATTCATGGTTATGATTTGGGCGAACGATATCAGAAGTATGCAGCAATTGTGAAGAGACTGACCTTATTTTGTCATGGAGGACAGAAACTCTATATCTTAATGCCGTCGATAACCAGACTAAGAGTTTTTGCACTGTCACTGATCTTCTGCACTTCATTTTCACTCAGTTGCTGATTCAAGATTGAAATGATTCCACTTTCTCCAATAACCACCGGTAAACTCAGAAATACGTCCTCACTGATACCGTGAAATCCCTACAAGCAGGAGCATGAAATGTCATAAATGATTTACTTAGCATCTTTATCAAGCAATTATTCAGTTTAAAACTAAATAAAATTAGTTTCAAATACTTGCTTGACTAAGCTTACTATTCATCAGGTGTGTCAATTTCAAAAAAAATGTTTTTAAATTTTATTACCGAAATTTTATACAGGACGAGGGTCGAACCCGCTCAGTCAGTGCACACTGAACGTTACGGGCTGACCGCTCTAACCAATCGGCCATGTGTCAATGTACATGGTTCAGTTTTTTTATTTTGAAACAAAAATTCATCAAAACCAGTCAGTATAATAAGCTTACCAATATTTAATTTGCTAATGAACAGTTGACCTCTACAAAACCCGTGGGGGCCGTAGAGTAATGGTGAAGACATTGGGGTGCAGAGCTGAGAAACTCAGTTCAAGATCCGTATCCCCCATAAGATTGACTAGACCTTCTTTCACACTGCAGTTTTTCAATTCGAAATTAAACGATTATTATTTTTATTATTATTATTATTAACGTATCTGTCGTTAATGTTCTGAATTTTGATACAGTATGCACGGGTACATTATTGTGGTAGGTCACATCCAGATAGTAGTACTAATATGATGTTCCTATTTGAACTCAGATATATACAGGTTGCTGCAAGTCATTTGATAAATTTATTAACCTTCAACCAGAAACCTACGAGTGCACATGTTTAGACATTTATTGGACTTAAAAACCGAAATTAATAAAAATTTAATTCTAATTAGTGAATGGAAATCTTTCGAATATTCATAATCCATTTGCAAGAGCAGGTCCTGAAATGACCTATGCTTCCACTGCTCGGATCTGCTTGTCTTTTGACTATTTCAGTGTCGGCTCTGAACTCAAGACTCACTTGTTTCAACTCACTTACTAACCACAGTTTCACTTCCAATTTTCTTGATCAATCATCATAGCTCAACCCCCGACAGATTACACACTTTTCCATAGCCTTTTTACTTTACACTTGATGCGATCGTTAATTGATGCCTTAAATTTCACAAGAAAAGCAATACAAAGGTCGCTAACATAAGATTAGACTAAACCTTTGCCAGAGTGGAAAGAGTATAGATCATGTGCTGATTCTTCATGATCGCATTACAAAGCGTTGACACCATGATGCCGATGGCCCAGCTCGTGTAACCCTTCAGCTTTATGATTTCGTATGCACTGAAAAAGCAAAAAGTGAAAAACTAAAACTAATGTCTAACACTAGGCTATAATACATGGAGGCGCTTAAAATAGTCTGCCCCGAGTGGATACATCAAAGGTCCCTCAACATTATGACAATGCATTTTAGAACTTGGCATTTCCCACCCATACCAACGCCAAATTCTACTTATTGTGCAACCAATTTACACAGAAGGATTGCACTCAAAGTCATTTAATTGACCAAGCATGCTAACAATGATGAAACTAGAATAAAATTCTGGGATGCCAACCCTTGAAAACAAAATAGCAATCTGGACAACCTATCCCTACATCTTTTTATTACAAATTACAGACTCAACTGTAAAGAGTAAACCTTACATTTCTCACTATCATTACAAGAACACTGTATAACTTATCATTAACAGTATGACTTCACAAACACAACATCCACTCAGTTTGAACACAACAGTTGACTACAATGATGCTTAAAAGATTTTAACCGGGCAAAAACAATGGTTGATCTGTGACAATAAATTATGCTTAAGAATCCGTCAATTCACCTGCTGACAACATCTTTATGAACTTGTTCCCAGTCTTCTGGATCTTCGGGTGTTCCAATTTTGTTATTGACATCCCGCAGTCGCGTTCCAGCAACATTCACACTGCTCCAGACAGCAACTGCAAAAAAACACTGGCTGCGTGAATTTCAAAACTGTTTTCTAATCTGACGGACTTTATTCACAAATCGTCAACATTATCACTCTTCACATAACATACAACTCAAATAATTGATCAAATGATTCAGACAAACTATGCCACTGTCTAACTGTAAATCCAATTACCACTGAGCCAAGCTGGACATTCTGGAATTAAATGAATATTGTCTTGCATTGTATCATCACTCATACCACTGCTGTCTCCATGTTCCCCGATGATGTAACCATGGCAACTCTGTGGAGCGATCTTCAGTCGTTCACTGATGAGAAAGCGGAAACGAGAAGAGTCGAGCATCGTGCCACTCCCTATGACTCTGTTCCTCGGCAGTCCACTCAACTTCCAGGCCACGTATGTTAGGACGTCAACTGCAGGCAACCAGCTTATCATATCATCATCTTGCTTACATTTTTTTAACACAACAATACAAGTACAAGACATCAATAAATGACAATAAGCAATGTCGAGTAAAGTTCAACTAAATGAACTACATAAAACTCATTCATTCAATCATACAATGCCTCTTCAACGCATCTATTCAGGAGAACCTTATTTCTAAGTGTTGAAAAGGTGTACATGGGGTCCATAGTCCAAAAATGATGTAAGTGTAAATGTCTGAATATAAGAACATAAGTGAATTGAAAATAATAATGTAACCCACCTGGATTTGACACAATCACCAAAATGGCATCAGGACTGTATTTGACAAGCTGAGGAATCATGCCTGCAAAAATTGAAAACCAATGTCTTTTATTTCGGTACAAAATCATTGTGCTAAAATTGAACACATGCTTCGTATAAAACAGATTTTCATACAACACTGTTGGGTACAACCTCTTTAGAAGATTAATTCATAATCTAACACAAGTAAAGAACAAGCTATTCTAAGTGTGGTCAAGTCTTGCCACTGTTCATTATAGCTACCACATCATATCAGGACTCAACACTGCAGTCAGTTCTAAATGTGGCAGCCAAATTAATTGCATGCTTAAAACGCTACTTCACATTTCTACATTGATTTCTGAACAACAGCACTGGGTTCTTTTCTGTGCAATAAATTCAAAATCCTAATTCTAGTCTTCAAAGCACAACGGAGTCTTGCCAAAAAAATGTCGTTGATTTAATATTCCAGCTTCGGTCACCCTCCTCTCATCATCCATATCGCTTTTCAAACAGACTAGATCTTCTAGTTCCTCATACTAGAACAGCTATGGCTCACTCCTGGTCCTTTGCCTAATTGTTTCCTCTCCATCTACTTGCTCTCAAACTCAAACCTTGTAATGCACCTCTCCTAATTCCTCCAGGTTCATTCCAATTCCTTCGTGTATTCAGTTCATCCATTTTTTTTCTTTGGTCGGCTGGTTGCCCCTGTTTTTTCTTTCCTTCTCCGCACGCCAACATCATTTCCTTTTCTAATCCATCTGATCGCATGACATGTCCGGTCCGAAGAGCCTCAGCTTCCTTCTCATCGCTGTTTGTTGCAGCGACTCATCATTTTCAACTCCAATCTTCATGTGCACCCTTTTGTTTGTCTTTTTCTCCATCCACAATATTCTCTGCATCTTCCTCCACATCCACATTTTGCATGCGTTAATCTTTTTCTTCATTTTCTTTGTCATTGTCCACGTCTCGCAGCCATATAGTACTGTAGGAAAGATCATTGCCCTCACTAGCCTTTTTTTACAACACAATAACCAGCAATTCAAACTGTAATTCAGTGTAGCCCAACAAAACAGCAGACAGTTATATAAACTACATAAACTAAAGTTTTGTGAGCACGCTGATCTATAACAACGTGTACTATTAGAGAATATACAATTATAATGGAACTAAACTGACCTACATATGTGCCAATCAGCATAAAACAGGGACAAGAGGTAATTAAATGTAAGCAGGCCTACTGATTTCATCTGATGCAAAAATGCAGAAATTTCAAATGAATTACTTGATCTATATTAATGTGACCAAACCACTCATTAAGCATTAACAGCAAATGACATTTCTTGTCTTACCACGAAATATTTCAACATTTCTCTGGACAAGATCCAGTCGAGACTCTCCTTCCTTCTGGCGTGCTCCAGCAGTCACAACACAGATCTTGGATCCCTTGGACACTTCATAATCTATCACAAGCGAAAAACAAATTAATATCTTAATTAAAGACAATGTAATTGAGTAAGTAAATGATAATCAATACAGATGTACAAGTTCAAAGTAGTGAGACGGTAAAATTTGGGTATATTTGACAACACACATCATACTTAATATCGCTACTACAACTGTCACGCTGTGCAAAGCCCTATATTGCCATTTCTTTCCCAACTTCAACACTTTAAACTCCTATAGGTTAGAGTGCTATGTCTGTATAACCCGAAAAGTGCCTTGTGCAGATACTATGTAGGAACCTCGATCAAGTTCTTTGCACTCAGTTGCTCTGCGCCATCAATGTTCTGCTGCACGGTTCTGCTGCATGGTTCTTCAGTTTTTTATCATATACAATTGTATAGTGTTGTGTGAAATCTATTCTGCCTAGGCTGCTTACCTACTTTATTTAATGGGGCAAACAGCAGCTGGCCGAGTGCTTGTTCCTACTAAACAAAAAAACAAAAAACTGTGGTTTCTGTACCTTTTGCCCACTGGTCCTCTCTACCTATTGGATTAGCTACAGTCAGAAACCTTGAGAAAAGTTTTAATGACAGGACCAGATATGATATGGATCATGAGGAGGCAAAACAGAAGGCAGAGATTGGACATGTTTCAGTGGGGTACCTGTGCTGGCCTGAACTTTGACGGTACGAAGGAAAGCTTGGCCATGCTGAAGGTCCATCATCTCTCCCCTCAATTTTGCTTCAACCATATCAATCAGAGCCAACTCAGACACGATACCCTAGGAAGAGATATCACACATTTCACAGTGCAATGCATTGTTTAAAAGCAATGTACTGGCAGTTTAAGTCATTCAAAGATAACATCTCATTGTCAGAGGTTCATAAAACCACAAAGGGTTAAAAGATATTTAGCTTGCCATTCACACATTCCATTTAGTCTCTCTCATGCCTCTAAGTTAAGTTATGTAAATTGCTGATCTCTGTCTTTCTCTCTGTACCGCCTCAATTCTGCCAATTTGTGGTAATGGGTGCAAATCACATAGCAACTTATGAATGAATAAATAACAAAGATTGTGTAAATTTATCTAAACCGCATTGAAAACAAAGACACTGGAGATTTATTAGCAAATTGCAATCAAAAATTCCAAATTTCTAGAGTGCCACTTGAAAATCAAGCACAGGGCACCAGCTTATTCACAAGCCCAGTTATTATCAACAAAATACAATGAGGAAGAATGAAATAAACGCAGGAGTAGATGGTCTTGAAGGAGCGCTATATAAACTGTTGTAATAATAATAGTCATAATAATAAAAAGATTATGCTTAGAAGAAACCAAATTACAATACATTTGGTCAGAGTTAGTTGTCATAGCAACCCACCTGAGTTACCATGGCAAATGCAGCAGCCATGCCAACTTGACCTGTTCCCACAACGGTGACCTTGGCACTGCCTTGGTGATGTTCCTCAGAGACATAGGACAACAAAGTGTCCACCAAATTTGATGCCGCCATTTTGCGACCTACAGTACCTAATAAACAAATTGAAGAAAACTCAAAGTAAAACCGCATTCTGAACCAGGCTGAATGAGGCTATTTTTATCAATCAAATTATATATATAGTCGGAAACCAGTTTATATTCTACCCTATATCTCTGGGTTTCTCTTTTTCTCTTGTAACTATGCTACCACATCATCTGGTGAATAAAAGATTTATTATTAGGATGCTACTTAAAAGTATGAATAGCTTACTTATATGATATAAGTATTAATTGAACTTTTCTACTACTAAGCTTTTATTATATGTACCATGCATGTTAATTGTTTGTTTGTATATGCTGTGCAATTGCAGGCATTATTAAAGTAAATACTTACTTACTTACTTATTTACTTACTTATAAGACCACTTACATGAAATGGGTAAGACCAGGTAGCAAGTATTTCGCTGAAATAATCAAACTTACCACTGACAAACTGGTTGAACTTTTTGATAGAACATCTGGAGATAAATTGAGAGTTGTTTTTGTGTGGGAGAACATGGCTCGGTGCTCAAGGTCTTAATTGGCGAATGGAGGAGATGGGATGTAGTGGATGCAAGAGATGGCTGAGGACATGCTTGCGGGCTTCACGATATGGAGTTCCAAGATCAATTTGTAATCGACTATGTTGGCAAGTTCTGAAGCTCTTAGGAGTTTTTCCAGGCGTTCTTTATTGGAGGCTAGGGTAAAACTCCATCAGGACTTGAAGGTACAGAGACACTTACCAATGGGAGTGGCTTTGGTTATGTTATGGATGGAAGCGGTAGAAAAACCACAGACTTTGAGTCTTATGATAGCATAAAAAGAGGATGAACAAGTTGATGTGAGGTAATCTATGTGGGTTGTCAGAGTGAGGTCGTACTAGTCAATGGAAGGGAAGGAGAGGTGGTGTAGAAGGTGGAAAATGAGCATTGTGTTAGATCTAATTAAGCTATCTAAGGTGAGGTTGTTAGCAGAAGCCCAGGTTTAGGTTAAAAGCACTTCAAATGGGATAGTTTATGAGCTGGAGAAGATCCGGCACAAATTGTCATCTGCGAATTTGAATACGAAATTAATGAGCTGAAAGAGGTGTAGGTCTGACGCAGTGATGGATTAAGTTTTTTGGTTCCAAGACAGAGCCTTAAACTATTGTTTCATCTGAACTATTCTCATTGTGAGGAGAGACTTCTGTGAAGTGCGAGCGTTCAAGCTCTTACAGGTCTGGTCAGGGATTCATGTGGTTCGACCCCGTTGGAGGCAGTTAGGGTTAGGTTAGGCGTCGTTAAGGTCGGTTAGGGTCAGGGTCGTGTTTAGACATTTTGCGAAGAACCTTCGGCCGCATAAATAAATTTTCCGCGCGTCGAGGGGCTTGTTAAAAACATCTACATTTTGTACTGTGCGTCGTGACGGTTAGGGTAAGGTTAGGTGTCGTGAGGGTCGTTTATGGTCAGGGCCATTTTTAGACGGGAACTTGCGTTGAGAGATATAATAATGAAACTGCTAATCAAGAGTTGAGATTTTGTCAAAATAATATTACAAGCTTGATCATTGGACTTGACACGATTTGCATAGGCGAGTTTATCCCTAGCAGCAGGATATCAAACAGTGACAACGATTTAACAAACCACAAACATCTTTCTGTAATCAGCGCCATCATCTATTATTATTATTTATATTATAATCACCTGCGACGAATAAGCAACAAGCCACCTTCACCTCAAGGACCAATGACAAATTGCCTTCACCTTGACCCGGCAGACAGCCTTGACCCCAAGAATTCTACATAGAGCAACGAAGAGTCGAAGACCAGTGGTGACTGGTGATAAAACAAGACATCCGGTTGTTTCCTTCTCTGCTTCCATTTGAATGCCAAACATTAAACAGGATATTCAATTTTTACACTTCAGAGGCGATTTTTTAAAATTCAGCAAATGTAATTATTCGTCAATTTTTTTCATAAATACAGAAAAAACTGAATGCATTTGTTCATTAATTCATTAATTCATTCTGAGCATTTACACAACGCTCACTCTGCACTTGTCTGAACGACTTGAACGATGTTTAAAATTCACCTTCATGAACGATGTTTAAAATTCACCTTCGTGAACGATGTTTTAAATTCACCTTCATATTACTGATGCTCGTTGGCTCAGACTAGTTTGTGACGGATCATTCGTGCATTTGTAATCCACATTCGGTTGTCTTTCTGTGGCTTTTAGCTATGGTTAAACTTGTCACTGGTTTAGGTCAGCGATTAATTGTATCGTATCTGATGATTTATACAGCGCATGACAGCCCAGAAGAAATAAGCCTTAAGGCAACCTATGGATAAGGGTGGGAGTCCAATTAAAAGCTTTATACGGATTATGGGGTAGGTCATTCCACAGACAAAGGCCTACGATGGCAAAGGCACGGTGTTGAGCTGTGGCAGCCTTGCCAGTGGAACCAGAAGATCAAGTCGCTCCACAGGCCGGAGAGGGCGGGAGGAGACAGTATACAGAGGTCTTCGCTAGTGATGCATAAAGCTTTGCGCACGTCCAAAGTGCTAGTTGTGTTTCCTGTATAGCTTAACTGGCTTTTTAAAACTGGCTCAACAGACTACTTTCAAAGGGACAGTGTGAACACAACCAGAAATCTTTCTTCACTGAGTTCTTGCATTTTTGCATAGTGGTCCACCAGACTGCTACATAAATAAGTAAGTTAGTTATGATTGCCATACCGGCGAAAATCTGTGCCTGGCGCAGTTATCAGAGCATTGAATGGTTAAATAGTTGCAGACTTTATGTGGCTAAATCATTGAGAGATCTGGAACTTGTGAAGCTTTTTTGGGAGAAAAATTAACCACCAAAGAGCAAAAACCAGATTGCTATCAGCCTATTGTTGACATGCTTTTATTGTCACAAGAAATCACATGATTCTTCTTTACAGAATATTCGATTTTGCACAGAAAATATAAAGCTTACAAAACACCACAAAAATCATATAAAAAGTACCAAGACTGCCCCATCCTTGCATTTTTAGCAATACTCTTCATGTCGATTCATTAACCCTTTAACAACCAGACAGATTGGTTTCACATGCATATTAGTACACACTGGTCATTATAGTGTTAAATAATGTCGCTCCAAGTATCTTGATTCTTCATCTTGAAATGCAGCAAGTTAATCTAAAGCCGACATATACTATTATTCATAGATAGTGCCTGAATGCACAGACATTAAGCGATACTTATAACTCAACATGAAAATTTATACAATGACAAAACATGTGGAGCAAAGTACATACTGGTAATAAAGTGCATGCAACTTCTCCAATAGCATTTATAGCATTAAGGAGGAAATCGATGCACAACCGAAGGATTAACGGACTGTGAGATTACATCTTCAAACACTGTTTTGCAAAAATGTAGAGAGAATAGACCTCTGCTAATGACAATTCCAGCGAGATTTGTGATTTTCTTGTGTAAATTATTCGCTTGTGCCCAAGTTGTGGGCTTCAGATAATTTGTTATAGGAGACCATATTTTAAAACTACCAAAATCAAGAACATTAAAATTGCATAATAATGGAACATTGAATGTGCAATGAAAATAATTAAAGCAAATTTAATCAACAAATGCCACACTTATTTATAACTTTTGAAAAGCTTAACTATAGTTCAGTTCAAAGGGCCAAGTTCAAACCTGTTGGAGTATGTATGTATGTAAGTATGCACGCATGTATGTATGTATGTATGTATGTTATGTAATGTATCTATGTATGTATGTATGCATGCATGTATGTATGTCTGCACGCATGCATGTATGTATGTTATGTAATGTATCTATGTATGTATGTATACATGTATGTATGTATGTGTGTATGTATGTATGTATGTATGTATGTATGTATGTATGCATGTGTGTATGTAAGTGTGTATGCATGTATGTATGTATGTATGTATGTATGTATGTCTTTTGTATCATGCACTTTATGGCAATAAATATGAATTATTAAACCACGTCAGGAGGGGCACAAATAAAAATGCTCTGCATTACACACGATGTGCTCTAAAGACTCAGCTGCTCTGCCCCATGTATATATGTGTGTATGTGTGCAAATGCATGTATATGTATGTGAAGGTCTGTGTGTGTGTGTGTGTCTGTGTGTTTTCATTGCATGTGAACATTTCTACAAGTAGCACCTTTTAAGAACCTTCAAAAACCCAAAATTCTGAGGGGACCCAAGCTTTCCATTATGCTATAGGTTAATTTATCTAAAGATCTTTATCCGTTTAAGTTCAACAAGCGTATTGAGCAATTCCAACATACGTTAAACCTCTTGCACAGGTTACACAAAAAGAAGCTACAACAATGATTTTTTCAGCAAAACATTGTAACATATCAAGTATTCCACTCAGATCTCTGCTTCCAGTGATACAAACAACTTATTCCACTTCATCAGTAAAATTTCCCTGGCATACATTTAGAGGAAAACATATATAGGCCTACAATTAAAATGTTAAAAACCGGTAATCGTCGCATTGACCTAAAAGGTCCTATATACATATTCAGATCTCATTCACATGAACACTAAATATCCATTATACATCCATCAGTCATCATTAGTGAGCAATAATTGCAGTTTACATTATGTAAATACATTCGGAACAATAGCTTCTAACCCGGAACACAAAACGCAAGTCTGCAAGCTTAAACAAATTCCAATGTTTACCTTTAAAATAATACTAATATATCAATTCAGTTAAATCCATAACAATTCGCAGGAAGTCTTAGAAACTATATGTACACAGCATCTTAGGAAATAACAACAGATAATTCTTGTCAACAAACATTCTTAAAAAGTCTTCTCCATATTAAAAATTTATAATTTTAATACGATATGATAATGATTTCCTCACGTACTTAACAACTGGTTTTTCATAAACAGGTGAAACCAGGTATAATAAGCAAACTGCTTAAACTTGAGGCAATCACTTTATCTCCACTAACAAATTTCATATTTTTTTGATTGAATATTCTATCGATGCATGGATTAAAAACAATATCAGCAACGTAGTTGCTTATCTCAATACCTTCATAATGTCAATCAATGGTACAACACAGTATGCACTGAGTACTTGCTCATTGTTTCTACTCAGGAAGTCACCTTGTATGACGAACACAATCAGGCATTGAAACAATCTATGATGCACTGCACTGACAAAAAAGCTTAGATAATACAATTTACACCTTTATACTGTCAGTTTTGATTTAAGAAATTTGATTGAAATTTCTATTCTAATTCAGTTGAAAAGGTCTACAATAATTGGGCAGGTTTCACAATATATGCACATTGTATAACTGGTATAAGCAAGTCACAGTTAAAGGTTTTTCACTTTTGGCACGTACAGTAAGACAAGAGGATTTCACGACAAAAAGTGTAAATACATCAGATAAAATAAGTAGTCAAAATACTACATCTAAATTTTAGATCACATACCTATTTTGATTTGGCTCAGGTGTTAAACAGGTAACTTTAGGCTGAACACAACTACCACACATGAGCAAAGTACATGCTAGGCCTTCTCAAAATGCTACAGATGGACGAAGAAGGGGATTAATTATTAAGTATTTTAAAGTAAATGCATTCTCCCAAAAGTAGGTTGCAGCTAAATTAGAATGGGTATCCCGTTCCAAAATGCATGTCCAGTATCAATATAGGCCTATATACAGATACAAATACTGCCAGCAGATTACTTGAGAATGATTCATCACGTATATACCACTTCAATATAAAATAACAGAAAGGAAAAAATCTGTTATCTGCTATATACAAAAAAATAAGCTGAACAGAAAATGAGAGAAACAAAAAAAACAGCAGCAATCGAAGAAAAACAAGGTATCTATGATTGTAATATTCATAATCTATGATATTATAAGCTTACCCTTAATAGTAACTATTATTTCATACCTGAAGGAAAAATCACAAAGTTCAACTCTAATACAAGAAGAATTAAAAGGACATATAATATGAATTTTACTCCACAGAAGCAATTTTTACTGTGTGTTATCATTATGATTCAAGTTATGAACTCTCATTAGTGAGAAAACGGACAAGTTTTAATTTAAGTTAATACCAATATATTATTGTTAGTATTATTTAGATGTCAAAAGTAATTAAAACCTTCATTTAAAATGTTGAATGATAGCACGATTAACTTTGATGCTGGTTAGAAAACAGATTTGATCATAACTAGCATCTTGTGTAGATTTATTTAAATCTAAAGCTATAACTCATAAACGAACACAAAGTTTTAAAGTTGGCTAAAAATGAAAAGGTAAAGCAAGTATAAGAGCCTGATACATCATGGGCATGTACTCACAAGAAATAGATACAGATCAAAAGTGAGAAACAATTTGAAATGAATTCTGAAAACCAATCAAAATATTTAGCTAAAATAAGAATTACTTGCAAATTTAAAGGTCTAAAAACATTCAGAAATAAAAGAGAATTCTCATCTCACACCAGAAACTCTTATCCAATAGAAGCCATTTCTAACAATCAAAGATCGTCATGGGCCATTCTTCTTGCTGCCAACTCCACCAAATCTCGATCATCCGCGACAGCGAACTCATCGAGAACGTTGATAGCTCTTCGTCTGATTGTCTCCAGTTCCAAATCGCTGAGAATGAGGTCCTGACCCCTTGCTCTCTTCAACTCCGTCTCAAGGATGATTTCGTTTGTTACAACTGCCTCACGTCTCATCTGTTCCTTCAGTTTCCCTGGAACGTCTGGGATCAGGTATGCGATCATTCCAATTAGAAAGATGACTACGTTCTTCAAGAAACATACACACAACACAATTATTATTATCAGCAAAATCTGTTTAATTTTTTCAATTACTTATCCCTAAAGAAAATTAGTCTGCTATCTGTTGACCCGATTACAGCCTTCTGTTGCAGCAGATGACATGTACATTTGACATTGTCACAACAAAAGTTGCTAATTAATAATAATAATAATAATAGAAGTAGTAGTAGTGTAAGCTAGCATATCATAAACATATATTAAAAACAGTAATGTTAACTTATATGTACATATTGCAGCGTACTAATGTTACAACATAGAAGGTCACTCATCAAAGTAATAAATGAGCTGAATATGACTTTAGTTAATGCCAGAGGTGTGACAAGGTTTTGAAAAGTGGGGGGCATAATTTCTAAAATACTGCACGAAGCGCAAAAATTTTTTTTGGCTCTCCACTTTGCCTCCCCAAAACTTTGAAAAATGGGGGGGAACAAATTATGTTAACAATAGTCATCTTAAAAACCATTGAAGATACATAAAAAAGAACCGATTTGGGGAGTACATGGGGGGGGCACTGAGCACTAAAACTGGGGGGCTTTGCCCCCCCCAGGGGCGGTGCCCCTCCTGCCCCCGCTTGTTACACCCCTGGTTAATGCCAGTCTGTACAGTACAAACTAACCTATGCGAGGTGCTAAATAAATAGACTGATACATACTAACATATATCTATTACATACAACATATTCCATCATGGGGCAACCAAGCATGGTTGGGCTTTGCTCGCCAGCAGGATAAAAGCAGGCTCCAATCCATCATTGGTAGGATGACCCGAGTTGGGTACATACATGTAACCGCCGACAGCCCAGGCTTCAACCAGCAGTACCTACACTTTACATTCACAGTTAAATGACAGAGACTTGAACTTTACTGAAAACTATAAGGAAAACATTTATAGGAAGAATACCAAACTTGTACTGAAATTGATTTTGTACTTATCTTACGATGTATGTACACTCGAGTGTGGGGCTATTCTGCAGCCGGTCTAATAAACAATATGTTTACTTGTTTACTATTTACAAGTACTGTTGTATATATGTACAATACATACCTCAAACACAACAACAAAGATGAACTGTACAGCAACCACGTGCCAGTACTGTGTCGTGTATTCGTATCGATTCTCTGACCATGGAGGCTCACGGTAGTCTGAATATCTGAAATAATTATCCAGGTAGTACATGACTAAGTATTTTTTATTCACTGCATGACCCATTGGTTGGGCCCTTCACTTGTTAATGAGCTCATCAGTCGTAAATCATCATCTAGCCCCTGAGGTTTGTTTGCGTACCAATGACATTTCTGTTTCTTATTGACCTAACCATAACTGTTAACGAAAGTCAGCTCTTTTCTTCGCTACATATAAATGGAGCTTAAATAAGTGACTGGATAAATAAAAATGAATTAAAATTTTGAAAGTTGAGAAGTTTAGATTGTGACATTTTAACTATTACATAGTGTAATTTCTCTAAGCAACATGACATCTTTACACAAAATTACAACATAATGTTCAGCATATTGTAACATGGAACAACATGGGTTAATGAGGAAATTTTAATTCACAAGACCTCACTGTGCTCAAGCCACATTAATCAAAAATTTCTAATTTAAAAATGTAATTGATTTGACTTCTTCTTGAAACATAAGCATATATTAAAACGAATCAATGCTACAGCACATCATCACCCAAAAAAATTACACTAGAAACGACCATAGACTTAGCTAACAGTCAACAGGAGGCAGAACAGCTAGACATAAAAATATTTGACAGCTAGATAGAAATGGCACACTGAAGTATTTCATTAGGACAGAAGTCAATTACTTGATGATCTATTGGGCTTCTAGTTAGTACAAAAGACCATAATTTCTTAGGCACTTTTGAGGGATTATAATATGCAATATATAAATAAGCATTTAAACATAAATACATACCTGCAATACTTTGTGTCGTTGAATCGTCCTGCAGCGTTTGGTTTCCAAGAGAAATTGTCGACATCAAAGTAGGACAGACTTTGGTTGACAAACCCATTAAGGGAACCAGTGGGGCTGTAAACCGCTTTGTATAACTCTCTGTGGATGAAGCTTGAAGTGAAGGCTATGATCAATGCCTACAACATGATCGAATAGAATGATCGAAGTGATAAAAAGTAGATGTTGTAAATTCCTGAAAGTGTCACACTGATAAACGATCTAAGTAAGAACCAAATTCAAAGCCCACAAACAGGATCACACTGGACAGTACTTGACAAAAGTGCAAATCACTTGATAAAAGCAGATAGCACTTGATAAAAGATAACTCCATTAATTTGGCACAAGAACGCTACACCCCGCTGCAACAAACTCTGTCATTACTAAGAAGTTAGTATAACACATGAAATAAAAATATGTTAAATGCTAATTAAAACTAAAAACTCCATGTAAAACAAACAACAGCCCAAATATGCTGTAAACTTGTTTTAACATTATTATTGGAGTCACATAATGTACCATGTCATAATTAGGTTGTGACATTACTTGTAAAATTATAAAATCAAATATTTTATAATGCCACTACAGAACAATCAGACTGACAATCCAAAATCAAGCTCAATGGAAGTTCTTTTCAATTGCCAACAAAAAGCACCAAAGAAACACCAAGGAGTTCAAATTGTAGGCTTGCTAAGCAACGTATTCTTGAAGCATGGACAAAACCCACAGAAAAGCTTCTTGCAGTGTTGCATAGAGATCAAATTTTAAAGGTCATTAAAGTTGTAATTCTTCTTCTGACTGAGTTGTATTAGAATTTGTATGATTCTAAAATACATTATAATGAGTTTACAGTTCACTGATAAAACACATCAGATGAGCTCTTACATTTGTTACGATGGCAAAGCGTGACAATCCACAGAGAATGCTGTACCAAATCCCTACAAAACGTAAAGACTCACATCAGCTCAAAATGCACGGAAAAAGCAACTGATATCAGAATATACTATTGAGCAGCACAAGCTTTATTTGGGAGAACATTTGGTCTAAAATCCAATGTTTGTGAGTTTGAGTCTGTAGAGTGGATTCCAAGTAATGACCCTGGGATACAATGTTGGTACACACTTGACTCGCACATCAGATTCAAATGTATTTGACCCTGGCAATCTCGTTTGAGAGGTGGGGGGGCACCCAATGAGAGGGGTAGGAAATGTGGGGGACACACGCTTAAAAGGTGGGAGGGGACTTGTCCACCTCGACCCAATCTGGGTTGCTGCCTCTGACTTGACCTTGCATGGACAATAAATGGAGCAAAGAAAGTAAGGAGACAAAGAAACTGTAAGCGGTTGAGTGCACGCTTTGCAAGCGAAGTGCATGGGTTTGAATCCCACCTCAATTATCAACGAGTGCAACAGAAGAGATATCCTGAAGAAGAATCTTTGCTAACATCTAACTGTTCTGTGTCATCAGCCAATGATGTTCAGCATCACAGATTAATGGCAAAAGCCCAAGCATCCAATAAATCCAAACCAACGACGAACTGCATCAATTACGACAAACTGATCAGAATTTTCACTTTAAAGCAACTGCAAATATCTATGTATTTGATGCATTAAAATAATTATCAATGTATTAGTATCACCACAAAGGTTATAAAATTAGACAAAAGGCATGTATAATGAGTGAAGTGAAAAATGACAAAATATGTACAAGATCCAAGAAGAAAGTTAAGAACTATGGGGAATTTGTTATTCGTTTGGAAAATGCGCAGTATAATTTGGTATTCATCGTAATGTATCACAATGTTTGTGCTTCAAGTAAAGGATTCTTTATGCAAAGCCCCATACCTCAAAGGACAGCCACTGACAAAGGTATGATATATCTGAGGAATCACCTTACCAACCGGGTAATGAAAATAAGATAAGCCTTCACAACACCTAATATGAAGCGAGCAATTAACCCTTTTCCTGTGATGAACGTACATATACATTCTAAATCAAGCTATTTCCATATAAATTCCACAGGAAAGGGGTTAAGGTACCCTGTAACCGATGAGCAATGTAATGTTAGCTCAAGTACAGCTAATGAAATATATTTGATTTGATTGATTTGACTGATTGATTGATTGTACTTGTAGTAAGACCGAAGGTCAGCACAATTCTCTCACCGATAGTTGCTGCTGGTGCTGCCATCTCTCGTCGATATTGCGTCACAAATTTGTTTGCGTCTGCTCGTAGTTCAATCATGTTGTTGAGGAGAGCAAAAAATGGAGCGAGTGGAAAAGCAGCCACAAACAGTGTTACAAATCCATACTGAATCACTAGAAAACAACAATCATCACTTGCTATTCACCATATAATGCCTGCTATAAATCCTGAAATTGTACCTCATAAATAGCTAGTCACATGATTACCACAAGACTTAGACTAAGGCTCACTTCAAATCTTGCAGGCAGATCATAAAATACTAAATTTACCAGTGGCATATATAGTGCAATCGTAATGGTAATTCTAACTATAACATAACACTTTGGAAAAGCTTCTCAAAGGAGCCAAATGTTATTAATAACAGCATGCTTGAGCAACACTGGAAGTCATGATGTAAAGGGTTTTTCCATACATACAGAGATAGGGCCTACATAAATATATGCATGCAAACATAATTGATATGGTATTAAGTGTTCACATACATGCAAAAAGTTTTGATTACATTACACTTGATTACAAAGATTCATATTTAATATATGCATGCAAACATAATTAATATAGTGTGAAGCATACTTACTGGATTTCAAATGGACAGCTCTAATAACTTTTGATTATGGACTGTGGTTTCAATTCATTGTTTACCCCGATCAATGACTAGTGCAGTATGAACAGTGCTATATAGAAGTCCTTAGAACAGATCAAGAGAACAAAGAGAACAAGTCAACTCTGAACCCTTGGTTGGTAGCACAGCATACAGTAACAGAAGAAATCTTTCAAACAATTGAAAATAGATTGATTTAGCAAATTTAGAGAGAATTTACTCATTTCTAGGTATTCGTTGAATAGCCCCATTGGACCCAACTCCTCCAAAGTGAAGTCCTTAACCCACGGTTTGACATCTAGCTTCAGATTCTCGTCCACTTTGCTACATTTCTTCTTCAGCCAGCGTTTGATACGACTGTGTACGATAAACCAAAGTCATTCATTTTATTATGACATAATATAATTTAATAACTTGTATAACACTGTAATCATAAGCAACAAGGTAGCAATTTAAGATCACTATAAAAGAACATGAGCTGAAGCTGAAGCAGCCATTTCAAATTCACATGTTGTAGAATTCATACGACTAACATTTGGACTTTGATTCAAACCCTTTAATTTTCACACATCTAGAGTGCGCATGTGTGTGTGGGTGTGCCTGCTATTGGTAAATCTCCAATCACTTGTTGTCAATGACCTAGACTTTTTAATGAACTCTAATACCATTTAGGTCAGCCAGCTCATTTATCAATTAGGAGAACATAGAAAGCACTATACTAAATGTGTGAATAATCTAATCATGATTTGATTAGATCAGATGATTAGATGATCTCAAATGGCTTCAAATGCTCTACATCATTGACCGAATGCACAAATCGATGTGTATAGACACAGAAGTCAGAGAAGAGCATTCGTTCTCAATTCACTAAACTATAAACAATTAGGGTGTGCAGAGGAGGAATGACATACGGTAGATAAATCTCCATAAGGTTGTTCTGGATGAGTTGCTTCCCAACGAATATAATTGCCAGCTGAATACAGAGTTCTGTTAGGCAGCTGCCCTGGCACTGCAGAAGAAAACAGGCAAGGAATGACAATCGCTCACGACATCATACGTTTACTAATAGCCTAAGCATCGCATAAGACATACTGGCATACAACCATGCAACATACAGGCATATAGCCATGCAACACACAGGTATACAACCATGCAACACACAGGGGCAACACACAGGTATACAATCATGCAACATGCAGGCATACAACCATGCAACACACAGGTATACAACTGTACAACACACAGGTATATAACCATGTGACACACAGGTATACAACCAGGCAACACACAGGTACATCACATTATCCATGGTTATCCATGCGATGGACAGATATATAAGTATATAACCATGTAACACACGGGTAAACAACCAGGCAACACACAGCTATACAATCACGCAAGACACACACATCTCGGTGGAAGTCATCTGTCCTACAGTCATGTAGAACAACGAAAGCCAGACAGTTCTGACAGTTTGCACTCACACTCTATTTCATCTATTGAGAAAAAAATATTTAATTGTATGTAGTTCTATAAACATTTTATTTTCATGGTCGTCACCAATTGCTATAAAAAGTGTTGCATCATTTATATTATCAATAGGGAAACAATGAATTGGACTTTTAGACCGACCTCCTCCTGTCTGGCACTGATGAATGTCACTGGGTTGGCAGGACTTCCAACAAACCTAAAAAAATCATCATGATCAGGTTGTAGAACCACGGAAACACATCTTACATTATTGAGCACATTACTGGTGGGTTAGTGACAATGGTTGGAGTATTGGTCTCATGCACCTCAGTGTGTGAGGCTACTAGTTTGCCTCCCAATGGTCGCTCATATCAGGATTTGAATCTCAGGCTAGCACAGTCCATGCACGGGGACCTTAACTGGTGTGGTGGCAATTCAAATGAGCAATGGTGTTAAGAAATCTCATTGAAAAATAGGCGGGGTCGAGGTCATATGGTCACTATACAGAGCGTGTACATATGGTCAATATACAGAGCGTGTACATTTACATAAACTTAAACTGTTACTCTAACAGAAAGCAAGTAAGCATACATCTTAAAATTTTTCCTCATTGTTCCACCTTCAAAATTAATCCAGAAAATTCCATGAACAACTCTCAACTCTTCTTACTGGGTGAATACTTGCTTTAAATGTAAATTATTTTTAATCCAATGGCAAAGAATGCATTCAACGATTTCCACTTGCCTTCCTTTGAAGAATGCAATGTAGAAGAGTGAGGAATAGTAGTTGACAAACTGGAAGATGTAAAACTTCAGTGTGACGCTGTTATCATATTCCGATTGAGTACGTAAGCACTCCCAGTCTGTCAGCACCATCGCCAGTTTTGAGTAAAACTACAACAGGAAAATCAGTCAAAGCAACAAAACCATTGACACAGCAATAAAATCATTTATGTATTAATGATCAAATGTGGTATTTTTGTACCTAAGGACCACTACTATTACTATCATTACTTCCAATAGTATTTGCAGCAGCAATAGATGTAGTTGTTGTCACTCTATTGATTAACAAAAACTTACATTTTTACACACAATGAATTTCACATCATTATGTAGAGTTCCCCTACTACAAAGAAATGCTGTACTGATTGAAATAATCTAGATAACATTGGTATTAGATGAATGTAAGTCTAGACTGCATGTCATGGTGTATGGTGATGCCAACTGGCAAATAATATAAGAGAACAAAAAAGCTGTTTTCAGAAGTCAGTATACAGGTTTGAGTAAAGTTCAGACAATTCGGGACTACGTATAACAACAGTCACATATTATAAAAGATATAATTAATATTCAATGGGAAGCAACATTCATGGCTTTTTGCTATTTGGAAGAAAATCATTAATTTTGGTCTGCATCACTTAACCATCTGCAACAGTCACTGACAGGCCTTAAGTGACACCAGTAAAACTTCCCATTCATGTTACAGAAACATATTGGGTGAGCAATCAGCCTACTTCCCTTACAAAATTCAGGATCAAAATTATGACGAGATTGATGAGGGCTGCCGTGATAGTAACAAAGAGCTTGGCATTCTGGTAGACCATTGGATCATCAATAGCATAGAGCGCAGCAAGGACAGAAATTCGGTAGAAAACGACACCGATTATCGCTCCAATTGCAATCAGCACCTAAAAATAATATAACATTTATATAGCACCGAAAAGGCATCTAACACCCAAAGAGCTCAGCCACAGCTGAAAAGTTGTCACATAACACTGTATAAGTGTGCATTTTCAATGGGTTCTGAGAGGGCACCATATGAGAAAATAAAAACATGTCAAGGTAACACATTTGTTTACACATCCAATGCATGGTTTAAGCATTAGGCTGAGGGATCTCATAAATAAATGCAACACAAACTATAAAATAAACAAGAAAGAAAAAAGTTAACCCAACAGCATAAGTCCTTCTACACTGTCCACTTGATTTCGACACTCACTCGCTGCAAATGAATGGTCTACTAGATAAGGTGGTCAGTCAGGTAGATTGATCCATTGGTTAATGTAAGCTATTGGTTAAAGGTAAAGATGTACATAAGTTAAGAGGAGGTACAGCACACTAGTTCAAAAAATACTTATAAGCTAAAAGTACTACCATAGGGGTGTGCAGTTTAATCAGCATATTAGTTCAACAGTTAGTTCAATGAATGATTGATTGTTTGATTCTTCTGTAATAAGAATTTGTAATGTCACTGCGTTTTGACAGCGGTATTTCTTTCCAATAAACGAAGATATATATATAAAAAAATACTTATAAGCCAAAAGTATTACCATAGTCAACATTAGTGATATAGATGACAGAAACACTGGAACTTTGCGACGCCAGAAAGGATGGAATGGTTCCTCAGCCTTCAAAAAGAAAAAAAACGAATAGTTGTAATATTTAAGAAATAATATTACAAAAAAGCATAAGCATTATCTCTAGAGTAGCCTTATCCTACACACCAACATCCTATTTAATCAATATCATACAATGATTCACTCATATCTTATGCACTGTAATGTAGTATGGGTCTCCAACTACTCGTCAAGAGCACTAAGGTTAAACATACCCTTCAGAAAAGGGCCATTCGTATGATAATGGACCCTTAATCTAATGAAATGTACAGCATTACTGGAATTCTAAAACTTTGTAAAATAACTTCCGTCCAAGCAAACGAATTTATGCATAAATTCACAAACAACCTACTACCTCCGATATTTGCGAGTCAATTTATACAAACTTACAGCATCCATTCCTCTCTCAATTATTGACCTGTGCTTTGTATAACCAACACCCATCAATATTCAATTAAATACATAGGACCTATCACTTGGAATATGACACCAATTTAAAATTCATCTAACCAGCAATATTCGACTCATTAAAAACAAGTATAAAGAACATCCGTTAACAAACCCCTCAAAATAACTAGTATGTGAACAGATAGCATTAGTAACATAGGGAAGATAATGAATTATGCTTTGTACTTTCTGACCCTATGTTAAGTAAGAAAGGGTAGACACTGTTAGCAAGACCCATTGGTCACTTAGGGGTTTCTACTTTGCATATTATCCCTCATTCTCCAAGTGCTGCAGTATTTCTTATGTAGTCTCATCATTGTGTTCTACTGGTTGAGGTGATAATAAAAACATTTGGTTATGGTTAAGAATACATCTCTTCAATGTGTTAATTGTTCCTGAATTTTATCTAACAAAGCAATACATGAAGTACATCTGAGCAATAACACAGTGCTTTCAAGAACTACTTACGTGTGCTATGAACTGGCTATTTACATATCTTAAAAGGTACAACTAAGCTAGACCTGAAAATGTCACATCAGCTGCTGTGTCTGGTCAAAAGGTGCATGAGATTGTAGCAGGAGATTTTCACCAAAAGCGTGGTCCAACTAACCCCTGTGATCTTGTTTTTCCTACGATAAGGTGACTGGGCAAGACTATCTAAATATTCCGGTCTCGGAGGCTCCTGGAAAACACAACAAAAGACAAACTTAAGCCTTATGCCCAATACAACGAATGACCATTAAGCAACTTTGTCAAATGCAATCTTCTAAGACAAGTTATTCAATTCAACTTATAAAGAACTGTCCACATCAGTTGGCTCAAACTGTTCCAAGCATATTTAGATAATAAATTTTAAATATTAATTTATTGCACAGTAATTGAAATACTGCAACACTTTATTGAGAAGAAAGGTTAATAGTTGTTGAGAAGAAGCAACTACGCGGACTACTTTAACATGGTCATCAGTTTTGGGTCTTTAAGGGTTCTCTTAAGAATCTGTGGAATACAGTTTTGTCATTTCAAGCGACAGTCTGCAGTCACGGGGTCTTTGGCAAAGACTATAAATACGAATGAAGGTAAGTGGAAATAAGCATTCTAGTATGCGAGTTCCATACTTAAGTATTAAATGAAGTCATTTATAGCATCGATCAACCAAATCATATAGGTACTAAACACATATTTGCCATACCATGCCACTGAAATTGAAAGCATTCACTCACCTCTTCCTGTTCAAAATTCTTCATGTCCCATAAAAACTGAATTCCAACCTGCTCTCGTTTCCAGAACTCCAAAAAGAAAATGGCTGAATGAAAACAAACAAAACCATTATGTGTTTTCATGAAAACTAAATTCCTTTGTATATCCGCAAATAAGTGACATGGGGTCAATAAATGCCAAAGCCCACCCCATCCCTCAGGATAAACCATCAGGTATATCTTCACCCTTTTCTATCTCAATCAAGCAATTCAACTGCTTCCTCAATACAATGTCATTCATTAAAATGTACGAGTAGGGAGCCATAAATAAAAAAAATTCACTTGAATCGAATGGGGGGCAAAAGTTCAGCAAGTAACAGGTTGGTATTCATGTAATGTGAAGTTGAAAGCACACAGGCATACCACAGTAATACAACAAGTTTAGGATAATATGTATATTACTCTGAGAATCATAAATCTTTTACAGCAACCTGCAGAGAGGAAACACTACATCATTGAAGACCAAAATGGAGGATGTGTCACACAACGAAATGTTATCACATTGCATTTATAACCCATGCTCGTTAGATGTTATATCCCTAGTATAAATCTTCTCAAAGCTTGCATCTGATAATAGCAAGAACGTAGAGCCAATGAGAACTCACACCACACGGACATGAAAATCGCAAAGAAAACAGTCGCCCCATTATCAAACATGTGAGTTGCCCGGCTGTGGAGGCAAAGTTGGTTGAGATTCCAGTAGTTGCACCTTCTGTCACACATCGGGCACATGACGAACGTGTTATTTGGATCACACGACTCATTCCTATAATCCAACAATTCAATACTAAGCCATGAAAAATTGACTCGACTTTAAGTTCAACATATTTTGAAAAACTTTCTGAGGTAAGCTTGCACGTGACATACAGTTGTATTTGCTCCTTTGATAAAATACTATCTGCCACCCTTTGGACGAATGTATAATATTATATTCTAGACTTATGAACTTACTCACTTTCAACCTGAGAGATTTTAAATGAGATCTTGTTAGTTGCTGCCACCAGTGTGGTAAATATAGTAAAACAATGTTCATCATCTGGTGACACATTTCATTCAGTGCCTGTTACACTTCATTTCTGAAAAAACATGACAATGGTGTCTTAAAATGTTCCGAAGATACAAACATACAACTGTTGTGTAAAAAATAATGATATAAGCTCTTTTGCTCAATTCCATTCAGAATAGTCTAAGTCATTGCACTTGGCGAGTGCCATTATAAGTGTATTCGCAGTCCTACAATGAATCATGAAGACATGCAAATGTACAACTCACGATATTGGGTCAGATTTCACAGTGAGAATTCCGTAAAGGAAAACGAGAAGACCAACAAATGATGGAAGAAGAAGCGAGTACGTATAATAGCCAAGCCACGCAAAATACAGTCCAATCTTCTCTCCAAAGTATACTCTGTATATTGAGTACAATAGACAACATGAAGAACAGACAAACTTCAAAGCAATTACCAATTGGAGCAAAATGTAACTTCTTAAAATAAACAGAAAATACAAAAAAGAAAAACATTCCTAAATAACACTTAATATAGGTCCAATTATTCAAAAATTGTTCATAAACTGTTTGTTCTAAATTTTCATTCAGTTCGCCTTTACATCTTGCAAGCAATGCCCTGTTTCATTCCACCTTCCTTCTTTCTGTCTTTGAAGACTATTCCACCTATTCTGTTCCCCTTTGTCTTGCATTTTCTCTTCACCTTCTTCTTTTCATCTTCCTCTATCTACTCCTTCTTCATAATTATATTCTTCCTTCTCCTCCTCCTCCTCCTTGTCGTTCTCCTCTCGCATAGTACCTTTTTCTATTTATTTTCCTTCTCTTTACAATTGTCTTCCTCCATCTTCCTCCCTTAGTTATCTTCTCATCAACCTCTGCCATTGACCTTCCTCCCAATTGTAGGAAACCTGTGCCAAAACTGCAAAATAGGGAATTGTCTAGGACTAGAAATCTCCAGAGCTGAGGTTGGACCCAATGTACTCATCCACATTGATGCCAAAAATGTGAAGGTATTCTACTGTTTCCCCAGGCCACAGTGTCTCCACTTCCTTCCTTCAACCTTTTGCCCTTTGATGCCTTCTGCTTACCTGATATACTGAAGTGGCTGGATCTTGTACCAAACTCTCCATGTGGCCCAATTGTCATACAACATCTTACGTATGTTTGGCTTTGAATTTGGTTTCCAGCTTCCCTGGAAGAAAATCACCACTTGACATCTATCTCATCAGACCAAAAATAGCCAGAAAAACAACTTTGTAAACAGACTGAGATAAAAGAAGAAAAATACATACAGTCGTAGAAGTGCATCAGAATGTGTCGTTATTTTGTATATTTTACTCATTATTCAAATCAGTGCAGGAAAATCTTTTCACAGAAATAAGGATTAATACTTTAACAGTGAGATGCATTGTTCCCAGTCACTTTTAGTATACTCTTTTTGAGATGTTAATTATTAATTTCATCATTACATTTAACTTAAAGCTTAATTGTGATTAACAAGAAGTGATTAACAAGTAACTAAAGTACATGTAGTTCATAAAATATACAAAACTATTTTATGATTTTCTGGTACCTGCTCAGAATGACTCAGGTACAACAGCCACATTTTACTAAAACATTGACACCCCAACAGATGGAACCCCCACACAAAGAAAGCAGGTTGACGCATGGAGTCAAATAGAAACTTTGTCACGTCGGTGGTTGCCCTCTCATAACTTTTCTACATGATTTTGAGCAGTTCTTAATAAATGTCATGTAAAATTGTAAATGATATTTGCATACACTGAACCCACATACATTTATCTCGATTGGTTATTAGGCATATTTAGGTTGGTAGTGGTTTCAAAGTAGTGCTATATAAATGTCCACATTATGCTACCTAATGTAACCTTCACATGTGATATATACCTCATGAAGAGGGTATGCGGCAAGATAGGTACGATCAGACAACAGTCTCCTGATACCTATGGAAAAAAAATAACAAAAAAAGCAGTTACAAGATGCCTGAAGTTTTTTTAGCTTTGGTGGCTTACTCCAACTAGTCAGACTTCTACCAACTAAGAACTGACAACAGACCCAAACATTTATACAGCACTACTTTGATGATGATTGCTCCCAGTAGTTTTAGTATACTACTCTCTTATAAAAGTGTTAATTATTAATTTCATAGTTTTATTTAACTGAGTGAATTAATGTGATTAGCAACTAGTGAGTCACCAGCCAACTATAGTATATGAAGTGCATAATATACCTCACAATGATGTCACTTTTGGTTGTTCAGCAACCAAGGCTATCTTATTAGAATGCCAGATTCTAAAGCTCAATTTAAGACAAAGGTATCCATGAGCAAGAACAGTTTATATTAGAATAAATGTTTTAATCATGTATTAAATGCAGGAACATTTCAAAGTATTTATAAAGTTCTGTTGTGAAATGCGTTAATGGTCCTACTTGGTCCTTGTCTAGTCAATCGACCCTTTTTTGTCCCAATGAATCATACACCACTATCTGTACGAAACTCTAAAAGCTGTTGCTTCAAACTCATACCAAAACTAAACACATGCTGTCCATCTCCCTTGTACTCTTTCCGTCTCAGTATGTAGTCAACAATTCGACTACGAGTAGCATGCGAAAAGAAATGCTCTTCGTTTTCAGGAATGCAATATCTAGAAGTATAAAACAAATCAAAATCTTAAACCAAATTGAAAGCTGTAGAGCATGAAAATTAAATGCATATTCCGTGGTTGAATATTGTAGGCCTACTTGTAAATTGTACTGTTCAAACTGCTCAAAGGTTCTATGCAGCTGAAAACACCAGAAAGTGATCGGACAGAATTGTTTCAAAACACTGATGAAAAAGATGAATTTACCAATACCAACAATGCTCCAAAAGATGTCTAAACTCTTGAAATATCTTAACAGATCTGTTTAATCTAATGACATCTATAGAGCATCATCGTGTTGAACAAAGGCAGCAAATGATAATCACTTCTAGTGACATCATAGTTGACAATCACAATCCTTTGGACAAGCATAGTCAAAATTAAATTGAATTGGTCATGGTTCCAGAGAATAAGGTTCTGGTGGTCAAGCAACTTGCTAAAGGCTGTAGTCTCAAGTTAAGATATGAAAGACAACAAAAGAAGAGACAGAAATGGGAAAGAGAATTCCAAAGCTTATGACCAAGAACTACCAGAAAGAGGCCTACTGCAGTTGTCATGTGGGGCACAGCAAAAGTCAGTGAATCGAATACTTTGATAAAGGGTGAGCAATGTGGAGGGATAAGTCGCTTAAACTAAATGCAATGCTCTGTTGGCAATAAAACAGCATTTAAACAGGATTCTTCATTCAACTGGCAGTAAGTGCAATGAATGCAAGATGGATGTGATCTGTTATAATAATAATAATATTCGTTTTAAATTTCAAACTGACAAACCGCAGTATGATTACAAGCAGTATGAAAGAATGATGACAAGTTGTTATAGGAGTCGGATTTAACTGTTACATCTGGTTTTAACAAACGCTGCCGCCTTACATTTTGCTATATTAGATGCAATAAAAGAGCTATGTTATGTCGTGTTAAGACTAGTCAACCTTTTGGGAGATATGGTTATGTTCAAAGATCCTCGCTATGGGATTACCCAGAGAAATGTGAAGCCATTTGCTGTTTGCATGAATCACTCTTAGTGAAGCCAACGAGAAGTGAATTATAATAAACCAATTGGCTGGAAACAAATATTCCATATGTTAAAGTGAAATTATTATCATGTTGCTCAGCATTGTGAGAAAATGAAATGGTGGAGTCGAAGTAGAAATAACGTCTGGGGCCTGCTGCTAGCCAGGAGATGAAACAAGTCAGATTTTAAAATATCAGTCAGTGCTCTTAGTTGGAATAAGTCTACAACTGGTTGAGAGAGATAGAGCTGGTAGATACACCACTGCAGAAATGATTTTTAAACCTTGAACAAATATGCTTGCATCAACTTTTGAATACATCACTCGAGAACCTATTTAAATCATGGTGCAAATACTCAAAACACCTCATCAATTCACCCCGATTACAAACTGTGATAATTACAGGTTTTAAGTACTCACAGGTTTTAAGTACTTACAGATATCTCTTGTCTCTTTCAAAGACGTGTGTGAACCTTTTTGGCAAGAATGGCACCTTCACTGTGTTCAGCTCAAAAGGTTTCAGCAAACGAGTCATGTAGTGGGATAGTTTATCCCAAATCCCAATATTAGGGATTTCCTCTGGCCGCTGAAAACAAAGTAAAAATACTATAAGCCATTTGTAATGTAGTGTCAAACATTTAGCTTCTTACTGTCAAATTCATAACCCCTAACTTAGATTATTTGACTTGTACCACCAAAGGGGTGTGAGAATTACAATGGGACAGTGGAATGTTAAGATCCGGGGCTCTTTACCTTGGAATACTCTCCAAAAAGAACTCACTGGTTTACCTACAGTTCATCAGGTTAAATGAAAATCTAAAACATACCTTATGGATACACAGTGCACACACTTGAATGACATCATATTGGCAATGATCATAGTGTGCACTAACCTTATGGTTTGCTTTCTGTTGCACTGCAGTTTCTGTTTTTCTTTCAGTTTCTTTTATAATGTTATATCAAACGACTCATAACAACTAATAAAACTGAATTGTGCATTGCAAATTGGTTGAACTAGATAGCAGAACAATGTGTTCATTAGGGGATAACCTTTGATCTCAACATATGTGTGACTGTACTGGATATATTATACACCATAGCTAAATCATGATAAACAAATATTTCCCTATCTCACTTTCTGCTGCTTACATGATATTAAAATTATTGATTTATTTGTTTTAAGTTACTCCAATGCAGCATATATATACATACTCAAGTTCACACATAACAATTAAGATCAATTTACAGAAAAATCAAGGAGCGCACAAAATGCGTATAATTAAATATAGGCAAAGAAATGCGAAAATAAAAGTTCTAGACAAATTGCCTAGCTAAACAACTTTCTCCCAGCCTGGTGACACTACTAGACCTATAAAGAATCCGGCAATTTGGTCTACAACTAATCTAATTAAACATACAATGTGACTTGTATATATGATCTCAATAAGCAATTTTTAATCAGGCTGATTGTTAGTCCTGCATTCATTTTCAAAGAATAATTACAGACTATAGACTAAGCTGAAATTTGTTAGTAATAGTTACCTTATCACCCAGTTATCTTCCAAATCAATATTAATCTTAATCACCCACTCACTTTCAACTTCTTTATTGTCTTCACCATCTTACCTCTTTTATTGGCATCCTGATCTTGATGGTCTCTGCATATCGTCTTAGGACTTCCAGTGGAGCATGGATCTTTGTATACTGCTCCTCTCGCTCAATCTAAACCATTCGATCCACCCATATAATCAGTCAATAATAACTGCTACTGTTAATCTTCATTCTGTTTCAAGCTAAAGAGCCTCAAGAGATTTAAGGAAAGTCAGAAGAAGGAAGTAATGATGAAAAAATTGCAATAGGAGCCAAACAAAGATGAGGAAGAATTGAAGGAAGAAAAAACATATAAGGAAGTGATCAAAGAATGAAGGAAGGACAAAAAGAAAAATGGCAAACTGAAGGAATGATGGAACTCATGTCTAAATGGACAAGAGAAGGCTTCTTTGTTCAAAATAAATGACTATATCAATAAATTTATTGCAACCTTTCAGACCCAACAAAGTAATCCAAATGAAGGTTATTCTAATGAACCGAAAGAAAGACTAGCTATGACAAAGTACCTCAGTGTCCAGCTCCAGAATCAGACCCTCCCTCCTCAGGTTTTCCTCGAATGTACTTCGAGCCTCCTGCTTCTCGTTGCCATGACGATCACTCTCCTTGTGAGACCAGACAAGAATATAGTCTATGCGCTTCTTGCCATCTTTGAAAAACAATCGACGACCCTACACAGTTTTAATAGCAACACACATTAAGCATCAAATGATACCAAATTGCCATTTAGATAGATATGGTTTATAACTGAGAATACTTGTTTGTCCATCTTGTAAATGAATTAAGAACAAATGGCCAGGAATAAAAGGAGGGAAAGGGAGTAAAAATGGAAAAAAATGGAGTAAATATATGTAGACAGAAAGGAAGAGAATAGGAGAGGAAAATTGAGTAGCATAGAAAGAGGGAAAGAGAAAAATACATAAAAAAAATTCAAGAGGTAAAAGAAGAAAATACAGAGAGGATAAGAAGAAAAAATAGGTAGAGGAAGACTAAAGAGACGGAGAAGAGCAAAGATAACATATATGGGGGCAAAGGGATGGAAAGACAATGTAGGCAACGTCAATCATCCTTGTCATGACACAGTGTTGTTAAACAGAAATCAAATAACTAATGCACAGATGCTCATTCCCAACTGGGATAACGTTATTCACTTCCATGAAACATTGACTCATCTCAAATAGAATGCTTTGGACCCATCCAGAATTTATCTCACCCGTACAATCACCAACGAACGTTTCCAAACTCTTCAAACAATCCTATCCTGATCTTACTCCTGTGCCACCACACAACCACCTACAGCCACAGTCACAACAAGCTGTCTGCTTGGCTCGACCTAATGAATTGTAAACTGGCACAGGAATGGACAGAGCCGCCTCACAATTGCGGACATAATTAGATATACAATAGCACCAGTGATGGGCTGGTCTCAATGATGTGGTTTTTGTGGGGCCAAGAAACTTAGGAGATTTACATTACATCATTTTTCATCCAACATTATCGTCGTCGTCGTCGTCGTCGTCGTCGTCGTCGTCGTCGTCATCATCATCATCATCATCATCATCATCATCATCATCATCATCATCATCATCATCATCATCATCATCATCATCATCATCATCATCATCATCATCATCATCATCATCATCATCATCATCATCATCATCATCATCATCTCCTACTCTCCTTCTGTTTTTGCTCAAATCTTAACACTGTGTCAATAGCTGATCGCTCATCCGATAAGCTAGAATGTCACAGAAAACATTGCTCACTTACCCTTTCTTCATCTTCAACATCGCCTGTATACTCATTGACAAACACTTGACCAACCTTCATAAAAACACAGCAATAATGAGCAAAAGAATGAGCAAACGAGTTAGCAAACAGAGAATGAAAGAGCAATTAAGTGACTAAATGACCATGAATTTACAACCGAGCAAAACTGAGTCTGAATCACGCAATTGACAGAAAGATCATCAATTATAATCAGCATTGGTGAAATTCTGACAGTGCTCTACGAAGATTACCTATACAGTACAAAGAGATCGGTAAGCAAAATCAATCAGAAAATAAGTCGGTAACAAACTCAAAAGATCCAATGAGAAGAAAGAAGCTGGATGTCATCTAACAATGGAGCTTGAACAGAATCGTATAAATTCTACACATATCACCAATAGAGAAATATAGAGGTACATGATGCAGGTCATGATGTCGCATGGAAACAAGTATCTTCGAATTTCAGGTCACTTTAATAATAAAGACAATTTATATGGCGCCGTAACATGGCCATACCGCTACAAGGGCCTTTGCAGGCTGGTATAGCAGTCAGGACCATACAATGGTGGTGTGAACCATTCTGAAAGAGGTCCATTGGTAGACCAAGACACACATTGACATGGATGGTTTTCCATCTACATATAATCTGGAAAAAAAACCAGGACTGGGAAGGTTGGCAAAGAGCTATTGATGAGCAGGAGTTCAACCACGAGTTCTCAGTTATAAGTAAGTACGTCAGTCAAGTTATCCTATCTTGATTCAACTCCTGCACCACCACACGACAACCATAATCAACGATTTCCACCATAGAACCCTGACGTTTCCTTCACCCTCACCTGATCTGGCAGCGGAACAGATAAACCAACTTGCCAATTTGAAACTTGATTTGATAGTGTTGGTGCATAACCTGGTCTTCTAACACGACTTTTATGGAGTGCTGATAAATTCTGGAGATTTACAATACCTTACATTATGTAATGTGCATGAGCATGCGAATAAGTAAGTCTGCCAGTCAAACAGCTGACAAAATTTGCATTAGCCAGCCAGCCAATCAATATTATTATTATTACCGAAATTTGATATCGCCCTTCTTCCAACATCTTTTGTTCAGAAGTGCAGACACACGCCTCGACGGCACAATTGCAGTTGTACTGCAGAGCAATGGTGCGCAAAGGACTTGCTCAAGGTCCCTACACAGTGACTGACGCCCCGGACGAGGCTCGAACTCACGTGCACAGCACACACTGAACGTTACGGGCTGACCGCTCTAACCGATCAGCCACTGTGCCACACTGGCTGTCAGTCAGTCAGTCAGTCAGTCAGTCAGTCATTCAGTAGTCAGTCAGTCATTTAGTAAGCCAGTCAATTTATTTCCAGAAAACAAGCAAAGGGACAATTATGGAGACAAAGTGACAAACTGGCTCAGACAGACAGAAACACAGACAGATCAAAATGCAAACCTGAAGTGGATTCCGGAGAGTAGAGATGAGGTCGGCAAATTCTTTCATGCCATTTCCCTTTCCATTTTGTCCATTTCCCTCCGACACACCTGCTTTAATCACATAACATCACAATATGCAGGTAAAGAGGAAGTGGTTCAATTATATCAAACCTTAATAGGTCAGATGACATCACCTGTGACATTCATTTTTGATCTGCAGATATCTACATATCAACATCAGTCATTGATAGGATCAAAGCAAATATTTAAAGTTTGATTAAATTCTGTTATCTGCACCAGTGAATATCTGTTATGAATACAAATGTGAAAATTACTACATTGCTTCTGTATACAATGTATACGCATACATACGCATCAATCACAACTTTACTTATATAACACTATTCATACAATCCTAGCCGAACACAACTTTACTCCTACAACTCGAGTTGCATAAAACAGCAAAACAAGAAGGACTTGACAAGGCAAAGTAAACAACAAAATGTTTCAGTTTCTTCATAAAACAGGACAGCTTCATTTCAAACCGACAAACTATTTCCATCCATCTGTTCTCCTCCCTTTCGAATCACCTATCCACAACTCCATTAAGTCTTACAACATGGGTAAAAAATGCAAAAATAAACGGAGAAGCCTACCAGCCAAGCGAAAGGCCTTCAACCCTTCCTCCTCCTTTAATCCTTTCTCCTCGTCAGCCATGTAAACCTCCAAACTACCACTAAGCACCAGCGGAGCATATGCTACTGATTTCAACACTACCTCCACCACCAGCAGCAGCAGCAGCAGCAACTAAAGCAGGATGCTGTTGGGCTGGTGTGTTCGTTTGAGTGTGTGTGCATGCGTGTGTTTGTGTGTGCAAGTGAAGAGGCTAGGCTTCACAGAGTGTTAATGTCTGCAGCTGCATTGAGATCAACTAACCAGAAGAGAACTTTCAAAGCCAGCAAATAGGAGGTCAGAAAACAAACTGGTGATGAATAAAATTAGCCCAGAGAAACCCAATCAGAAGCAGTCGTAAGCAAACCACTCTTCATGATGCGTAATACAATGGGGTTGGAATCGAACACCAGAGAAGTTCTGCCAGTCCAATTTTAATCAAAGAATTAGTCACTTTGGACCATTAGACATTATGACTGCTATAAATCGGTAAATTCGCACCATCGTATATATGACTGCCATGAATCAATTCCGTTGTAGTTGCAACATGTGTGATAAATAATATCCTCCATCATCTATGACATAATAATGTTTCAAGTTGTATCACATCATGTCATCCTTTACATAATTGGTAAACAACAATTTTTCTAAAAGTCAATTGCAAATTATTACTCCCTCTCCATTTAACAGGAAATTAATTTTAATGATAAAATCTATTTATAACGAATTATCCAAGATCGTTCATTTTATAATAACTAACTACTAATTAAGCGTTAATTCTTAAAATAATTTATTGGCTAAATTTTGTTATTGTTAACAGCCCTAATTTGTTATGGAAATGTATGACAAGCATACATTTGCATGGTACTGTGTAATTGTCAGAATCAGGCAATAACTGCGAGTATTTGTCATATCAGCCAATTACAAAATTAATTAACATCTTCTGGTTCTCTGCCTGTATGCAGCTTCCTACATACAAAGGCATCAATTTGTCTTGCTTGGCCTTCTCTTTTATCTTTTAGCCTGCTGCTGCAACCGTCCTTCAGCATCCAATCTAGTGGCATCATTCAAAGCTTTTCCTTTAGTCTCTGTCCCATCCATAATCTCCCATCATTATGTGGCCAGTCCCTACCAGCTTCTGATTCTCCCTATCAGGGATCTTTTTTCTACCATTTGTAGCATCTCCTCAATTGTCTTGCATTCTATCCAGCTGACTCTCACCATTCTGTGCCATATACACATCTCAAAAGCCTCCAATCTTATGTAGGCTTACTCCACATCTATTTTCCATGTTTCCTATTTATATAGCACCAGACTATAAATCATCAATTTGACTTCATTTCATCAAATTCCTATATAATTTCCCTCTTGTTAATTCTTTTCACTCGTAAAGGTCATCATTTCCCCTTGATATTCTACTTCTCATTTCCACATGGCAATTGGCATCATCTGCAACCATACTTCTTGGGTATCAGAATTTTCCAACTAGGACCATTTCTTCTTCATCCAAAATTAGGATATCTGATGCTTCCTCTCCGTTAATCATCCTCATAACCTTTGTCTTTTTTATGTTTATTTCCATTCTGTACTCCATCAAAACACTGCCCTTGACTCCTTGGCTGCATTCTCTTCGTGAGAATTCAAAGTACGATACTGGATGATTGTATGAGGGGGCTTAGAGTACCCCTGTGGTCTTCATATGCTGCTGTGTTTGGTTTCTTTATTTAGCAATATTAAAACGGTTTAGCCATACTCCTGTGTGTTGTATATATGTCCTTGCATGATTCCACCAATTCTCACTGACATTGCCTCTCTCACACATGATATATATATATATATATATATATATATATATATATATATAATGTATATATATATATATATATATATATATATATATATATCAAATGACTACATAAATCAATGAAGAGGGAGTAACGCCTTCAGCTAACCCAATGGCATCTACTTCTGTTTCTTAGTTGCTTCCTCCACTGACTGCCTGCCTATCTTTTCACCAACAAAATCCAATTGAGTGTGTTTATTTCATAAGAGACTTTGTTAAGGATATAATAGGAGTAGATCTCTTGAAACATCTGTCTACCTTGGGAAGGAGGCTGTGAACCCAAAGCTCTGGATTGACACTCTCCACATGCTAACCATCCCACACTCATCCACAGCATTACGCCCAATGACAGTAGACCTAACGACGACATCAGGAGAGGTTCAAAGCCACATCCACTCTCATGAAATCACATCATGAGGAGACAAGTCATGATATTTTTTTCTGTCAAAATCAGAATGTTTTAATCTGTTTCTTAAGTTAAGCTGAAATATAAATACACCGCTAAATCTGATTTAAATGCGTCAATGTGTATTTAACCACATGTTCATTGTAGATGTAAACACGAATCTATTTAGAACTCTATGTTTTTGAACCACATTGACATAAATCAGATTTGTGTTATGAATCTTATGATACGTTTGTGTGTATGACTGTATGCATGTATGTATGTAACTATGCATGCATTTGTGCATATGCAAGAATGTGTGTATATAAATGTACATGATTATGTATGTCCACATGTGGATGTTTGTACAGCACTCGATAAAACCCTCAAGGGTAGTCACATGATGCGTGTGACAAGAGTGAGCGAAACATTTGTCCAGGGTTTATAGTAGGAATCCATTCAGCAGATGGTTGGACACAGACCCAGCCTGCAATCAAACAGACCAACATGGCCTACAATAATACAGTTCATCATTTATGGTCTGCTCGTCTTCCTCTGTAGATAATATTTTGGAATTGGGGGCCCGATTAACCGGTTCCTTCCAGTGGATTTTGACTTCTGCACCAACCACAGATGATTTTGATTGCTATGACAACGCATTATATTATAATCGTAATCATAATCTACAAACTGCTAAAGCGCCACTCAAAAGTCAAGTGTGGAGCACCAGCTTATCCACGAGTGTTGCGTCAAATTGGTAGTCCAGAGGCGGTCATGGTTTGGGTATAACAACAGAACTTTTCATATTTGATTATGTAAGATTAGATTAGATAGCCCAATCATAACATAAGAGACGGTCATGGTCCGGTTGCCAGATGGTTGAGAGGGGCGAGTAGTTGTCACCTAGGGTAAGAGGTGGGAGGAAGGGGATAAAATGAGTCAGGGTATAACAACAGAATTTTTCATATTTGATTATGTAAGATTAGATTAGCCCAATCATAACGAAAAGCTCTTATACGGTGGTCCATGGGTGGCTTTCACAGACATTGATTTATTAGGTATCCAGTATACAGCCAAAAAAACGGAATTAGACGAATTCTTACCTCCATACTGTGAGTTGCCATCACCCAAGGTGTCGTCTCGGAGAACGGAAACCAGGTTGACCGTTTCAATGTCAGCCATGTCTTCTTCTTTTCAACATAATATTATCTTCAGTGACCAGATGTTCAACCTCAACACAGATGAATCTTCCTGGTCACAACATACAAGGCAGATCAACTTAAATGTCTTTTCTGTGATAACATTTGCCCTAGAGTTGTTTGTCTCTCAATAATACTATTTCTATCAATAATTTCAAACTAAATTCTCAAAAATTCTCAAAACACACATCTCATTAATAAACAAAGTTTTCCAAACAGATATTTATATACTACCACTATATATATTCATAAGTTCCTACATAAATTCACACAAATTCTCCCAGATGAATTATTATATATAAGTTCTCCTAATTTGTTCAAAAGCAAATATCATCATTGTCTAACGACCAAAGTCCAACTTCAATTGTCTACTAAGAGCTACAGAGCTAGCACATTAATCTTGTCAATGCTTGCATTTCAACTCCCATCCCCATTCCCTCCTCCTCTAATTCATGTGTTCATCCCTCCCCTCCTACCTCCTTTCCCTTACAGCCAAAAAAGATAGTTTATGTGATTTTATGGCTAGCTGAAAATGCAGCTGTAAATTTGCTCAAGCCAACCGTTGACCATGAAATTTGCTTATTTACTGCTGATGGCTATTATTTGCCAAGAGTAGTACTTTCATTATGTGAATGTTACATGGCCTTATTTAAAATCGATGTTATCATTTATACCTGAAACTAAAAGACTGATTTGTTAGAGTCCTATTGCTGACCCATTTGGTCTGTTTGCATCTACTGCTGATGGCTAGAGTTGGTATATTTGCCAAGAGTACTTTCATTGTATGAATGCTATATAACCTTGTTTAAAATTAATGCTATTATTTTTACCTTATGTAAGCTACTGTGCATTTGCTGATAGTCTAAAACAGAACATTCTTACTTACTTACCTAAATGCCTTAACATTAGCTTACTTATTGTTTTATGTGGAAAATTGGTGACGTCATTCATCTGGTTGCATGCACGAACATTGTTATATGCAAGCTACCTTCAAACGGCAGACAAAGCATATTAAGTTCGGGGAAAGAGGAAAGAGAAGAGAAGGGAAAGATAGATGGAAGGTGGAAAAATGAGGAAGGAATTTACCACAAGTACTGTTTGGGTCACAGTTACGCTTTTGGTTCAACTGTCCCATCTCTAGGCCTGACCCAACCACCGCCCCTATTTTCAGTCCCATCACTTTATAAACAAAACGAATCAACTGACGATCGCAGCCTTTGTCGACCAGAGCGAAATACTTGAAGTCAGCTAACAATTAGTCAGCACTACCCAACTTTTAAAAAACAAATCTGAGTTTCATTTAATACTTTGAAACAAACTTTTCAATTCACCTTTGATCGCCGGTTCCATCCAGCGACACTGCATCCGTATTACCTGGATCGGTTAATTCGTCATTCGCTAGATGGCAGGCCAGTAAGATTCAATCGCCAGGTAGCTTCTCACCTTACATGTCATCTTATTCTTAGCGTATAATTATTCGTTTTGTGGCTTTCGGATAATAAAACCTTTGATTAACTATTTACGGCTCGCATGTAGGTCTACTGTATAAACTTCCTTTGAGTCCAAGAAGTTTGATGTAAAGTAACATTGATTTGGAAACGACAGTCATATTAGAGGTTTCTTAATATGTCGTGAGGCCTGATGTTAGTCGAATAATATCCTGTATTATCGTACAGTTTCCTGTAATTTGTTCCGACGTCGTCTGCATTCTCAGGGTTTCTTCGCTCAGCGCCGAGTCGTTGGCGAAAACAAAGCGCTTAGCGGAGCGTGTAACTAACTGTAATGATTTTATGTCGTCCACTGTAATTATTATCCTACGGAAGCTCAGAATGGCAGACAGATATTTGTGTTAGGCTACATGACGACAGTGGTCAATTTCAGCCGGAACGAACCGGGACGTCGTCTCGGCACTTCCTGGAGTGCCGGAAGCCCGGAAAGGCATTCCGGCACCTCAGCCGGTATACTGGCGTAACGCCGTTCCGGGCAATTCCACCACATTTTTACTTTTTTACTATAAATTAGACTATAGCATAGCCCTAGCCTACGACTTAGGAAATAAGCAATAGGCCTATTCTAATATGCAACAGAGTTGAACAGGCACGTTTAGGTCTAATCTAAGTTAAAAAGTTAAAAACATAACACACCTAATATTTTGACTTTTGAAGTTCTTAGATTGTTAAAAAGGACAGAAGACTTGGCCTATAGTCTGCACTTTGCAGTGCAACGGCTATAAACAACGTGACAGGGAGACCAAAGAAGGGTGTAGGCCTAGGGGATGTGTTTTGTGTGTGTGTGTGTGTGTGTGTGTGTGTGTGTGTGTGTGTGTGTGTGTGTGTGTGTGTCCGATGCGTGACTGCGTGTGCGTTAAAAACCTAAGAACTTAAAACACTTTAAAACTAAAAAGCTACACATTTTCTTGAAAAACCTCGGTTGCTTCCAGCCATGGCACGTCCATATAAATTACATTATTCGACTTGAAACTACGTTTTCAAAAGCTTCCAATGCTATCGTGCACAACTGCACATTCTGTGCCTTCGAATCAACCGTACGGTCCTTCTCAGAGTTTAAATTTCACCTATTATTTCTAACTTGGAATGCCTTAAATGAATAATTGACAGACAAACGTGTGCGAGTGCAAGCGTTTGTGAAGACGATAGGCCTATAGCCGCATATAGGGCTTGACCCGTGTATACGCACTGTGTACAAGACCTGTCAACATATTTCATCATGCTACTAGTGCCCGTCACAATTTATGACGAGGAATCGTAAGGGTTGGTAAGGGTCATTCTAAGCCACATGAAGGTCGGTTAACGACGTTTATGGTTAGTGTTGTGAATCGTCTTTAGATGGAATGCGAAATGCGAGTACTTTAGGCCGCGTAAGTAATTTGTATGTGTTAATTGCGTGGCTGAATCTCGGAACGCAATGGTTGTGGAAAGTGCTGTTTGTGTGTCTAGCCTCGCGCGTGTTATTAAGTACATATTTGTGCTCCTCGTGGTGTATTTAAAACCTTCGATGTATTGCAGATTTCAGTGCGGTTATGGGTATGTTCATGGGTACCCGTTCGTGTGTGACTTTACTGCCCAGATACCCGGCTGTCAACAGTACCATAATATTCTGGTACGCGTTAGCACTGACAGCTTTACTGGGGGCCTATAGGTCTATCTTTTATCTATGACCTAGGACATATTAGTCCTAGCTTTGAGAGTTGGCCTAGGCCTAGGCTACAAGTTCCATTTTGAAAATGTAGATATATACATGTAAGCTTAATGCAAACTTCTTTCAATATATCGTGATGTAAATCTCCATCAAAATAGCTAAAGAACAATATCCTAATTTGATTGAGTGACTCTGTTATTGATCATAAAATTACGAGACAATCGATTAGGCGTGAACTAATCGATTAAAAACGGAGCTAGGCAGGTCATATAGAAATCCGCTCCGTGAAACCCAACCGAGTTCTCCGGTGGCTCCACCTACCGAACGGAGCTCATCTAAGCTAATCGGATAGGAATGGTGGCTGTAATTTTGCATCAAGTATGAAAGCTAACTAGGGCGGGGTGACAGAAGGGAAGGGACGGGAATGGGAAGAGTGTGCAGTATGGGAAGCCACACTGAACGACGATCAACACTTGATTAAATCCGAGCTCCGAACAAGAGACTGATTATTTCCTCTAGTTGTCGGCTGGTGGCAGCACGCCAGAGCATCACGAGATGACGTCGTCATAAGAGATTGGCGCGCAGTAACCTCGCTTGTTTGATTTCTCCGTTGCTTGGTGTAGAACGTGGGGTGGGATGGAGTGGAACCGTCCTTCTAGCGGAGACATAGGAAAGAGTTGGTGGAGGGAAATAGGGCGGGGAAGAGCGGTCTGTTTCCCTATATTAAGGTGAGAATTGAAGCAGATTGCTTAACGAGGAATTAGTTGAAGGAGGCGATCGAAAGAAGAGGAAAGAAGAACGGATCGTTTCTAATTGGCTTGCTCAGTAAGTGAATGAATTTAATTAGAGCTATAACACGACGTGACATAATTAGCATTACGCTGCAACAAATTACATCAAACTATGTTACATTTCACGGTTTTGTCAGTGGTTGTGAGAATATGTATGCGGAATTCTGAGGGAAGTTCGGTCCATTAAGTTTTATGTGAGGTATGGATTGTTTGGAGAAATTCAGACGAATATAGTGATTGAGGAACGGGCGAGAGTGAGACAGAAGTCGGATCGGGTAGGGGCCGTCCACATATTACGTACGCAGCGAGGGGAGGGGTTTAAAATTTCCTCTATTTTGCGTACGGGTGCGTATGGTGGGGTAGGGGTCCAGAAAATATGTACGTACGCAAATATAGTTGTCTAATTATGACGTTCACAATACAGAATATGAAAATCAGAACTGTAAACCTAATCACAGACTATATTCCTGCTTAATCAATTTTATGTAACATTAAAACGATTTCAAATGCAAGTGTTGTTAGTGTTTTATTTCTTCATAACAGTTAACAAATTTAAGCTGTTAAATATGATGCTTAACAAAACTAAATAGCCTGCGGTAAAATCAATGTCTTATAGATGGAACCATTGGAAGGACGGGATGGAGGAGACACTGGACAGTCTTACGTTGATCAGGAAGCTGTATCATCCGCTTACACTGAAACTAGGTCTACGACGGAAGAAAGGAAGGTAGAGTCTCCAGTCGATTGGAAGGAGTGCCCGGATGAGGTGCACGATGGTTTCTGTAGATCGTGTAAATATCAGCCGTGGAAGGGAACCAGATGCTCGGACGATGGTCCTGGTCTCGACCTGACGAGGACCATTCTCATCCGGTCGCTGCTACGTCGCCATCAGGACCCAATATCTATGGCCTGTAGCGGATCCTCTACTGTGGGCAGAGGCTGGGAAGCCAGTGTATGCGCCGGTGGCAACGGATGCTTCTTCACAAGCGGTGAAGCGGAAGTGATGTACGAGTGTAAGGGACTGTGTCGCTCGGTGACGTCACTCAGATGCAAACAGTTTTCTATCAATAGGTTGCTGGAACTCAGCGATGATGATGACGACGACGATGATGATGGTCATCATCAGCATCATCACTTTGATCATGAACATCATGATCATAAGAGTGAAGCAGAGGACGTGAGAGAAGACGAACGGAGCAGGACAACATATGCAAATCAGCATCCGACGAATATTACAGGTTAATAGCTCAATTATTCTCCACCTTCACTATTCTCGGCCTTGGTATTCTCGATATCAACGAATTTAAACTGTTTTGATGGTTGTCTTGGAGTCGGGAGCACCTCTATAAATCATTGAATGGATGCATTACAAGTAAACCATAGCTAAAAACAAGAAATAACAAGTGAAGGCGACGCTTAATTATATTGATAAGTATGATTAATTTAATTTGTTTGATTGTGGTGACGAAAACGATTTAAAAAATTCATAATGATTCATTCAATAATTAACTGATAATTAATTACGGAGACCAAGATGATGATGATGATAACGATGGTGATGACTATGATGAGGGGATGGCCACGCTCTTCTCTGCTTAGGTTTTGACCGGGCTATAACGGTCCATAGGTCAGAATTTTCCGGGGCATGTAGCCCCGAAATATTGGCGGGACTTGGACCCTCCTGTCCACCTCCAGAGCATCCTTCTCCTTCCGTTCCTTCAACGACGACGGAGAAGACGAAACGCAATCGTACAACGTTTTCGACGAAGCAGCTGGAAGAACTGGAGAAGTCTTTCCATCGGACACACTATCCGGATATCTTCATGAGAGAGAAGCTGGCCTCGAGAATTGGCCTTCCCGAATCACGAATTCAGGTATACTTAAAGTGGCGCCATATAATGTAGTTGAGGTTTACCAACTTTGAAGACCTTGGTCTGTCTCAGTGTTGCTAACCTTTGAACAAAGCAGCTACACTTAAACATTTTTTGTCAACTTGTCTCCTCCAGAGATTCAAGCTCAAAACCCGACAGATAGTTAGCATATAATAAGTCACACTGGTTGACTTATTCAGCCCGAAGTTTCCCGAACATATAATATTCAAACGATATTGAACTGAATGTTAGTGCATGGTTTAGTGAGCATGTCAAATGAGTAATTCAAAAATTTTGTGTCACGTAATTATGAGTCACGTAATTATGAGTCACGTAAGTCTTGTGCAATGGTGAGAACTGTTAGATTTTAACAATAACAGTATGAAGTATACAGTAGTCTTTCTCATAGGTTTGGTTTCAGAATCGTCGAGCGAAGTGGCGCAAGAAGGAGAAGCATTTCTTGCATCCGTTCGGAGGCGGAGGAGGTCCTCTCTGTCCGCAACCGGATTCCACCACATCCGGCGCCGTCGCTGTCTCGTCTTACGACCTCCACTGGACTCATCTGGCTCACAGATCCACCCTTCTAGTCAGTCCATATCAAGTCTAGGCATCAGTGAAGTCACCCTTAATTCATTAGGCTATAGTTTAGTCTAGCTTAGTTTCAAGTCTGAAGTAATTGAATATAGTCCATAATCTTATTCAATGTAGACCCTAATCTAGTTTAGCACAGTGTCTACTGTCTACAGTCTTAGAGTCTTACAGTCCGCTCCATTCTTCACGGTTAACAGCTAGTCATGTTATAATAATTCGAACAAGTACATGTAGCAGATCATTATTAACAAGGGTATTGTGTCGCCACCTACCGAAGGATAAGACACCGTTTTAAAGATTGTTCACCATTGTGGCAAAGCTGTATATATTATATCGACTGATGATGGACTGAATTTCCAATTGATTGACTCATTGACCGACCAACCCACTAACTTACAGACTTGAAAAGTATATCAATTTTTCCGACTGGTCGACCTATTGAATAGCTGACTCACTGACTGAGTCACTTTCTATTACTTGCTGACTTGTTTACTTACTTACTGAGCGATGGTTTGTACCTCTGTAGACTTCTTCGAGGCTTTACCAGAATCTCATAAAGTCTATTAATCCGGCGGTAGACTTCAGGTCGGCCAATCACACAAACGCTGCATCGGATATGACGTCATCATCGTCTTCGTCGACGACGTCATCGCTTGGTTTATTACAGCCGGCTGTACTGGCTCCCTTGCGCGCCTACGAAATGTTAGCACCGACGTTGAACGACGATCTCGAAGGCACAGCGAGGACGAGTCTTCAGCTGAAAGCCAGAGAACACGCTGCGTCGATTGCACTCATTCATGCTAGGCACACGTTCTAAGGACAACAACGAATTGTTGCTTACCCATCGGTCAAGTGCAATCCGTACGACATCATGCGTCAGCTGTGCCCGGGGTTCAACACAATCCCGTATGCCCTTCGCCATTGAGCCAATCAATTTGCCCTTCTATCCAAGGCCAATGGGAACTTCATATATACCACAATAATTGTTCAAAGGCATGTGTTAGTCTTACAATTTTTAAGTGAGATACCAACCACATCTGATATATCTAAACCTTAAACTGATGATTGCCAATCAGCTAAGACTCCATAATGACGGGACTATGATTCCACCGCATCTATCTGACTTTTAGACCTAGGTTCAAGCCTTCAAGGAACCGATTTTGTAACGGTTTATGACCTGTCAACTCGAATTTCGAATACAGGATAAAAGTCGAAAATACAATGCAGTATTATAGTGACAGCGACAAAAACAAATTATGGAAGTGAGACTACTACAGTTACTAGTTACTAAGTAACAAAGAGATGTAGAAAATGACTAATGACTATATGCCTACTGCTGGCAAAAAACTACCAGAGGCGTCAATCCCCTCTGAGTGATGGAGGCAAACCCCCGAATCCAAGTGTCAGGAAGACAAAATATTCCTCCTAAGACTAAAAATTTACCCCATCCTGAAACTGGAGGCATTTGCCTCCGGAGCCCCTATCTGGACACCCCTGGAAACTACTATGTAGTACTAAGTAACAGCGTTGAATAATGAACTTACTATAGCACTCAAATTATTATTAAGAAACAACTTGGCCGCCGCATGCATAGGGGGGCGGGTCTATACTGACAAAGCTAAAAGGCCCACGAATGAAATAACATGACAAGGGTACTAAGTGGTTAAGAAGACGTTAAATCTGTTTTTAAACAACTGCAAACTAACTTGAAACGTGCTTAATAGGCAAGAAATCTACAGCCATGAAGCGTATAATTGAAGCGGAAAATTGTGAGTTCGTTGGTGTTTTATGGAAACTTATAACATCAAATAAGTGTTCCAAAAATAATTATAAGACTTCAAAGAAAAGAAAGAGTAATTAAATTCCATTTAGTGATTCATTTGTACTACAGAATAGCTGTTACCAGTGTTACCTATTGCATAGGACGTCGTGGGTCCCTGTATACTTACATCAGGTGGTTGTAAACCTCTGGACAAAACGATAAAAATAAGGTCACGCAACGCTCTTCAAGCTCTGTTTTCTAATTTGACACGCGCTTGCATTGTCTTCGAGATTTTCAAGATTCAGATGAAGGAAGAAGAAGAAGAAGAAGAAGAAGAAGAAGAGGAGGAAGAGGAGGAGGAGGAGGAGGAGGAAGAGAAGCCCCTTAGATCCTTAACGAAGAGCGTGTTCTATAATAATGTATAATGCATATGAAACCAATACAGCGCGTGGTTAAAAAATGGTTTAGCAAAAGCTCCGAGGCACCCGAGAGTACGAAGTGTTAGAGACTTCATTTCCTTAGCCACGGCATATGCTGCCAGGTGGCCAGTCATCTCCATAGTGCACATGCAGTCGGTCTATGCTAATGACAACTGAAGCAGCAACGGAAAGCAGTTGGAGGGAGTTATGATATATGCGATGCAATGTAAACTGTACATTAGTATTGTCTTTCGAGGTTTCTATGAACTTTGACCTCATAACTACAACAACTACTACTACCTTAGTACCACTACAACATCAATTGCTTCCACTATTTACATTATCACTAACGTCGGATATGTGACAGACACACAGCCAGACATATAGACAGAGGAAGACAGACAGGCAGACAGACAGACAGATGGATAAGGAAGACGGTTGAATGCGGCCTTAATCAGAGTCCAAATCATAATTTATATACTTAGATCTTCATCAAAACATCTGTCGTCGCCGTCTTCGCATTTCGCCCTGACGCACACACTGCCCTCTGCCACACGCGAATTAATTTCCATCGGAAGAGCGGCCAATAGGTGGCGCCTTTGTCGCCCCGTCAGCTCACCCTCTGGCTCTGAAGTCCACCGCCGCCGGAGTAATGGACTTCTATGTTAAGCAGAAATGGACGTAAAACTACACCAACATCGCTCTTCATTAATTTGTTATATCATCTATATAATTATATAATGAGCATGGTAAATGCTGATTTCATGGGGTTAATTATTCGTATGACTAGTCAATGCAGTCTTTCAGTGGGAATATTGTCAAATCGTGCTACCGTCACATTTCCTTGGGGTTCGTCACCTCCGTTGTGACACTCACGATGTCATAATTAAGATGGGCGCACAGTTTGCTGATGCAGTGGCAACTTTATTTACATCGTTTAGTATTATTTGGGAAGGGAAACGGATATTTGCTCCCCGGACAATTGCCGCCCCCGGAGGTCCCGGACTAGGACAATTTCCCCCTACAGATTCGACCATAAGCTTCCCGAACTGCCTATATAACAGATGCTATACGATGGTAACGCGTGTCACTTTGGCTCAAAATAAAGATTCGATGTCGACATCATTTAACGATAATACGTGTCACTGACTGTATTCAGTATTATATGCATCTAACAAGAAAAAGAGAAATTCTTACATTTACTTGTACTTTGACAAAATGTCTGATTTGCTGGATAGATTATTAAATTTACACCAATGAAACAATACACTGCAGTTGCTTGTTGATTATTGCCTCGCTTGGTCTCCTGTTTGACATGATGATTAGTTGCTTATGTTTAAGTTTAAAGAGAAGTTGGATTTATGAAAAATAATTCGCGCTTAAAAGAAGTTGAATTGGCGGCAAATATGTTTTGCTTAATTTAGCAGAAGTTCCGTAAATAACATGTCATCATCCGTTCATACTGTACTTGTAATCATGCCGCATTTTGTCAGTTTGAAATTAAACTAAATTATCGCTAATATTATTATTATTATTGTGTTGGATTTATGATAAACATATTTTGCATTCAACCTTTACATAGGGGTTAATTCTCCCTGGGTAGGGCAAACGTCCGGGAGGACAAATGTTAGAAACACGTTACAATTTTTTCCAGATACAAAGTTAGCAACAGCAGATGGCAACAGGAAATAAAAACAAGAAATAAATAACTGAAAGTGGATATGTAACCAGTTGCCGGCTCTTTGCAGTAGTACTAGACTACTAACTTGTTTCAATGACTGAAACTGCGAACAAAATTAATTTATACTTTATTCATTAGAATATAGCCTTACACGTTAAAATTAGTTACAATGTTTTAATAACTTACAAAGTTTGCTAAAGACTTGAAGATATTCTTCCCCCAAACACTTAAAAAATATCTTCCTACCAGAAATTGGAGGCACTTGCCTCCGGACCCCTCCTCTCTGGACGCCCCTGGGTTGGAGAACTTGAGAAAAGCAGTTACCGAGGGTCGATAAAGACTCAGACAAAAGGGTTATCGGGTAGAACGCGCTCTTCAGCATAAATACAGTAGCGCTGCGAAAAGCATTGCATGGCTGCCGGGCGTCCACATGCAAGAAGAACCCCACTTCATTGTGCTATCACGGTAATGTTACATTGTACTTCGATGATGTTACATAACTGATATCGCACTTATGCAATGCTACATTGTACTTAGTTTATGCGGCAGAGCATTACCAACGATATAGCGTATATATTATGTATCTCAACCAAATTTAATTATAGTTTAAATAGCGCGTTTTGATAACCGCAGAAAGGCGCCATTTATAATAAAATACACAGGACCAGCCATGTTTTAGGGTCGTGCTCGGTGTCGGATCTGGATCTGGGGTTAATCATGAGGGGACAGGGTACTCTGTGTCTATGGTGGATAGCTTGAAGATCTCCGTTTATGATCCCCACAATCCGAAGATTCAAATTTCTTAATCATTTCCCGGGTTAATATTTTAGTTTAGATTCGAATCGGCTCCCTATACACAAGGACATCGCAGGCTGTATCTCTCTCGGCGCAGGGCAGATCTGATCATTATGGCCACGATGTCAGTTTGGTTACCATCAACCAGAAGTCCAAGTACGACCCTCGATCGAGATTGCTGGCATCTTGCGGGTTAATCCAACTGAATAGCAACGTCTCGTTCATCTATACATGATCATGGATGAATCTGAAATATGCATTTATATATATATATATATTTATATATATATTTTATATATATATTTATATATATATATTTATATATAAATTTATTGATAAATGCCTATATATATACGCATTTAGTCTAGTTCCGCATCGGATTACACCTGCTGGTCGATTGAGGGAGAATTATGGAGTTAATTAAGAACTTCTAAAGAGTCTTTGAATTGTGTTGTGCCAGAATCGAAAGGGATCAGGCTACTGGTAGACAGAATGAGCTGCCAAATAGAAGCTGCACATTCTCAAAATTATTATCATTAATATATATATATATATATTTATATATATCTATTCAAACTTATATATATAGTTATAAACACTCATCATGATATATAGTCTATATATAAATGAGTTCTATCGATATCCGAGTGGTCTTAAATATAGTCTAAGCTTCTAAGGAATGGTGTGCAGAGGCAGATGAAGTGATTGAGGAGGATAGAGAGCACGAACTATGGGCAGCGGGGCGACAAAGTAGACAGATCCGCAGGGTTTCATAGAGAGATAGAGAGATAGAGACCTGGGAGATTCAACGCAAAACTCGACAGAAAATTATTCATAAGGATAGAAATAACTGCCAGGCTGCGCAGAAGTGTACAGCAATGTGCATGAGTATGTAAAACACCATTGGTGCGTTTCTTTAAAGAATTGCGATAGAATTTATAATACATATGCATAGATGCGCAAAATGGAGTAGCCCTAATATTGATTGGAATCAGGTCAAAGGCGTCGTGAGCCTCGCTTTGCGCCGAATCGTTTATGCAGCGCTATGTTGAGTTGTCTCGTCTTGTTCTGTGTTCTTTGGATTTTGCGTACGTGCATTAGACCAGTGCAGTTGATTACTTTGGCGCCTATCTACTGGAACGCCTCGAATCCAATGTACGTATACACTATACCGTAATACATTGCCATAATTAAATTATTTAACCTTCAGTTCAGCTACATGGCCACGATAACGATGGAAAAGATGAATGATCATAACTTCTATTAGCCAAAGAGCTTTCTTATCGTTCGGTTGTCTTAGTTACGTTAGCAAAGGGTTCGACCCCTATAGACGCGTTAATATATATGTTCCGATTGAAACCGAATAAACGCAGTATATGATTGCATTACAAAAGTAGTAATAGATGATAGCGGGTTTTGTATACGAAACGAATTTAGCGAAATGCAGCCTTCAAGGCGCCTATCTGTCCTATTGCTCATCTTAACCAGCGAATTGAAGGCTGGGTCAACGTTACGGGGCTAGCGGATGTAGAACGTGCGTCCTTCTATGCGATTTCTAAACACGAGATATATAGCTATGAATAGTCGATGTTTAGGCCATGTGTAGGTCAAAAGCGAATCTAGGAACTAGGAATTGAGATTCAAGGCGGCGCCACAGAAGTGGTCTTCAGTCGAGAATAAATTAGGGAACGAAATTAATCAAGATGATTCGTCTATTGCAGACTCGATCTTTCCTTAATCACAACACATTTGACGCCAACGCGCATGCTCAGTAGGGTTTCTGGCTACACTGGTATCGATTATTACAAGACGTTCGTATTCACACATTTAGTGTTTGCAGTCATTACTCACAATTGACAGCATTATGATCACGTATGTGTCTTTTATTACAGAGACAATACCGCTGAATTTTGCGCATCGACAGGTGTTAATAATGTCACCCGATATAAAGTCTCTTTCGAAAGATCGAGTTTGATAGAAATCAATAGTCGACAGGTGTTAATAACCTCACCCGAAAGAGTGTTCGGGTAACGAAGCGCTGACCCCAGAATGGGTAATGCTTTAGAAGTAGTAGTAGTAGTAGTAGTAGTAGTAGTAGTAGTAGTAGTAGGAGTAGTAGGAGTAGTAGTAGTAGTAGTAGTAGTAGTAGTAGTAGGAGTAGTAGTAGTAGTAGTAGTAGTAGTAGTAGTAGTAGTAGGAGTAGGAGTAGTAGTAGTAGTAGTAGTAGTAGTAGTAGTAGTAGTAGTAGGGGCAGTAGGGGAAGTAGTAGTAGATGTAGTCGTAATTGTAATGGAAGTTGTAGTCCTATAGTTGTTTTCGTGTTTGCATTACTAAAAGTATTCATAACCTTTATTTAACCTGATCACATAAAAAATAAAATATCTGACAATTAATTTGATTAAGTTTCAAGGCTAGCAAAAACGATCACGTGATAGATGTCAAGCTTTTTGATGACATCGACATTGTCTGCCCATATTATCACTTCGATGACTACTACGACAACGACAAACCGTCAATACGGACGAACAACCAAAAAGAATACTATCACATCTATCTGGTGAGTCTTGGTTGCTGCAAAAACACTTTAAAAATGACACAACAAAGTGAGAATGATAATGGAAATAAAAACGACAATGACAACAATAATGACGACGACGACGACGACGACGACGACGACGACGACGACGACGACGACGACGATGATGATGATGATGATGATGATGATGATGATGATGATGATGATGATGATGATGATGATGATGATGACGACGATGATGATGATGACGATGTTGATGATGATGAGAAAAATATCGATAATGACGACAATAACGACGACAATGTTGATACAAATCATAATTATTAGTAATAAGATAATTAAATTAAGGCAAGAATGATGACGAGACTGATTATGTGAATGACGATGACAATGACGATGATGCTGATGATGATGTTGGTGACAGTAACAGGCCCAGTGTAAGAGAATTTGGCTCCCTAGGCGAAACCTGTTGCTCTGAGCTCCTGTCAAATGCGATTAATAATTAATATTAAACTACCTAGGTCAATTTAAAGTAGTAAACATGGTTAGTAAACATGTAAATACCGATTGTCTTTCAATGTTATATAGGTCAGCCGAAGAGAGTATGACAACTGCAACATTTACCACGACAGTGGAACCTCTCTCCTCCTCTTCTGTTCGAATCCCCATCAGCGAAAGAGGTTCACCGTTCTCTTCGATTCTGTTCAGTCCATACCCAACGTTCCAGAATTCCGACCGGCCACTAAGTATTACTTCATTAGTAAGTTCATCCAGAAATTCAAAGTATCGATCAGCAACGATATGAAATTTTAATAGCAATCGTAGTCACGAATATGTATGTCGCCTTATAGAGAATCGGCGAAAGAGCATCCGGCGTTGGACCAGGGTCGAACAAAATGGGTTTCGAGTGTTTAGCCCTTTGAAGACCAGCCAGATTGATTTACCATAGGGTCTGCATGTTAAAAGAATAGAGGCTAAAAATATCTTTTACTGAATTTTCCGTCAATTCGTTCATTCATTCATTCGCTCGTTCATTCCCTCTTTATTTCGTTCATTCATCATTCCTAGGCAGTTAAATAACGTAGTCGATTGCTTAACTTGATTCTATAGCGACCTCTACCGGACGGAAGGAAGGCGTCGATAACTTGTATCAGGGCGCTTGTGTTGAGCACAACATGAAGCTGACCGTCAGGATATCACAGGAAGCCGGTGAGTACGTATACTGTAGAGGACAGACAAACTGGAGACAAACAGATAGACCAAGAGGAACTTAGGCTGACAGAAAGACAGACAGGCACACACACACGACACTGACAGAAGCACATATATAGACAAAGAAAAGACTGATGGTATACGGTATGCAGTGTGATTGTCGGCTGTTGGCGTTGATTGCAATGAACAATCGCTTGATTGTCTTTCTAATCGACTTCTTATTCATCGTCTGACTGACTACTATGGCTGTCGTTGACTGACCCTTGACTGACCCTTGACTGGCTGTTGACTGGCTGTTGATTGACCCTTGACTGGTTGTTGACTGACCCTTGACTGGCTGTTGTCGTTGGCTGTTGTGAAACAGAAACGATCGATTTCATTCGAAGACCCGCGAACCAGTCAATCGAAGGAGAACGAGGAGGAGGAGAAGGAGGAGGAGAAGGAGGAGGAGGGGTAAACAAGAGGAGACCGAGCAGCAGCAGCAGCAGCATCTATCTCAAGAATATCCGTCAACACGAAGACCAAGACGACACGGGTTCTGAAGAGGATCCAAGGGGTGCGTCGACCAATTCATTTTCTACAGACTCACTTAGGCCAGTGTAACTTTGCTTATCGGTCGTCCATCAACATCGCCCGGCTACGAAGAATATTTTGCTCTCGGACAATTCGTTCGTTTCTCTTCAATGGTAAATGTTCCTGTGGTTTTGCCGCCTCAGCCGAAGGATTTGTCTGGACATCCGGGCATGGGTAAAAATTACAACTAGGTATGGTAAATTAGAACGATAAGGAAAGGCATTTTGGTAAATAGGTGAGAAAGTTAGAGCCATTGACAGGGCGCTACATTACCACACAAAGTTGTAGAACAAATCCCTCCTCCCTCCCTTTCCTTTCCCTATCTTCTTTTCTCCTCACATTCCATCTCCCTTCTCTTCTTCCCTTCCCTTCTCTCACCCTTCTCTTAAACCTAAGTGACGCTGCCACGTCGCAAAAAATTAGTTGAGCAGATGGTCAGAAGGTAACGTCTATGATTGGTCTAATAATGGTTGGTCTAACAAACAAGAACCAATGGTTGGTCGCCAGGTGCATTTAGTAATGGACTGGTTTTCTTCAATCTCCCACCATCGACAATAATGTGAGACTAATGCCAAACTTGCTTCATGGTGCTTTACCTATCTCTATTTTTACCTTTCTGTCCTTGTGACCGAATCCCAGTGTCTGCTGCCGTTCCTTCGTTACCTTTACTTTCTGTTACCTCATCCTCCTCTACTCAGAACTAATTTATTAATTTATCTTCATGTGCGATCGTTCGTTTAAACAGAAGAATATCCTTTGTCTCTGGCTGACGATAGAAGACTCGAGGGAGTGATGTCTAGGAATGGAACAGCCGCTGTCACTCCCCTACAGAGAACTTCGCTGTCCAATCGAGCAACTGCACCAGATTATAGCGCCATCGATGCAGTATTCCCGTCCCTCATCGCAGTCAAAACAATTCTAGTTCATCTTTTCTTATAAGACATTAACAGCGGCTGAAAACTGAATTGCAAATGCGATTATATCAATCAGAACTAATTTATTAATTTATCTTCATGTGCGATCGTTCGTTTAAACAGAAGAATATCCTTTGTCTCTGGCTGACGATAGAAGACTCGAGGGAGTGATGTCTAGGAATGGTCGTGTATAGCCCAGAACAGAACGAATTCGAAATTAAGGTATAATAATAATAATAATAATAATAATAATAATATAAAATGGCAGCCGGGTTGAGGCTAGGAACGACGCTCTGCGAGCCACATTTGTGTCACCAATGTCAAGAGAGCGTCGACGCAAAAGGGCTCCATGGACTAATTTGTAGAAGAGGCAGCGGAAAACATCAACGACATAGCATGTTGAACGACATCATCTGGAGAGCTCTTGGCAGAGCGAAGATTCCAGCACTAAAAGAACCTCTCGGCTTGCTAAGAGAAGATGGAAAGCGACCGGACGGCGTCACACTCCATCCCTTGGACACGCGGTCGATGTCTGGCATGGGATGTGACAGTGCCCGACACCTACGCCAAGTCCCATCTTTTCGACAATCCGTCAGAGCTGGCGAAGCAGCCGAACGCGTAGCTACGTCGGAGAGGGTCAAGTATTCCACCATAACCAACACCCACGACTTCGTAGCCCTCGCCTTGGAATCCGGCGGCGCTTGGAGCAGTGAGTTGGGTAGCCGCAGTGGCATAGCGAGACAAAGTGCCGCCTGGGGCGACGGTACAAAATGCCGCTTCTGTCTATTTTTTCCATCTCTTTATTCTAGTGCATATCCTGGATATGTACAAGGGGAGATCGGCAAAAGACGCCTGTTTTGAGTGTTTCAATAATATACATTATGATTATTATATTAATTACAATTTAAATTTGATATTGCTTATCTTCCAACTTTTTTGCTCTGAAGTGGACACATGCTTCGACGACGCAATCATTTAAAATCATTTAATCATGATGAGACTATAGTAAGCATAGTAATTAGAATACACTAGTAACTGGTAACTTATCATACAGATTACGGATACGGTTTCTTATTTTCATTCCTACGAAACTAAAATATTAAACAACAAGGATATAGGCCTAGGCCTATAGGCTGCAGGCACTGGGCGCGCAATGTTCCGTCTAAATTTTGGAGTTGTGTGCGCAAGAAATTTTGCGTGTGCGACATTTTATAAATGGTTCATACTTTTGTGCGCAGTCCCACCCGGATGCGATTATAGTTAAATTTAAACCATACAAACTGATATAAAGTCTATGGTGATAAATAAGTCCATTGTCTAAAATGTGTCTTAGAGCAGTGTTTGAGCAGATGGTGTATTGCATTTGTAGGCCTACGTCATTGTAATTAGCCTTAAATTTATTTGTATTGGTTTAAATTCTCTTTTGTGCCATTTTTATCAGGGCCAGCTCCTGGCATAGGCGACATAAACTTATAGGTAGGCTCCCGTGGATTATGAGAAAATATTTCGAAAAATCACATACTCGCATTACGTATAAACCATGGGTCCTAGTCATCAACAATTACGTCGTTTGGTCGGTGAACTAAAAGCTCTATAGGCTAATAATAGCCTGGACAAGCCAATTATAGTTGACATTGATCGAAATTTTCGAACTTTATGCAATAATTTGCGAAAACTCACCATTTACGAATTTATGCGAAGACTGCCAGTTTATGCGAAAATTTGCGAAATCGCATAATCCCACGGGTCCCTACCCACTGGAAGCCGCCTATGGCGCCAAATTTTAGGGGCACCGAAATTTAGGGATAATAGGGTTATGTTTTCAGGAATAAAATTTTATGATGATTCAAAAGGACATTTATAAATTAGTTATTAAAAACTAGTTTTAGGCTAATTCCAACAACGATATTCAATCTCCAAACACCTAATTGAATCTCCCGCTCTTTCTCTATTAATTTTACTAGTCGTCTACATATTTTGAAAAAAAATTATGTACCCCGTGTCGTGTGTGCCTCACCCCATATTTCTCACATCTAACTGTTCATGCAAGGAGGGTTTGGGCGCCCTTATATAGATGTATGCCAAGGGCGCCAAATTATCTGAGGACTGCTCTGATGTCTATAAACACTAGGCGCCATTCGATCTTCGATTTCGGTATCGTTAGTTTTATGTCGAGAAAAAGTCAAAAGCATTGTGCCAGGTTTAGACAAGAGCAACAAGATTCTTAAAGAATGCAACTTTTACAACGATAATTTTTAAATTTTTTTACCGAAAATGCCGCCCCTAGGACAAGTGCCGCCTGGGGCAGTTCGCCCCCTTCGCCCCCACCCTCGTTGCGCCACTGGGTAGCCGAACGAGTGCTGCAACCCATGATACCATGGAGACATTATATCTGTTCCAATGTATCTCGGTTGTTCTTCAGCGTGGGAACGCTGCCTGTCTTTTCTGGACACTGCCACCATTCACTTAGCTCGCTAACATGGGCGATAACAGCATAATGTGAAACATATATATATATAACAATAATAACAATAATATTAATAACAATAATATTAATAACAATAATAATAATAAGCTTCATAATAATAATAATAATAATAATAATAATAATAATAATAACGCTGTCGCGTTTCGGGCACTTTCGCCAACCAGGACAACAACGACGAGTAGGACCCTTCCCAGAAAAATTTCATAAATAGCAATCTCTAAGTCCCTGAAGGATCCTGTATACCTCGGGGGAAAATAATAATAATAATACGTACAGCAGTGCGGAATGTTTGAGAGTAGCAATACCAGTATACCAGCAGCCACGGTAATAGTAGTAATTGCAGTAGTGGGGGAAGCAGTGGGGGAAGCAGTGGGGGAAGTAGTGGTGGAAGTAGTAAGGGAAGTAGTGGTAATAGTGGAAACCAGAGTCAATTTTTAAAAAACGATCACTCACATGAGTCTTGGTCATCGATGTTTATAATCATTGCCAATAAAATGTTTCAAAACTCTACGAATAGAGTCAGTGGCCAGTGATAAGTCAATCCTTCTCTTGGCTGCCCAGATTCTTAATCCACAGAATAAAATTAACGACTGTTCATTTATGGCTACCAATTTAGCCTACAGTTGTTTATCATTCATTATGCAACAACTTCTGTATTACGTGCTGTTGTTAACATGTCGCTATGGCAACGACATATTTGCGCAATGCCATTGTTCTTTATGACGCTTCGTGTTTCAAGTCGTCCGGTCGGGGAAGATCAAATCCAGGCTTCCGTTTCTATTTTCTCGCTAGAGAAGTAACATCAAAGGAGCATTGAACAACTTTAACCATTCATTTAGCAAGGTACGTGAAGTTCATTATCTTATTACTGTAATAATTAAATTGATTCGTAAGATTCAGCTAACAGAAATTAGTGCGGCTGTCGCTCGACCTGATTAACTCTGTTCGTTTATGATCATTGTTTATATAGCTGCAATTCAAGGAGTAAAATTTATCGCTCCACATAAATAATTCTCAAAGCAGCTTTCCAGTTGATTGTCTACAAGTATAGACTGTATTCGAGCAGGATAGCGGAATATGTCGTAATCCTCACTATGTCGTCTGTTAAGTTAAACAATTCAGTGACAGCTACTGACTAACTGACTAACTGACTAACTGACTGCCTGACTGACCGACCGACCGACCGACCAACTCGCTCGCTCGCTCACTCACTCACTCACTCACTCACCCTACTGATCCAAATGGATGATTGGACTTTTGTCTGTTTGTTCTGATAGACAGCGCTGTTACCGTTTAATCGAAGCAGCAGAGACTCAGTCACGATGTTGAAGAAGACGTCGGCAACCAATGAACTTGAGCAGATCTGCCTGACCTGTAGGAAGTCATTGATCGGGCATCGCTACATCGTTCACCAGACGCACAGCTACTGCGTTCCCTGCTACGAATCAGAGTTCTCGAACACCTGCGTATCATGCCATGCCCTCATCGGCACCGATTGCAAGGTCAGCTAGGATCTCTTGTTTTAGAGCACCTTGTGCAGATGTGTTAAACGAACTTAAAGGTAGGGAGAGAATTGCGCCGTATTTGCGGACACAGCTGCCATAATACCGGTATTTGCTTAGCACTAAAGTTTTGACTATTCTTCACCTGCATTAAGTTTGCAGGCTCATGCGTAGCACTTTCTAATCAATTCTCATCTAAATTAAAACCAAAAAAGTCATTAAAACAAATTTGAATGAACTGAAGTGGATGAGAGAGAGAGAGAGAGACAGACAGACAGATAGACAGACAGACAGACAGACAGAAAGAGAGTAGTCCCCTAACCAACCTTCCCACTTGTAGTGTAGGTTCAGTCAACTGCTGTGTTGGCTAGAGGAGTAGCTGGCATAGCTATTAAATTGAAGATCGGCAAATTAATGGCAAGGCAATTTAAAAATTTCGACCGTATATTGTGGGAATTCTTAAACGAGAAGTAATTACCTGATTATTTGATTGGTTGATATTCCATCGACTTTAATTTGGAGCAAGGAGATAGTTGAATGGCACGAAGGTCAGAAGGTCGCAGTTTCGGTATACCATTCAACCACAGAATGTTGACTAATCCTTCCAGTAGCTAGGTGGCGTTTGTAAAATGAGCAGGTTGTTATGCAGTTAAGTCCGACTCCCGTTAAGCTCTTTCTCATCTGTAAGTAAGTAAGAAAGTATATTCTTTATTAGGAATGCCTGCACGGGCACAGCTCGTACATAAAACTGAAATAGAAGCGAAACACACGAGAGGCAGCCTCACATACGACGCCCATCCCTGAATGCATCTGTTACTTGTATATCACGCAATACGGTTTAAACCGTTGAATAGAATAAACGAATATAATATATATGTATAGTTATACTTAATATACAGGTTTGTTGATTGACTACTGATTGATCACCATTGTCTACCGATTAACTTAGGATCTGGCCTACAAGGATAAGCACTGGCACGACAACTGCTTCGTCTGCGTCGAATGCAAGACTCATCTGCTCGATAAGATGTTCGCCTACAAAGACGAGCAACTCTTCTGCTCCGATTGCTACGACAAGATCCAGGCCATGGGATGCGAACACTGTAGCCTACCATTCAACACAGGTCCGTTGCCCACCATGTATCACACGACGCACACTCACACACACACACACACACACACACACACCACCGTCTAACAAATATCTGTCACGGTGCTGCTTCTAAAAACCCTACACACGAGACTGCTTTGGCCTATGTATAAGGAACATCACAATCGGTTATGCTTTTTAGAAACATTAGCGTATAATATACGCTTATGTTTTTTCATTCTTTTATTCTTAAGGCAGTTTCACGTTCAAATATTATTTGAACGTGAAACTGTCTTAACAATGAAAGCTCAGATTCATGGACCTTCAGCATGTCCTTCGCGCACAATTGCTTTGCAGTACAACTGCAATTGCACCGTCGAGGCGTGAGTGTGCACTTCTTGTTTTTGTTTCTCAGTAATTGAACGCTTCAATTGCGCCCTCAGAGATACTCTCAAAGAGGCTGCTCCACACGAAGACGACATCTCATTCATAATATACAGAGCAGCACTTTTGTAAGCAATAAAACGCAACTATTCGCGCATTGCACGCCTTTACCTTCTTCACAGGAACGAAGAAGTACGAGTACAAGGGCAAGAAGTGGCACGAGCAGTGCTTCAACTGTCACGACTGTAAGGGATTCATTGGCAGCAGCGCCTTCATCTATTACAAAAGGAACCCAGTCTGTCTCGTCTGCTACGACAACAAGTACGCCCTGCACTGTGCTAAGTGCCAGAAGGTCAGCTCCACCATTACTCCATCCATCCTTCCGTCCGTCCACCCATCCATCCACTCTTCCATCCATCCATTCATCCATCCATCCATTTACGTGCGACGTGTATCTATCGATGTGTTTCTCTCTGCCTCTCTGTCCAACCGTCCGTCTGTCCGTCCATTCATCCTTTCACTTATTTGATAACCTCTGGTTAGAGCTACCTGCATGTGGATAGGAACGTTCCACCGTAGATCATATGAACGTGTGAAAGTAGGGGAAACAATTCTTCAACAGACAGCTAGACGCCTCGTATCATCCATTTACCTAAGATCCGATCATCCCCTTCAAACCGCCACTCCATCTACCTACCATAGAGCCATTCAGACAGTCGACCTCTCAAGATCTTACTTACACTTACTAGTGATGTTGATGTTAATTAGGCACGAGTTCATCCGTAAGTTACTGGTACTTTAATAGTTTAACTGTCGTATATACTCTGACCGTTCCCTGACACTTCTCTGAACTGCGAGAGCTGCTTTGCTTCGTATGCAGGTGATCTCAAAAGGCGGCCTGCTCTTCAAAGACACCCCTTGGCACATGGACTGCTTCACCTGTTCACACTGCGACAAGCAGCTGGCTGGCGACAAATTCACGACACAACTCAACAAGCAGTTCTGCCTCGACTGCTATTGCAAGCTCTTTGCTGACAAGTGCTCCAGATGCCAGCATTCCATCTCAGGTATAAGTCTCTATAGTATACAGCAGCATCTTTATAGCAGGTTGCACATGGTCAGAGGAGGTCAGATGAAATTAGGTTAGGGCAGGCAAGGTCACGCACGATATAGATAGGTCAAGATAAGTTAAGCTTGACTCCCCGGATTTCGACCTGACACTGGAAAGAAACGGGAGGATTGGCTATTGCGGACTTCATTTGGCATAGCGCCGGTGAATAAGCCGGTCTCCCTGAAGTAGCTTTTGTGGGCGCTGAGAAATTTTCGAGGATTTGCATTACATTACATTACAAGGTAAAGTAAGATCTTGTAAAGCAAATAGGTAAAGTGAGGTCACGCAGAATGCGTTTAAGTCAGATAAGGCTATGCAAAATGGAGGTGGGTCAGATTAGGTCAGGTAGGCTGTAGGTAGATCAGGAAAGTTCACGTATTTTTGTACGTTGAGATAAAGTAAGATACAATCAGACACAATCAATTCAAAATTATTTTGAAAGTACATTATAAAATGCATTTTTACAAGTTTTGACACTACAATATGAAATAGAATTTTCTATTATGAAATATATGTCTATTTCCAAAATGTCATTGTACCCATCACTGGATGCCCTCAGCCTCCTCAGGTCGTGACCGTTTGACTGAACGTCCGTATTGCAACACGGAGTGTTCTGATTCAAAGCAAACGGAGCCATGAACTCATATGCTCTAGGAGTCAACAGTAAGCCTCATGTCGTAAGCCTCATCAATTGCATACAAACCTAAAGAACCTATTACCGGATTTTCCCGGTTGTGTCGGGATCTTCCAACTTCATGGGAATATCATAGGCAGCGTGGAATCCGACCACATAGCCAGGCCACTGACTCTTCTGTTTTTCGCATGATTTATTCTCTGTTCTAGGGTTGGGTGGCGTGAAGTTCGTATCTTTCGAGGACCGTACCTGGCACTGCAAGTGCTTCACCTGCTTTACGTGCGGCCTTGACCTCGTCGGTCAGGGGTTCGTGGTGAAGGAGAACGAGATCGTATGCGCCGAGTGCGGCAAGAAACCGACCCTTGGATCAATGATGGCAGCACCACCACTTGCAACAACTCCTCCACCACCAGCAGGATCACCAACAGCATCAGTGACAGGAGCAGCAGAGGCAACCGGATTACCTCCGATGCTAAACCAACCGCTGCCAGTTAGCACTGCGTAGGTTGACCTTTGACCTCTTTGTATCCAGACTTATCTCCTCTGGCTTACACATCTGAAGAAGATTCCGTCTGGGTTTAGTTTCGCTTTCGTTTTTTGTTCTCTCGGTTTCCTGTTACGCTTGTTTTCGTTATGTTTCGCTCTCTGTCTCTTTCTCGTCTCTCTCTTTTTCTATCTCTCATTCTAAACCTTGAAAGATGGTACTATTAGAAATAATTTAAAGAACTGCAGCAGAAGACCTTGAAGTAGAGATCTGTGGATAACTTTGCTTCGACTATTAACTGGCGAGCGATCTGTGCAGTTGGCTGGTACGGAAGAAGGCAAGACAAATGAACAAAAACAAAATCAATTTTATTTTGCCAGCCGCAAAACTGAAACTAATTGACTTTTGCGATCCTCTCAGTTTTACCCATTTTGAAGCATATCAATTTTATTTTTAGATAATTTTGCCTAATATGATCAGCAACTTTAGTTATTGTTCGAATTATGCTTGAGTAAAATGCTCACCTTTCAACTCATATGGATCGGGGTTGAGCCTCTATAAAATAGAAACTACTGTGTAAAAACAATGAATAAGCCCATAATGCAACCCTGCCTACCTTCCACCACTTGAGTCTGCAAATAGCATCTCTGCGGCTGATATTCGAAGCTTCTGAACCTCGAACTTCAAATTTAAAGTTTAGTTTTTGCTTGATTGTGTAATAAAAAAAGATGTAAAACTGTCAAAAATTATTGACGAAAAATAAGAAAAACTGAAGATGAAGTCTGTGTTTCTTCTATGAAGTCCTAATGGAATAATTTGCACTTTTGAGATTTGAGATACAATGCCTATGTAAGAAATTGACAACCACAAGGCGAAGTATTTTAATGCTACAAAAAACCTTCATGACAAGGAAGTGATCCGTGGTTACGTGGTTACGAAGCTCTAGTAATGAATAGCAGTGTGGCCACAGCACCTTCCAGAAGCAAAACAGTGTTTCTTTTGGCAAGTCAACCAAATAATAATAATAATAAAAATAATGATAATAATTATGGCAACAATGTCCGAAGACGAGGCCCGACCATTCGGACAATGATTTTAACAGTCTTAAAAAATCTCTAAGTCCCTGGGGAATGAAGTACCTCAGGACAAAAAATTACAACAATAATAGTAATAAAATAATAATGATGATGATAATAATGAACGATACACCAACGACACAATCGGGACAAAATAACCTGTTCCAAAGACTCGGTAGCTGTCCAAAGCGGGAACGCCATCTGCATATCGTCGACATCATCATGTTAAATGATAACAACAACAATTTTAGCAATAATAATAATTATTATAATTTGTAGCTTTGGGTAATAAGGCCCACTTAATTTTTCAATGAAAGACGAATATTGACACGCAACTGTAAATAAAAAGGTAAATAAGGCTCAACTCAGAAACTGTCTTATATTGCTGTTTAAATGTCCGCTTTACAATTTAAAAATCATGCTATGATCTAATTATTGAAAATCTGTAGTTCTCAAGTAAATTATAGCAATTACTTAATTAATTAAAGTCATCCAAAATAAGAGAAACATGATGATAGGCTGTTCCTGAAATTATCAGTCGTCACAACAATTGTTAGCAAACGAATGTTTCATTGTCGTCCACTACTGAATCTAAACCAAATACATCATTTATCATGTTGCCACTCTCCGCATTGTTCATATTTCGTCATGCTCAGCTGTTTTTCTACCTCTACACACAATGCAAAACTAACTGTCACCTTTTTCTTTCAATGCCTATGCCTGTTTGTTTTCCTATGATCCTAGCACATTTGATGTTGCCAGACATAGGATGACGTCACTACTTGAATGACGTGACTCATTGAGTGGTGCGTGACGACTGTGATCCATTGTTCATTTTTAAATATAAAGTAAACAGCAAAATGCTCTCAAAGGTTCGCCCCAATTACCGATAGCGAACATATTTCATCTGAAGTAATAAACTAACAAATCATATTGTCAGGTTTTGTGTTACATTTGATTAATATTACGTCATTTTATATCTTTATGAAAGATCACGTAATGCTCATCGTCTATTTCTTGATGTGGGGGTGGGGGACGCACGCCCTGTGAAAACATCAATGGGCCATGACCTGATTGATCCCTTGGACCCGATCCTGCCCACGCGTTATAGGCTAGTAGCGTACAAAAACACATATTTAGTATATACTGTAGGATTATCATACATTCAGTTAGCCTTTATAGCTATACGAATACTTCTACTGAAGGTCGACTCGGTCATCGTGTCTGCTTACTGAGTAATTGAACCCATTTCTAAGCTGCCCGGGTTCCTTAAATTTGACTAAGAATAATCATGGTTCTTCCTTGATAGCGGTGCACCATGCATTGTATGCTGCGTTCTGCGAAAGCAGATTTTAAGTAACGGTAACGGCAACTACTAATCGACGATTGTATTATATCCGGTTGTACAACATTCAATGTCTCTTACTTCCGTTTTGGTGACATGTCTTACTTCGAACAACGAACTCTTCCAAGTAGAGCTTTATGCTACGTCGAATCTACTATAACGATTAAGTATGTATTTATGTATGAGTGTATGTGTGTGTATGCGTGTATGCGTTTTATGTATGTATGTATTTATGTAGTTTTTATGTAGTTTTTATGTAAGTATGTATGTAAGTTTTTATGTATGTATGTGTGATGAATGCATCTATGTATTGTATGTATGTTTATATGTATATATGTATGTACATATGTACGTATGTACGCATGTATGTTTGTATGTATGTATGTACGTACGTATGTATGTACGTATTTACGTATTTACGTATGTATGTATGTATGTATGTATGTGTGTATGTATGTACGTATGTATGTATGTATGTGTGTATGTATGTATGTATGTACGTATGTATGTACGTATGTACGTATGTACGTATGTACGTATTTACGTATGTATGTATGTACGTACGTATGTATGTACGTATGTACGTATGTATGTATGTATGTATGTATGTATGTATGTATGTATGTATGTACGTATGTATGTACGTATGTATGTACGTATGTATGTACGTACGTATGTAAGTACGTATGTACGTATGTATGTATGTATGTACAAGTATGCAGGTATGTAGTTATGTACAATGTATGCATGTACATATATTTGTAAGCTTATGCATGCAAAATGCGCGCATACATGCGTATACGTATGCATGCATATGTCTCACAAATACAACTATACATATGCCTACGTAATTATGCTCCATATACCATTATGGCGTTTAATAGCATGTAAGCGAGTGATCTAACGTTCTGACTTTTAGCACCATTGTCATTATTCTAACGCATACAGCATTGCAGGGCGTAACTAATAGGTGCGTGGGGTGCGGACTGCGCCTAATGATACCTTCAGAGGGATGACACCAAAATAACGTGATATAAAAACCGTTTGTACAGAATTTCAGCAGAAATTCATTAATTTTAAGTAAACAATAACCGGTAATAACAGACCATTTTCTTACATGTAGGCCTTTCACTTTACTTGATGCTTAAACTCTATGCTAATCTGCGATTTTTAACCTTCTAAAGTGTCACGGTCAGGGTCGTCATTATTGCCCAGTAATGCGCCTTTGTTTCCTTATTGGGTTTAGTCTAGACTGATTTTTATCGCCGTGGTTGAGCTGGAAGCTGAGTTCACTTCTTGAGAGGGCGCTTAATGTTTAAATGAATGAATTAAGGAAGGAAGGCAGGTACGAAGGAATGTGCATGAACTAACCTTACAGCCTAGTTTCCTCTGGGATTGAATTTTGAATTCAGCGGGTGCGCTCTTCGTCCGTGAAACCCTTCGGATCGCGAGTGTTTCAACTGGCGTGAGCTCTGAGTGAGGCTGTGGTCATATAAATAACGCGCCTGATTTGCATATTGAAATGAACAAAACCTTCAAATGATGCTAATGCAAATGGCGATTGTCATTATATCGAATGTGTGTGAATCTTTGTGTAATTCGAAATTAAAAATGTTTAAATTTGTTTAAATATGAGTAACTTGTGCTTTTATGAAGTAGTCACGTTGACCTCGAAATTCGCATATGGACGCTTTGCGTTCTGTTCATTGGCCTTTCTTGGGACGGAAAGAAAAAATCGGCTTTTATAGTATAGACCACGATTTACCAGTTAATTGGTACAACGGTATTACTAAGCATTCTGTATGGTCTGGTAACCGTAAGGGGTGACACATGAGTGACCGCACGCGGTGATACCAGCCCTGGTGACGTCACTGAAGCACTTTGGTCGTGCAGATTCTCCCTTTTCTCTTCCGTAGGCCTACTACTCGATCCTGGTCATATTCTAGGTTGTCTTATATCAAATGTCGGTGAATTGTGTAACTGTAAGGTAACATCGTCCAAATACCGGAATTTAAAGTTATTTGTGCTGAAAATAGTCAAGTTGTAATAGAAATTCGCACGAGAGCGTACCTTAAAAGTTTAAAATTTTTATATCGTCAGAGCCTTCGGTTCACGAGTTATTCTTGGTCCAGAAAGAAAAAATTTCTGCTTTTTTAGCTTAGATGGACCTATTTGTACATTACACATGTGTAAGCATTGTATGTACATGTATATGTATGTATGCATCATGTGTATGTATATGTGCATAACTGCATATGTAGCATAACATAACATAGCTCTTTGTTGTTCCAAAAATACAACAGCACATGATCATATTTCATATTAGTAACAAAGTTAGGGCTACAAAAGGGGACCTAAAGGGACCAAGATCCCGCTGGGCAGGGCCATTTATGCACCAAAACAATTAAATAGAGGCAAATAACATGCCAAATTGGGAATATGATTTGGGTGTCGGACCATGCCTCACGGCTTACACGTTTGGTTATTTTACAGAAAAGCAGGGCCGTACCGAGGGAGGGACCAGCGGGGCCGTGGCCCAGGGCGCAAATGGGGAAAGGGCGCAAATTTCAGGATGAAATAACTAATATTATTCCATAAAATGCACTACTTTCAAAATGTGGTGGCGCCCAAATGATGCTAAGCATAGGGCGCAAATATGAGATTATATTCATGTATGTGTAATCTCCGCAGTTGAAAACCGACAGAGATACCGTGAAATATAAATCAGTAGGTTAATTGTTGAGCCATTACCAAGAATGTCACTTACTGCATTGTTGCGCTGGTTCATAGAGTTCGGTTGAAAGGCCTTTGAAGAACAAGGCCACCTAAGCCGTACCGTACCGCAGCTTATGCCAGTGTTAATTTTGTTCACGAAACTATAACTGGAACTAAATTGAATTGGTGATCGTTCACAAAAACGAGAACTAGAAAGAAAGTAGCAATTATAACTAAATAAAAACGGAAAAGATTTCTGCAGAACTAAATAAAAACTAAAACAAAATTGAAATCGTGAACTAAAACTATAGAAATTACAAGTATCAACTTCTTTCCTTCCGTGCTAATTCAAGTCAAATCCAAAATGAAGCATGAGGATCTGGAGCATTAGAAAGTTCAAATTTCTGGCAGCAAAGTTGAATGGACGAGACATATAACTATTAAGTAGACATTCTGTTGATATCACAATTGGGAAAATATCCAAGAAGAAATGGACAGATATTTATCAGAGGTGACAAAGTATAGTGGAGACAATGCGTCAAGATTTTGGTCCGAATAAAGGATGATTTATCCAACATTGTAGCTTTTCCAGTTGAATATCTTCTCGTGGCTCCTATCTTCCAGGCTGATGTTGAAAGGATCTTTTCTTCATGTAGACCTTTAACAGTAGGCTGACGCAACAGGATGTTATAATCTTTGGGAATGCGAGCTTTTCTTAGGCAAAATTTTAATGGGTTAGAAGAATACTCGATAAGCATCATTCCTAATAACTCATGGACAATGAATGATGACCTGGGTCTGATTTATTGTGGTTTTCTAAAACAGGATCGAAAGATTAGAAAATCGTGAACTAAAACCATAACGAAAATGATTGGATGAATAAAAACTAAAACGGAAATGATTTCACGAATAAAACTAAACAAAAACTAAATTGATTTTCAGAAATGGAACTAGAACTAGAACTAAACTGAAATGAATCACATCAAACTGAATAAAAACTAAAACAAAAAATTATTTCTTGAACGAAAATAACACTGGCTTATACTATATGCTTAGCTTACCTCTTTACTTTAGCCTAAACTTACCTCATCTCCCTTGTCTTGCTTTGTTTATCCTGGCATTAACTTAACGAAACTTACCATACTAATCCTAATTAACTTAGCTCACATTAAATCTCCTTTCCTTCAGGGCCAATCCATATATTACGTACGTCAAAAATCAGAATTTCGGACCCCTCCTCCCTGTTGCACCGCATATATTTCGTGAACCCCTCCCTATGCGTACGTACGTCTGAGCTTTACCCCCCGTTGCAAAGGTTAAATAGCCAGAGATATCTAAAAGACATTGATTTTACCACAGGTTATTTATCATATTTGTCAGCTTAAATTTGTTAACTGCTATGAAGAAATAAAACACTAACAACACTTACATTTAAAAAAAGTTCAATGCTGCATTAAATTGATTAAGCAGGAATATAGTCTGCAATTGGGTTAACAGTTTTGATTTTGATATTCCGTATTGTGGACGTCATAATTAAACATTTATATTTGCGTACGTACACATTTTCGTAACCCCTCTTCACCACACGCACCCGTCCGCAAAATCCCCGAAATTCGAAGCCTAACCTCCCCTCGCTGCTTACGTAATATGTGGATGGCCCATAACTGAACTTTTATTAACCTTACAGTTCCTTACTTTCGTTGGTTTCCCTAATGCTCTTAGTACATGCTCTTAGTTAAAGTGAACAAAACGTACTTAGATTCACTTACATGTACATTGTATCAGTCCTCATCGCCTAGTCTTTCATTGGGTTATTTGTTTTGATAGGAAGTTTCAATAGGACTTCATTTGAATATCGTGACTATCATCAACAGATATCATCTATCGCTGAGTCGACGCCTCTTTGTGTTTCCAACATAAGGATTGCGTTTTCGGTCACCAGATGTTTACGATGATTGCTTGCTAACTTGCGTCATAGCACCCAGGGCCTCCGTGTTTTCCGTGACTTACAGGGCTTCTGTTTTTGGAACTATTTGGGACATTTCTTGCACGAAGACACTACTGCCGAGGATAAAAAACGCCTATCGACAAACTCCTAACCCTGTATCAGCTTATTGAGGTTCAGTAAAATTAATGTGTAGTGTATAATATTGTATGATTTAGTTGGTAATCTGATCTTGCGAAGTTAACCGATGACATTTACCCGAGTTTCTGGACCTGAATATGTTTGGACGCCTTCAAGACTTAAACGACAAGGTGCATGGGTTCCCCATCGCTTTAATGCACGCCCGTCGTTAAACGCGCCATTTTGCCTAATCCTGCATTACCTGATCTGACTTAGCCTTGCATCAACCTAGCCATAATTACATTTCTTGCTTACTGAAACAATAAATCTATGCACTTATAAGTATCTGTCCGTCAAATGACGCATTTAGGCTATTAGTATAGAATAATTGATGTTCATGAAAGGCTATTCAGAGCGCAGGGAGTATCAGGTTGTAGCGAGAAGTGAGCTGGGATGAGCGACCGAACCCAAGGGACACGACAGTCGATTAAAATAGATGACACGCATGGTTGAATTTTCATCCGTGCCAGTCAAGCGAATAAGGGACAGCGAGACAGAGGGAGAGAGACCCAGAGAAATGCAGAGAGAGAGAGAGAGAGAGAGAGAGAGAGAGAGAGAGAGAGAGAGAGAGAGAGAGAGAGCGGGGTAGGCGTTTGCCCTAATCACAAACAATGTGCAAGGACTTACCAAAAAGGACGTGGCAACTGGTTTAAGTATAGGCAAATACGTGTTTTCTTCCGTTCTAAAAAGCCTCTATACGCCAGCACTCATCTGTTAAGTTTTGGATAAATACAGAAGAGCCACTAAATAATCGGGGAGCCTCTTAAGCCTTGAACAATTTAAAGAAGAGCTGCAATTGTCTCCCATGCAGTTGAAACGGTTTACGTCTCAGATAAAGCGATCAAAACATTGGTCTTTCTTGAAACATGCTAATTCCATGAGTGACCCATTCGATGCAAATCATACACAGCGTTGTCCAACGAGTAAATAGTAGACGATTACACCGCAAATCTGCGATGTCACTATTTTAAGATATACGCTACATTTGCGTTAGTAAGGTGAATGTATTGGCAATCGTAAGTTGAGACAATTATGAAGCGACTTTTGCGCAGTGGAATAAGGAAATGTCTGCCGGTGTTTGATGATTACTTTTACAAATACAGGCAAATGAACCAGATGACATTCAAACCGTTTTGCTCAAGTGCTAGCTGATCAACTGATTGGCCCATTTGACCTGTCTTCGAAATTTGTAGTTCACACGGCAGATTAAAATATTCCGATGAACGGCTGAAAAGAACTGTAACGATAGTATAACTATGTCTAGTAATGTCTAGTTATGTCTAGTTATGTCTAGTTCTGTCTGATGGCGAGAGAGGTGAAAGCGTTCCGGTGCATAAGTAGGCTGCGAAGTATAAAAAAACATTCGCTATAGCCTTCAGTGGTACAAAACTGTGGCTACTTCAAGAGACATGTCTGGCCATATACTACAACGTAGGTTTACTATAATTAAAGGCCTATCAGACAATTCATGCTGATGCGCATTTCGTGCACACTACTTTTGTCGATTACCCCTTTTAGTCTTTGTTTCTGGTGAGATAGCATAAGAGGACTTTGATGATCGCTTCCTTGACCTGTTGGGCTCATCTGGCAGCTGCCTGATGATGTGGTCTGCGAGATAACGTAGTGCGCAGTTGCTGAGACCTTTAATGCATCAGAGTACAGAACTTGAGTCCGATGCGCTCGCCTATTCCAAGCCACTGAAGCTCGTCCGCTGTCTGAGGATTGCGATGTCCTGTAATGTGTGACGTCACTGACAGGTTTCTGTCGAGGATAAGGCCGAGATCGCGGACCTCGCTCTCAGGTTCGACAGCATCTGCACCAATGAATGACAAAAGGGCTGCAGACTAGTTTTTCCACCCTGCGTAAAGACGAGCACATGATGCATTTTGTCTTGGGTGAAGTGAAATGAAGTCGATTACACGTCTTCTAGTCAGGGATGTCATTGATTCAGCTCATTGAGGTGGACCGCAGATGCTGAACGTCGGTGGAATCAGGATGACAGAAGCCTTAAACCTGTGAGTCCTCGGCTAGGAGATGACCATTCAGACCAAGCCTGCTTGGATATTATTACTAAGATGTCGGATTGGCCCCTAAACGATAGTAGGCCTACTTGAAAAGGCATCGGCGTATCAATCATAATTTTAGATGACTGACCTTGTTCAGTGAAACTGTGGTGACCCTAGCCTAACAGAGTCACCACAGAAGGACACATTAAACGTTTTATATTCGGTAAATCAATACTTAGCTGTTCAAAGAAGCACGGGGAAATTCCGCGATTGGCTGTAAATAAATATGGCCTAGATTCACAAGTTTTAAATAACGGAAGGCTCATGATGTCATGAAAGCAAGGCCTTTCATTACATGAGAAGCTCCCCTGCAACCGGCTTCAAAGATCATAAAGAGTTTTACCCCACGTAGGCCTAAAATACTGAGCTGTCTCTGTACTAAATCGGATATCCGAGAAGTGGGATTAGATGGCTCGAGTCTCAGGTTTTAAAATTAGAATGGCAATGACGTGATTAATTATTAAACGTTACGTAAGTTAAATTAAGTATGCTCACAGTTTCACGTTGTACATAATGCTCACGACAGTCTGACAGATGAAATATTACTTTAAATATAAAATAGTGTTCAAAATTAGGCCCACAAACTAACAAAATAGTGTTATAATTTCTCGTTTAAACCAGGTGTATTTTAAATTCGTAAAAAACAACCAGTGCACTGTGTACACAATAAATGACGTCATTTATAATGTGTCAATAGGCCTGTAGTCCCTGTCAGCTGTGGTAGTAGGCCTAGATATCTAAATAGGCAAGTGAAAGTGAACCCTAACAGCATTTCTGACTCATTTTGAGATGGGTCTGTCTGATAATGGAAACTTCAATAGGGGCCAATACAAGTTGGGCAATTTAAATGAGTTACAAATTACTTGTTCTGAGTTTTATGCTTCTTTTTACAATTAGAATAAACAAATAACAACAATCATAATAGGCCCTATATTGAGAAAATTTTATTTCCACGTGTCGAGGTTTTTAAAGTATGAGGCCCTGTTCGACTGAACAGGTTGACCATACCATAATCCGCCTCTGATAAACAGTTTCAATCAATTAAATCAATGGTGAGTAGGCCAATATAATTACATGGTGTGTAACGCGTATGTCGCATATAATTTATGAGTAAGCCTATACATGATAGAGAGCATACATGCGACATAATTCCTAGTATGTACATTATGCGCATGCGCGTGCTAGTGCGTATGTGACTGTGTGATATAATAAGATACGGATATTGCTGGCACATAGCTTTTCAAAAGAATTTCCTATGCCGCAATTGAAAGTAGCACACAACAAAGCAGCTGGGACAATAGACAGTACCGAGTACCCTTGGGAGTTAAACCAACGATTTGCTCACTTACGGAAGAGACGCACAAACAATGTTCATCATCCAACCCTTCCTCTATTGTGATTTCTAAGGCTACTATGATCCACTCATCAACAGATTACTAGCAAATCTAGGCCCGACATAGCCACGCGGAACCAGTATCCAAGAGCAATAGCATGTTACACGTATTCAAATTAAAAATGCCTTTCATATACAACTGGGTAACCTGGTTCGATGCGTTTAGCTTTCTAGTGGCGCTGTATAAATTTGAGGTTTACGATCACAATTACAATGCAGAAACTGCAGATTTTGCATCTAATAATTTACAGTCAATTACCCAGTAAATCAAAATAAATTTGATGAAGCGCCTTTCAAGATACTTACTCATGTAGCGCTCACGGCCCATCCCACATACATGTATGATATAAAGGCAGCAATAAGTCATGCGTAGCACGCTATGGTACGCTTGACTTTGAGATTATTGTAAAAATGTCGGTCGTAAAACTCACTTTAACCGGCCCTGCAGCCACACGAAAACCCTAATGATTGTCTAGTAATCGGCCACAAGGACCGTCCTAAATGCCTCACCAACTTCATACATGCGCATTGCACAAATATACATATTTATGTTTGTATGTCCGTTTGTGTGCATGTTTGTATGTAGGTGTGCATATGTGTATGTCGGGATGCATTTGAGTGGCATAATGGTGTCTGCTGTCATTAGACATGACTTAGAAATAGGATTGTGTTGACCAGGTATATCCTAATCGTGAGCAGTCACTGACTGAGTTACTCATAATGATACGCTTCACGAGGTAGATTTGTGCTCATTTTGATTCGATGGATGACCACGAGCCACACCGTTGGTGGTTACCCGTTACGCATGAACAAGCGGGAGGCGAGGAGAGAGGTAGGACTCGGCATTTGCCTTCGTCCTGGTTCGTTACTTGGTTCGTCAGAGGCGAACCAAAAACCTCGGTATTGTGACTCAACACTTTGTTTTTCTCCTGCGTCGACTTGCTCTGTATATAATGGACTGCGGTGCGAAGGCATTTAACAAATCGGATCTCGCCACCGTCGACAGCACTTGCAACCGTGTAACTCTCTGCGCTGATCTCAGGGACCCGACAATTTTATTCGGACAAAAATCTACAACATACAGTTTCGTCTCAACAACAAGCACTTAGAATCGGTTGGTATAAAACATTGTTCTTAACTGTAATACGTAACAGCGCCTGCTAAAGATAAAGCCGAATAGTAACAGTGTCGTAATAATGTCTGTAAGCCTGAGGTAATCTAATTCTGCTCGATTTGTTTCTAAATTCACAGTAGATTAAACGGCTGAGCGTTCGTGTTGATACCCGTAGATCAAAATGGATTGGCTTAATCGTTTCTTCAGTAAACGACAACAAAGAGCTGAACATTTGTTAAGGCGCCTTTCTAAGAAATCCAAGGCTCTCCAGACATTGAACTTGGTGAAGTAACGATTGCTAGGCAATACTTTTTGCATAATATACCAAAAGTATTGCATATAATATAACAAAAGTATTGCATATAATATAACAAAAGTATTGCATATAATATAACAAAAGTATTGCATATATTATAACAAAAGTATTGCATATAATACAACAAACGCATTGCCTCGCAATCGTTACATCATCAGTTTCGATGTCTGTACAGTAATTGACATATATTGCGTAAAATGCAGTCTATCTATTTGATTATGGACTTTTATGGTGCTTAAAAAATTTCATTAATGCGAAATCATATAAAAGTGGAAATCATAAAAAAGTTGAAATGCGCCAACAATCCCAACATGAAATTCAGTGCTTTAGATTAGGAGTCTAATTTTAATCTGGTATAAGGCAAGCCGATTGCGTCGCAGATAATTTGTCTTTCTTAAATGAATATAACGTAGAGCTTTATATTATGAGCACTTTTGTATAGAAACCGGTTTAGCGTAAATCAATCATAGGATTAATATTGCGCCCATTTAGATATTCACGAAGAAACGAGGTAAACTACTGGCATTCGCTTCAGCGTTGCACTATATCATATTGAAGAGTGTAGTTCAGCAGTGCTGCAGTTGGGAAACGCAGCTGCCAGGTTTGCATTGTGAGTGGCATCGTGTCGTGTCGCATACAGAACAGACTGAAATACTCTTCGTCTGACAATCGCTCAGCAGCGTACACCGACACACACCGCTACTACTCTCCGTGATCCTAATCATAAAAATAGATTGCAGAACCCGCAATGACCCCCACCTTTCAACATGTCTCTGTGGTCTGGCCCGAAAACACTAAGACCTTACCAGAACTGATTAGTCATTCTGAGCGTTCGATTCTTATAGTTGTACGAACTCACCTTCAGCACTTTCATCGAGGGAAATGGTAATAGATTGCTAAGGCTCAGCGATCCCTTCAGAATAAACTCAGTGTGTCTGTTTGTCTGATGGCAATTGTTGCTGTAGACGTCCAGATTAGTAATCATGTTTGGAAATATTCTCAAAGCCGCTGTGTAAATGCTCAATTTCCGCTCTTACCAAGGTGCATTGCATGCATTCGCATACAAGCAAATGCATGCATATACGCCTACATACATACATACATACATACATATATATATACATACATACATACATACATACATACATACATACATACATACATACATGCATACATACATACATACATACATACATACATACATACATACATACATACATACATACATACATACATACATACATACATACATACATGCATACATACATACATACATGCATACATATATACATATATACATACATACATATATACATATATACATACATACATATATACATACATACATACATACATGCATACATACATACATGCATACATACATACATGCATACATACATACATACATATATACATACATATATACATATATACATACATACATGCATACATGCATGCATACATACATACATACAAACATACATGCATACATCGATACGTATACTATACACACATATAAATACGCAAATTATGTTTGCGAACTCCATGCAGAGACCTATTCATTTTTCTAACTGATTTTCTCACCACAGAAAACGACTTCAACGCTTTTCTCCAAGATGCAGTCGAGAGAAAAGCTTCTGAGGAGTCTAATCATCGCCGGATGTCTATTCCTATTCGTCAAAGCAAAGGCCGTTCAGAGTAAAGTTTTCTATATAATTATATGGACTCTAATCTAATCCAATCTGATCAAATCTTATTTAGTACAATCTGACCCCACGACTCTAGTCACCGGTCCGCAAAGTGAATTATAGGAAATTAACAGCTTTTCGGATTACTTTCGTTTGGGTTAACAGGTGTCATGTGGCCTGTTCTTGAATTCTCCATGGGCTCTACTTTATTTGTGTATCTTCGGGTTCTAGATTTCCATTTTGCAACTGTGGGTTAACGATCTACAGCGCAATTTTAAGACCTACATTAATCTGATCCTACGACTAACAGAATTATGGACAGGCAAAGGTGCGTCGTCGATTGACGCTTTGTAATTCATTGTAACATCCGAGTAGATTTGATTAGGCAAGAGTGAAACGTTTATTGCTTATAATCATTTGAATTTGTAGAAGAGTTTTGTGATGACAAAGACGATGGCCTTTATCCGGACCCAAGTAACTGCAGCTCTTATTATTCCTGCTTCGCTCGAATCAGTTACCTGATGCCTTGTCCATCAACTCTCGTCTTCGATCCAGATCTCAATGTCTGCAACTATCTAAGAGATGTAAGCCCGGAACGCAAACTGCAATGTAGTCTCATCTCTTCTTCAGCGTCAACTTCAAGGTATACGCACTGTCTAAACTCAGCAATGGAGTGAGAACTATATTATTATCTATTCAATTCCTTCTGGGCTTTCCGTTTAACACTGTAATTATGCAGATAAATTGTTGAATCGGATTCAATATTGTTTGTGCCATTTCAATGATTTTTTTAATTAAATAATTTGAGGCAAATAATTGATTCAGTTAATGAGGAATGCGCTTAAGCAATTCAACTACTAAACGACCTCATTTAGCATAATCCGAATTCTTACATGTGACTAATTTTATGGATCAGAAACCGCCTAGAATTGTAACGTTTGCATGACTATTTGTATGACTATTTGCAGCACACGACAACCCCCAACTACGACCACTGCCCGAGCAGCAAAGAAAGGTAAGTCGTGTTTCAACTAAAGACCTAAATACATAGAGACATAAAAACATAAAGTCATACGCCCACACTTAAACGGAAGTTGCTACATCTATTTAGTTATACGACGAATTAGTTCATTAATTCAGCCATTCAAGTTTCCCGTTTGTCAATGGGGTCCACCGTCCGCCAATAAACAACACAAAATATGAGCGAACGTCTACGTCGCAGTTCAAGGAACAAAGAAAACAGCTGTCAAGTGTTTGACATACACGCTAAATATTCTAAATATTCCATATACCCTCCTTCCATTTTATTATGGTAATATTTATTAGAGCTGTACCGAGTACGTGATTATCACTATTCGGCCGAATACGAATAACGGGACCGGCTATTCGGTCGAATACGAATACGAATAGTGTTTAGTGTATAAAATAGATCTAAAAGTAAAAACATTCATAATGTCGAAGGTACCCTGAACTTTTACTTTACAAAATGTAGTACAGAATAGTAAACATTTAAAACATTTAATGTTTTGCAGCCTCCAGTCAGTCTGCGGTAACTAATAACTAGCAATAAAAGTATTCTAAGTATTAAGATCACAAAGCAGAAAGCAGCAGCAGCGGCAGACTCGGGCAACAGCAGCTATTGTGTTAATGTGAAAGTTATTTCAGTCCACTCGCAGTGGCTGCAGCAGCCGCCGTATATGCAGAAGCGGATGAAACGTGACCACTATTCGTATTCGGCCCGACCGCAAGTATTCGGCCGAATACCGAATAGTTATTAGGTCCACTATTCGGTCTCGAAGCGAATACGAAGCGAATGTTCGGTACAGCTCTAATATTTATACACGCAATTTTCACCTCGCCTTACATTACTATACTGCCCTTATTGTTACCATACCTTATCAACCTAATTCTGCTCCCTTGATTATTGCTACCATATATTGCGTAACTAGACCTAATTGATGTCCATGACACTACAGATGACGTGTAATAGGCCTAAATATACATGTCTTCCACTGCGCTAACGTTCTGTTGCATCTGAATCTGTGTAGTGAAACCTTCACAACTTGTTTTAAGATGCACATGTTTAGAATTAGGTCTGTTAGAGGAGAAGCTCTTTTGATACATAGGCCTACATACGCAGGCCTACATATATGCATAAATGTGGACCTTCACACAGACATACACACGAGTGATTAAGCTACCTTGCTTTATTATCATAAGCTTTCTTGCCATTAACGTTCGTGCCTAATTCATGAATTCATTAAGATTTTGATAGATCATGAGTATCTTTAAAGTATCAAATCGTCACAGAAGAATAGTTTTTAAACGCTGATGAGCTCCGTCACCTTCTTTGCATTTTTAAGTAGTTAGCTAAATCGTTGTAAGAATATTTACCAGACACCATCTTCCTTCGCAGCCAATGCTGAGTGCATTTTTTTAACCCTCTGCTGATGTATTTTGTTCAATTAGTTATAGTTTCTATTGGATTTTTTCCATGTTCCGTTTTGACTGTTTAGGAGATGTTATAAACAAGAAAATGCCTCTTTCCATGGAGATGCGCTTCAACCTGGGATCAAAATCCGTCTCACTAAGCGTCACCCAGAGACCAGTGGCTTCACTCATAGCTCCCAAGATCCTCATGGCCGAACGAGGACGTATCATCGAATGGCTATCCAACGAGGTATGTTATCCACTTGACTCAGTTGGTGTCGATCGCATGTCTTACCGCGTTTCGCGGTTTACCATTAGCCGTTGTTCTCTGAAAATGCTATTAATTAACATGCGCACATCCATCCCTAACCAACTCTTATGCTTCTCCAGCCATTCTCCGCTTGGTTTGTTTCGGACTCTTTATGCCTTCTTTTATCACACACACGACTTATCTGACCCCCATGTGCACATATATTCCAGTTTATTTCGATGATAAGATTATGTTTCGCAGCGTCTCGCATGCAACATAATTACTGTTGTCTTGTCACTTAGTGTTTATTATCTTCTGCTGTCATCTGATACGTCAGATTCCTTCTTTGCAATGGCTCTCAAGTTACAGCATATGAAGCACCTCTCCTATAGGTAATTACTCGGAGCTGCTGCCTTCGAGCAGAACCACTTCGAGAGAAGTCGTTATAATGTAACGTTATATTGCTCACACTAAAAGGCGCTTGAGAAGGACGTTCAGATAGAATGTTCTTGAATTTTTTTCCTGTAGACGTTCGCCGTATACGAAGACAAAACGAAAGCGGCGTCGATGGTCATCTCAACCAAACGAAAGAATGGAGAAGGATACAGTTACGTAAGTCAATAATATACTTTGGCTGTGATAGCAAGATGAGGTTAGGCAGTATAAGTAAGATAATTTAAATGTCAATCCATCCCGAATGCGATCACTGTATACGAGGTAATTATACTTAATTTTTAATTGCATGGTATCGTCGATTGCATCTCCACGGAACGAGGCATCTGTGCGTTATCTGATGGCTTTTCCAGCTGTGATAAATAAATTAGATAACAGATGAACTTAAAGCTGCTTAAGTTTAGAATACCTCGACACCGAATAGTCAATCAAATTCTCAATGCCACGGATTCGTCTACAATATAAAAATGATTGACTAATTACTTATTTGACATTGCAGCGTGGAAGCTTCAAGGTCGACGGAAAGCGTTATAGTCTTAATCCGGAAGGAGCCATGAACATCGTTCCCGCCTCTCGCACAGACACACACATCATGTACAATGGAACCAAGTACACTATTTCTGAGGAAGACACTCTGCCTCCCACCTGCAACGGCCCTAGAGGTAGGTCTACGAATTTCAAGGTTCTAGCAAGGAAATAACGCATGATTGAGTAGCTGATGGAAGCTAATGTTCAAGAAGAGAGTTTCCGACGAATAGGTTCTGTATTTCAGTCATTGATGTTCTTAGTCGTTATATCAATCGCATCAGAACAAATTTAGATTCTCAGATTATTATCTCTTTGATCCATTTGATGGTTGGTTTGTTTCTACTGTTCCGCAGTTCTAGTTCATTAATATCACTCATCGGTTAGGAGTCAGAGCCAAGGTGGAATAATCGTATGATACTGCATCTCACATTCCCATTCCATGGCATAGTTACTCTCAAATTTGTATTGTGCATTCAATTATCTTAGAAATGTTTATATTTAATTAAGTAGACTACATTACGTTTAACTACGCTGCACTAAACCACAAAAACAGTAGATCACGCAATACTTAACATTGAACTATATAGAACCTCATAGCATGACGCAACACTAGTCTTGGCATGCTATGCTACGGTACATGATGACAACCTACAATTCACCCAGTATACTACGTAGCGCAGCATTGAGTCATATTAAACCATACTGAATTATATCTAATACGCTATACGAAACAGTACACTGGAAATCAATATGAATATTCGCCTGATTCTGTTGATTACAGCCGCAAGAGATTCATCAGATGGCAATCATACTACAACTCCGACACTTGAACATGTAGTTGTTCTGGCCGACGCTCCTCCTGCCAACATCAACACTAAACAACACTACGGGATTGAACTGCTCGTCGTCATCGACTACGCTACATACTATAAGTAATTGCAATAAGTTGTACGATTATTATGTACTCATGAATATTATGTAGTCATCCCCTGCATTGGAAACGACTGAGGACTATCCTATTTGAAACAGATTTCATATAACCGTTGAAAAATTATTACAATGACCGTAACTATGTGTTGACAAACCACCCTACATGAACATAACAACATGTGACAACCAGTGGTTCCGGACATTTGAAATGTTTGTTTCAAGTATACGTACTAAATGTAGACAGTTAAATGAAGCTGCTGTTGAAATATAAAGTAAAGCAAGTAATAAATAAATGAAAACCTGAATGAATTAATTGATGATCATAAAATAAATAAGTGTGTAATTGAAAGAACTAAGGAATACGTCGCAAGTCTAACTACAGTTGCGTTCATCATATTGTTTATAGGTTTTACATGCAGAGCACAGCGTCCACGGAACAGGGCAAGAAGGCAGATGCAATTTACAATCTCCGATACTATTTTGCTCATGTCGTGGACGGGGTGAGTAGGCCTATTGCTGAGTACTTTACCCTTTATTGCTGATTACAATTATGAGCATGCTCATATCAAGATGTGAACGACGTTGCAAAATGAAGGAATATCTTCTGAAATAATGAGGCTAGTGCAAGAGTTATAGCGGGAAAAAATCAGCATCTGTCACAAGGGTAGACTACAAAGCATACTACTCACCAACAATGCACTTCAATCCTCCCAGTCCTCGTATACCTCCATGAGTTGTTCACGGTCTGACCACTTCGTTCAACCATTTCTTCTTCCACCCTAACACTGCTCCGCCCTTCCGTCACCTCTGCACTAAAATTTGGAAATCTCTCCACAGTCATGGTTCCTTTTGCAACTAACTCAAGGCAGTACTAGGAAAAATATCTGACTAACCTTTCGAACTCACTAAAACCTCAAATCCTGCTATCTCTCTGCAAGTCTCTCACTTGAAGCTTGAAACACTTGTTTTGCACATATTCTACCCTGCTTCTTTCTCATCCAGTGATCCCCGCACCTTCCTCGCTGTTTCGACTCTAAACACAGTCCACCTTAGCTGTCTGATTGTCTACGGTAGACGAAAGTTAACAGGATACTTTCGCCTGCAAATGGAGTTCGACAAGTATTCATTTTATTATCAAATTGGTTTAGCCTAGTATTAGCAGCAGCGATATGGCGCCCAGGTTATGCAACAATGAGGGAGTAATCAAGTTAAATAGTTGAATGTAGGTCTACCGACAACATTAAAATTATCAAATGTTAGCAAAGTTTCAGTTCAGTAAATTTAAAATAAAAACTTTAAGTAAACAGTTAACTACATGCACATCTGATTTTGCATTCTTCTGCCAGTCTGTATAAACTAGCATTGAAACTAATCTAACAAAACCTAGAAAAAAATGAGACTACTGACGCTGCGATGGACGATGCAGTCCATGTAGTAGGCAACCTCTGACTGCAACCACATCATATTTATTATGTGATTGAGAGAGTTTCTTCAGTTCACCCGCTCTATCAACTGCATGTATGCGGAGACATAGGTCACGTTACCACTATTCGTATTCGGTCCGACCGCTACTATTCTGCCGAATACTGAATAGCCATTTGGTCCACTATTCAGCCACGAAGCGAATATAGTCGGTTCAGCCCTATAGTAATAAGTGGCTGAAATTATCTAATATGTCGAGATCTTTGGAGATGAATGTTCCTCAGCATAGGTCCATTCGTGCAATAGACCATAAATAAATGAAGTTGCATGTTTATATGAAACAGATTGACGATCGTTATTCATCAATTAACGAAGCTGACTTCGACATGTACGTTCGTCTCGCTGGATACTACATCGCCACCGTAAGTACTGCTCTTCCTCTTCTTCTTTCTTTCTGCACTTAGACCTACTTGTTTTTATTTCTTCATTTCCAGTTTGCCAGAAACAAACCGACCGCCTTGCCTCATATTCAAAGACGCAAACGTCAGTCATTTGAAAGAGATATGAACACCTGCCTCCTTTCAAAAATCGCTAACTATTACGCCTCGTATTTTCTATTTTTTTCTGTTTTTTTAATATTTATCTTTCATGATATTTCTTTTCTAGGATATCCTGTTCACCTAGCAGGCCTATTCAAAAAGGCAAACCTCAGACCTTTGATGAGGATACGAAAACTTGCCTCTTTTCAAACGTCATTGGCTATTACGCGTCGCAATCGCACTAAAATAAACGTCACTGTCACATTACCATACAGTGCGCAAAAGTGCACTAAAGTAAACTACGATTACAATGCACTCGTAGAAACTATGCTATCTAAAAAAATTACTTATGTGTTTACAGCAGGATATGTCTATGAGATTAGTTCGCTATACCTAACCGTTCTTTACGTGTATAGCCTTATATTGATTTATATGTTTTGTCAGACTCCATACGACTCTCCGTGGACCGAAGGTTATGGAATAAAGTTTGATGGGATGTACACGGAAGCTGGTCAAGCGTTGTATAGCTTCGAAAAGTGGATGAAAGACAACGCCGCCCTTTTGCCAAACTTTGACTCAGCTTCTATATTCTCGTCGTAAGTACACTAGAGTGCCTTCTCTAAGAACTCGCTCGCTGGAGACTGAGATCAAGATGCACGAATTAATAATAGCTACGCTTTAACTTGCTGAGTATAGCTGGCAGTCGTTACGAGGCGTGGTCCACTAAATTTACCGTATAGCTGTTTTTTAAACTTATCTTTGTCATCAGGGCCAACATTTCAATTCTGAAACTATACAGGACTCGTGTTCCCTTACGGGATCCGCATAGAGTCCCATATTATGCGTACTAACGTGCTAGGCTGATATAATTATCTTTACTCCTCTGACTTAGGCCTAATACCTTGAAGCCGTCACTGGCTTCTGTTTAGGGTTTTTTAGAAAAAGCGAATCGTATATGTCCATATAAAGCATATAATATAACTTAGTCACATGACTAATATCACGTGACGATGACGATGATGGTGATAATGATAGTGGTACCGTCTGCTAACAATGTCACAGATGATAATTGGCAGCAACTAGATCGATGACTAGAGGAAGAAACACTGCCCGCGATTACCTGGCGATTATTAGTAGACAAATCTATTATGGCGCGTTTAAATTAAGGAACACATATGCTTGTTTCATTGTAAATGAATTTAAAAAATAAATTTTCTAATAATTTCAGAAATCGCTTGTTTTATGGATATCGATCTGATGGATCCAAAGCTACTATCTCAGGTAAAGTGATTAAGCTATTTATATTAAAAGAAATATAGGAAACGAGATCTTTATTGCTCCAGACTTTTTACTCATTCGATAAAACAGCCAATTATAAATCGTGTTGGTTGTTATTTGACAATCTTCAACACATCACATTGCGGTATCAACTACTAATGTATCTAAAGGAAAGAAATTATAAGGTTCATTATTAAGCTATTATCTGTAAACAGTTCATTATTATGCTGCATGCCTCTGATATCAGTTCCTTGCTTTCTCTATTCGGCCTCCTTCATCATTTGTACGCGGACGATATTCAAGTTACAATGTACATGTCCTCTGCAACTATCCTCTCTCGATAGATGGCCTCAAATCGCTTTCTCTTGAATCCTTCCACATCACAATTTATATGAATTGACAGCGGCAGGCCCCTAGCTGGGGTGGATATGCAGATCCTGGCTGAAATCTATCCTCACGTCACATATCCATCTCTTGTGCCTGACCAGGAACTTAGTCTTTCGCAGCATGTCAGTCAGGTTACTCGAAACTCCTTCTATATAAGCTACGTCAGCTTCGTGCAGCTATTCGCTCTCTTACCTTTGGAGGCGTCAGTGGCGTCACCTTTGCAACTAGCAGAATTGATCACAACAGTGCTGTTCTGGCTGGCTGCCCTGTGCCTTAATGGTGCGTTTAGATCGTGTCCTTTGATTTTCGGCCAGGCTATTGGTCATATAACATAAATTTCACCAGTTTCGGCATGATGTTCTTCTTTGGCTGCCACTTCAATCTATTTCCGGATCGCGAAAATAGTGTGGCGATGTCTCTCTGGTTGCGCGCCTTCCTACTTGGTTGTCCGGTCTCTGACCATCCCCTCGCGTAGAGCTCTGCGCTCCTCTGCTGAGAGTGAGCTTCTGCTGCGTCGAGCTTTCTCAGTGGTTGGTCCATCCATCTGTAATGGGCTCCCGGCTGCCCTCCGTCTTCCCCTTACAACGATTGTATTATCACAATACATGTACGTTTTGTAAACTGTTAAAATCACTTCCTTTAAGCAGTGGCTGGGCTGGGAGCACATCGGAATAGTTTCGCTTGAGGAGGTGCTATGTAAATTCTCGAGATGAATTAATAAATGAACGTTATACTCATTAATAGCCTAGCATTGTTACTCATTAGACAATACTGATTAATGCGTCGCATTATTATGTTATTAGCTATCATTTAGGCTACTGGCTTGATGTTGCCACATGAGCAATGATCTGTTAGCTCTTCCTGCGTGCACAACCTTCAACATTCAGAACTCTGTATGGAAATCCAAGAGGTGTGTGGGGTCCTTAGTGAGTGTGCAGGAATAATTTATATTTACTTGCTCAGCTGAAAGACTTAATTACACGACGTAGCATAAAACTCCATCGATGATAACTGTTTCGTGGATTCTAGGTTTGGGAGAGATCGAGGCAACTTGTACCTATAGAAAAGTGTCAATCAATTATGAATTCGGTCAATACTCGAGCATTGAAACTGCAGCCCACGAACTGGGACACAAGTGAGTCTCCCTGCCATTGCCACAATTGCACATGACACGATCTATCGTCCACATACATGTAATAGGCTACCTGATGACGTATTGAATCTAACAATCTTTTTATTATATTTACCAATACGAGAAGATAAGAAATTCCATTGCAAATTTGTTGCTGATTTAATTGTAAATTCTAATTTGTGCATTTTTAAACTGCAGATTTGATGATGGATATGAATGTAAATTTTGCCTTAAAGCTGATTTTATATCTGATTCTAAATATACCATTGCAAATCTAACAGCAAATTTGCTTGCGAGGCTGATCATACTTGTGATCTTGAACAATTTCAGTTTGGGAGCCCAGCACGACGATCCCACTTACAATGGTTGCAACAGTGCGCAACAATTCGTCATGGCATCATATCCAGCTAGGTTGACCAACGACACCCTTTTGAATCCCTTCCGCTTCTCTACGTGTTCCATCGCCTACTTCAGAAACTATACGACAGTTCTAAACAAGTTAGTTCCGTCGCTCTGTTTTGTCTCCCTTTGTTTCTATCTGCGCATTAAACTTTATCGAAGATAACTGTTTCATGGATTCAAGGTGAAGGAGAAATCGAGGTAACTTGTTAATATAGAAGGTGTTGTTCAATTACGAATTCGGTCAATTATACTCAACGATTGAAACATCATCCCACGAACTTGGACACAAGTGAACGAATAAACATGCACTTAATATTATATGGTTACATGACGCTACGTTTCTATGCACTACCATTTGTTACGGTACATTTTGCTGCAGTATGCGCTATGCTACGCTACTTAATGCAGTTAACAGGGCCATGCTAGTATACGCAACGCTGTGATATATGTGATGGTTTCCGGCATTGGATTATTGTATTGTATTTGAGCATTTATAAAGCTCCTCTAGCAGGGTGAACCGTTCAGAAGCGCTGCCAGTGCGAAAGGCCCCACTAGAAGAAGTAGGTTTTGAGAAAAGCAAAAGAGGATGAGAGACTGCCAGATAGAATTTTAAAGCGTACAGATGGTAAAAGTGCATTCCACAGAGAGGGACCAATTGAAGCAAAAGATCGAGACTTAGCCATGGCTGTTCTAGTTCGAGGAACCAAAAGGTCAAGTCGATTGGATGAGCGAAGTGGACGGAGGGAGGAAGCAGAATGAGGCCGAAGCAGTACATCAGCCAGGTAACTCGAAGCAAGACCCCGCTGAGCCTTGAAAACTAGAATGAGAATTTTAAATTTTATGCGAGCAAGGAGAGGGAGTCAGTGAAGTTCATTAAGCATAAAGATAGAGATGAGAGAGTAACGAGGAAAGTGAGCTATCAGTCTAGCAGCTGTCTTAAGTACTGACTGAAAAGCACAGAGACGAACCTTTGGAAGACCAATGAGAATGAAATTACAGTAGTCAATTCTAGAACATACAAAAGCATGAACCAAAGTAGTAAAGGTGGAGGAGACAGAACAACGAATGACCTGGAGACGCCTTAGATGACAATAGGAGGATCGTGTGAGATAAGAGATGTATTCAAACGCAAGTGAACTGTCAACAATAACATCCAGATGACGAACACTTTACGAGCAAGAGAAGATGTAGATTTCAGAGAGTAGAACGAGATCAAACTTCTGACGTTGTTTAGGAATACCAAACCAGATAAATTGAGTTTTAGAAGCATTGAGAGGCAGGCGATTAGATGGCATCAAGGAGTGAAGAAGGTTAGAGAGAGACTGAATACTCTCAACCAGTAGCAACTGGGATAGTGGAGGACCATGGACAAATGCCTGTACATGATAAGCAAAGAGATGACCAGTAGCAGCACAGATTGAGAAAAGAGAGGAGATGTCGGCCGTATAAAGGATGAACAAGACAGGACCGAGAACAGAGCTCTGAGGAACACCCAGTTATTATGCTCGGCTATACGTTGTATAATAGGTCTACATCTGTGCGACACAAAAGTCAGTTCTGTCCTGGGAACTCATTGAAATTTTGCTTTCATTTACAGCCAAAACAAAAATTGTTTACTGAACGAGGCCATGACAGTGGAGCCGAATGATTTCAACGCCTTCCTTCAAATATGGCCAGGACAAAAGTACAAGCCGGACCAACAGTGTCAGCTGCTCTACGGACAAAGTTCGTACTATTGTGCGGTCAGTATTCCAGTATAGCTGGCAATCAGATGCGTCCGTAACTGTGCATATCATTTAAAACTAAATTAAAACTGTTTCTGTTTCTATGGCTTAGCCTGTCTGCTGACTTTCGTTTTAGGTTCTACATTGCCCTTGTAGTGGCTAGGCGCATCATAAATCGGCGTTATTATTATTATTATTATCATTATTATTATATCAAATCTTTTTGAGCAACGACTAAGTTACACAAAGAAATAATCAAGAAATGTTCGCTTTCTTGCGTGCTCAAGAGCATGAATAAATGAATAAATTAATGGATGGATGGATGGATTAATGAAGAAATGGATGGATGGATTGACTAATGAATGAATGAACGAGTATTCCTTCGTTCTGTTATGATTTTGGGAATAATTGAACGACGAGTAATGAAGTGAAGGAATTAACGACTGGACGAATGAATAAGCAAGGCGAAATAATGAACGAATGAGTCATGTATCAATTTGTAAAAAATTTTAAATTACTTTTTTATATTATTTGTTGCCAAAACTGAGTCAGTAAATATACGTCTGAATCATTAAACTCCTCTTCTCTGTCTGTCTGTCTGTCTCTCTCTCCGCCTGACTCTAACTACTTAACCCTTAATGCATAGCACGAGCGGCCTGACCTTGGTCGTATCTATCAGCAACCTGATTGTATGATTACTTGTAGGGTGGAACCAGAGATCGCAGCATCTGTCGTGAGATGCAATGTTGGAATCCGTCTACTAGCAGCTGTTACGCAACAGTGGAACAGCGTGCTTATGATGGAACCACCTGTGCCAATCGTTCCTGGTGTTACAAAGGCGACTGCGTCTCAAACGACCTGGCTCCAAGCGCTCCGCGTAAGCAAACTTAGAATGTTTACAGAAATTAAGTAGACGGAGATGAATGGTGCACTTACATGTTTGATAATCGGTGCTGAATTAATGAGCGACAGTCACATTTTAGCAACATTATCACATCACCATCCGTTTGATGCCAACGATCTTTATCATTCAATCGATCCTTGGCATTCATAGCCTATAAACACAGCAAGGCTAAGGGCGAGACGCAATCAAACTGATTCTGATATATATATATATATATATATATCTTAGTTTATTAGGCATGCTGACAATCCGCAGTAAATTAAATTCATGTGCAAAAAATGAAATTCACATTTCCAATCAAAGTACACGTATTTCAGTCGTCACAGAGATTGTCTGAGACTCGAAAAAATTCTCTGTTCTGAAGACTATTTTGCTCAGAAGTTTAGCTCTCGTGTCTTGAATCCTGTTCTCGTGCATCTACTTCAGTCTGAATTTCCTTCGATCAGTGACCAAAACATTCAGGGAAGTGGGAAGCTACCGGATAATTGCTTCAACTGATCTGCTTTTCCTACCTCGGTTACCCTCCTTTACTTTGTTTTCTTCGTCATATAGGTTACGAGCTTTCCTAGGCTAATCTTATTTTGATAAACTCTACTCTATCCTATCATATTATCATCTGGTCTTACGCTGCATTGTCTTGCTTTCTGCCTCTTGCTCTCCTTAGCTTATCTTATCTAACCCCACTTATATGTAAGCTTGTCATATCTTACCCTATTTTCTTTTGGAAACCTTACATCACGGAATACTTCATCTTATCCTCACAAGATTTGAAAAAATTGATACACAATGTTGTAGAGAGCTGTATTTACGGTGATTACCGTGGTACGTATTACATCGATGGCAGATACTACACGTGTCCGCAGATTGGAGACTATTTCCCGTGGCGATGCTATGACACCGGTTACTCGGGTGACTGTTGTGCCACTTGCAGCTCAAAGAAAAACCCATCAAATGCAGGTGATTATTCATGATTAGATCGTTCTCCACATGAGCTGTCGTGTATACCGGAACAATGATCACAAACAAAGGATTTCTTTGCATATTTATTTCTGTTATATTTCGCACACCTCTATTCTAGTTAGCACTACTTTCCACGGCGCTCTTAAATACCTTTAGGCATTATAGTCAAAGTAAGAACAGTGCCAACAACTGGTTTTAGTTCACGAAATTAGGGCATCGAATGAAAGCAAACATTTACAGCCGAGTATTAGAAGAAAACATAACAAATTAAAAACAGGCAAATGAAGATATAAATGTGTTTATGCAGGGTGCGAATATGGAGATCGAGAGCCCGACTGGTGTAGAACGACGCTGAGGTCGTTTGACTGCTACGATCCAACTGTGCGAACTCGATGCTGTTCTACCTGTACCCAGTACTTTACGAACATAACAGGTTGCGAATATGGTGACCGAGACAACTCCTGGTGTCCGAGTGTGACATCTGCGCAGTGCTACGGCTCTGCCAGCACCTGCTGTTCAAGCTGTCGAAAGTATTATAGGCCTAATGAACCACAGGGTGAGTTCCGAAACGACTTATCTCAGATATTGCATTGGATTCGTTATAAGTTTTGTCGTGATCATTCTCGTCGTATTTCCCTCTTTTTTCTCCTTCTCCTCCTATTCCTTCTCCTTCTTACATTTCTCCTCTTACCCTTCATTATCATCATAGTTATAACTTATCCTAGTACCATCACAATCACCACCACAATGATAAATTAACTCTCCCAATCTCCTTGTAGCTATTAAGGTTTGCCCGTTTGTATGGTGTTCACATCAAAGTGTTTTAAGGACACTCTTAAGTTACAGTCCCACTATTGTTATTATTACCATAATTATTTCTGCCCTGGGTAGAAATGAGGCCCAGGCTCTATGAAACTAACATGGAGTGTGCCACACAATTGAAGTTAGTGGTCCTCGTCCCCGGTGGGATATTTGAACTTGCCTCTGAACGCAACAGCGTTGAATCTTTGGGTACAAACAAGTTCACGGTATCCAGAGGGTCTCCTGATGCGTCGGTTATGCGGCCTCCCAGCTCCATCAAGAATCGGCGTCCTGTGCGATTGACGGGACCTCAATCGATGTGGTAACGAAATCGTGTGTGGCGATAGAGATGAATATTTGGACCTTCCGATCCCCTAATTGACCCACACCAAAGAGGAGACAGTTTTCTCTCTCTCTCTCTCTGAAGGACGGTTAACATCGGGCTTTTACAGCAGATCCCAGATCTTCCTGATCTGCCTTACTGGTCATACGAGAGCAGCACGCTTTCCAATGCTCCTTACATATTTGTGCATGCGCCTCGCATTATATCAATAACTCTGCATAGGCTGTATTGTATCAGTTGGCAATTTTTTGCATGTGTTCAGTGACTGTTCACCATATCCATCATTAGTAATAGTATCATCAAAGCAGCAACCTGGTTGTCATGGTCATCACCATCACCATCACCATAACCAACACCAACACCAACGCACCATCACACCATCATCACGAAAAGTTCATTGGCAGTCACTGTGATGATCCTGTCGTCGTTTCTAACTTGATTGTCGTGCCTGTTGTTTCCAGGATGTGAATATGGAGATAAAGTATCCGGGTGTGAAGCATACGTCTCATATTGTCTCAGGGATCCAAGTATCGCCGATTCCTGTTGTGGAACCTGCAACGCCGCCAACCCGCGTTCCAGTACCACCACCACCACCACCACCACTACCACTCGGACCACCACTTTGACTATTCCAGCGACACCAACAATGAATACTATGCCTCCGACATACCCTGACAACTCGACCTGTCCTCTGGGTGACGGTGCCAGCTACTGCTCCACGATGCCAGTCTTGGACTGCTACGTCTATTCGGGAACCTGCTGTGTCACCTGTCCCAAGCATTTCAACGCGTCTCGTCCAGGTAGGCATTTAAAAGTTGCGCATTGTGTGTTGCGTTTATAATCATTCCATAATGGCACAAATCAGTGCTTTTTTATCTTTTCTATGTCAGCATCTTGTTAGATTTTGAAATTCAATTCCACACTGCCAGCGCTGATGAGAAAAGAGCCCTTGAATGTTCAGGTCAATTTGCCATCCACTACTGTCAAATTAATTTACAAGTTATTAGTAACTAGGTTGTAACTAGATAGTAACTAGTAACTAGTTGTATGATTAGTTAATTTATGAAATTTTACGAGAATATGAAATCAAATCGTTTAATTTGGCCTTTTTCTTGCTTCCTCTCATTTATGTATGAAACACTGGGTTTCTCTTTCGAGGGAGCGAGGCGCAGGTCATGCTGAGCATCGATGATTTTTTTAAAACTTGGGTTTGACATGAGTTCCTAAGTCTGCAATTCGAATACATGTATGAGGCCATTCTGCTGCATCGTTTCGGTTGTACAAGTGAACCCAAAAGAATAGTTGAACCTAACCATCGTCCCATTTTCTTTTCTGGGATGTTATAGTTTTCCTTGAAAATAAAATAACTAATAAATAATAAAATAACTAATAAATGATAGTAAATAAAATAAATTAACAAATAAAATAAATATAATAAGACTTGTTTATAAATGCATCGTAGACCTATATTTCACACTGATGTGAGTACCGTAAACTGACAAGTTAAGTACAAAATAAAATAAATAGAAAACACAGTGGCAGGCGATCAGAGAATTTCTTTGCTCTTTCAGTCTGTTCCTATCGAACTACTAAATTAATTATTTTGTCGCCGTCTGATTTCTGGTGTCATAGGAAGCAGTAACAAAGTAATTAATTAAATTGAAACACTGTGTTCGATATGCAGAGACTGGAAAAGAAAACAAATTCTCACCGGTGTAAAATTATTTATAGTGTATTGTACTTATTGTACTTGTCTATTGCCGTAGTACCCACGCGAGTTAAAATAAGCCTATAGGTTGCATTTGTCACGAAATGTCGCCAAAATTGTTTGAAAATGAGTCATCGGCGTATATTATGAATGCAGGAAATAGCGTCAGTTTACTGTTTGAACGCGCTATCAGTGCTGCATTCGGGTTTTGTCGATGAGACCCTAGCAATCGTAGGGATCCAAGCAATCATGAGGTGGGTTAGTACGTGGATATGAGGCCGGCCGTGGATTGTAATTATACATGTAATGCAATAGACTGCAATCAAACAATTATAGCGCGTTCTGGAACATTCTAGAGTATCTCTGCTATGTCCATAATAAGGTTTAATATCAAAATATGTCAAGAATAATTTATCAAATACTCGAATAGCTAGATAGCTATACATCGCTAATACATAGCCTTAGTTCGAAATGAGATGTGTAAGTTAATTTAGTTGACATTGGCTTCACTCGTTCATCCATTTTCACTTTACTTACTCACGTGTTTAGGTTGCGAGTATGGTGATCAAGTGCCGTGGTGTTCCACCTATGTTCAAGGCCCCGAAGAGTGTCAGCGACCGGAAGTGGCCAAGTACTGCTGCGAAACCTGTCCCAAGGTTCTAGGTGGTGCTCTGGAACCAGGTAAGAAACCACAAAGATTACAAAATAAGCCACGGAATTGCAATAGTAGCCCAGATTTCCAGGGAAAGAATGATTTGCCTCAGACACTTTGCCTCCTTGTTACTACTTCCGTCAGTTTGTTTTGCGCTAGGATCCAAAGTTGATGTTAGCCATTGCACCCATCTCCGCGAATTTAACGTCAAATGAACGAAAATGACTATGAGTGGAAGTTCTACGATTAGAACTGCCTCAATTGCAATCACATCCTTGTCAATTCATTTGAGCACTTTCCTCTAATTCATGACTTTTTCCAACACATTCTCTCACTCTCATCTCCTCAACTTATCTACAATCATGTTGAGACACCAATAGACATCAATTCAGAGGCAAATGAAACCTGGTCGTGCTTCTCCGGTTATTTGGAGCAGAAAGGGGCGAGAGTAGCAACCGTTAGAAATATTTCCCCCAATTGTTTACGAATCACCCTTATGTATATTTATATGTATATATATGCATGTGTATATACATACGTCCTTGCATGTGGGTTTATGTGTACGTATCAGTTGACCAAATAATAAGGCGCACGAGGACAATCTGGCAAGGTATGTATGGAGGCACATTCACGTACATGTAGCAGGTGCCAGATGGCTGGGTGATGTGAACAGCAAAGCTAAGGCTTCTGTCCAAGATGATTTCAAAAAAGAGATTGCTCAATACAGGTCAGGTAAGACAATTAACATGATAAATATCCGAAGCTCATAGGTACATACAATAAGGTACTTTGTTGTTTGTCTTTCAGCATGCCTCGACAAAGCGGACTGGTGCTCTGGATTGTTTGCTGGGTACTGTTACGACCCACAGACAGAAAACACCTGCTGTTCCACCTGTAAATCATACAAGAATAGCCAATCAAGTACGTTGAGAGAGAGAGAGAGAGAGAGAGAGAGAGAGAGAGAGAGAGAGAGAGAGAGAGAGTCCTAAGCCAAAAATTCATTCATTTCTTTCATTTCGAAAATTTATATAGAGCCCCTTCAGGAAACCTAGTCAGAGGCGCTCTCTGCCAACGAGGCACTGCCAGACAAGCGCTGCTATTCTGTAGCTAATGCGCTGCGAGACAGGAAGCCAGTGCAGAACATCACGCATGTAAGCTGTGGCTGGGGCATATTTAGAAATATGACCAATAAGCCTGGAAGCAGAGCGAAGATCCCTGTCAAGGCACCCTATTAGGCCAGCAGGAGGACCTGCAAGAGGAGAACAACAGAGACCAACCCTATTGGTGACAAAAGCGTGAACAAGGATTACAGCAGCATCATTGGAGAGGGAACGCAGAACAACACGCAACTGAAGAAGCTGATAGTTACAGCTATGGTTCAAATATCATGGCATTTTAGCCTATGTAAATTACCTAAACATAAACTACAGCCTTGTGATTAGTTTCTTTGAAAAAGCATTGCAGGTAAATGCCCTCTTAATTCACATTATCAACATTGAACAGGTCGCATTACATCACTCTACACCTCTCGCATGCTCTACATCACATTGCAAGTTTACATAATATAATTATGTAGCATTTCTGTTCATGTTGCACTTTACTTTACACTACGTTACTTTACGATTGTTCTGTTCTTCTCTGCTGTGTTTAGGTTGTCCGTACGGTGACAAGTACACTTGGTGTGAACAGCAATACTGCGAGCAAAATCGCGCCGAGTGTTGCAAAACCTGTCAGTAGTTATGTCAACATTCGACCTATCGAAATACGTCTGAAGAGTTTCTGTTTCTATTCAAGTCACAAAATCTCGCTCGCTCATATATTGCGCCTCAACGCATCAAAACCGTTTGAACCAAAAACACTAGTGTTTTTACTTACTAGCCTTGATGAGACATTTAGGCCTGCAGTTCTTGAGTGATGTACAGGAATACAGCTTTATTTATTAAATTACCCCAAGAACGCTTGTATCGTAGAATTGTATCAGCGTAGGCCTATATTTCTGCGCCTTGCATCAAGAATTCTGAAAAGGGATGCGCCCGGGCCACTCATTTTCTTCCATGGACTCCTTCCCGCTGGTGCGAGTCGCACGCATTTCCTGTTTAACCTTAATTCCGGCGTTATCCATTCTGCCTATGTCGACGTCTTTATCATCGTTGTCCATGTCTAATTTTTCTATATACCTTTTGCTTTTAAGACCCCAGGACCAAGTCAAGAACAGATGGAAAGAAAGAGTGAAATTTAGACTTCAAAGGCAACAGACAAGACATTAATAAATGACTAGGATACATAGAAAGTCAGCTGCTGAGCTCTAGGCGTTCATTTTAAACGCTTCAGGGCAGGTGACTTTTTACAGACTTCTTGAGGTTTTTTTATTTCATTTGTCTGTGATACAGTATGAGCGAAATGTTTGAGCTATGTAGAAAGAGATATCATGATGGTCTATAATCGTGTAATCTTACGAATCACTGGATTCTCATGTTAACTGTATCGTTAAGAATTTCCTGTTGTTACCATTTCTAAATGCTTAAATTTCATCTGCAGAATCTCGAAATGTATAGTTGCCCTGATATTTTTGTTACGTTTGTTGGACAATTCTTAAATGCTAAGTTAAATGTCTGCTCAATGTGCTTGGTTTGTCGTCCTTGGCAGCTGGTTTCTATGAGTTTATGTGGCAGATATGGAGCTGTATGGATCAAAGCGGTGACAAGTTGAGAAAACATCAAGTTTAAATTAATTAATTTGTAGAAGTCAAACATATCATTGTTGTTGCTCAACTTGCTTTTAATTATTTGTTTAGATGTTTAACTCTGTTTATTATATTTTTATTCATCAAAGCGCTATTATCAATTTGATTAATAAAAATATGTAAAAATATGCTGACTTATTTTATCTGTTTTTAAAGCACTGTCTCATAATAATTATGATCCTGAGACTATATCTGATGACCTCCATGACTTTTTGTTCTTTCGAAATCTGTCCACAATCTAGCGGTTGTTAATGGTCAAGGAACTTACCTTCGCTGTAACCTAAATCTGTTCAGTGCCGTGCTTGCCTTTATCAGTTGCGACTATTCCATATCATATCAAGTTCATCTTCACCCAATGCCGCACTTGCCCTTGTTCATGCCATGTTCTTGTCTGTAATAGGATTAGTAGATGCAGTATGGGGCTTTTAAAACAGGCTCCATAGAGGCTAGGTTACATCCAAACAAGCAGTCTGATAAAAACCTTGGATAACAGCGATAGCATTAAAAATGAAATTGGATTCTCGCCCTGGATTCGAGCTCTCAACTGCGTACTGTGCAGGCCAGCGGCTTACGACTGTCTCCATCTAACGCTGTGATTAGCAGAAAAGAAGTATTGGCTTTATACAGTCCGCAAAACGCACGCGGCCAGTCCGTATTCCAGAGGCCTCATCGGGTCTAAAAATACACATTTCTGTAGCACACTGAAGTTTGTGTTTTTTGTCCTTGTCAACTCCAGATTTCTTTCGCTATGATATTAGCTTTTCATGGGCAAAGTCCTGCGGAGAGTGCTGCATTCCCGCCATCATACCAAAGTCGGTCTGCGGTAAGAGAAGTTGCCATAGGTGTGACACGTTTCGTCCCGATCACGCTTTGTTATATACATAAATAGTTCGATCATGAATAGTTTATGATCCTATCACTTCGCGGCCTAAAATAGGCACGCGATCGCTTGACAGACCACCACATGACCAACCACCAATTGACTGCCGTTAGAAAACATGCATCAATTAGGGATAAATATAACTGATTTCTAATTGAACACATCGAGCAGCCATTATGAAATATGTTTCAGCGTGGAGAGAATAGCAAGTGGCTTGGAATCGGAAAAACAACGGTTTGCTCTAAAAGTTGTTTTGGCGAATAATATTGTTTCACACACAAAGCACAAATACGTACAGGAGAAGGCACACTACCGTGTTCTGTTTGTGGCAAAGGCGTCAAAAACAAATTTGCTTTATGTGAAAGATGCAGTTGCGACACCGAATATCCAGGCAGGTGCCTTAAAGGCACCACAACCACACACAGCACACGGTATTGTCTCTTATCCTTTACGTATTTGTGCGTTGTGTATGAATCAATATTCACCAATATCTGCTAGATATAGTGGCATTACGGACGGACAGTTCAAACATTCGTGAACCCATTGGTGACTTCACCCAATCTGGGTCCGGCTGAGCAGAAAGCACTGGGCATCAGCACAGCTAGATATCAACCATTTTGTGGAAGCAGTTACTTCAAAACTTCCAAATACGTGCCACCAAGATCAGTCATTTTCGTGAAAAAGGTGCAGATTCATCGTGTGCAGCCTCGGTCTCCGTCTTGCAACCTAATGATTTGGCGTTGGATTTAGTCTTGAAACTGATGTATTGGCTTTGGTCTAGGTCTTGTTATGTGAGGTCTTGGCCTTGTTTCGATCTTGATCAAAAGGGTCTTGATCCCATCACTGCAGTAGTGTAGCTACGATTGCAACACATTGTAACTATTACTTTGACTTCAGCAAACACGACCAACTTCAGCAATACTGTTTTCAGATATGTTAATTTAAGCTCAATTTGACGAGGAGCACCAGAGACAAACAGAACTGATGATTGCTTCAAAGTAAATGCACGGTGGCCGATTGGTTTGAGCGGTTGGCCTGTAACGCTCAGTGTGCGCTGAATGTTCGGGTTCGACCCTCATCCGAGGCGTCACTGTGTAGGACCTTGAGCAAGACCGTCGCACACAACTGCTCTGCATTGCAACTGCAATTGCGACGTCGAGACGTGTGTATGCACTTCTGAGCAAAAAATGTTGGAAGAGGAGCGATATCATATTTCAGAATAAATAAATAATACATGATGGGCCAAAAACCGAGAAGTATTGCATACAATATATGGAAAACGTCTTGAAATAATTTAGGGAATACTTGAATCACTCCCCGCTGGTGCGAGTCGCACGTATTTAGCCTCCCTCTAGCTTTTTCTTCTTAAATGACAATGATTTTTTGAAATGCTTGGGATGTGCAGACGTTTACGTTTGTATTTGTATCACATATATTTCGCTAACAAGATAAATGACCGACAAACGAATGTTGTAGACACTCGACAAAATCATTGCATGAATGACGTGACTCATTCTGCAGTGTGTGGCGACTGTGGCCTAGTGCACACATTCAAATATAAAGGAAATAGGCAAGATACTCTCGAATATCTGTCCCATCTACCAATGACCAACCTATTTGAAATGAACTAATTGATTAATATATCAAATTGTCAGGTTTTAGTTCATCGTTTTATTTTGTTTACGTCATTGACCCCTTTAGGTTCCCCTGTGTAACCAGATTATTCATTTACAAAACTTGTTTGTCATTTTCTCGTGTGTGTTTTTGGTTGCCATATAAAATTGGATTGAAATTTTTTATTTTCTTAACAAAATATCAGGAAGTGCTTATCATTTACTTGTTGAGGGGGACGGTAGTGTTCCAACTCTCCGCTCCGGTTGCCAACCCATAGCGTTGTAACGAGGGTTAAAGGAACTGTCTCTGGGATAATGCTTTCTCTCTGGCATCTTAAGCATAGAATTGATCAACATAGCGACGTCCATTGACCCGGGCCGATACAAAACTTAAGAAAGTTGCATAGTCACGATCGAGGTTCTTATAGTTTATTCTGGCTGCATTACGTATTCGTTCGCTTCTCCTTATGTCTATTTTGTCTTCCTCTTCTCTTATATTGTCACTCGCTTTCCCACTATATGTCTCTCTAGTGGTCTTGAGTGGGGAAGGCACGCGGCCGATGAGGGAAACTACTGCAGTCCTTATGCAGTTTAGGTCCCGTTTCGATATCAATGTATCTCTTTGTATCATCGGGCGCTTTATCAGTTGACTATTTACGACATCGGGATTACTATTTCTGTCAGTCTGTGGATTCGCAATTTCTAGGAACTTTCAGTTTTTGCTTCACACATTCACATATGTTAAAGTTTCATCCATCTTAGTGGTATCGCGTCAATTGATCGCCGTCAGTTGATTCGCCGTCAGTTGATCCCCTTCAATTGATCTCCACGTCAATTCATCCCCACGTCAATTCATCCCCTAAAAAGAATCTCTAGGCTACGCGTCACAGACTTGTAGCTGAGAACCTTAGTAAACAAAAGAATAATTTTACAGATTTGGAAAATAACAAGGCAATGCCCAGTTTTTATGTCATTCGTCCATGGCTTTATGTCACTCGTCCAGGACGGACTATATATTTTTACACGGAGTTGTCGGTATGGAACATCAGGCAACGAAATGATATTGCTTGCTTGAGGTTCGTTCAAACCGCGCCGTAAACGCTTATGGCCGGTCGGAGATTCTGTTATATCTTCGAGCAATGGCTCATTCATTCCACGTATAGACACTTATGCTTAGGACTTTATGCTCATAGATTAATCACTGTTATGACTCTCAATTACGCTTCGTGTTCTGTTACGTCGTTCTTTTAATAAATGGAGAAAGTCGCAAGTGGAGCATGAATGTTATAGCAATAGGCAGGGGATCAATTGAGGAGGGGATCAATTGACTAGGAGATAAACTGACGGGGATCAACTGACGGGGATCAATTGACGGGGATCAACTGCCGGGGATCAACTGACGGGGATCAACTGACGAGGATCAACTGACGGGGATCAACTGAAGGGGGATCAACTGACGGGGATCAACTGACGGGGATCAACTGACGGGGACAAACTGACGGGGATCAACTGACGGGATCAACTGACGGGATCAACTGACGGGGATCAACTGACGGGGAAATCAACTGACGGGGATCAACTGACGGGGATCAACTGACGGAGATCAACTGACGGGCGGGGGATCAAAAGACGTAGAACCATCTTAGTCATATTCTCCTGCATTTGTTTCTATCCGAATTTTTATACATTTGTCACATAAATTTAACGCACTCATATGAGCTCTTCTTTCGACTTCTTCGCCAGACACAGATCTCATCAGTTGAAAATCGAAAGTTCGTCGGCACGCTCTGAATCAAAGACCATCTCTCCGAAAGATTTCTAGAAGCTTGCTATCGTTTTAAGGAGTCTTTTTACGACCATCCACCTTCCCTATATATCGCATGCATCGATTTCTCAGTAACATTCCTCTGTCAATCGTCTTCGTCATCAGCTACTGCCGCAGACTAGCTTAACTTTCCTTCCGTCCATCCATGATGTCCAATCACGTGCATCATTATATCAAACATTTAATATTATTAGCATTATAGGCTTAAATTAAACATTTTGTCCTGACTCAAGATCGGCACAGTAAGTGCTGTGTAAATATCTAGGTGGGTGACTTTTACCGAATTGGTGTATTGGATCCGACCATGCCCACGCCCATAGGCCACGCGCGTAGGCCAATATTAGCACACATTTATTATATACTGTAGGATTATCATACATTTTATGGGACTTTATAACCACATGAATGCTTCTGCTGAATGCCGGCTCTGTCATCGCGTCTGCTTACTGAGTAACGGAACCTGTTGTTCCGTTGATTCTAAGCTGTCCAAGTTCCTTTATGTATGACTAAGACTTGCACGTATCATGACCGCTTCTTCCTTGTTAGTGGTGTGACCTGCAATGTATGCTGCTGCGTTCTGCGAGAGCAGAATGCAGGCAATAACTGCAGTTGACACAACGATTAGTCTACTGTATTCGGTTGTCCAACATTCACTGTCTCTTACTTCCGTTTTGGTGAAATGTCTTATCGTGCAAAGCGTCATGTTTTTAATCGGTGGTTATCTTGTCTCTATATATTATTTTGCACTCACGTCAACCCGATCGTCACCTTCACGAAGCTCGTTTGAAACTCACGCAGCCCTTGCGAATGGGCAGGTACCCTGTTAACAGCTCATTGGTAGCGCTTTATGTCTGTTTGTCCAATGCCAATTTTAATGTTCGTTCTAGGAGCGAAAACATCAGAGGATTTTGACGATCGCAGACGTCGCCTGTTGAGCGCATCTGGCAGCTGCCTGATTGGACCTGCGAGATCGCGTGGTGCGCAGTTGTTGACGCCTTCTATGCATCAGAATTCAGAGCTCGAGTTTAACTCCTCCACTGTTCGTACTCTGACAGTGCCAGTCCCAAGCCGCATAGAAAGAAGGAGGGTGAAACCAAATCATCTTCGTTATGGAACAGCGTCGTTAAAAATATCTACAACAACAGCTTTAGTTTGATGCGCTCGCCCATTCCAAGCCAATGAAACTCGTCTTGCAACGCGGTTGAAATGTGGTCTAAACCTTTGAATGACAATGCCAGACGAGAAGCAGAGTTGAAGCGTTGAATTTCCGAACACACAATTGAAAGCAGCACACAACAAAGCAGCTGGAACAATAGAGGCAAGATCGAGCACCATCGGGATTTGAACCAACGATTTGTTCACTTACGGAACAGATGTACGAACGATGTTCATCGTCTAATCATTCCTCTGTTGTGACTGAGATTACTATGGTCCACTCATCAACAGATTGCAAGCTAATCTAGACCCAATAGCCATGCGGAACCAGTATCTAAGAGGATAGCATATCATGAGTATTCCAATTAAAAATACCCAGCATATGCACAACTGAGAGACCCGGACCCTGCGCCTAGCTAACTAGTACCGCCTTAAAAAAATTGAAGTTTACGAGTAAAATTACAATTCTGAGTATATTTTGCATTTAGTTCAAATAACTTACAGTTAATCAAATAATCAATCACCTGCACTTGATGGATCGACCTGCAAGATACTTACTCACGAGGCGCTCCCGTCTCATCCCATATAATGATGTAGAAGCAGCAATAAGTCAAGCGTTACACGCTATGGTACTCTTGACATTAAGGCTATTGTAAAAACGTCTGCCGTAAAACTCACTTTACTGGCCCTGCAACAACACAAAGGCCATCTTAATTTTCTGGTTATCCGCCACAAGGACCATCCTTAATGCCTTACCAACTTGATGCATATACAAATGTATATGTTTAATAATGTTTTGTCTGCTTGTATGCGTGTGTGTATGCAGGTGTGCATATGCGTATGTCGACATACATTTGAGTGGCGTATTTGTGTCCGCTGTCATCAGACATGATTTGAAAATGGGATTTGTTGACCTGGTAAATCCTAATAGGGTTGCCAGATACCTTTTCTGAAAATACTGGACACCTTCCCAATCCCATCCTTCCCTTCCCGGGTATCACGCAAAGCGGGGGAGGGGTACGAGAGTATTACCCATGGGAAAATTGTGTATATTGTTATATTATTGTTATCAGTGCATTTTTTTAAAATAGGAATCATAGGATTGATTGTGTTTCATGGGCTTCCTCACAGGGAGGGGGTAAAACCGTAAAAAACCCTCTCTGAACCCTCCCCATCGGGCCATCACAAACGCCTCCAAAAGCTCTGAACGGTTATTACTCCTAAACACTAATACTCTGTGGAGTCAAAAGTCAGGAAACTGGTTAAATACATGAGTCCTCATTCCGACGAATACAATAAAATCGTTTAAGAAACGATAGTGGCGCTTCGCACGGCCCGAGTTGTTAAATTTAATATAGGTGGATAGCAGCAAACGACGAAATGGGCCAATGGCGTTCTCGCCGGATGTGACACGTTACAAATACCAACTCAACTTACTCAAGTGATAGATGGCGACACAAACATTTTAAGCAAAGAGTTATGTAACAGGCAGTTCGACAGCCCAGTTACAGCTGCCTAAGTGAAATCGACGATAAATAAGAAGACAACAACAACAACAACAACAACAACAACGAGCGTAGTTCTTTAAGAAATTTTGATTTTTGAAAAAAATAATGTGTAAATAATAAAACGAGCACGAACACAAACAGAAATTGAGAAAATTTTAGAAAAACCGGACATATACATGTCCGGTATTTAATTTAATTTTATCCCGGACAGTCTGCTCAAATACCGGACTGTCCGGTTGAAAACCGGAAACCTGGTAACCCTATATCCTAATCGTGAGCAGTCACTGGCGGAGTAACTCATTTTTTATTTGCGAGTGCTTGACTTGCTGAGCCAAGCCCTTCTTCCTGACTCGTCATTTGATTCATCATAGGCAAACCAAGGATATTGTGACTCAACCATTTCTTTTTATCTGGTGTCGACTCACTCTGTATATAATGGATCGTAATTCTAGTTCAGTCACAAAATCGGATCTCGCCACCGTCTGTAGCACTCGCAACCGTGTAACTTTCAGCGCTGATCGCAGAGACCCGATATTCGCAAAAGAAATCTACAACATACAATTTCGCAGATTCGTCTCAACCGCCAGCACTTCTAACTGGTTGGTTTCAGACAATGCAATGAAGATTAATTAACAATTGTTGCCGAAGAGTTCCACATTAGAAATCATGTTCGGAAAGATTCCTAGAGCCGCTGTGTAAATGTTCAATTGCAGCTCTTTAAGCTCCTATCAAGGACCCTTGCGTGCATTTGCAATTTCTAATACAAACTATCGCATGCTTTGACGCATACATATACACATGGATGCAGTCACCACGCAAACATAATATAGACTATACAAAAATATACACACATATACATATATATATACATATATAATACATATATACATCGACGCATACACACTAATGGATACGCGATTTACGATTACGTGCGCCCAGAGATTTATTCAATTTGTTTACTTGTTTACTCACCACAGAAGAAGATTCCAACGGAATTCTCCAAGATGCAGTCGAGAGAAAAGCTTCTGAGGAGTCTAATCATCGCCGGATGTCTATTCCTATTCGTCAAAGCAAAGGCCGTTCAGAGTAAAGTTTTCTATATAATTATATGGACTCTAATCTAATCCAATCTGATCAAATCTTATTTAGTACAATCTGACCCACGACTATAGTCACCGGTCCGCAAAGTGAATTATAAGAAATTAATAGTTTTTTCTGATTACCTTCGTTTGTATTAAACAGCTGCCATGCGGCATTATCTTGAATTATCTTGAATTATCTTGAATTATCTTGAATTATCTTGAATTATCTTGAATTATCTTGAATTATCTTGAATTATCTTGAATTACCTTGAATTATCTTGAATTATCTTGAATTATCTTGAATTATCTTGAATTATCTTGAATTCCCCATGGGCTTTTCTTTATGAGAGTATCATCATACTCGCTTATGCCATTCTGTAAATATGGAATAACGAACAATAAAACAAAGTTGTTGTAGGTCTCTTATTCAGAACATTTTAAGAACAACTGATACGATCTGATTACATTACAAATAACCCTATTATGGATAGGCATAGGTGCGCCATCGATTGACACTTTGCGGCTGATTGTAAGATCGGAGTAGATTAGATTGGACAAGAGCGATGCGTTCATATTTTTTTATCTATCTCCACGATAATGCTGATGATACATAAAATACAAATAATAATAATAATAATACAAATAATAATAATACAAATAATAATAATAATAATAATAGTAATAATAATAATAATAATATACTTACATATATGGCCCAATTTTCCTCATGATTACCACTGTAACTATAATTCTCATTGGACCAACACAAGTTTTACCACACAGGCATCCATCAGTATTATTGTTTTTCTTTATTTCTGGCTGTGCACTGAAGTAATCCCATAATAATAATAATAATGATAATAATAGGATACCTTAAGAGAACTAACTTACTAATAAATCTACAAAATAATAATTTAGGTTACGACACTGACCTGACCCGTGAACTGCGAACCACCCAGAAAAGGTTGCTGTAACTAGCTGAACAAGCTGTCTTATAGCTAAAGCGGCGAATGCGTTCACAATGCCCAACAGCCAGAGGATAGAACGACTTCTAGGGAGGCAGCTCACGCATAGTCAGTCCAGGTTAGGAAGCAACGAGGCAGCTGTCAGTCATGCTGGTAATCGCTTAAGACCGAGTTCCACTAACTCATAGAATTGCCTTGATAATAATTATATAAATAATTAAGTAAAAATAATAATTATTATATTTCTAAAAATAATAACACTATGACGAGCCTATTGTTTGGATTTGTAGAGAAGTTTTGTGATGATAAAGTCAATGGCTTATATCCGAACCCGGAGAGTTGCAGCTCTTTTTATTCCTGCTCTAATCAAATCAGTTATCTAATGCCTTGTCCCTCAACCCTGATCTTTGACCCCAAGCTCAATATTTGCAATTGGCCAAGTGAAGTCAGCACGGAGCGCAAACAGCAATGCGGTCTGATCTCTTCTACAGCGTCAACTTCAAGGTATGCATTGTCTAAACTAAGTAATAGAGTAAGATCTAGTATCGCCGACGTCGTTAGTTAATGTTTAGTTAAGTTCTCAGTTATGCAATCTGTAAGATTAGTTTTCAATATCTAGAATATATTTTGCTTTCATGAGACACGTCTCTCTGTTGCCTTTAAACTAAGATGCAACTTAAGTGGCCCTATTAAGTGGGTCATTTGACCCTTCTGATCTCCTATTTATTCTCATTTGTAATTAATGAAGTCTGTACTCTATCTACTGAACATGTGACATTTGGATGCAAATAACTAATTATTTTTATTTAATTTTATTTTTAGAATCTATTCGTTTCCTTATGGGTTTTTCGTTCAACACCAAATTATTCAAATAAAAAGATGCATCGGTCGCAATATTATTTTTGGCATTTCAATATTTTTTAAATGAACAAAATTGAGGGAGATTGTTGTTTCAATGAATGTGCAATGCGCTTATTATTCAACTTTAAAACAACAAAATTCAACATGATTCGAAGTCTTTATTGTGACTGATTTCATAAATCAGGGACCGCTTAGAATCGTAATGTTTTCGTGACTATTTGTAGCACACGACAGCCAACAACTACGACCACTGACCCAGCAGCAAAGAAAGGCAAGTCATATTTAAAATAAAGACATAAAGACAAAGAGTCATAAAAACTTTAAAAAGACATAAAGACTTAAAGTCGTAAACACATAAGACATAAAGTCAAACAGACTTTATAAAAGACATAAAGTCATAAAGTAATGGACAAATAAAGACATAAAGTCATAAGGACATAAGGACATGCAATTACGAAGATAATAAGGCCATTAAGACATAAAGACAAGGGCCCATAATCAAACCAAAGTTGCTACATTAATTTATGTATATGATGAATTAAATTTTGTACATTGATTCAGTCATTCGTCTTTCCAATTGGTCGATGAGGTTCACCATCAAACATAAATACACGCATACGTCACCCAGTTCAACTGAGAAAGAAGATAGCTGTCAAGTGTTTGACACACACCTTAAATATTTCTATATACCCTTCCTGGCATCTAATTAGGACAATATATAATCGTAAACTTTATATCGCCTTGCGGTACCACATTGCACTTAATGCTACCGTAGACCTACCTTATAAACTTAGACTGGCCTTAATTTAATTATCAAATGATTCTATACGTTTCGCCGTCTCACATGTCCATGATTTTCTTTACCGTCGCTTGCCTAACAAAACCTAATCATTTTGTGTCCTTCGGGCAACTAAATGCGTAGGCCTATAATAAATATATAAGTCTTCCACTGCGCCAACCTACTGTTGCATTTGACAGTGTAGCAATGCATTGGCAGTCTGTTTTACGTTGCATATTTTTATATCTTTTCTAGGAGGAGCTCTTTTGATACATACATGCATGCATATGCACATAAATATGTGCCCTCATACATACACGCTTTATTCTTTATCATAAACTTTCTTGCTATTAAGCATGATGTTCAATTCATTAATTCATTCACATTTTAGCAGATCGTGAGCATCTTTAAAGTATCATTTCGTCACAGAGGAACAGTTTCACACGTTGATAAGCTCTTTCACCTTCCTTGCATTTCAATTTGTTAGCTAAATCGCTGTCAGAATTTTTACCAGACACTTTGGGGCTCCCTTTGTAGCCAACGTTGAGTGCACTTGGTTGACCCTCTGACGATGTATTTTGTTCAATTGTTACAATTTTGATTTGATTTATTTCACGCTCCTTATTGATTATCTAGATGGTGGTTTTAACAAGAACATGCCTCGTTCCATGGAGATGCGCTTCAACATGGGATCAAAATCCGTCTCACTAAACATCACACAGAGACCAGTGGCGTCGCCCATAGCTCCCAAGATCCTCATTGCTGAACGCGGACGTATCATCGAATGGAAGTCAAACGGGGTATGTTATCCACTAGGTACACCTGACCCAGAATCTAATACCATGCATAGTTATATTCCTATATACCGCAACGGTGACCGTTCATTACGTCGCAGGTCATTTCGTCGCAGATCATTTCGTCGCAATTCATTTCGTCGCATTTTGGGCAGGGTCAGGTTAAGCATCGTGAGGGTCGGTTAGGATCAGGCTATGCGTGGTTCGGTTCGGTTTGGGTCAGGTTATGCATGGTGAGGGTCGGAACATAGCTCGTTATAGTTAATTTACACCTCAGTGCTACAGTCTTCATCTTTAACTCTGTAGACTGTTTTGTCATATGGTGTCGAGTTGATATCTTTCTGTGTTTTTCCATTAGCATGTTTCCTTTATCAATGCAATTAACATGCGTACATCCGTCCCTAACCAACTGCATGTAACTCCAACCATCCTCCGATCCGTTTAGGCTATATCGAACTCTGGTGCCTTCCAGTATCACACGGTTCACACCCACGACTTATCTCACCATCCAATTGTTATCCAACTCACAAGTGCAAATATATACAAGTTTGTTTTGACCATAATGTTTCACAGCGTTTTGGGTGCAACATTGTTACTCTTGTCATTTTTGCTTAATGTTTGTGATCTCCTGTTGTCATCTGACACTTTTGCATCGGCTCACAAATGACATCATATGAAGCAGCTGTTCGCAGCTGCCTTAGCTCAAAACCGTTTCATTAGAACCTTTATAAGCAACCTAGACATTTCTATAATTGACAGGGCGTTGCTGTCACTGTGGTGTAAACTCACTGAAATAAACTTAACAAAGTATAATAATAATATATTGAGGAACTTGGACCTGTCAGATATTGAAATAGACTATATACAAATTGACTTCTAGAGAAGTTGCTAAAATATAATGTTACATTGTTCAAGCGAAAAGACGCTATGATGGGATGTTCAGTTTAAATGTGCTGTGATGTTTTTGGATGTAGACGTTCGCCGTATACGAGGACAAAGACAAAACAGCATCGATGGTCATCTCAACCAACGGAACGAATGGAAACGGATTTAATTACGTAAGTCAACTAGTCACTTCGGCAGTAAAGGTTAGGCCGGATGAGTGAAATAGATGAGTGAAATCTGTAGGCCTAAAGCTGTAGGCGGTCACTGCATACGAGATATACTAAACTAAAAGTTAACACCTGTAGTAACATCGACTGCTATATGATGGCGTAATGGGTGAATGAAATAATAGATGAACAGTAAGCTGCCTAAGCTTAGAATACCTCGACACTGAATAGTCAATTGCGCACCTCGAATCGAATTCTCAATGCCACGGATGCAGTATCATCCGCATAGCGCAATATAAAAATGACTGACTAATCATTTGACATTGCAGCGTGGAAGCTTCAAGGTCGACGGAAAGCGTTATAGTCTTAATCCGGAAGGAGCCATGAACATCGTTCCCGCCTCTCGCACAGACATACACATCATGTACAATGGAACCAAGTACACTATTTCTGAGGAAGACACTCTGCCTCCCACCTGCAACGGTCCTAGAGGTAGGTCTACGAATTTAGAGGTACTAGCAAGTAAATCGCGATAAGTATGATTAAATAGCTAATGCAAGCTGATGTTCAAGAGAAGAGTTTACGTTTGGCCTTTGTTCGTCAGCAGCAGACGAATACATATGTAGGTTCTGTATTTCATTAATCGATGCTCCTAATCGTCATGTACCTCGCATCAGAACAACTTTGGTCGTTGGTGCGTTGACATTTTATGGTTTTACCGCTGCCACTCCGTGGTGGTAGTTCAATGATGTCCCTCGATTAGAAATTAGTAACTGATCTGCTTGGAATCAGAGCCTAGGTGGAGTACCAGTCTGCTGCTGTAGACTATGTCGCTTCCCAGGGCACAGTCTATCTCATAATTATTATATTGTGCGCTCAGTGATCTTAGAAGTTTTGATGCTAAGCAGACTCGAGTGTCTATATCTACACCGCACGACATTGCCATTAGTTACGTTACAAAAAATACTGTAAATATATATTTCACGAGAAGACGCAACACCAATCATTTTATGCTACAGTACACTACAACAGTCTATAATTTACGCAGCATATTACAATACGCAGCACTACGTGTTATTGGGCTAAATGGAACTATGGTTTATACAACATGTGACACAGTGCACTGGAAGCCAGTTTAACTGTTCGTCTGATCCTGTTGATTACAGCCGCAAGAGATTCATCAGATGGCAATTATACTACAACTCCGACACTTCAACATGTAGTTGTTCTGGCCGACGCTCCTCCTGCCAACATCAACACTAAACAACACTACGGGGTTGAACTGCTCGTTGTCATCGACTACGCTACATACTATAAGTAATTGCATGAAGTTATATGAATGAAATTGAACATTATATACTTATAAACATTATGTAGCCTTCTTCTGTTTCGGAAACGGCTAAAGGATGTCTTATTTGCTATAGATTTGGGTCGGGAGCTCCTGTGAAACTCTCATGGGGCTCTGTAAATGTTCAATTATAATTACAATTATTATTTGCTGACATACTACCCTACATGACCATTGCAAACAGTGGACCTCGGCATTTTAAGTGTCTCTCAACTTTAAGATTGGACTAAATGCTGACAGTTAAATGAAGCTGCTGTTGAAATATAAAGTAAAGCAAGTGATAAATAAATGATAACCTGAATGAATTAATTGATGAGCATAAAATAAATAAGTGTGCAATTGAAAGAACTAAGGAATACGTCGCAAGTCTAACTACAGTTGCGTTCATCATATTGTTTATAGGTTTTACATGCAGAGCACAGCGTCCACGGAACAGGGCAAGAAGGCAGATGCAATTTATAATCTCCGATACTATTTCGCTCACATAGTGAACGGGGTGAGTACTGCTCAGTACTTTACCTCTGATTACTGTTAAATCCATACTATAGAATGTGGAGCGATACCAATGCAGGAATACCTTATAAAATTATCAAACTTGCACAATGGCTATTTCTGCCATACATAAAGGTATACTTTATATCATGTAACTCACCAACAACACGCTTCAGTCCTTCCAGCCCTTAGATATTCGTCAAGTTTCACGGACCAACCACTTCGTTTAACTCGTTCTTATTCCACCCTAACACTGCTACGCCCTTCCGTCACCTCCTCACTTAATTTACAAATATCTCCACTTTGGAACATAATTCTGCCGGTATTACGATTTATATCTGATCTATTCTACGAACTAATCAAAGCCTCACCTTTTGCTGTTTCTTAACAGGTTTTAATTGAAAACTGAAAGCACTACTTATCACAAATTCTGTCTTGATTCCTCCTCCACCAGTCATCCCCTACCTCCCTCACTGTTTCAACTCTATACACCATCCACCGTAACCGTCAGACTATCTACCTGCTTGGCTCTCTGGATCTTAAGCCTCTTCCTATCGACAGGCAGACGCAACCAGACAGACACACGGGCAGACACGCACATGCAGACAGACTCACACAAACATACAGTCAGACACAGACAGACACAGACGGACATACAGACACCACACAGGTTGAGACAGACACAGCAGACAAAGATTCATGCGGCTAGACACACACACACACAAACACATATATATGTGTGTCTGTCTGTGAATCGCTACATGTATGTGTACATCTGTATGTTTGTATGTCACCTTTGGTCAAAGACAATTGATTCTTTACACATCAATCGCTTTACACATTTCGAGTCTCGCACGTTATTTATGCGTGTTATAAATGACTGAAATGAATGTCTAAAATAGAGATATTTGAAGATGAGACTCCTTTGCCTTACCAATCGTGTAATAGACCATTAATAAATGAAGTTGTATGTTTATATGAAACAGATTGACGATCGTTATTCATCAATTAACGAAGCTGACTTCGACATGTACGTCCGTCTCGCTGGATACTACATCGCCACCGTAAGTACTGCTCTTCCTCTTCTTCTTTCTTTCTGCACTTAGGCCTACTTGTTTTTATTTCTTCATTTCCAGTCTGCCAGAAACAAACCGACCGCCCTGCCTCATATTCAAAGACCCAAACTTAAGTTTTTTTTAAATCATGAACTCTTACGCCTCGCATTCCCACTACAACAGACGACACTCCGCATTAACAAACATGTTGAAGTCAACTTCATTAATAGATGGATAACGATCGTCAATCTGTTTCATTTGGAATACTACATGTACTACACTAAACTCTATGGTACACTACGATCACAATGCACTCTTCGAAACTGTGGTGCGTGAATAATCCTAATAATAAAAGTAATTATATCTACAGAATCTGTTTATGTTATTGTTGCCATTCCTTACTTTTCTTTACTTAGCCTTACATTGATTGTGATGCTTGTCAGACTCCATCCGACTCTCCGTGGACCGAAGGTGATGGCATAAAGTTTGAGGGGATGTACACGGAAGCTGAGAAAGCGTTGTATAGCTTCGAAAAGTGGATGAAAGACAACGCCGCCATTTTGCCAAACTTTGACTCAGCTTCTATTTTCTCTTCGTAAGTACACTCGAGTGCTACCGTAAAGAACTGGAGACTGAGACAACGTAGTACGAATCAATTATAGCTAAGCCTTCTCTTGATCAGTTTGGTCAGCAGACGTGATGAGGGGTGGTCCAATAAACTTACCGTATTGCTGTTTTACAAACTTATGTTTATCATTAGGCCCTCGTTGCCATGGCACCAGTTCAATTCGGAGTTTATACATGACTCAATGGTTCATGTTTCCTTATCGGATCTGAATAGTCCCATATTAGGCAAATATCAGCGTGTTGACAGGGTCATGGTCACACCATGCAGTTTATTATATTGCCTCCTCTTACTTCATGTCTTGATGATGATGATGATGATGATGATGATGATGATGACGACGACGACAGTGATGATGGTAACAGCAGGAAAGAAGCCAACAACGTCAAAGTTGATTATTGGTAGCTTCAACAGCAACAAAATTGATGATAAGGGCAAAAAAAGCCGCTTGCGATAAAATGGCGATTATTAGTAGAAAAGTATATTATCACGCGTTTGAATTAAAGAACAGTGATTCCATTGTAAATGAATGAAAAAATGATTTTTCTGATAATTTCAGAAATCGCCTGTTTCGTGGATATTACTCGGATGGATCCAAAAGAACTATTTCAGGTGAGCATGACTCGGTTACTTAAAAGACGAAACCTTTATAGCGCCAGAATAGTAATTCATTCGAATAAACAGCCAATTTGAAAACGTTTTGGCTGTGTATTGCCTACCGGGGGCTTAGTCTCTCGCAGCATGTCAACCAGGTTACGCGTACTGTTATTATCAGCTATGTCAACTGCGTGTGCAGTTATGCGCTTTTTTACGTTTGAAGCTTCACTGGTCTTCGTCCATGCCTTTGTAACTAGCAGAATTGATCACCGCAATGGCTTTTAATTATCTTACTGACTTGATGCTGTCATATAAGTAAGTTGCCATGACGATTTATATTTACTTTGCTTCATTACACGATCAAACATAAAACCTTATCGATGAAAACTGTTGCATGGACTCTAGGTTTGGGAAACATCAAGGCAACTTGTACCTCGAGAAAAGTGTCGATAAATTACGAATTCGGTCAATACTCAACCATTGAAACTGCAGCCCACGAACTTGGACACAAGTGAGTGTCGAAACTCTCGCTGACATACACACAACTTCACACGACACGATCTATCGTCAACATGTCCCCTACCATATATGACGTATTGAATTTAAGACTGTTTTATAATTACCGTTACCAGAAGATAAGAAATTTCATTGCCAATTCGTAGTTGATTTAATTGTTAATTTGAATGAAAATGTGATTTAAATTTTGATTTTGCACGAGGCTGCAATCGGGCGACGTGTCTGATTTGTGAATAGTTCTAATATTGCAGACTCAATCAATGTACATACGAATGTAAAATTAACCCTTCGAGCTGGTTTTAGGTATGATTTTAAATGCGATTGTCAAACGAATAAAAGCAATTAATCGCAAATTGACGGCAAATACCATTGTAGATTTAACTGTAAATTTGCTTGTGAGTTCGATTGTATATGTAATCTTGAACAATTTCAGTTTGGGAGCCCAGCACGACAGTTCGACGCTTAATACCTGCAACAATGCGCAACAGTTCATCATGGCCTCCTCTCCAGATGCATTGACCAATGACACTTTCCTGAATCCATTTCGCTTCTCTCCGTGTTCCGTCTCCTACTTCAGAAACTATACGACAGTTCTAAACAAGTTAGTTCCGTCGCTCTGTATTTTTCTCCCTTTGTTCTAACTGCGCCTATCTCTCTCCAAATATGTCGTTGCCAGGGCAACGACATAGACGTTATCACCTTTGTGGGTTATGTTTCTTTACACTACTCGGGAATATGCGCTTCATTATTCGATTTTTACGGTAGGCCTACTTTTTTGCTGTAAGATCACTATGCGCTATACGCTCGGATTTATCATTTAGGTGACTATACTGGAAGAGATGATTTTGCCGATCGTCTCTCACAAGGTAGGCCTAGGCAATATGGTGGCAAGCGGTTTTACGATGATGTAGGTAGCTGGCGTTTACTCTTCGGTGCGTGAAAGTTCGTTTGAGCCCCGAAATCAACGAAGACTTTTCGATGTTAAGATATTTAATGTTATGTTTCTTGCTTCCATCTCTCTTTGACACTTCCTCCCGAGCGTCCTCTTTCTTCCACGCCTCCATCCCGTCCCATAACTCGGTGTCTGTTCTTCCACTCGCTCTCTGTCACTATGCATCTCTCTCTCTGTCAGATACGTGAGTCTGGTAATGCGCTGGGTGTCGTATTAATTAAGCCAATTAACGATGTCATTGTCTCTCAGCGTTTATAAAAATCCTGAGTCAATAAACGTTGATCAGTTGAAACGCCTTCTCCAACGAGCGTGGAGATCGAAAGAAGTTGGGACACTTCAGTCGCCGATCCAGTCTATGCCATACAGAGTCTGTGCTGTCATTTAGCAGAACGAAAATCCTGCACTCTCAAATAAGCGGCATGAATAATGGTTACGCCACATCCAGGCACGCGCCAGAAACCCACCTCTCGCGCCGCGTTATACACTGTCATTTAATCCACGTTCGAGACATAGCAATTTAAGGGTTATTTAACATGTGAGTCATGCATGCGCTTGAAAACTATTTAAGAGATCCGAATCATTTTTATCGAGATATTTAAGTTTGAAAACGGTGAACGAACTTTATGTCACCCTATATTGTACGATAGGGTACCGTTATACGAGGCTAATTTGACCCGGAAGTGTTCAAAAGAAGGAGTCTATTTTGCCTAATTCACCGACATGGGATTATGCTCTGTAACAGTGTTACATAATGTACAACACAGCGGTCAGTTCTGTTCTAGGATCTGATAGGAGTTCTGTTTTTTATTTTAAATTTTGCTTTCATTTACAGCCAAAACAATAATTGTTTATTGAACGAGGCCATGACAGTGGACCCGAATGATTTGAACGCCTTCCTTCAAATATGGCCAGGACAAAAGTACAAGCCGGACCAACAGTGTCAATTGCTTTTCGGACAGAGTTCGTACTATTGTGCGGTCAGTATTCCAGCATTGCTATCAGACAGATGCGTGTATCATTGCTTGTCAAATCAATTTGAGCAACGACTAAGTTACAAAATGAAGGAATTATGGAATGTTCGGTTTTTTGCTCAAGCGAACAAATGAATGAATGGATGGACGAATGGATGGATGATTGAATTAGCGAATGAACGACGGAATGAATGAGCAAATGAATATTTCTTCATTCGGTTACAATTTAAGAAATAGTTGAACGTTTTAGTTAGGAAAGAAATGAAATAAACGAAACAAACGACTGAATGAACGAATAAACAAAGTGGAATAATGAACAAACTATTCATATATCTAATTGTAAATTTATTTCAATTATTATGTTTTACCCCAGGAAGTCAGTAAATATCTACTTATTAAATCATTACACTCCTCTGCTTGGACCATTTCTTTCTTCTTCAAAATACTTAACCTAACCTATGCGCGACCTGACTATTGTCGTATCTCTTAGCAACTGCATTGCCATGACAACTTGTAGGGTGGAACCAGAGATCGCAGCATATGTCGTGAGATGCAATGTTGGAATCCGTCTACTAGCAGCTGTTACATTGCTACAGTGGAACAACGTGCTTATGATGGAACCACCTGTGCCAATGGTTCCTGGTGCTACAAAGGCGACTGCGTCTCAAACGATATGGCTCCAAGAGCTCCGCGTAAGCAACGTGTTGTCTGCTGGTAATTTTGAAATTTAACACAGCCGGTTGTGATCTATGTAGTCTAGGCTAGATACCTAGATAGACCCAAGTGATCGTTTTGCAGCTAAAAATAACATTTAACTATTAATATAATTTCTGAACGATTCGAACTCCAGCAATATGACACTACAAGTTAATGTCGACGTTTTGTATGCACGTGTCATGAACTTATGCATTAAAACACGTCTGTCTGAACGTTTTCAATATGCATTTAATATGTCGACGAAATCACATAAATTCGCAGAACTTAAGATTTTGCTGCGTGTGATCTCCAAATTTACGAAAACCTTTCGCATATACCACGGAGCCTTAATGGTATCTTGCCATGCTTTCCTTAGAAATAATTACATCACTTACCAGATTTTCCTAATTTGCTACACAATGTTGTAGAGAGCTGTATTTACGGTGACTACCGTGGTACATATTACATCGACGGCAGAAACTACACGTGTTCGCAGATTGGAGACTATTTCCCGTGGCGATGCTATGACACCGGTTACTCGGGTGACTGTTGTGCCACTTGCAGCTCAAAGAAAAACCCATCAAATGCAGGTGATTATTAATCATCAGAGGAACCAGTCAGAACAAATTAACTCGATTACATCTTTCTCCCGATATGCTGTCGGGCATACCTGATCAAAGATCACAGGCAAAGGATTTATTAACACATCCTTTTCTGTTATAATTGGCACTGTTTCCACAGCGCTCTCAAGTGCCTGCAGATATATTCTTAAAGTAAGAACAGTACCAACAATCGGTTTTATTTAACATAACAAAGACATTGAAATGATACGTATACATGTAGGCAAAATTGAAATCAAGGCATTAGAGAAAACGTAGCAAAGGGAAAACAGGCAGATGAATTCACGTAAATGTATTTTATGCAGGGTGCGAATATGGAGATCGAGAGCCCGACTGGTGTAGAACGACGCTGAGGTCGTTTGACTGCTACGATCCAACTGTGCGAACTCGATGCTGTTCTACCTGTACCCAGTACTTTACGAACATAACAGGTTGCGAATATGGTGACCGAGACAACTCCTGGTGTCCGAGTGTGACATCTGCGCAGTGCTACGGCTCTGCCAGCACCTGCTGTTCAAGCTGTCGAAAGTATTATAGGCCTAATGAACCACAGGGTGAGTTCCGAAACAACAACAGCAACAACAACAACAATAATATTAATAATAATTATAATAATAACAATGATAATATCATCATCATCGTCGTCGTCATCATCACGATCAGTTCATTCGTAGTGACTGTGAAAATCTTGTCATCGTTTCTAACTTGATTATCGCGTCTGTTTTTCCAGGCTGTGAATATGGAGATAAGGTAGCCGGGTGTGAAGCACACGTCTCATATTGTCTCATAAATCCAAGCATCGCCAATTCCTGTTGTGGAACCTGCTTACCTGCTTACCCGGCGGCTTACGCCGCCTACCCGCCATCCAGTACCACCACCACCACTACAACTACCGCCCGAACCACCAGTTTGACTACTAGAGGTAGTACAACGACGATTAGGCCTGCAATGCCACCGACAGAACCCTCAAAATCGACCTGTCCTCTGGGTGACGGTGCCAGCTACTGCTCCACGATGCCAGTCTTGGACTGCTACGTCTATTCGGGAACCTGCTGTGTCACCTGTCCCAACCATTTCAACGCGTCTCGTCCAGGTAGGCACCTAAAAGTTGCGCATAAATGTACGTCATTTCTATTCCGTGGACTGTAATTTTACATGTAATGCGAAATACTGAGACCCAACCTTTTATAGCGCATTTTTAGTGCATTCTAAAGACACTCTGCTCTACCCGCATTAATATTAAAACTTGCTAAGAATTTCTCTGTACAAATACTCGAAAAACTAGATAATCATCTCATAGTATATTGTCTTCCGTTCGAAATGGGATGCGCAGAGTTTGTAAGAGTTAATCTATGCGTAGCACCTCTAGTCGACATTTGCTTCATTCGTTCGTGAATTTTCAACTTACTTATCCCCGTGTTTAGGTTGCGAGTATGGTGATCAAGTGCCGTGGTGTTCCACCTATGTTCAAGGCCCGGAGGAGTGCCAACGACCGGAAGTGGCCAAGTACTGCTGCGATACCTGTCCCAAGGTTCTCAAAGGTCCTTTGGAACCAGGTAATAACCATATGAATCGTAAAATAGGTAACTGAATTACTTATGTTGACTCTTTGTTACTAGCCTACTTCCTAAATTTGTTTTGCGTTACTTGTTGATGGTGGCACAAGCTAACGAGCTATTTTTTTCGAATGTCTCCTTGGGCTAGAGATAGCAATTCCGGACCATAATCTTTTTTTCCGAAATTTCGGAATTTTTTCGGTAAAATTCCGGAATTATTCCGGAATTGCCATTGTGAACGTATGGGCCGTCTCATTGCTGGCGATTTCCAACGTAACAGAACAAATAAAATTACAATTTGTATGTCTCCTTAACTAGTCTATATGAAACTACCCATGAAAGTAGCGACGACAGTATCACAAAGTCAATATTCAGTGACAATGGTCAAAAAAATTGATAAAGAATTACATACTTAAAGAACAGCAACTTCTCAGTGTTAATGAATTCATCAGGCATGCTTCTGAAAATATGATCGGAGGAAGCACAATGAGACTAATGAGTCCAAGATTTCGTCGCCTATACGGGTTCGCAACCTGGAGTAGATAACACCGACAGCAGAAACCGCCTGTTCAGCTTCAACACAGTCTGCTTGATAGGTGTGTTCAATTAAAATAAGCTTTCCAACAGACCCTCATCATTAAAAATACAGAAAAATACGATAATCTTATTGCGCACAGGTCAGAAATCTTACAGCACACTTATTCGGTATATATCACACATGAAATATTATACTATATCATATTTATATGTAAATAAAATGTAGTTCTGCATCGTGTGCTCCATAAATAATGATAATAACAATGATAATAACTGCCTTTCGTACCAATGATTTCAATTCCGAAATTCCAGAATTCGTGTCTGAAAAATTCCGGAAATTAGGAATTTATAAAATACTGGAAATTCCGGAATTGCAATCTCTACCTCGGGCTTTACCATTTAAACTAAAAAATGTACAGTTTCAAGAATTCTTTCACCGATCCATCTGGACATCCGCCTTCCAATTCTCTGCCAAAATGACACCCACAACTGCTCTGCCTCCACCTGCCCTCTGGCCTCCTTCAGACCAATAATGAGGAATTTTTTTATTGCTTAAACATAGCAGACTGGCGCCTGAGCGATGGCGTTACGTAGATGATTTAGTGCACCTGAAAGGGAGTGAGAGAAGAAAGATATGAGCAGATGGGCTTCATCTGAATAGAGGATAATAGACATGGGCGGTTGGATGGTGAATGATGATGATAATGAAGATGATGAGTTCTCTGCCCGAAGGCAGGTCCATTTGGCATTACGCCACCCGGGGATGGGGAGAGTGAGGTGGTTTCCCGTTGCCTTCCTCACAGATAATTATGGGTGAGCAACTTGTCCAAGGTGGCTATGCAGTGACTCGGGGTGGGTTCGAACCTGCGATCCTCCGAATGCAAGGCACCAAACATCCCACTACGCCACCATGCCCCATTGACAGTCATGGGTAACATAGGGCATAATATGAGTACTAACCCATGCCAATAGTAGGTGCATACAATGGGTACTTTCACTTTGTTGCTTGTCTTTCAGTATGCCTCGACAAAGCAGACTGGTGCGCCGGATTGTTTGCTGGGTACTGTTACGACCCACAGACAGAAACCACCTGCTGTTCCACCTGTAAATCATACAAGAATAGCCAATCAAGTAAGTTGAAAGAGACATAGGTTAAAATCGTATGTTAATTCAACTTGTTTCAAACATCTAGACAACGCACTTTGTGAATAGTTACCTTCATGAAGCATTGCAAGTGAATGTCCTCCTAATAATCACATCAACTACATTTATTTGATCACATCATATCAGCGTTGTATGGTATCGAGAAAGTGTCTCGGTCTCGTGACGTCTCGAGACAGTTTTTTTAGTGTCTCGGTCTCGGAAACCTGCTGTCTCGGTCTCGGTCTCGAGCTAGTATCTCGAATTTCTAGAAACTGAGATCTGTATTGAAGCGGAAGTTTTGTTCTGTCTCGAACAAGCGGTCTCGATAAGTTTCGCGTTAACTGTCTAAAAATTTCGCGCTAGAAACTGAAACCGGGATTTACGATAACGGTAATTCGGGTTAACGCGCGAGTCATTTACTGTCTCGAACTGTCTTGAACCTAGTGTCTCGGTCTCGGTACCTCACTGTCTCGGTCTCGTCTTGGTCTTGAAGTTTAAGGTCTTGCATACAACACCGCATCATATCAATTTACACCTCTCACATGCTTATCATCATTTGACATTATTTACATTGCATCATTTTACATTATTTTCTCTTGCGTTACACTACGTTACTTACGATTGTTCTGTTCTTCGCTGTTGTGTTTAGGTTGTCCGTACGGTGACAAGTACACTTGGTGTGAACCGCAATACTGTGGTCAAAATCGCGCCGAGTGTTGCAAAACCTGTCAGTAGTTATGTTAGCATTAGACCTATATCGAAAGAGTTTCTGTTTCTCTTGAAGTTACAAAGTCTCTCACTTATTGTGCCTCCACGCATTAAAACAGTCCGAACTAAACACAATAGTATCTTTTTAGCGTTAATGAGACATTTAGATCTGCATTTCTTGAATGATGTGACCGGATACACCTTGATTAATTAATCACCATAAGAACGCTAGTATCATAGAAATATCTATATAATAGAAAATGCCTTTATTTCCGCGTTTTGCGCTGAGAATTCTCAAATGGATGCTCCGCTACCACATATTTCCCTTCTTTGGCTCACTGCCCGCTAGTGCGGGTGGCACATCCTCGCATGTTTGACCTCATTTCCCGGTGTTAGCCATTCTACTTGTGTCGATGTTATCAGCATCCATTTCTATGAGGTATCATTTCCCTTTGGACCCTATGCTTGACGAACCCAGAGCCAAGTCGAAAACAGATACGGCAAGAGTCTAATGGAAAGAAAGAATCAAATATTTTATAATCGGACTATTTTTTACGAATTACTGAGTACTCGACTACTCGTGTGTTTGTTATTGCTGCATATCGTCATTATCGTCGTATTTTATCGTTAGTAGTAACTTTCTGTTGTTGTTAATTCTAAACTTAAAAATTTCATTTACAGAATCTCGAGATGTGTGCACTGTGCACATCTAGATTTGTATTGCGCCGTTGTAAATTGTTAACAGCGATGTTATACGTTTGATGACTGTATTTGGTTTTTCAGTTTTTGCATCATTTTAGTTTCTATAAGTTTACGTGCCAGATATGGAGCTGTATGGCTCTCATAGAGGTTTGAAAAACTTCCCCAGGCTATTCGTGACGTATTGCGACCCATTATTATCCTATTTATTTGGTTAAAATTTGCTCAAAATGGTCTTTCTCGTTGTTATTTCAAGTGCAATTTGAAGTGTAGTTGAAACACTGTCTGATATACACTGCATGTAATAAGTAACTGCATTATAAGAGAAAGATCACTGCCAGACGTTTTCAATTTCACCAATAAAACACATCATCATAGAAAAATGAAACTGGAGCACTGTAGGCGGAACCAAGATTTAGAGCCAGGATAGGAGAGACAATGGAGTCTGAACGTAATCGTAATGAAAGGAAAGAAAGGACATTAGGTAAAGTAAGTAGGCCAATGTGGCTCATTACGCTGTTGTTAGTAACGTAAGGCAGGTAGGCCTATAACTTGTGAAATAAGTGGGTGATGAGTTGAGAAAACTTTCAGCATTATTAATTAATAGAAATAGAACTTGTTATCGTTGTTGTTCAACTTGCTTTCTGTTATTTTTTCAATATTAAATTGTAACTGCTTATCATATGTCAATACACAAAAGTGTGATTAGAAATTGGTTAAATAAAAAATAAAAAATCTACTTATAGTTTTACCTGTTTTAAGGATGTTTATAAGGATAACAATTATGGTCCTCAGGCCATATCTGCTGACTTCCCGTACTTTGTCCTATAGACATCTGTCCACAATATTGGAGTTGTTCTTGATAAGCAACCCTTGACCTGCTCTGAAACCTATTGTCGTATTTTATCGTTAGTAGTAACTTTCTGTTGTTGTTAATTCTAAACTTAAAAATTTCATTTACAAAATCTCGAGATGTGTGCACTGTGCACATCTAGATTTGTATTGCGCCGTTGTAAATTGTTAACAGCGATGTTATACGTTTGATGACTGTATTTGGTTTTTCAGTTTTTGCATCCTTTTAGTTTCTATGAGTTTACGTGCCAGATATGGAGCTGTATGGCTCTCATAGAGGTTTGAAAAACTTCCCCAGGCTATTCGTGACGTATTGCGACCCATTATTATCCTATTTATTTGGTTAAAATTTGCTCAAAATGGTCTTTCTCGTTGTTATTTCAAGTGCGATTTGAAGTGTAGTTGAAACACTGTCTGATAAACACTGCATGATTGTGTAATAAGTACCTGGCACTATTTCTCTAGTTCATGCGTTTGTTTGTCGTTGGATTGACAACAGCAGTACAATCTATGTAGACCTCCAAATTAGGCGCATTGCACAGCATGAGCTCGTTCTTTGTGCAGTTGCTAGTTCTGTTTGTAATTTTTCAAAATTTGACAATGTCTCGCCTTACATGCGTGACGTAGCATTACATGCGTGACGTAGCTTCCGATTTCCAGTGCATTGCATTTAGGATTTCTGTCTGGGTCCGGATACATGTGGGAGTTTGTTGCCCCACGTCAGGCTTGGCTGTCTGCTTAATAACCGACGATTCAAAGGTGGCGTCACTAAACCTGACGTTTCAGAGTATTTTTCAAATGGTCGATGAATCTGGATTCTGCAAAAACTCTTATAGAGCTATTAGTAAAACGCGATTACATTCAAAGCAACATATCATTCACAATTATGTTCCGAACAAGGCTATAATCCAATGACTTTTATTTTCAACTTCAGCTTTGTAACTGCTTAATTCCAACACATGCAATAAGCTTAATCCGTATTAATCTCGAGAAAGACATCGCATATCAAGTTTAAGGTGTCTTAAAGATTCCATTCATTCGCGGATCGAATCGACACCACTAAGACCGACAACGACTTTCCCAGCTGACCGACTGCGATATCTTCGTGAAAGAGAGGTAAGAAGCCGCACCATAGCGCGACAGTCACCGTCTATTGCACACTGAACGTCGTAACAAGGTCTGACAATCATGCATGAAGCGCCGTAACTCTGTAAAAATAAAGCGGCCGCCTTGTATGACTCAATGAACGCACCTTTTATGGCTCATGAAGCGAAGTGCTCATGAAGACTTACACACACACACACACACACAAGCACACACACACCCACATATATATATACATATATATATTTATATACATATAAAATGTTTGTGTGTGCGCACGCGCGTGTGTCTGTGTATGTCTTTCTAGTCTTTTCCGAGACCATAAGTACAATAAAGAACCTAAGCAAGTAGTTAATGGTTCAATCGCTTAGTGCTACCACCTGTTAGAGATGTATGCTGCATATTAACAAACTTAACAAAATTTACAGAACAGTAGTTACACTCTACATGTATATACATAGCCTATAATGTGCTTGGGTCAATAATTAAGTTTGTACACAAATTATATGGTACATTAGGACATGATTATGCGCTAAAGGCATACGGGAATAAATAATTATTGAATAAATGAAATATAGTTGCATAATTGCACAAAGACTAGAATTCAAAAGAATGAAATCAATTTTTGAAAACAATTACTCCTCATGTATTACATTATCTTCATAATTATAACGGATTATTTGGGTCAATCAGATGTGAACAAAGTACGTGTTTATAAGAATAGATCCATACGTCTCGACTCTCAACCTACACTAAACATCATGACTATTTTAAAGAAATTCACGAACCAAGGAGTAGAAGAAGCAGCAGACGTTGATCTTATTAAGAAGTAGGCATTCGTAACCAGATATACGCTATAGCGCATTTACCCTCCACAAAGCGTTGCAAAGTACAGATATCGTTCACAACTGGGTTTCATATAAAAGCATATTCACCTATACAAACGAAATGACAAACCTTTGTGGCATGTACATCTCATCCTGCGAAATGAATCGATTACATCCAGTCATCCAGGCGATGTTTCGCAACCATGCGGTGACTTATAGGAACAGCAAGCCATGCGTCACATTTTTCCGGTAAAGAACGCATAACTTAATATTGATGCAGTGACAATTTTTATTCAATTCTTTCATTTTACGTGCGTATTGTAAGCCTTCTATCGGTGAGCAGTCATGTTCGAAATACTTTGAATCGGCTATGGATGACACGGTTGAAGTCGTAACGTTACAAAGCATCGGATGAAAGATTATCATGACCCTGCAGCGAGAATCAAGCCACATTAATTGTTTGACAGTATACCATAAAGGCTTGTTCCAATTATTTAATTATTGATTATTTTGCATGTATTGTATATATTCATGTATGTATATATACTATGTGCGTACGATACGTATATAAATTCACATAATATATAATTATGCCTCCGCTCTTCATCTACATTTTCACTCAAGCAGCATTCGCAGCTTCAAGCGTCTGTCTATCACAAGAATTCCATTCGAAAGTGAAAGTCTTGCATATTTTAAATCTAAATATACATATGTACAAATATATTATATACATGTGTATATGTATGATACCTATTTCTAGTGTTACCTGCTACAATGTATCATAGCACATTACTTGCCATATTCTAATGCAAAGAACGTATCGTAGACATCAACTCCTGTTGGAGTTATGGTCGCAGCCACAGTGTAATGGACTGGAGTGCAGAGCAGAGGAAGCGAGGTCGATTTCTGCTTATCATGTGGTCGACTCGTCCTTCTTTCGCTAGGTGGCGGTGTTGGTTTTCATTATTATTGAAGACATTATTTATTATTATTATTATTATTATCATTATTTTTAATATCCCTGTTTGTCTACTGCTTCCATTTAGTTAACTTGAACAACCTCTCTGGCATCGCTAATTTACAAACTGTGTGGACAGCCCTCAATACAATCGGTTAAATTGCAAATAATCGATTTTGTCATTTCAGTAATATTGACCGATTATACATGGCCGAATTTGCTTCCTTCAAAGCCAACCTTATTAGTGCCAAACTAGTGTCTCGTGCTACCAGACTTGAGATCGTAATGCTGTGACAAACACGTTCTCGGTCTGCATCATCTTGGATGAAGTCGTCCACTAATGCCGTTTCAGACGCATTCACATATGGCACGCTTCTTGCTAGCTGTTTTTACCGAGAAGAGTCGTTGAATATCATGAGTTCCAATCGTGTTGGAGCAATGAAGCGTGACGTGCTGAGAATCAAGAAACAAGGTAGGGAGGGTTGAATATTTGGTCGGTTCACCCGCTCGAGCGATTCGGCGGCATTTAAAGAAGAACAAATCGAAGGTAGTCTTCAATTGGGATCTCACAACGCCAGCAGCATTTGTAAAGGTGACCTTCGCATGTAGCCTACCGATCACGACATCAAAGGAAATCGACGATTCATATAGACATTGAACTTCAAGAGCTCGCAAACGCCAACAACTTGCAGTCGTAAGCATTTCGAATTAGTTATGTTTTATTGTCCACCTTAGCGGTATTTGCTGAAGCAAAATAGATCAGTATGCGGCGATCATGTCTCAAAATCTTCAAGGTTGGGACTGTTTGTTCAATCTAATATATTTGTCATTTATTCCTCTCCTTAACACCATGCTGTATCCTCGCCTTGACCTTCACAAATTTTGACCTGGAATCAGAAAAACCAGAGCTGCACTGCAACTGATTTGATTCGATATATATAGCGCCGCGGTGAACAAAGCCGTATGGTCATTCTGGCGTGAGCGTTGAGATATTTTCGATGATTTAGGAGCCTGTTATGCAATTAAATAATTTCGTCAAGTGAATATCTCACAGCACTGTTGATTTTCTCCCATTCACGAGGAACTGATCTCCTTACACGCACATTACTTATTTAGCGTTTGTTTATTAAATCTATTCCATAATTCGATTTCAATGCAGAGACATTGTTTGGAAGCCTATATTAGCACGTTGTACTTCCCATTGAAATTGTAACAAGCCTTTGTAATGTATAGGCCAAAAGCATATTCAATAAAATTTTGTTTTTTGTAATTATAACCGTGATATAAGCTAACTGAACAGAATTTGTTTCTCAGGTCACGACAGTTGCAATAGCAATGTGATACACTTGTTGAACTTCCATTAAACTTCTCGTTCTGTTGAAGGTCTGTCTTTCTTATAGCAGGCACTAAGCTGACGATAATTCTTTAGAATGCAATCGAAAGAAAGGATACCACTGAACCTAGTCATCGTTGGATTACTGTTCATAACGATCGATGCAAGAGCAGTCCAAAGTAAGATTTTACATCCTGTAATCTGACCTGATATAGTCCTTTATGACTTAAAAATAATCCAGTCGAATCAAATCTTATTGAATGACAGAGCTTGACAAGGTAGGCGGAAGTGAGGCCCAGTAAGTAGTGCAGCACTCGATTCGCTAACAGAGAGGAAGCCAAGAGGAATATTACCTCATCGTACCTCATCTTTGAAATTACCTTTCAGGTATGCGATGGTAACAATCAGTGAGAGCGTAACGTCATGGTGTAAAGTAACAGTGCAACGTAATAGCGTAGAAGATACCGTTGTAGTTATAATATTGGAAAGGATTGCTGCTTTTGACATTTCAGAAGACTTTTGCAATGGAAAAGTTGATGGCCTATATCCCGATCCAGAAAATTGCAAATTCTACTATTCCTGCTCCCATCGAACGACGAATTTGGTGCCATGTCCAGCATCACTCATCTTCGATCCTAGTCTCGGTCTCTGCAACCTGCAGACAGGTGTTAGTCAGCAGCGGCAGCAAGACTGCACTCTTACCTCATCTTTGAAGTCACCGAGGAGGTATGCGATAATAACAATTAGAATTAGTGACAGTGTAACGTCAAGGTGTAACGTAACAGTGCAACGTAGCAGAGTAACGCATTAGTGTAGCGCATAAAAAAACGATGCGTCAAATTATGATTAAAATTTATAATATTATTTTCCTTGATTTCAACTCAATATTCCTACTTAAAATGAACTTTTCGCCTATGCCAAACATGTATATTTCCAACAATTGGAATTCCTTTATCTGATTTATTAGACAAGCATTCCATAATTCTTTAAGGAGTCTCATTTTCATTCGCTATAAACGTTTCATTGTTTTGTATTCGGTAGCAATTCGTTATGCTAGTTGTCATTTAAGATGCATCTGACCGTCTCTGTAAGTTGTTGAAAGCCTCCGAGGTCATGTGCGTCACGAAACATGACGCTAACAGTAGCACACCATCATTAATGCAATATAAAACCTCCAAAATTTCTCAGCGTGCACAAAAGTCATTTCAGTGAGACCAGCATATTCACCGGGAGATTAGGTCCGCAATAGCCAAGTTTCTCGTGTTGTTCCAGTGCCAGGTCAAAATCCAGAAAGGTTAAGCCGAGAGAGAGAGACATTGGTAGTCGGTGATGAGGGTGGTCATATGGTGTCGCAGGAGTAGAATCTGAATAGGATGGCCTGAAGAGTTCGGCTTTCCGTCGTGAGTGGAAAGGAGTAGAGGAGAGTGCAAGCGGTGCAGAGATTAGGGGGGTACGTTCTATTTGGTACAGCATAGACTAAGGGGCGGTTGCAGAATTTCAGAGAGGGCAAGACTGGAGGTTGAAAAAGAGAAAGACATGTTGGTGAGTTACTGACGAACAAAAGAAGGTTGAAAGGTCTGAAGTGCGTTGTAGACGATAGATAAGATTGTGTAATGTACGACCTGAGGGTCCTTTAGTCAATGAAGTTATTTTATAATATGGTTAAAGGGTGGTGAGAATTCTGGCCACTACGCAGGCAAGAGTGTTTTGGATTGTTTGCAGGCGTTTTATTAGACCAGAATCGATGTTTTTAAAACGAAAATTAGAGTCGTTGACTTTATAGCATCAACAATTGGTGTGTCTTTTGTGCACGCGGTCTTGTAATTTAGTATTTGGCGCAATCGACGAAGATCACGGATGTGCATATAGCAGGTGTGAGATAGCTGGGCGATGTGGTCGGAAAAGGTAAGGCTCTTATCCATGATGGGGGTTTCAAGTTTGCGAGCAGGAGAGGAGTAAGGCATGGGAGTAGTGCACGGGAGCTTAAAAAATTCGGAAGGATAGATTACCAGAAAGTTTATATAATTTCTTGCATAGACCATTGATGAGGGACTCTGTTTTTGAGAGTTTCAGGCATGGCAGATTGGTGGTCATCCAGACTGATATATGGGTAATGGGTTTTTTTAAGAAGTGCGTTTGGAAGTGAGTGATGGGAGAATGACATGAACAGTTGTGCATCGTCAACATAGAGCTAATGATCCAAAGAAGACGAGAACATTATTTTGCTGAGTGAAGATTGGAGAAGTGCGCAGAATGAATAGAAGAGAATCGAGAACGAAACCTTGAGGTGCACGCAAGTGAAGCTGGTCGGATTAGATGAATTTCGAGACAAAATAAAACTGAAAGTGCGTGAGTTGACGTATGATTTGATCCACCGTACCAGTGATTCCGAATGCAGAGGAAATGCATTGATAGGAATAGCGTGGTCCAGAAATGTCTCAGAGGCATTTATACAAGAGACTTGTTGATAACCATTCGATATGACAAGTTTTGTGTATATCGAGGTGGGGAGTGTTTCCGTAGAGTGATGTTTGGTGCAAGCAGGATGATTTTGGCTTAGCAGATTGTTTGAGGTTGGAAAGCCGTTTAGGTGCTAGAGTTCCGCAACAGAATATCCTCAATAGTCTTCTCCGACAGATCTATTTTTAAATCGATTCTTGCCCAGCGAAAATTGCGTAGTGGGCATTATTTCAGTTGAGGGAGACTCAGCTTCAGAGGAAACTTCATGTTGGTACATAAATGCTGAAACGGCGTTGGCGCCAGACGACACTGGCGCCCAAAAGCCACGTGCTCTGTGCTGTGGTTCCGTGTGCAAACTGGGAAAACAAATTTCTTTTATTGTTTTCTAGCACACCTGGTCCGACATCATCGACTGCATCTCAACGGATGTCAGAAGGTAACTATAGTTTAGAGCTTCAGCCATAAGTATATCTTATATATGACGTAGCTCTTCCTAGAACAAATTTAACATGCTTCTCCCAAACTCTACAATAATGTACCTCTTTTTCGATTACTCTGCCTTCTTTCTCCTTACCACACTTTAGGCCTACCCACTTGAATGACCAATAGTTTGCTTCACTGTACGCTATTTCTTCCTTGCCGTACATTACATAACTTTGCTTCACCTAATTTATTAACACTTGTGGCTTAAATGATGTTTTTATTATCCTAATAATAATTATTAATATTGTTATTATTTTTATTATTATTATTGTCATTATTATTATTCATATTATTATTCCATTATTATTATTATTATTATTCCATCATTATTGTTATTATTATCATTATTATTATTATTATTAATTATTATTATTATTATTATTGTTATTATTATTGTTTATATATTTGTTTTATTTTTTACCTCAGGTATTTATTATATAAATAAGCAATGTTTACTTTGTTATTAGAATTATTTATTTATTACCTGAGATACTTCCTCATCATTCGTGATGATATCTGTTTAGCCGTTCGTATAAACCACGAAATGCCCCGATACCTGGAGATGCACTTTATCATGGGAACGAGATCCGTTTATCTCAACCTCACCCAGAAACCAGAGGTGTCACCCAAAGCTCCGAAGATCCTCACGGCCGAAAGAGGACGAATCACCGAATGGAAATCCGACGAGGTATGGTGGCGTAGGATATCTCTCGATTGATTCGTTGAAAACTGAGGCGGGTCGAGGCCGTACGGTCGCTACAGAAAACGTCTACATTTTAATCTTTCGGTTGCAAACCTATTGTGCATGTCATACAACGGAGAGCAAATATTGTGTAGGCCTATGCGGCGCCACTAACCCCTTGATACCCTACAGCGATAAATCGTATTATGCTTATCAACTTGATGCCCTGTATGGCGCGTAATAATAAACCAACTAAGTAGGTACATGTTGAACATAGAAGTACTATGATCTGACGTCGACTTGTCCGATTATCTGGACATTATTTTCTTACCTTTGTTAGTTAGATCTTTCGCCGTATCAGCTAATGCGGACTTACGGAGTGTCTTCAAGATTAAATTTTGGGCGATTTTCTCAGATATAGGCCTTCTAAACAGTTAAAAAGACGCTGTAATGAGACGTTAAGATAAAATAATGTCCCAGGATTGTTTTTAAGATAAAATGTACATGGAATGATAAAATGTGCCTTAGTTGTTTAGATAAAAAAATGTGCGTGAATTGTTTCCCGTAGACGTACGCCGTTTACGAAAACGAAAACAGAACAATGTCGATGGTCGTTTCAAGAAACGAAAAGAATCGAGGGAAATTTACTTACGTAAGTCAGCAAATCACATCGGGTTAAGTTAAAATAAGATAGCGTAACGTAAGGTAGCTAGTCATTTATTACGGACATAAGAATGCCTCTGACAGAAAGATAAGGATTAGGCTGTATGCTATTAACTGTGATACTGAGCATACAAAGCTTAGGTGTACTCAAGTTCAACTTATGGTATACTGTATACATATGAGACCTCGAATTAAGCAAAATAAGAAATGGTAATGTAAATTAAGAAAATAGTGCGGCTATACGGAATATGTTTTCTTGTATAATGATATTATACAAGGGCATATTCCGTATTACTTATTTTTTACTTATTACTCGACGTGTCGCTCGTGAATAAACTGGTACCCTGTGTCTGACTTCTGGGCGGCGCTTTAGAAGTGTTGAGTTGGCGATTATGATACTTTAGACCGGTGCTAACTGTGACTCGCACAAGCGAACGTCCTTCGACCAAGAAACAGCCTTTTACCCAGATGGCGTTTGTATGCTCACCGTAGTTCCATCCAGTGGTGGTGTGCACGTCTTGCTCAGGTTCGATCCTCTATGAGACAGTTGCTGTTTGGAGAGATTGGGCAAATCCTTCAAGCTCAACTGATTGACTTCATATGAGTTATTCTAAGTGTTAGGCTATATATATATATAGACTATATATATAGACTATATATATATATTACGAAAGAATTGCCTCATAGTGCGTCGATAGGTGATTTTTATTGACAGGATAACGCCACCCGCCTCTTTGCGAATTCCAAACGCCAGTATATATGCCCACAGAGAGCCCATATCGAACTCTATTCCCACATGGGATGATGAGACCCTTATGACGCTCATATAATTACAATCTAATGGCTATTTAATTGCTGCCTGGGAGGTTTCTCCCAGTATTTATAAGTTAAGCATCATCTGTTGTAACTGCAGCGTGGAACTTTCAACATGGACGGAAAGCGTTACAATCTGAATCCGGCGGGTGCTGTGCACATCGTTCCTGCCTCTGGAAAAGAGATGTACATCACATATAATGGAACTAGTTACATGGTCGCTGAAGAAGACAATTCATCTCCTGTTTGTGACATCGTTAGAGGTAGGCTTACGTCTTAGAACTTTTATGCATGGTATGACATTTAGGAAATCAAAGTATGGTGCAAATATATGAAGACATTGCACCACTCACAGCTGCAGGAGACATTTTCTCAATTACTTAAATCCGTCGGGTAGCTATTTTTAGCGCCTGTGTGAGGCTCTTTTAAGGAGCTATACAATTGACCATATATATATATATACATGCATGCAAATATAATTTTATATATGCATACGTATATATATATTTATTTAATTGATTGAAACCGCTATGCAAATGTTTATTAACAATTGCCATTACATTGACTTCATAATTTAATCTATCTCATAACATCTCTTTGATATTACAGTCGGGGTTACATTAAATCATGCTAAAGTATATTACGTAACATTACGGTTAAATAACACTTCACTTAGCTACACTTCACATTTCACTTTACTGCCTAACACTACTTTACGCCATGCAAGGCCACAACTGATAATATTAGACGTATGACAATACAGTGTCAGAAGGCATTCAAGTGGTTGTCTGACTCTGTTAATAACAGCTGAACGAGATTCAACAGGTGTTAATAATGCAGCCACGTTCTCGACGCATCAAAATGTTCTTCTGGCCGACACTCTGCCGCTAGACAGGAACAATAAGCAACACTACTGGGTTGAATTGCTTATCGTTATCGACTACGCTACATTCTTCAAGTAATGCCATTATTACATTATTACAAATGCAGTCTCCTGCGTGTGATTTCTCGCTCTGTCACTTCTAGTGCAGCAGCCACTTAGCGCACGCCTTTGCTACTAGCCGCCTAAACTACTGCTCCTCTATTTACTGGTGCTAGACGGATTGGGAAGTTGAAAAGAGTTTTGTTTTCAACCGCGCACCTGATCCCTAGGATTCAGAGTATCTGCCCTTGTTTGGCGTTGCCTTTGAGTTCTGTCAGCCTATTAACACCATCAGTGAACGACGGCAACTCCGTTCTACTGCCCACGAGGACCTGGTTATCCCTTTCGCTCGTACCACCACGGTGAAGCCTCGGGCCATTTTAGTGGTGGGCTGGACCACCTGGAATGGACTCCCCAAGAGCTACGCCTCTAGCCTAGAAATTCCTCGCTTGTATTTTACTCTTGGTATTCTTAAGCCGTAGTCAGATCGGGAGCGACTCAGAGTAGGTATCTTAATAGGGCGCTATATTAAGTGCACATTGATTTATTGATCGATTCGCATGTTCAGCAATATTATATGTGATCATTTTTCACAAAACCAGTCGGAAGTCGGAACGAGAGAACGGAAAAACCAGTCACATTTTACAAAATGCCTAATTTTTGCCATTTAGTGGGAAAATTCATTTTTCATCACTTGTGACATTTATGCACTAATGATTAAACAAATTATTAATAAACACTATTGCCAATTGCTTTTGCTATAAAATAATGCTAAGCATGTTTAACGAATATTTATTGGAACCTACGCTAAATTCAGATTAGAATTTCTGCATTTTTATGAAATTTATGATGATTTCCTGGGTCTGTTCCATTATTTTCCCATGCTTGCAACACTACAATAACGGTATCGCCTTCAAGCTTAACATCTCCTCTAGCCGTCTTGTGTATTCGAAATGAAATAGCATTTAATTGAAGCCAATCATAGCTTGAATAAGAGGTCATATGCAAAGAAATACCATGCTATGGAAAAATGATCAAATAATCCCACGTAATTTGGGAGCAATTATCCCAGAAGAGATGGCGAACATAGTTCGATTTTAAATTGACATAACTTTTCTCAGGTTTAAGATATAAGAGAAACAGAAGCAGTTCTGGAAAGCAAATAAGAAGGTCTATAATGTTGCATCAGAAACCCATTTTTCAAATTTGGAAATATGTGACTGCTTTCGTACTGAGCGTCACATATAGCTTATGTCGTTAAATTTTAACGACATAAGCTATGGCTGCAGTTGAAAGTGAGCACATTATGTTAAAGACAAATAAATGCAGTGCAAATGAAATGAGTAGGTGACCATCCTGGGTGAAACTACAGCTGTCTTTATTGATTGTAGGTTTCACATGCTAAGCAATGCATCGACAACACAGGAGAAAGAAACGGATGCTCTTCACAACATCAAATATTATTTTGCTCATATAGTGAACGGGGTAAGCACAACCACGCAGGCAATGATCTCAGTTGCAATGAGGAATCATTCATCACAATAATCATTGATTCATTATGCTCTATAAAATTCAATAAACTTGCACTATAAAGTGTCTTCCGTTGAGACAACTGCAGGAAAATAACAGTTGATTTTAGCGTTTGATTGAAATGTTGAGTGAGGCTAATCTGGATGTCGTCAAAATTATTTTAAATTACAGTAGAGGTCTAAAATAGTGTGCTTTCTTAAACACATTTATTGTGCAGTTGATTTGTATGAATTGCGCATTGTGATACTTATAATATGGACACGATGTATATGTACTATGAAATTTGCCCAGGTGTTTCCGTAAACCCGTCGATCCTCTTGAGGGCGTAGCTTTCTTAACGGTGCTGTCTCTAACCTTTTGTCAGAAGTTTAAGGAGAAGAGTGCAGTTGACATCTATAAGTTGCTTAGGCACTGAAACGCCGATGTGTTTATGTTAAACAGATTGATAACCGTTACTCGTCTATTAATGAGACTGATTTCGATATTCGTGTTAGTCTAGCGGAATACTTCATCGCAAAAGTGAGTGCTTCATCCCATTCTGGTACATTAGAATAACCTATCTCTTCAGTATACCTGTGGTCCTAATGGTTTTCCGGCTTCAATGTGCACTTCTAAACTTTGATAGGAGAGCATTTTCAAATTACAGTTGCTTTGCATAAATTTTATTATCATGAATGCCCAATTCGGAGAAAGCAAAATTAATTTTATAGCCCAGCTCCATAGACGTCTCAGTTACCTTTAGCGTATAATTATAGGCTATTTGAACTGAAAGAAAGTTGTCGCTTCAGTCGAACGGTTGAACGAATTTGCAGAGGCTCTAATACCGACTATACGTCTTTCGAACAACTTGAAAAGCCCTTGTCATGCTATGTTATTTTAAACACTGATTTGTATGGAGAGTTGAAACTAGGAAAGTATTACGTCGCCTGCTTTTGCCTTTTCTTACCTGATCTCTCCACCTGACCATATATCACTGTCGCAAACGTTTATTTACCTTAGCTTCACATGCCTAAGCCTACATTGCGATGTTCCGCTTTACATTATTTAAGCTTACATAATTATGTTAACTTTACCTTGCTTAACCTTGCCTTACATTACCATAGCGTACCTTATTGTGCCAAACCTTATCATAAAATGCTTTATGGTTCTCAGACTCCCGAGGACTCTCCATGGACCGAAGGACCTGGCATTAAGAGCGAAATGAAATACACTGACGCTGGAAATGCCCTTGACACATTGCAGCAGTGGCTAGTAAACAAAAGCGCCATTTTCCAGAACTTCGACTCAGCTGTCCTCTTTTCGTCGTAAGTACAGCTGTACCACTTTCTCAATCAACACACTTTTTTTAAACAAGATCTTGCAACCTTAAGGTGAATTCGGGTTCGCATTGGGGATGGCCGTAGTCTTTGGACGTCCCATAACTTGACGGAATGATCTTTGAACTGCAATTCTGCCTGACTCAAAGTGACAAAGTCGTGTAGTCACTCATGGTTCAAGTAAAAGGCTTTAAATAGAAAGACAGTCAAAATGTCATCATACATCGCGTAGAATTTCACCGAATACGAGCCTTATGACAACATACTGGTGGTGATGACCACGATGGCGACGACAGCGAAAATCGAGTGTTAGCTTACGTAAGCGTCAGTAAGCGTCTTAGAAGTTTATAATCACGACAACGCTTTCGCAATAATTAATTAAGACGATCTAATCAAACCTGCAGAATGATATCATGCCGTAATAATAGCGTACAGGGATAAAGCTTACATGATGAGCAAAAACGTATTAATTTAATGAAATCGCAATGCTTCGACAGAGGCAGTCGAAACCACGAAACGACAAGGACAAGATAGGAATAATGATTACGATAATACCGCGAATGATGATAACGATGACTGTTCTCGTCGTCGTCGACTGCAACAAATGAGTCATTGAGAGAAAAATAGTCTGTACTTAGGAGATGCAGTTTTTTTTAGCTACATGCATCCAACAAATTAATCAGAATGCTGTTTATACTATTTACTTATATTTACATCAGATTCTATTTCTGGCGATAACTACTTAGTATAAAGAAGTTAGTGTAAGTCCCGAAATGTGTTAGAAAAATAGTTTGCACAAATGAGATGTGTCTGAAAACTAGTTCGTACACACAAGATGTGTCTGAAAGATAGTTTGCAAACACGAGGAGTATTTGATTAACAGTTTGCACACACGAGATGTGATTGAAAAATAGTATGCATACGCGAAATTTGTTTGATAAATTGTTTGTGCAAACGATATGTGTTTGAAAAATAGGTTATACACGCGAGAAATGTTTGAATAACAGTTTGTACACGTAAAAGTTTTTGAAAAATTGTTTATCACACACGACATGTGTTTGATAACCATAGCCATAGACATGTATTTATACACACAAGCTTTAAGACAGCGTCATGATGGTGATGATGACTATGATGGCGATGATCTAATTGGAAGACTTAATTTAACACAATTGTGTAAGCGAATAAAGATATAAACTCTGTTAATTTCAGGAATCGTTTCTTTGTAAGAAATGATAAGCAAGAAATGAAGTTCATCACAGGTAAATGTAGCTATCGAAAGTTTTAACTTAAGTGTAAGTTGATTAAAAACTCTCGTGGCTCTTGATTTTGTGCTTTAACGGCGGTAAATTTGTAGCCATAAGGTATTACTGGACTCTCTGTAACATTGCGTAAGTGATAATTTATGCAATATTTTAGCTCCATGCATCTAAACAAATACATCAGAATGTTGTTTGTTATAGGCCAATCCACTTGCTTGATTTTATTCTATTTCTGGCGAGAACTCTCTATTATAAAGAAGTTAGTGTACGCGAGCTTTTTCTATGTGCACAACATTCCACACCCAGAATTAAACATATTATTATGTATCTACACAGCTGTAAGAATTATTTACTTTTAAACTTTTTGATGCTTAATTTCTAAAGGATCTGACTCAAAGTGATTTCTAGGAATCTTTGTTGCCTGACTTTTGTTTGTTGCGAAGTTGCAGATTAACATCTTCGTTAATTGATAAACCGCTACGCTGCGCTATAGATTATAAAAATTTACAGCAAGAATATTACATTACAATAAACTGGTAATTGTTGTATTATTTATTAAAGGTTTAGCAAATATTGATGCAACTTGTACCGAGAGAAAGGTGTCGATCACTTACGAATTCGGCGAATATTCTAGCATCGAAACAGCAGCTCACGAACTCGGACACAAGTGAGAGTAGATCTTGTAACCACAATCCCACATTCATTAATGTGGTCTACTTATGAGATTGCATTACAAATACAATCCATGTGAAATTACCTTTGAAAGAAGATAAGAAACTGCATTTGGCTGACGATTTAATTGCGAAGGCGATTGTGAATTGGAAATTCAAAAGTGACATGGCAACTGTTTTTGTAAATGTACTAAGGAATTTAATTTCGAAATTTTGAATGTAAGCTTTATTGGAAAATTGATTATGCATTACAGTTTAGGAGCCTTGCACGACGGTGCGAATAACAACAACTCATGCGATAGTAGGAAGCAATTCATCATGGCATCTTCTCCAGGTGAATTGACAAACGACACATTTCAGAATGCCTATCACTTTTCTCAGTGTTCCGTCGACTACTTCAGACGATTCGCAGAAATGAAGACAAAGTTAGTTTAATCCATCTCTTTCTCTGTCTCGCTCTAGCTACATTTCAGTTTCTCTCTCTGTCTCTTTGTTACTTTAACTCAATGCCAAATATGATAAGTTGTGGTATGCAGCATTGGCTAATTGCAGAATATGGCGTACATTTTACACTGCGCTATATTGCGATCCGATAATCTAAACTTAACAATGATGCTATAATACGTGAGCCACCGTAAACGATCTTACTCTATGTTGGGGACTTGTTAATTAGTTAGTATTGAGATTGCTGGCAGAGTATAGGATATCGTTTTGCATCGTATCTGAAAATTTATCAATCGCTTCTTTTATTAATTTAAAAATGCACAGAGCCTAAGATTTGGACTTCCGTTGTGCCTTATTTCAAATGTGCACCAGTTCGTGTTTAAGTGTAGGGTGGCTATAGCCTACTGAATGAACAGGGATGAGAGGGGAACGTTAAGAAGTGACCAAGTTGCTAACAGGCATACAAGCACATTCCAGACCATTCTTTTAGTGACGTACACGAGATCTATCGCTCTCAACTCCTCTGGCTACGGTTGTCGCAATGGGCCATCATGCTTGGAATCAACAACTATGACTAGAATAACTATACTATTAACTAAATTTGCTTGGTTAATATTTTGTAGAAAGCAAATTTATAATAGTTTTAAACTATAATTGGCGCTATTGCTAATTGATACTTCGAACATTCCCATGCAGATGGCCTAACCAGCGGTATCTTCTGATCTCTAATTGGGTCTTATTAGTGATCCGATAGCAATTGTGTAATTTTTAATAGCTGTTTTTTGTTCTGTTCTGCTTATTCGAATGCCAAATAGACTTTGACTGATTGTTTGACCGATTGATTTATTGACAAATTTTTTAATTGATTGATTAATTACCGTTCTAGCCATTCGGAATCGTCACATGACGCTTACTGAAAATGACTTCCAAATTAACTGAAGCGTTAACAATAGCCATTGATTGATTGCTCTGCCTAGTTTGCTTCTCAGATGAATAACTATTCAAACTTGTTATCACGCTCTTGACGACGGTGGTTTGAATTTCGAAAGTTTCCAGTGATCCTGACCGAGAAGGGTCGTTGAGTTGAAAAATTATTTGAAAACGTCGATAATCATATATTTCTGAAGGTTTTACCATTAAATAGGTTTAAAAACTAAATACATCTTTACAAACGAGTCTCATATAGGCTATCTATGCCATTTACCAATAAGTTGTGGTTCATGGAATAAATTGGATGCATTTCTTTTTGCAGCAGCAAAACAAACTGTTTGCTGAGAAAAGTAACGCCGCAGAATCCGAGTGATTTCAACGCCTTCCTTCAAATATGGCCAGGACAGAAGTACAAGCCAGATCAACAGTGTCAACTGATATACGGACAAAGTTCGTACTACTGTGCGGTCAGTATTCCAGTGTAACATTGCTGATGATCACAAGAATTGATACAGCATGTGAGCATCAATTTGTTGAAATGTAGGAAACGACGTGTTTTGAACCTTTATAAAGAAATTCAAAAACAGATTGATTTAACGTCGATTTGAAGTTGAACCAACGTCAATTATGTTATGCAGGATATGTTGTTGAGTAGGCCTACAAATAATTGAGAACAAATTGAAATATAGTTCTAAGTATAACTTTAATCAGAAACGTTGCACAGCTCCTCTTCAATGAGGAAACCCTGTAAATCACGACCGCAATTGATTAGTACAGTAAAATTAATTGCACACAAGTAGGCCTAGTGCACTTGTCAAAATCATTTTATACAGATTTGGTTAACAATTTTTCATCTTAAATATTTATTTAATGAATTTGCTTCTCAATTACTTTAAGTATATTATATATATATATATATATATATAATGTTTTCAAGTTTCATCTGATAGGAAGTTTTGCACTGATCATATGCCTGGGTTCTACTAAACTAGTTTCTGAATATTGATGGCTTTTAGTGAATATGAAAATTAATGACATTTTTGTACACTCGATTCTACAAAACTTTTAACATTGACTTCAAAGTTTTACAGTTACGGACCTACAAAAGTAAAAACTCGGTCAACAAACGTTTTATTGACGAAACAATTCTCCGCAAGTCTATTATTTAGACGATTTGCTAGAATAAATTAAAGATCCTAACGAATTGATTAAAAAATAAATTCGTCATCAAATCTAATAACTAATTAAGTTGGAACGACTAAAGGAATTATAGCTCATCGAACTGATGGACGAATATAGGAGGAAATGAACAAATGAATAAGTGAAGAAAAAGGAAAAAACTAAGAAGCGACGAATATGAATAATTCATTACTTAGTAGTTTGTTAATTGTTTTTTTATAATAATCAGTGTCTGCATGCATGCTTTAACAATTGCTGAATGATTAATGTCCTTATTTACCATTCCGATGTTACGTTCAATGTGGCTATTTCTGCTTAGCACTTATTGTAGCGTATGCAACCTGACTACCGGTATTGTCGTATCTCCTGGTAACTAGATTGTCTTGATAACTTGTAGGGTGGAATCAGAGACAACAGCATCTGTCGTGAGATGAAATGTTGGAATCCGTCTACTAACAGCTGTTACGTTACTATTGAACAGCGTGCTTATGATGGAACCACCTGTGCCAATGGTTCTTGGTGCTACAGAGGCGAGTGTGTCTCGAACGAAATGGCTCCAAGCGCCCCGCGTAAGCAACATGATATAATTGTTTACAGAAGTCAGGTAGACGAAGATAAATGAAACATTCATTTATGAGTATCCATTTTGACTAAATGAGTGAGTTAACGAATAAATGTTGCAGTGGCGCATGACAAAGAAATGAACCACTAAATACACGAGTTATATTAAACGAACTATTAAATCTGTTCTTTCTTTTTATACGTTAATCGAAAACCCATAGGTGTTCAATGCACTTCTGATCCGGGTCGCCGCACACTCCCTGTGTTTAAAGCCCGTAGTGGTCTGCTGGAACCCCGATTCCTGTATCCAGGGTTTGTCTGTCTTGTCTGTGCACTGGATTTTTGTCGTCTTGTTTCTGCACCCATTCGACCGACCCTCATCTTGTTTCCAGGTTGGGGACTGGCTCTGCTGTTGCAAAGTATCAGAGGCGAGGTAGCGGTTTAACATCAGAGTTTTCCTTCTCCAATCCCTGCTACTCTACCGAGGTGACCATTGGAAACGGGGGCAGGTTTATTGTGATTGAGACCTGGTCTCGCCATGTCACAACTCTGTCAATGGTTACGTATATGCAGTTTTTCAAAGAGTGCTCTGCGAAATAAGACTGATTTGTTCCTGACGAATAAGCAGTCTTGGACCAACGGTTTCAATTTCACCAGGGTTGAATCTTATTACATAACCATCTATTTGATACCAGCGAGCTCGTTCGACCTCAACGGATCCTTGATATTCAAGACTAAGGAACGAGAACCAATTGAACTGATTCTGATGTGATAACATATCAGTCGTCGCCGAGATTGTTTGAGACTCAAACAACATATCCAGTTCTTGAGACTATTTTGCCCGAAGATTTAGCTTTCGGTCTTAGATTCTGTTCTCGTCCTTGTATTTCAGCCGAAAGCGCATCGATCAAAAACAAAAATTCATTGAGACGCGACGCAATCAAATAATTGCTTGATTGATCTGCTTTTTCCTACATTACCTTCAATTGTTAACTTTGTTTGCTTCTTATTAACTTCCTTAGGTTAAGGGCTTGCCTAGACTAATCTTATTTTAGTATACTCTATAACTTCTCTTATTATATTATAGTACCTTACGCTGCATTGCCTTTCCTCGCCTTATCTTACCTTATCTAACCCCACTTAAATTTGTGGTATCTTGACATACTTTGTAAGAAATAATTACATCATTTTTCGTATCTTTACCAGATTTACCCAATTTGTTATATAATGTTGTAGAGAGCTGTATTTACGGTGACTATCGTGGTACGTATAACATCGACGGCCGAGACTACACGTGTTCGCAGATTGGAGACTATTTCCCGCGGCGTTGCTATGATAGCGGTTACTCGGGCGACTGTTGCTCCACTTGCAGCTCAAAGAAAAACGAATCAAATCCAGGTGACTAATAATTATTAGATGAATCACTCAGAATGGCTACTCTTGATTAGATCGTTCTCCAGACGAGCTGTCGGGCATACGAGATCAATGGTCACAGGCAATGGATTTCATAACACATCTCTATCTTCTATTATAGTTAGCACTACTTTCCACAGCGCTCTCAAATGCCTTTAGGCATATTGTTAAAGTAAGAACAGTGCCAACAACTAGTATTGTTTGACAAAATAAAAAGTCATAGAAAAGAAACCAAATTGCACAAATATACTGCAAGGCATAATAATAACAAAATAATAGGCAGATGAATTTGGCGGATGAACGTACAGGTTTTTATGCAGGCTGCGAATATGAAGAAAAGAAAGCAAATAGAAAAATTAGGAAGCAGAGCATAAGACATAAAAGAGAAATTTGAAAGGCAGGCGAATGAAGGTAAACGTTCTTTATGTAGGGTGCGAATATGGAGATCGAGATCCCAACTGGTGTAGAACGCTGCTGATGTCGTTTCAATGCAACGATTCAACTGTGCGAACTCGATGCTGTTCTACCTGTACCCAGTACTTTACGAACATGACAGGTTGCGAATATGGTGACCGAGCCAACTGGTGTCCGAATGTGACATCTCTGCAGTGCTACGACTCTGCCAGCACCTGCTGTTCAAGCTGTCGAAAGTATTATAAGGAAATACAGGGTGAGTTCCGATAACGACTGTCAGACGTTGCATTGGGTTCGATAGCTATAAGCTTAGTCCTGTGACAAGAGTTTTGTAAACTCTATCACCTCAAGAAGTAGATAAGTAAGTTGTTAGGGAAACTAGCTACAGAAGAGACGTAACTGTGAATAATACATTTATTCTAAGTAAGCATGGTGTATAAGCCTATATATATATATATATATATAAACATGGGATCTATACTAACACATAAACGTTACAGTGCTCACGACAAACGGTAATGATAGGTGATAGCTCACAAGTCCTTTGAATCTTAATTTAATATATGAACGTCCGAGGTTGACATATGTTACTTCAAGTTCTAGACGAGTCGGTTCCAGTTTAGCCCTAACGCCAGCTGCGCGTCCCGTTACACACAGCCGACGGAGCCAGTTGAGAGTCCGTCAGAACCGCTCGAAGTCACTCGATCGAGTCTTCATCCTGGCCCTTTCGCCGACGCACGTTGACACTACATGCTGTATAGACATGCTGTATGGAGCCAGGTAGAGTCCGGCCTGATCAACAGTTCCTGCATGGAGATACTCCCAATCTCGCCCTAGCGCTGACCGAGCGCCCCGCAACGAGTGGCCGACGGAACGAGGGTGGGAGAGTCCTTGGTCAACGGTTGAATGGATAACTGTCTAATCACTGACTGACTTATATAAGTTTATTTAACGACGCCTCCATAACGATGATGATATGCGTCCGTGTCTAACCACACAGTGTGTCTTCTTAAATATGCTATCCTTGCACACAGGTACAGAAGTACCGGACAGCGATCGGCCAATCATGAATGTAGGCAGTTCCTTATGCCGAGGCATGTTCGAGCATGGTGAGAATGACTGGCAGTTGCTGTCTTCCAGTCGTGTATTGTTCATTCACGTTAACTATGGCCTGAGAAAGCTCGTCATTGACTGGATTTGGACATAGGAAATTCAATTTTTATGCCTTTTTAGCATTTTTGATTTTAAAATAATGTGATATTACATATTTACGGACTGTGGTTGATGGAAGAAAAATTCTCCTCACCAAGCCTATGGGTCGATGACGAAGATAATGAGTAACTGTTGTAGCAGTTTACGACTATGCAGAATTTCAGACACTGCATTGTCTAAAAATTATATCTCTCGTGTTACTTAACTAACTACAATAGTAGGTAACATTGCTATTGTAGATACTAAGTAACTTTGTTGCGCTAATAATGTTACTTAATAGCAATGCAATCTAACTAAAAGCCATAGATGAATCGTTCTCAGATTAGCTCAGCGACAACTTAAACGCATTGAACTTAAATAACTGAAGCGTCTTGGTATACTGGCCTCTCGTTATGATAGCTAACATATACGTTAGGAGATACACTTATTTTGAGTAACTTTCTGGAATCTAGATAGTGATAATATTTCGTTTATATTGGTAAGCCATACTCAACTACTCAAGTACCACAATATAGAGATTGAGACTGTAGATCATAGTGAGCTGTGATACATGATACTCGTTTGAGGTTGCTGGCAGAAAAATGACATTACAGTGAACAATCCTGTCTCGCATCTGCATGCGTATCTGAATCACCACTGGCCAGGAACGCACATGTGTAGCCGAATTATCTCGTCTCCCATCAGAGTCTCATCGCTGCAAACCTCTCTAAGCATCATGAGCCTCCTCTTTCTTTCTTCGTCAATGTTAGCGCCCAAGAGATGGTTTTTTAGGAAATGAAGTTGATTTCTGAAGTAAAAGCTGCCAAGTGACGTGATACATAGGCAGCACAGTTTGCTCTACAGTTTGATATAATCTTTGCTGCCATTGCCAGATCTACACAGATCTACAGATGCCTCGCAATTGTGGAAAAACAGAATAGGCCTAATGATAAATCTGAAATTTCCGAGACGCTGTGAGAAGTCATTGGCTCCTGAAACTGTTACGCTAAGCCATTCATGAACTGTCTCCAGAACAGCACGTCACTTGTTCCCTTAGAAAACCATGCCACCAGTTTGACAATCGCCGGTCTTCATCGCAGAGTATAGTGCCCCTAGTTGTCCATTTCTACATAATGACCTTAGTTGTCCATTTCTACATAATGACCTTAGTTGTCCATTTCTACATAATGACCTTAGTTGTCCATTTCTACATAATGACCTTAGTTGTCCATTTCTACATAATGACCTTAGTTGTCCATTTCTACATAATGACCTTAGTTGTCCATTTCTACATAATGACCTTAGTTGTCCATTTCTACATAATGACCTAACAACACCGTTGCTTCCTTTTATATATATATATATTTATATGAGGTTCGGCAAACAATTGGCTTTTACAACAGAATCGCAGCCCTTCCTGATAGGCCTTTAACTGTTATAGTTCAGTATGTTGTCCCATTCTCATTATTCACAAGCATATCTGTATCAGTTGACATTTAGTTGCACGCGTTCAGTGATTGGTCACTCTCACAATAACTAGTATCATCACAGCAGCAGCCTTGTCGTCGTCATCATCATCATCGTCACGAAAAACAACTAATCAGCGACGACAACCATCATCATCAAATGATGTCTACGTGCGTGCGTCTATGTGTCTGTGCGTCTGTCTCTTTAATCCGATGCGTTCAGTTGTGGTGACTGAGTATTATGTCGTCCTTTTTTTTACTTTACTTTCACTGTCTGTTATTTCCAGGTTGCGAATATGGAGACAGAGTACTCTGGTGTGCAGAACACGTTTCATATTGTCTCACGGTGCCATCTATGGCCGAATTGTGTTGTAAAACCTGCAGTGCCGCCTACCCGCGTTCCAATACCAACACCACAATCACTTCTACTGCCCTAACCCCAACTACCACCCCAACAATGACCACCACACCCACCACCACAACCACCACCACCCAAACCACCACTACCACACCCACCCCAACCACTACTACTACCCCAACCACCATCACCACACCCATTACCACCACCCCAACCACCACCACACCCGCCACCACCCCAACCACCACTCCAACTACCACCACTACCACCCCAACCACCACAACTATCACCACCCCAACCACCACACCCACACCCACCCCAACCACTACTACTACCACAACCACCACCACACCCACCACCACCCCAACCACCACTCCAACTACCACCACTTTGGCAACTGCAGCTAGAATAACGATGACTATAATGCGACCGATGGAATCATCGAACTCGACCTGTCCTCTGGGCGACGATGCCGGTTACTGCTCCACGATGCCAGTCTTGGACTGTTACGACTATTCGAGAATCTGCTGTGTCACCTGTCCCATGCATTTTAAGGCAGCTCGTCAAGGTGAGCTTGAAAATTAATATCTTAAATGCGGCATTCCTGTTCCTTAATAGCTTAGATCAAGGGTCCCCAAAGTTTTTGATACCGAGGGCCACTTTAGTGACACAGTGAGTGTATGCAGGTCACAGGTATACCATGCGAGTGCCGAAGTCGCTAAGCCTTTTCGGAATTAGTTTTTAGATACTATTATAAGGCCTATAAGTATGAGGCTTACTTATATGCATATAACAATGTTAAATAAACAGTAATGAGGTGCTTAAATTTTGAACTAGAAATGTATAAGAATTTTATAGCTCATTAAATATTTATTTTATTAATTTATTAATTTATTCTGACCTAAACTGTTATTTTTCAATCCATGTGTAATAAATTTTCAAATGAATGTTTTTAGAATTTAACTTAGAATTTGCATCAAAATTAAATTCACTTCTTGGGATGAACGTCTTGCGATTTGGGAAGTTAAGATTTCCAAGCAATTATGTCACCATATCGAGGTTCAAAGCTTGTTGTTGCAATCCCCAAAAAATGACCCAACACGCTGAGCATGCTGTCAAATAATAGTCAGATAATTCAAAACTAATAGGTCTTGATCCAATTCTATCAAGCATAATGCACGAAATGAAGTTCGATCCTCTGAACCTTCATGCAAATCAATTGGCGCAATCCTTGGCTCACAAGTAAACAGATTCTGGAAAATGGCAAATGACTGTTCGCGCAATCTGAAGTCAAAGAAACGTCTGTTAAATTCAAATAACAAGCTACCAATGATCTCGAAATATTTGTTAGAACGCAAAAGTTCAAGAACATGACCGTTATTGCTTGACAGGTCTATCTCGACTGAGCCAAGTTTCCGCCCTTCTGTTGCCTTCTCAGTGAGGTTGGCACTAATGTAGACTAGTAGGCTTAATAAACTTTCCAAACCCTTACAGTATCAGATTATGTTCGTTCAAAAGTGAAGTGATATCCACTAAAAACACTAAATCGCATAGCCATCCAACATTTTGTAGTAAAGCCGTTTTTTCATTTTCAACAGCTTCTTGAGCTGAGCAGTTTTATTTATTATTCAACAAGTCATTTTGATTTTCGTTTTTTATCGAGAAATTCAGCGATCTCACTTCTGAGATAAAAAATGCCTTAGTGTTGCACCTCGGCTTGACCATCGAACTGCCAAAATGTTAAATGTAGCTAATGTGAATATTAAAACAAAGATGCGTTTGTCAAATTGGACATAAGTGGGCTATATTCTTTCAAAAATCGAAAATTTGACCGGGGGCCGCATTAGATCATTTTCCATTTTCCAGAATCTGTTTACTTGTGAGCCAAGAATTGCGCCAATTGATTTGCACTTAGAACTGCTTGAGGGACGCACTTTGGGGACCCCTGGTTTAGATAATTCGATCAGGGCTGTGCTGGGCTTTGTCGAATAGATTCTATGGCTGTAATTGTAGGGGGTCCACTTGGATATGTGGACTGTAATTGGACATGTAACGCAACAGATTGTAACCTAAGCGATCATTACGCTTTCTCCGAACACACAAAAATCACTCTGCTCTACCCGTCATAATAATATCATTAGAATCCATTAAGAATTTCCCATTACAAATACTCGAATAGCTAGATTATCATCTCATAGCATTTTGTCTTCCGTTCGAAATGCGATGCGCACAGTTTGTAAGAGTTAATCTATGCGTAGCGGCTTTAGTCGACATTTGCTTAACTCGTTCGTGAATTTTCAACTTATTCATCCCCGTGTTTAGGTTGCGAGTATGGCGATAGAGTGCCATGGTGTTCCAACTATGTTCAAGGTCCCGCGGAGTGCCAGCGACCGGAAGTGGTATTTTACTGCTGTGAAACCTGTCCCAAGGTTCTCAGTGGTGCTTTGGAACCAGGTAAGAATCATGAAACAACAATATTAGCTCAGATTCCCAGATTCCAAAAGAGACAATGAATCATGTGCTGACCAGTCAGACTTGTCGCTCATTGTTACTATTTCCTAAAGTCTATTTTGAGCTATGGTCCATTTTTTAAATAATTTCCCTTCGGGCTTTCCTCTCTAAGCTAAAGTCTACCTCTTCAAGAACTCTCAACCCGATTCATCTGGTCATCCATCTTCGAATCCTCGACCAAAACGTTCTTTTTTGCGACTAAAAACGTCTTTACCGGCCCTGGCCGGTAAAGACAGACTCTGGCCTTCAGCTTCATTCGGACAACCTATATGATCTATTAGACCTCAGCAAAGGTTTCCTTATGAATCTGAGAACAGCTTTCTATATTTAGCAGAAAGTTGAAGAAACTATTTCTATTATTTGCTACTGAACAGATGGATAAGACACTTCTGAAAAGCCACATTTTCTCCGTGGTTACGACTTTCATTGTCTGCTCTGAATTCACCTGGACCATGTTCTTCTTTGGCTATAATCTTCGTCTGGCCCCTGGATACAACAAAACATGAAGATTTTGAACCCACATGGCAACTTCACTGTTCCATCCACGGTTCACATTGCTCGGTGAAGTCCAGCTGGAGCACGAAAATGAATTCCACTCAGAGGGATCCCTCGTAGAAGTATGACGACGAGAATGATGTTGAGCACTTCTTGGTAATCTTCTTGTGACAGAGTTTCTTGAAGTTGTTGTTCAACACAATTAAAAATCAGTTCAGGAGGTTTGGAGACGTTTGAACATCGAGTTCTAGAAGAAGGAGCTAGTGTCAGAGAACTAGGATTATCTCAAGAATGTGACGCTGACAGGCAAAATATAATAAACGTCTGCCAAATTTCTCCTCTGGAAGAGTTCGAGTTGCCGAAAGTCTTGCCACAAATGTATGACTTGAGATACCCTGAAGTTGCGGCTACTGCAGAGATAAGTTTCTCTGTCCCATTTGGTTAGTATGAAACTGCAAGAAGCTGATCAATGGCTGCAAATACTGACCTTATTTTCCCAGTCATGAATGGAAGAAGTTAACCGTCCAAATGAAGTGTTTGAGTGTGTTGTTGCTAACCCTTCTTTCAACTTCAGATATAGTTTTGCACAGTTCAGTGTACGAGATCTGCACATCATGGCCAGGACAACAGCTGCAGCTGCAACTGGAGTAATATGAAGAACTTTTTGGTCACTTGTTAGGCAACAATCCAAAGTTGATGTTAGCTAGCGCTGGTGCAATTGCACTCATCTGCACGAACTTAACATCTGACGATGACTAGACATGTAAGAGGGCTTTTTAAGATTAGAATAATGGTTTGTCTTAATTACAAACCGATCCATGTCGCTTCAATGAGCACTTTCTTCCAACTCACGCTTTTTTACAACAATTTTCTCACTCTCGTCTTCTCAGTTTGTCTGTAATCATGTTGAGAAAGGTTAATTTGTTTTATTGTTCGCTAAGGCCAATTATGAGAAATTTTGTTTAGAATGGTTTAAGCATAGCAGGATGGCGTCTGGGTGATGGCGTACCTGAAAGGGAATGAGGAAAGAAAGATATGAACAGTTGTGTATCATTTGTATAGAGGCGAGTAGACCTGGGTGGTTGGATAATGAACAGCTATCACTATAGATACATCTAGATGTAGCTCAATCACAGGTAAGATAAGACACTAAAGATGATCAATAGCCGATCCCAGTAGGTAATTACAATAGGTACTATGTGATTGTCTTTCAGCATGTCTTGACAAAGCTGACTGGTGCGTCAACATGTTTCCTGGGTACTGCTACGACCCACATACAGAAAACACCTGTTGTGCCACCTGTGAATCCTACAAGACGAGCCAATCACGTAAGTTGAAAGATGCATTGGTGAAAATCGTATGTTATTTAAATTTCTTTCAAACACCTGAACATAAAGCTGGAACTCGGTGATTATTTTCATTGATGAAGTATTCGCAATTCAATGTCCCCTTAATTCACAATAACTACATTGATTAGCTTACACTGCATCACTTTAAACCTCTTAAATGCTTTACATCACTTCACATTATAGGCTATGCATTATATCATTTTACATTATTTTCTTTCACTTTACACTGTGTTACTTTACGATTCTTCTGCTCTTCTCTGTTGTTGTTAGGTTGTCCGTACGGTGACAAGTTCACTTGGTGTGAACAGCAATACTGTGATCAAAATCGCGCCGAGTGTTGCAAGACCTGTCAGTAGCTATGTCAACATTGGACCTATCAAAGCGCTATGTTTCTCTTCAAGTCACAAATTCTTGCTCACTTATTGTGCCTCCACTCATTAAAACCGTCCGAACTAAACCAGTAGTATTTATAGCGTTAATGAGACATTCAGGTCTGCATTTCTTTTATGATGTAACAAAATACAGCTTAATTAATTAATTAATTAATTAATTACCACAAGAACGCTGGGATCATAGAAATATAATTCTATATAATAGAAAATGTCTATAATTTTTTCCGCGTCTTACGCTAGCAATTCTGAAATATATGCGCCCGTGCCCTAGGACTCACTGTCCGCTGAAGCTGGTCGCATATCCTCGCGTGTCTGACCTCTTTGAGAATTCAGACCCAAAAGACAAGACATGAGAGAATCATTAATTTACTTAAAACTTCAGCTTCTGTGCTTCTGGCGTTCATTTTAGACGCGTCTGGTCAGATTATTTAAAGTTATTTCGGTTGTCTGTGTTACAGGGTGAGCAAAAGTTTGAGCTATATAGCAGATGGTGGTTTATAAACGGATTACCTTTTTACGAATTGCTGGGTGCTCCTGTGTTTGTTATTGCTGCACGTTGTCACTATCGTCGTCTTTTGTCGTTCGAAATTCTCTATTGCTACTATTTCTAAATTTTAAATTTCGTTTGGAAAAATTCGAAATATGTGCACACTGATATTTGTATTACGTTGTACAATTCTTAAATGCTGTATGTTATACGTTTGACGACTGTATTTGGTTTTTCGGTTTTGCATTATTTTAGTTTCTTGATTAAGTTCATGTGCTATATATGGAGCTGTATGTATGGTTACTGTAGAGGGGTGAGGGGCTACAGGCTATTCGTGACCTGTTGCAACTCATTATTATCCTATTTATTTTTTTTGAATTTACTCAAAATGATCTTTCTCTTATACATTTATTTCAAGTGCGATATGAAGTGTAATTGAGACTGAATGTAAAACACTGCACGGTTGCGTAATAGCCTAAGCAATTACATTATTAAAGAAAGACAATTAGGACCAACGCCATTGAAATACGTTGTTATAGAAAACTGAAATTAGAGCAGGCTAGATGGAGCCAAGATTTAGAGTTAGGGTAGGAGAGATAATGGGGTCTGTAATAGAATCGTAATGAAAGGAAAACCGTGTCATTAGGTAAAGTAAGTGTATGGACCTATTACGCCGTTGTTCGCAAGGTAAGGCAGATAGGCTTAGACTCTATAACTTGTGAAATAATGGGGCGATGAGTTAAGAAAACATTTAGCAGTATTAATATAATTTGTTATTGTCGTTGTTCAACTTGCTTTCTGTTATTTTTTTATTTTAATTGTGATTGTTTTTTAAACTATAATTGTGTTCATTATATGTACGTACACCAAAGTGTGATTAGTAATTGGTTTAATAAAAAATGTTAAAAATAGACTTATTTATTTCATCTGCTTTTAAAGAATATTATTATGACAACAATCATGGTCTTCATTTCATATCTGCTGACCTTCTTCACTTTGTATTTTCGACATCCGTCTGCAATCTTGGGGTTATTCTTAATCAGGTGCTTACCTTCTCTGGAACCTAAATCTGTTATGTCGTAATTGTCGTTTTCAGATGTGGCAAATGCGTATGCTTTCAAGTCTACCTTCACCCAATGCTGCACTTGCTGTTGCTCATGCGTCATGGGATTGACTAAAATGGGAGAACGTTGGCATAGTTTTGAGGGGTTTTGGGGGGGGGGTAAGACCTGAACTGGTTGAGGAAATATCTTGATTTTCTAAACTATGAGCAACACGAAGACTATCTACAAGTCACTGGAATTTCAGAAATTTTCATGAATTTATGCTATTAGTAAAAATATATGAAAAGAAGACAAAGTTACCCCGCAATTGGGTAACTTTGGTACCGTGTAGCATTTCAATAAAAGATCAATTTTACAACGATAAGGGCAACATTGGCATACATAAATGCTCTTAAAACAGTATTGAGAACATGTGCTGAGCACATGTCTTTTATAGATCAAAATTCTGTTCGATGAGATCGAGTTTACAGCACTTTAAAAGTCTCATATCTGGTCCACAGTTCGAAAAATCTCGGAGACGTCCATAACCCAAAATTTCACACTGACCATGTATATATGTATGTATGCAAGTTTATGTATGTATGAAAGCATATTTGTATGCATGTATGCATATATGTGGGTATGTGTGTATGAATGTACGTGCACATATGTGTATGTGTATATGTATGTGTGTGTATGTACCCTTGCATGTGCATAGATATGTATGTATGCATGCATACATAAGTACATCCACACATACATACATACATACATACATACATACATACATATATACATGCATAATGCATGGATTCGTGCAAGCGCGTATAGCTGCATAAGCGTATTTATGTGTGTATAATTGTATATATACATGTATGTATGCATGACTTACAGGTATGACATATATGTATCTTTGTATGCATACATATATATATATGTATGTATGTATGTATGTACGTATACATGCACGTGTTGTAATATGTTAAAGTTACCCCGCAGTACCAATATTCCCTCATTTTACAGTACTTCAGCGCCCTTCATGTTAGCTTCCCTTTGCACAACAACACAGCTGTAATTTAATAGCGTCCTTCTTACAATTACTTCAGAAGTGCACACACGCCTCGAAGGTGCAACTGCAGTTGCAATGCAGGGCAATATTATCGTGCGCGAATGACTTGCTCAAGGGTCCCTACACAGTAATTCCTCGGACGAGGGTCAAACACGCACTCTCCGCGTTACCACCATGGACGCTTTGAACAGATTGAACGCGATCTTCAAGCAGCTGCTAGACATGATAATGGTTTTTTCCAAATTTGATTGTCTATCAAATTGTATGCATGACGAGCATTACTTTCTTTCTGTTTCCCAACGCATTGAATTCAATATCTTGGTCTGGTAGAGCCAGTTAGGGTAACATGCGGAGTTTATTACCCTCCCAAGGTTTGACTACCCGCATAAATCTTTGTTCAGCATATCGAGGTGAACTTTTCAGTTTTCACTTAGTCTAGATTTTGCGAATTTACGTCATAAATGTAGCTTATACGTACATGTAGTTAGTTATAGCCTATGCAACGCGAAGATAAGATGCACGATTTTTTACGTTCATATGATAGACTCTGTATGTGGCTGTTTCGGCTAATAAGATTTGTGCCTTTTACGGTATCGTATCGCATAAAAATTGGCAGTAAACACTATTCAGAGGCGCTTTCAGCGTGGAGCCAAGGAGTAAAGGAGTTGCTTTAAAGAGTGGGAGAATGCAAATGAGATTGCGATCAAGCGCTTAGCTTATATAATAGGGGAGGCCATAATGAACTGTCAAGGCAAATGCCCGGCATTTTGCAAAGATAGACCTAACACGAGAAAAAAAGCGATCCAAACGTAAGGTAGAGCGCAAGAGGTGAACAGAAGTGTATGCCGATATTCAATGTAGTGCATCTTGCGACTAAAAAGGCATTTTATGCCTTTTGAGTAGCCGTATGATGGCCCGTATCCCCCCGTAAGGTTGACTAGTCCTCCACTTCGCTAGGCGGCAACGTTGGTTAGATTAGAGGCATAACGTAATGAGCGCCTTACATGACTGCCGACAGTTAAATTCGACTCGTGTACAAACTTGCCATTATTCGTTCATACTGTATTTGCAATCATATTGCGTTACTGTCCGTTTGAAAATAAACGTAATTATTATTATTATTATTAGTCCAAACTCTGGAAGGGTTGAACAAGATTGAAAGCTAAGGGCTGAAGAGATATTTTGGCTCAGTAACATAGCTATGAAACATTGAATATTGCGTCAAGTCTGTTAGTCTTAGGTCCGTTATCCATATCATATTCCAGGTTATACTAAAATACTCGGTGACTCAAATAATCGGACCAATCGGTTAAAAATTGTGGGAATTGGTAATACATGCAAATTAGGCTATTTTTGAGTCATATTCCTAATGTCATGTCTATTTTGACAAGATTGTTATTTTTCATTCTTTAAATTATTTTTTTATTTCTAAAAGTGGTGCAGTAGCAACAGCTATTCTCTTCTGTGACCTGCCAATAGACAGCAGAAAAGAACGTCTGAATTTTTAACATTTGACTTAAACTGCTATTGGGCAAGTCGTGTAGGGTAGTGTCAGGTATGGCAATTTTTCACTCACTGCAAATCTCGGTCTGTGTCCAGTGCTCCTATACTTGGGTTACCTCATTTTGCATTATTATACTCTACCCTTGTCTGCCTAATGTGTGGTCTTACGTTGCGAAAACTTAACTCAGCCTACTCTTACGGAACCTTGCCTACTAAACCTTACCTTACGCGAAAGCCTTCTCGTTTACCTTTTATTGTCATTGATATTCACCTTCACCATTATCACCACCACCGTTATCATAGTAATTACCATAATCAACACCATTACCATTACAACCGCCGTTACGTTTATCCATAGGCTAACCACAACCGTTACCACCACCACCACGACAACCACGGTACCACCAACACGAAGTCATATTCATAAGCACATTTTTGCAAGTTTCTAAGGCTAGTTACTTTCTATTACCGACGTATTCCATATATTGCGGCGAGGAAACTTATTTGAATTATGGATGGATGGTTGCTATCAACACTTGTGGAAGGTAAAGATGATTCCATTAGACTGGACAAATATTAGACAAGGATTATGGCGGGGTCTTAAAAAGAAACAAGGAGTTATATAACGTTTTGAAATAAAATGTTATCAAATAAAATAATTTAAAATGAAGTGGTAAATTAAGGATTAAGTTGCACTAGAAATTATAAGAGCAGAATTGATCATATGTTGAACTGTGAGAAAAGAAGAAGGAGACAGTTTTGAAGGAGATGTCATCGAATTTTGTGAAGTTACGAACCGACGACTATTTGGACGTGTTCCGACTCAGAACCCGATATGCAGCAATATACAAACAAACAAAAAAACATACATTCGTGTATATAAATTACGTGTATAATAAAGGCAGCAGTAGTATTTAAACACAAAGGTCACCGTCGTTTCTTTCATTGTTCGAGAATGCTAACTAGCAGAGATTCGTAAGGTCAGGCCTTGTGAAGTTTGACCTTGATCCAGACTCGTCTTATTATAAGCGTATTCGGTTTGTAGCGACATTGGCAAAGCTGCTTTAACAGCACACGAGACTCAATGCCGTGAACCGATTCTCACAGATACTTAGATATTCTCACAGATATTTTATGCCCACTGCAACTCCACATTACAACTTTAGAAGCTAAACAAAATTGTATTGGGAGAGAATAGACGTAACTTGACTTAAGAAGAATAGATTGGAATTAATAAGATAGCTATAAGGAAAGATAAGATCAGATTAGGTCAGATAAAATCTGGTGATAAACAAGATCACAAAATCACCATCTTTGCCCCTTCTGCAGTCTAAGGCGAAGACTGTCTGTCGATGCTACGCGGGAAACAAAATCCAGTTTACCTAATTGTCGGTCATAGCATGGAACCCTAGCTATGCAAGACTTGCTCTCAAAATCTACACTGTGGTCAAAGGGTTGATTCTAACTCAGACGACGCCTTCGTTGTCTGTGAGTGCAATCGTTCGATGAGACTCCACTCGAAGTCTCATCATCATCTTCGACTTCCACTTGAAGCTCGAAATATCCTTCTCCCGTGACATACCATCACCCCGTCCGTCTACGTCGTCATCCGCTGACCCAGTCTCATCAGTTTCCCGTTCAGCAGAAGACACTTCCGGCGCGCGATCGACAAAACCGGAACTGGTGAGGTATTGAAAGCATTTTCGCTTCCGGCTGGCCGCAACGTGGCGTCTGCTGGTTCCTCTGTGTCGCTGCTTTTCGCCGACTGTGGCTCTACCTAACCGGAAGTGCGCAAAACGCCGACTGATCTCGACTGAAGCTGTGTCACCGTCTCTTGCCTCTGCATATCTCGGATCTTGCGAACTGACAAAGTTATCCGTGTTATTCTCGACGCGAACGAAACTGTCAACAACGTTTCCTGCTTCATGTCGGTATCTGATACGAGGTTCGACAGGAAACTGGCAACGCGATGGTCTGTTTCCGGTCTCCTCGAAGATAGCTCCGAGCTGAGAGGAGCGAAAGAGCGTCGCCCAGTGCAGGCGCTCGCGGTTGTTTTTGCAACTTGGGTCGGGCAGCCTTTCAAAGTCTGTAGAAGCGGGTCGCTCCGACGAAAACGCCTTCTTTGTCTGAGCCGGAGTCTTAAAGCAAAATCCACTGTTGAAGGCGACTGCCTCTGCGTTGAGTACGTGTTCGATGATGCAGAACAGAACATCTTTGTCCACGGCCATCCACCGTGACCAGGACAAACTTAAAGACTGCTCGCTGTGTCTTAAACTAGCAGCGCCCTGTGGTGCCATAGTACGATTGGGTAAAGTAGCATTTGTCTTATCCCTGGATGGTGGCATTTCAATAAGCATCCCACCTCGACTGGTACTTACATGCGACGGCGAAAAGGGTACATCAATTACTGCGCAACCTGCAGAGGTACTATCGTAAGTAATAGAATTCTTGGACTGGGTCCTTTCTGGGATGTATGCCCCTCCTCTGAAAATAAACTCGCCACTTGCATGTTTTGAGTTGGCATTAACTGTGGTATTGGCACCTCTGATCTCAGTATTTGAATCGCCACTGGCAGTTCTTATTTTGGCACTTACAGGCCCGGTATTGGTACGACTCGTCTCAGTACTTAAGGTGGTACTTGGCTGAGCGAACTCTGAAGCAAACGACTCTGAAGCCGCTGGTCCTTCGTTTGTTTGGTCTGCGCTGAGAGGACGCATGCACGCAGGCCCTCCTGGTCTTCCAGCGGAAAAGCACAGGCTGCGGGAGCAGAACTTAGACACTTTGTTAAAATCGAAGCTACGAGGAGAAGGATGCAAACTGTTCAGAATCCGTGACCTGCTTCGCACAGGCAAGGTCGATCTCAACGCAATTCCATGACGATGGATATACGACCTGTCAATCATCCTCTCGTAGGATCCGTCTCCATCGTTTCCGTAATCTTCCTCGGCCTCCTCGTGATTCTCTTCGAGATGAAACCGAGGCAAGGCGTTTCCAACGACGCGTTCACTAGTTACGCTGCTCACAGCCTCGCTTCCAGTTCCCATGAGAGCCACCGCCGTGGCATCTAGCGAACGTGCTTTAGGTGAGCATTCTCCTTGACGAGTAACGGCATTCCGCGTGGCGCCCTCTAGTAGACGAGCGCCCAAGTGATATTGGCTGGGGTCTGCACTGGGTGGCATGGCGCAGACGATGAAGAGGCCGACGCCCCGAAGATTCTCGCCGACCCCCGCTAGATGGCTTTGACCGATAATGAATTCCCTTTGACTCGTTCCTCCCAAACCGATAATAAACGGACTCCCTGCAGCGGACGCTGCAGGTAGCGAGTGCAAGTTGTCAGTTGCCTCGTGCGCACACCTGTCTTTAATTTCCACAGCGCAATCATCAGCACCATCATCATCATCGTTGTTGACGTGGCAGCCGGCGCTCGCTGAAGTCTTGTCCGACTCGAGATTTGATGATGTTGCTGTGCACTCATCCTTTGGCGCACATTCATCTCCCGAGATATCGCACTTTCGACCTTTCGTCGACTCTCTCCCATTAGGTGCTGTACTCTTGTTCGACGCGGAGGCTGACCTTTGACCCAGGGCAAAGGTCAAGGCCGTTGCTGCAGACGACGACGCTGGCTGGGTGGTGGATTGAGCGAGCAGGGCGTTTAGTATCTCCTGAAACGTCTTCTTGTTCAGCATTGCCCATCGCTCGTTGTCGGCCAACTTCCGGCGAGAATGCGACACCTTGCGAGCGTCAAAGGCGACGGTGTTCGTCGCACAGACGGACATGTCCGGCGCCGGAAGTAAAAAGCTCGGTCGTCGAAGGAATCGCTGGACAGGAAGTCCTCAGCAGAGGACAGGAATTCCTAGAACGATTCGGCACGGACTCACTTACATTTGCCTCGAATCGCTCTGCGGAATAGCTGTCGGAACATCTACAATCAAACAAGATAATCAAGATATAAAACCGATTAATAAGTAAAAGACGAAGCTAGGCTTATTATACCATAAGCCCATCGCTAATTTTTGATTCACGTCCTGCATGCAGACATACGAGTACATTGTGAACGTGATCGCTTCTATAGTACTCTCATAAATACTTTGTTCGAAATGAAACACAGATAACAACAATAAAGACATAAATACGGGCACATTACAAAATAGGTTATTCTGACATCCGTCAAATCCTTCATCGTTCATACAAAATGCTGAGCGATCGTGTCACAATAAATCACAATAATTGTGTCTACACTAAGACCATTACAACGGTATACATGTGGAAACCGTTTATCAATGTCATGAACCTGTATCAACAGGGTCGGATTAACCATTTGGCTGACTGCTATAGGCTGCAGTTTAGTGCCCCGATTTTCTTGGATTGAACTTTAGAAACATTTAAAAAATTTATTTTATACCTCAGAGTAGATCGCAATAGCTTATGAAATATGAAAATGAATTCTTCAACCTTAGAATTAATTGAAACAAATGTGTCAATTGCAGAATTAATAAGCATGCGAGTAGAAGACGGTAGCCATTAGATATATGTTGGAACCATTATTAATTGCGGTTGATGAAGACAAAACAGCAGACGGAGGTTTATTGATGGTATCGAATCGAAACATGGAGATTTCTCTGAGATAATGATTTACTATGCCCACAAGGAGAAAGATAATTCTCGACTATGTCAGGAGTAAAACATCATCTACGAGCAACGATGAGTCAGTCTTCTTGCACCAGAGGACGGATTGGCCAGTCTGCTCTGCAATTGACGTTTATCGACTCTGGTTTTATTAAAGTAATCGATGAAATTGCTGCTCAAATGTCTTGTAAAAAAGATTTTTAGACTTCAAAAGAATAAGTTTCATTCGGTTCGACGTATGATATTCAATACGTATTAACTCTGGTCTACAAAAATCAATTCTAAAAATATTCGAGAGATTATGATGCAATTTAAACAAAAGAAATATTCATTTCGTCATTAATACGTGCAGTCAATCGTATTAATACTTGTTATTGATGAACATGTACCCGAGTCTATGCAGTGAACAGGTTTTTAAGCAAAGTTTATAGTTTCTTCGGGTTTTTATCGTACGCACAATCGCACACTGGACACAGAATTTCAACGGAAAATGGACAGAACACCGGTGTGCGTTGCAGGAGGAGCTAGTTCAATCCCGCTAACCCTAAGGTAGACTCAGCCTTCTTGCGCCAGAGGGCGGGTTGGCAAAATGAGATGGATAACGTGATGTGCCTTGCATGGCTGCCGTAAGTCAAATTTTACTCCTGCAATAACTTATTATCATCCGTGCATACAGTATTGTAATCATTTTGCGGCTTGCCAATTTGAAATTAAACGAAGATATTATACATAAACAATAAAACTTACAGAGTTCAAATTGAGATTGCTTGCAACTCTGTGAATGCGATGTGCACGAAATGTCAGTAAGATATACTTCGCAAACTTAAAACCACGGTTTAAACATGATTCCTATTACGAGGCATATTTTGGTATTTAAATGACAAAGAATTAGTAATGAACTGGAAAAACCAGTATAATACACTGTCTCGTGGATATTTGTGATCTATGTAAGTGGTGAAAGGGATGATGTCCTAGGGCGAAATGTCCGAAGGACATTTTCGAGGGAATCCGAATGTACGTGTGAAATGCCCGGGGAATGACATACGTACACCCGCAACCATACATATAGGTGGTTCTGTGTGTCTCGTTATATATATATATATATATATATATATATATATATATATATACAAGGTGGGCCAAAAAAGTTACCCCTACGGATTTGTTTTTTAATATTTCGGCCAAAAGTAAGAGATATTAAATTAAATTTCATAGGCTGAAAGCCAATTCATATTTGCATGACCGCCAAAATTCACTAAAGTATTTCAAACAGAACAAAAGTTATATCACTTTTAATGAGTGCAAGCACTGATTTTTTTTATGGTCAAAAAGCATTAAACGCCACAAAAAAGTTACAAACAGCGAATTTATGAAGTCACATTTCAAGTAGTTGTAATAAAACACACTTCAAAATTATTATTATTATTGAGAAAAGAAACTGGAAATTATCGCACATGGAAGTCACTTTGACGTCATCAAGCAAGCAGTCGATTAAATTGAAGAAAAATGCTTGTGATTAATCATTGTATGATAGCATTTGTAACAAAATAAACAAGGGCAAGGTGTCCATGACAGATAAAATACGTATAAGGCACTTCATGAATCATGAACATGATCTTGGAGCCAAAGCTGTAGCCAAAGCTCACCCTGAAATCACTGGAGCTGAGCACTTATAAAAATATGAGAACGCATTGATACTATGGGGTGGGCGGTGGAACGTCGTAAGGGCAGCGGGAGGCAGAAGTCTATCGGCACCCGAGCAAATATCGAGCATGCTGACAATCTTATTTGCTCACAGAATAGCAACAACAGAGATCATCGCAGTACTTGGCGAATTTCAGCAGAGTTGAACATCAGCTGCACGTCTGTTAGAAGATTTGCCAAAGAAGATCTGAATCTTACCGCTTTTCGTCGTGTCCCTGGGCAAATTATCACCGATGTAATGGCCCCTAACCAGGTCAACTTGCCAAATAGACTCAGAATGTGTGTGGCTATTGGTGGTACACAATATGATGTTTGTTTTATAACAAGTACTTGAGATGTGTGACCTCATTAAAATCGTTTTTGTAACTTTGCTGCGTAAAATGTTTTTGGACTATCAAAAATCAGTGGTTGCACTCACTAAAAGTGATATAACTTTTGTTCTGTGTGAAATATTTTAATCAAATTTAGCAGTTATATGTAAATATGAATTAGTTTAGCGCCTGTAACATTTCATTTACTAACCTCTACTTTTGGCCGAAATATTAGCAAGATACCTGAGGGTGTTACTTTTTAATGGCCCACCCTGTATATATATGTATCTATATAGTGTATATATATATGCATGTATATATATACATACAGCACCGTGTTCAAACCTTAGTATTATTTAACTCAGACCAGTTCATTGAAACGTGTTTGCAGACACACAACACAGTCTACGTCAGTATTACTTAGAGTGGATGGGATGAGTCGTCTTTTAAACAGTCATTTGTCCTAATTGGCAGATCGTTTTTACGGGGCCGCCGTGTACATCTTCGATGACCCCCACCTGACCTCGCTTTACATTACAGATTCTGCTGGGATTCATAAGTCTCAACTGGCAAACGAGAAAGGATTTCTTTGGCATCAGCTCAAAATCTAAACCAGACTTTGCTTCGAAGCTCAGATCTCGAGTCTTGATCGCGCAGGGAAAGTTTTCTGCTGTCGGAAACAACAAACAGCGTTGGCAGAACGTCTCAACTTTCAGAGCAGACCCACATCTTAGTAGTCTTTGAGGTAGTTAGACAGAAAGCAACAGAGACAGACGGAGGGACACAGAGAGGCAGATGAAGATACAAGGAGACTGAGAGAAGCGGCAGTAGAGGCAAAGAGACAAAGCGTAACGGAGGGAAACAGAAGCAGACATAATCAGAACGCGGCAGAAAACTATAGAGACAGATTTCAAGAGTAAGTCACAAAGCAGGAGACAGAGAGACCCACATTCACACATATGCACATAATATGTGCATATGTGTGAATATTATATGAATGAATATTATGAGAAGTAGCCTCACAGAACGTGACAGAGAAAACGACAGCAGCAGGAGGAAGGGCAGGAGAGAATGAAGGAACGAGTGACACAGGAAAGAAGAAAACATAATCATACGACAAACGTATATAAAATATATAATATATATATAGGGGCAGGATGTAGAACGAGCTACCATATGTACTGCGTACATCTGTATACGTAGATAAAAGCCCATTCATACACGCTTAGATACACATGCGCACTTAAATACACAATACATTGACACATATAAATACACATACACTTATAAACATACACACACATACATAAATAGACACATGAGTGCATAATTACATACACACATACATGCATTCAACTGAGGACAGAAAGACAAAGACGACCCAAACAATTGCACAGAAGAACGCGAAACAAAGACAGAACTTTGGGGAAAATGTGCAGCTTGAAGAAAGATAAACAGTATGTGAGACAGTGAACGTCTGCATAAAGACATAACATACAGACATACAGACATACAGATAGAAATAAAGATATGCGTAAAGACAGATAAAGGCAGATATAAAGACAAAGACTGGTGCACATAAAGCACAGACCCCCTATATGTTGCCTCGACTGAACCCGTCACCCCTTGGGGAGTCCAATTAAACAAAATGTCGTAGTTCTGCCTTGAGCAGAGAGTGCCTCCGTAATACTGGGTCCGCACGTGCACCGTCGTTCCCTTCCCCTAGGGTGGGGTCAATTCATTGCAGTTCAGTTCACCCTCTGTACACCCGTTGGTCAACCAGCTCTTCAAGTCCTTCTCTGTCTCTGTCCTGTCTACCCGAATGCCTCAGTTTCTCTGTCTCTGTCTCTCCCTCCCTCCCTCTGTCTGTCTGTCTCTGTCTCTGTCTGTCTGTCTGTCTCTCTTTCTCGCTGTCTGTCTTTGTCTCTCTGCGTCTCCCTGCTTTCTCTATATGAGCCTGTCCCTTTATGTATCTCTGCCTGTCGTCGACAATCGACAAAGAACTGCTCTATAGACAGGTATTGGGCTGTCCACAAAAGCCATGTTTGCCTTGCAACGACGCCTTGGATTATCTCTCTATTCATGCCCTGCTGGCCTTCAGTCTCGCTCTCCTTGGACGGCTTGCGAAGAGTAACTGAGTACATTGCCACAATAATTATAAGCGCGTCGCTGTCCGCGTATTGTCACCAAGACCTTGGGCTCATCCAATCGGGTCTAGTCTTGTATGGTCTCATGTAATGTAATGTAATCAGAATTGCACTGGTCTGTTCTGGTCTTTTCCGATCTAGTCAATCCTTGACTGCTGTGCCGTTAAGTCGGCGCATTCCAGTACAGTACAATAATCAAGTACAATCCAATCTATAGACCTTTCTAATCTATTAGTATCAAATCTAAGCTGAACTTATCCAGTATACGGCGTTTTGAGCTAATCTGATAATCATAGGCTCTACTCCATTCCAATTGATTCAGTGCAACGGTTCTAAACCTATGAGTCGCGATTTGCCAGAGATCGGCTCGAACCTCCATGAATTTGTTATAATAACAGCTGTCAGTGTAGTTTCTTATATTTGCTATTTATGTAGGCCTACTTATGATTACTACACAAACCACTGCACTATAGAGTCTCAAAGTATTCTTTGCTCATATCTTGTAGGCCTACTATGAGTCGCAGTAACTCAATCAATTTTTAGTTGGGGTGGGTAGCAACTCGCCAAAATTTTGGAAATATTATGAGGGCCGCAGGACCAAAACAGGTTGCTCTAATGCAACCTGGTGTTCATGCAGCGGCAATTCTGATGAGCTCTTCATCTTTATTCTAATTTAGGAATCTCTAACCTACTCAATCCAATTAAAACTAAAGTCGGTATACAAAGCGTCGCTTCAAAGGAACATTCTTCTGCAGCACATGTCATCCCCAGTCAATAATTCTTTTCCAAATGCTGGTTCCTAAACAGATATATTCTCCGATCCGCACGACTGGAGCATGCTCTTAAGCCAATCGGTCTTCAGCCGACTTCGCTCTTGGCATGAGCTACTTCAGGCGGACATGGTTGAGCGAGTGTTCAGCTCAGGTCGACTACAAGTCTTTGTCAGGCTGCAAATTATGCTTTTTATTCGAGCAAACGGCAACAGATTTACAGATTAAGGTTCAAAGGTCATCAGTTGCAGTAACGTTGCATCGGAGGTGTATTCTCGGTGTCACTTTCCATTTACAACGCCTCTGAGACTTTAAAAGGCGTTATATAAATGGCCACATGTGCAGATGCATCGCTAGTTTAGCTACTTACATAACCGTACGTTTAAGCCCCAGTCCAAAGGCCCCGAGTCATCCAAAAGGCAATTAGAACACACACACATTTAAGCAGCGCTTCTGTTGACCTAATTGAGGTCTAGTCTCCAAACAGCGCACTCTCCTTATCGAAATTTGCACCTATGACTTAAAAACACGTGGCGTCACACGAAGCGCATATCGATAGATAATAGATATATAACATATAATCATAGACATAGATGCATGTATAATATACATATATAATATATATATTTATATATATACTGAGCCTACGTTACATCACCTTACAATTATCTGTTCGGACGAGGGGGTCTGCCGCTTCCTTGGCATTTCCCGTCAACATGCGAGACTTTCTATTTGCCAACTGGCGCTGAAACTCGAACCAGATGTTTGGACTTCGCCAGACAATCCGTCTCCTCTGCTCGGGAGCTGAGCGACTCCTCCGAACGACTGTAATAATATTCGCCGCTCGCGTCTCCTCCTCTGCATTGAAATCCTCCACCATGCGCCTCAACCGTAATCAAGACTGGCATTTCTGAGGCACATCACGCCGCAGCCACCAGTACAGACAGAAATGTCTTCATACAGCAGACACTCTAGTGTGGCCACAGAACATGCAGCAGAATAGATCCGTGAGATAAAGCAATGTGCAATGCATGTTCAGTACATTTCAATACAATGTGGTATTATTCGGTTTGAACATAATGCATTATTGTAAGGATTCGTCGGTTTTACAATGCAATAAAATACAATACGCTTAGTATTCTGCATATTATGATAGGCCTAAAATATAGCAATATTACTATGAAAGGTGTTACATAAATGTTCATATACAATTGATCTGATACAATACAGTACCGTGTTTTATGCAATGATACAATTCAGACCATTTTACGCAGTAACGAAACACCACAAATGACATTCAGTGCATCCTTCACCAGACAATAATGTTGCTTTCCTTGTCTGGCAGAGCAGAGTCTTAATTCGAGTCTAAATATAACGTGCTCCAATTCAGACAAATTGGGCGACTTTCATACAAGCAGAACGGCTTCAAAGAAAGGCTACATCCACCGAATGCAATCTGGTGGCAGAGACGTTGCTTACATCATCTGTCACGCGATAAGCGTCACTGAGTGTGCCGTGCTGTCAGACAATCTCCGTATTCCATGGACGTGTTGGGCCTATAGTCTAATAACAGCCGGGAGCCTTGCGGGTGGCTGTAAGCCACTTGGCTCGTCGTGGACCTCCTCCCATCACCCGGTGCAGTTCAGCGCACGTGCATCGACCCCGCTGAAAAGGCTTTTTGCCATCCTTCTCAATTGAAGTCGACGAGGAATTTCAGAACTCTGGCGTTATTGATGATTATGTCCTGTAAGGCTTGATTCGGATCTGCCGTCTGAATTTTAATCGGAAGAAGCTGAGCGGGATGTTCTATACAGAAAGCAATCCGTCATTTTGCCCACCACTGACATTCACTCATTAGCTGTCCGAAGCTACTCGATTTTGATGGAAAATGAGACTAATTAGAAATTTAAATATCTACTGTAACATAAGCCAACCAAGATATACACACATCGATGATGTCTTCTCATTGCAAAACCACGTCCAAATACCTCAATTCATGGGACAGCAGAAACATATTGCCGAGAGGACCAAGGGGCCAAATCAACTGGCCCTGCCCATGAAATGGAACATGAATGAAGGCCTGTCTTATCAGAAAAAGACAAAGACAAAGCAGCACACACACGCACACAAACACAGAGAGAAAGATACATAGACACACAGAGAGACAGAGACAGAGAGAGACAGACAGAGAGACAGACAGACAGAGTGTGCTACAGGGGCGAACTAGCCTTGGTACCAACATATGATAAGCCTCAATTTGTTACCTAAATGTATGCAACTGAACATTTTTATAGCGCCTTTGTAGTGCCTCTCAGATGCATTCCACCGTGGGCTAAATGATGTTAAGAGTTCTTAAGAACAAGATGTTCATCTGTAAGGAAATGTTTCTGGAATCGGTGGAAGAATCCCTGTCGGCAGAGTCACTCACACACAGGTAGAACCTGAGGCTGCACGTAGGCCAAATGTTGTAATAACAGACAATGTTTTTCCTGGCTTTCATTCGTCCTTGTTATTACAATAAAGGCGCCAGGGCAGTTTTACCTTTTGTATTGGGTTAGAAAACTAGTTCAAAAATGAAAGGCAAGCCTATTAAGAAGACTGAAATAATTTTAAAACCCTGACTCATAGTAACTCGTAGATAGACAGACAGATGGATGGACAGACAGACAGACAGACAGACAGATGGAGTTATGCTGTCTTAGCCCATCGAATCTTAGATGTTATAAATATATATCTTTACACAAACACATAGTAACTGTTACCACGTGTAGGGGCCTACGTTTAGGATTCACATAAAATGTACTAAAATATTTACGTGCATATATATATATATATATATATATATATATGATACAGACAAATACGATATGAATAGGATATTTGTACAGAGAGGTCTAATGGTTTCGCGATTACGCGATAAGAAGTTGTCATCTGAGGAATGACTTTAATGTTGTTCTTACGTTGCATTCCTTTTGTACGTCCGGATACATGCTGCCCATGTGAACACAACACAAAGTTGTTGTATGCAGAGACTCTATAGGCTGACTGACTGACTGACTGACTGACTGACTGACTGACTGACTGACTGACTGACTGACTGACTGACTGACTGACTGACTGACTGACTGACTGACTGACTGACTGACTGACTGACTGACTGACTGACTGACTGACTGACTGACTACGTGAGTGCCTGGCTGGCTGTTGTGCCGGTCAGGATACAACTTGCGCTAACAGTTTAGGCAATTGTACAGAAAACTAGTAGAAAACACTATTATGCACACAGGCATATATCTACGCACATAGAGAAATAGGAATAATCGTACATACCATCTTTTAAAGAACATCTTTACAAGCACCTCAAATAAATGAAAGTCGGAGATCAAGGGAATATATATATATATATATATATATATAGGTCTACTGTTATATCTCTGGAGGTTACAAATACTCTGATTAAGTTACAGTGCTATGTATAATATGTATATGTATCCTCTTTCTTTGTTCTTCAAAATATATTTACACTGGACAGACAATTTAAAAGATGACATAGCATAGCTTGAAATAATACTTAGATTAACATTGGATATAACAAATTGTGTATTACATATATATATTATATATGAAAATTATAAGTATATGTATTTGATATATAAAATTTTGCGTATGTAGGCACAATAGGCGAGTATTGATGTAAGCAATTACCTTACTTTAATACCAGAGATGTCATGCAGGTTAAGCGTACCAAAGATGCATGCGTATATACATATAGGGGCTTATGTCCGGGGCAAATGTCCGTCCCCAAGATACTCAGACTATAGCGATTCAAGGATATATACCTTGCATACGTCGTGGTGAAAGTAGGAGTTTGTACATGACATGGGAATCAGACACAGTAGGGAAATTCAATCTATTTCTTTGAGTGAGTGATGGGTTATTAAACACTGAATGAAGCCGACCAACAGATCTATTGATCGCCGTCACTTCAAAGCCAGTATAGGCCATGCAGACTGAGCGGAGACCACCGAATGGTCAGTGTTCTAGGGAGAGCGAGTGGCACGCGCAACTCGATTTCTGTGTTTACAGATCTCGGTCAACAATTCCCATACAATCCAATTTATATTCATAGATGTCTGTCAATTTAGTTGATGACTGTCTAAAATACTGGAGTGTCCAGAAACCACGCTTGCAACGCCTCCACTGTTTGCACTCTTGACAGTTCAGTTCCAAGCGTGGATAAAAGAGAAGGAGAAGGGCGACGGAAACTGGAACTACTAACTAAATCCTGGATTTAGAGAAAGTGGAATAATCGTAAATACCATCTTTTAAAGAACATCTTTACAAGCACCTCAGACAGATGAAAGTCGGAGATCAAGTAAATATATGGGCCTACTGTTATAGCTCTGCTGTGGTCTATCTCTCGAGTCAAAGGTTTAAGCTTGGGGTGGGACATGACCCGATGACCTTTTGATCACCTCTGTAATACGCTTGACCTTTGCTCTTTGCGCTGCTTCTTCGGAACTGAGATGAAGCGACGTTTGACCGACGTGACCTTTCTGCCTCAATGCAGACCATCTACGGCTACTTTGATCCCTGTATTGGTATTTACATTTATTGACTGTGACTGGCGTGCTTCGCTGTCAATCAATTGTCGAGCTTTCAAATATCCACCGAAGCAGAAAGTTGTTGTGAGAGTTGGATGGACTCCACTTGAACCGCTGTCACTTACCAGTCAACGATCGATGCACTTGCGATGGGAATATCAGGTGATGAAGGAGGGCTGGCCACCAGTTCCATCATAGGCCGAGGCTGAGAAAAGTGAGGTCGCTTACAGTTCATACTCATGGTTGCTTATTGGGGTGAGCTTATGAGATCGCTCTTTCGCTTCTGCCCCTTCTCTTCTTCCGCCTCTTCATAGTTACTTAAACAGACCCATGTTTACATAATCATACATTTTTGAGCAGCAGTCAATCCAGGATTTAGCAATTTCCTATACGAAATGGGGTGGGTGAGAGTAACATTGGAATCCGCCACGGCAATAAAAAGAGGATTAGCATAATTCCCTCAAGTTTCAGGGTCGTATCTAAACTTGACCCTTGAGTACTTAAAAAAAGAGAGGCAGCTAAGACGGGGGGTGTTGATGGGGTTGGCGGTAGGGCGGCGAAAGACATCGAAGAATAAAAACTCCGAAAGGGTGAAAGCTGTTATCGCTATTCAACTTTTTCTCCGAGGTCATGCTTAGAAAACGGATCGACTTCCTCTAGGTAATCAAGCACCTGTCGCGTTTGCTTATAGCGATGACTCATCTCCCGTCATTCCTTCGAGCAGCAATCGTTAGCCATCTGTTAGGATCTTGTTTTCCCGTCCGTCCGTCCGTCCGTTCATCTAATAAATGCCTCGCTTCACTCGTCTCAGAAAAGAGGCGTTTCTTATACGGATGGTTTGAGTTCTTCGTAGGAGTATGATTGACCCCAAAGGTTGAACGAGGATGAGTAGAAAGAATAAGAGGAGGAAGAAGGCAAACTATAAAAAGAAGAAAGGAAAGAGGAGGAGGAGGAGGAGGAGTAGGAAAAGGAGGAGGAGGGACAAAAAGAGGACAGGTAGGATGCAGAAAAACAAGGACAGTGAAAAAGGCAGACGAGGAAGAAGGATGAAGTAGAAGAGTATGAAGATGGGAAACGGAACAAGAAGAACAGAGACAGAAGAAAGAGGGCGAACAGTTCATTGTGGTGATTGGTGTACTGTTCGTGGTGGCAATGGTTGGTGGCTTTGTTGAGAGTTTGTCTTGTCATTTATCACTGTGGTTGTAAGAGCTATCATAACCATTACTAGAACCAACTAATTTTATTGAGTTCCTTAAGAACGTTCTATCAAATTCCATTCCACAAGTAGGTATACGATGCTCCATGTATATGCTTTATACACGCAAAATCACTTCCATCCTTCAAAAACCGACCCATAACTCACAACTACTCATTGTCTATCAAACACTTGGATAGTAGACTGCATATTTTCCTGGCGGCTGATAATCCTTGTCCTAGATTTGCATTTTGATGTAACCAGCTGACGCGTAACAAATTTAATTAATAATTATGCATCACATATTTTGTAATGAATTCGTCGACTGAGTTCCTGCGTAATCGTAGTCGTACACTCCGAAATTCTAAAGCGCCACCTGGCAGCGAAGCGTAGAGCACTGGCTTACACGAGTGTTGTTTCGAGTCAGAGGCATGCCAGAGATAGGAATTGGAAATTGAAGTCCAGTAGCCAGCGAGACCAGAGAGAAAGAATAAGATCAGTCGGCAAAGGAGTTTTGAAGAAGTGAGACTTAAATTTTGAGTGCTAAGCCAGAGGATGATAGATAAGGGACTGTGAGGCAGGTGGTAGTAAGTGAGTGGTTGCAATTGCAGAGGAATGGAAAAGGTTTTGAATTTAGAAGGGAATCAGAGAGATAGTTCAGTACATAGTTAAGGAGCAGGGAGGTAAATGGCTCGGTTGGGGAGTGTGAGATGAGTAAACTGACTGCAGGGAGTGGGAAACCACTGAGATTGGATCAATTAGAGCCTTTTTTGCCATGGATGGAGATACATGGGTTGCTGCCTATGTTATTCAGTAATTAATCCATTGTGGGTTATCGTGTGTGGACCTTGTCAGCTCTAAAATCTGAATCAATCACTTATTCTACTTCTTCCGCCTTTTCTCTCTTATGTAAGTCATGTTCAGTGAAGCGAACCTGTTCTCTCGTGCATAGCAGCGACTCAGCGTAACGCTCTTGTCTAAAGGTTCGTTCAGGGTGACGGCGTCTTGTTTAAAGAATTAAGCCCCAGTCCGTTGAGTCCTACGGAGAGAAATTAATCCTCACTGTCTCAGTGACTTCTATAGCGACATCCATAGAGCCATCATCGTAATGTACAATTTGCTGTCACGTATATCTCTTAGCTTAACTAATATAGTTATGTATTACAAATAGGCCCTACCTATTGAAGTACAGCTTACTCTGAACCTATAGCTAATGCAATGTACTGCCATAGGGCATACGTATGTGTGGCACGGTGGCCGATTGGTTAGAGCGGTCGGCCCGTAACGCTTAGTGCGCTATGAGTGAGTGGGTTCGACTCTCGTCCGAGGCTTCACCGTGTAGGGACTTTGAGCAAGTCCTTCGCACACAATTGCTCTGCAGTACAACTGCAGTTGCGTTGTCAAGGCGTGTGCACTTATGAGCAAAAAATATTGGAAGAAGGGCGGTATCAAAGTACACAATAAATAAATAAAATATGTTTACTGTGTGGCGTCACTGCTGGTGCGGATTAGCACGGTGTCTGAAAGACTGCGAAATTGAAAGAAACTTGCTGGACATCACACTTTGTCTTTATATGGATATTGGGAGATAAAATGATATAAGGTTTTAATTGACAAAATAGCTCATTACGTTGGATCAGGATAGAGAATAATATAATGGGACAGATTAGAGTTGAATGTAATTTAACAGAACATCATAAACTGCATACTTTAAAGCCGTGAAACACTAACTAAATTCTGCGAATAGGATTAAAGTAGAGTGATATAATTATATTAAACTGGAATAGCATAAAGTGAATGGAATAGAGGGGGATAGAAAAGAGAAGAATTGATGAGCTTATAGTAGTACAACTGATTAGATTAGATATGATTAAGCAGGTTAGAATAATGAATACCTTCTTTCGTCGTCGTTGTCTGTCAGTTGGGGTCCAACTGCGCTGATCCTCCTGTCTCGTCGTGACTGGCGGTCTTCATAGAACCTCATTTGCTGAAGAGCTTCCAGTTCATCTGTCGACACTCCCTACCTAACAACTCCACGCTTTGCTCAGTCTGCGCACCAAGTCTTGGACTCATTTCGAGTAGCAGTTGAAGGCAAAACCAGAGCAAACCCATTGGCTGACAGTTCACAGCCACTGTTGTTACTCTCTGCTTGGGCGTCGACCACGCTATGTGCCTGGAGTTTCGCGTCCATTGCAATTATGTGAGAGGTCCATAGCGTAGCCAGACCGAGCAGGTCGTACGGCCAGCTCAGATGCAGAGCCATTGAAAACATATCAATGGGGAGTCAGGTTTCCTGCTTGTCGCTCTGCCTCAGCCACAATGTCCCTCTGACTGCCCGTGTGCCAGTCTGTTTGTTTTGTCTCGAACGGCCTCCTTCTCGCTTCTCCTCGTCTTCTCTCTAGATCAACAATATTTAGATAGATTTGAGTTCAGTACGTCAGAGGCACAGAGCCTTTACTGCTCGTCTCTGAGCGATGTGTCTGCGTGTGTGTCTGCGTGTGTGTCTGCGTGTGTGTCTGCGTGTGTCCGTCCAACTGTATGTTTCTTTAATGTCTTTCGAAGTCTTTCGCTCTCTTTTCTACATTCGCTTTACTCAGTCTCTTATTGGCTCTTCCTTTAATTACCGCTTTCTATCCATTCTTTTCTCTTCGTTGCTCATTTTCTCTCTCTCTCTGCCTCCCTCTGTCTCTGTCTCCGTCTGTCTGTCTGTTTGTCTGTGTCTCTCTCTCCCCCTCTCTCTCTGCCTTTCTCTCTGCCTCTTTCTGTCTGTCTGTCTCTGTCTGCTTATCTCTCCCTCTCTCTAACTCTTAGACTATCCATGGAATCTCTCATATTTTCTTTTCCACATCGTTTCTCTCTTCTCTGAATCTCCCAAAACCCTTCCTCTTCAATCCGTCTGTCTTTCCATCCTTCCCCCCTTCCCCCTAAATCCGTTCCTTTGTCCTCCGTCCACCCATACCTACCTTCCCCTTTCTACCGTCACTCCCCCGTTCCACCCTTACTTCCCTCCGTCAATGCATCCTCCCTGGATCGAGGGGACTCTGCTCTGCGAGGGCTTAAGTCGGTCGGTAGACGACCAAATGGGCCCAGTTTATGACAAAAAGCTTCTGAGTACAAAAAAGAGTCACGCACGTCAAGGTAGACGACACGCAGAGAACGAGACAGACGCACCGACCCCCAGAGACGGACACAAAGAAACACCAATCAAGAAGGGATGAAGGCGACCGCTATCGGGTTGCTTACTAACTCACTCGCACTCGTCTTAAAAATTCACATTTCAGCTAACCAGTGCAAAGACATGTGAACCGCCTCGCATCATGATCATATATATATATATATATATATATATATATATATATATATATATATATATATATATAAGCATGCGTATATATAGATATATGTATATATATAAGCATGCGTATATATAGATATATGTATATATATATATGCACGTGCCTGCTTAATGCATTTATATAAGTTTGTGAACTTGAAGCTAAATATATGATGCACTCACATACGCGTAGTTTATCGGGGAAAAATTCGTTAAAAATGCACAATTCAATAGCTAACCGGTGCAAATACATGTTTGCCTTGGCACCTCGGGATATAGTTTGTATTTGTTATGTATATACATTATACACAATGTCTTGCGTCGTGGCTGGAGTTTGAACTTCCAATCTTTGGGCTGACACTCTAGCTCACTATAGCTACTAGCTCACTATAGCTACTATAAACTAATTTGTTGTCTGAGTATATTGTCTACTGAAGCAGCGATCCAGAAGTTTCTGACTTCCATTATGATCACATAATTTTATACACTCAGATGTCTTGCATAGAAACAAAATGAGCTTTTGAGCAATCTCAAAATCAAGAACGGGAATAAGAAGAATCAGAAGATCAAAAGAAATATCAGGAGATTAGAATCAAACTCAGGCTCAAATTGCGACCCTCTGCATGTGGTTTGCGGTTCAAATCCAATAGGGCCGAGGAACGGTTCTGAATTTCTCGATCCACTGGCGCCCCTAACAATTTTAGCTATGAATCGTAGTCGTAATCTCAACATCTCCACAGCGCCCGCCAAAGCTAAGGCGCGGGAACATGCTTATTCACAGGCGCAATGAGTAATCAACTGACGAGGATGACTGAGTCTTCAGCTGAGGTCAAGTTAGGATATTTCGGCTGATTCAAACTCATGATCTGCTCATCACCAATCGAAATGTACTCATACTGATTGACAAAACTCATATGTATACTCATGTCACAAAGGAACCTATTGTTATCCGTCGAACTAAGCAGACGTGCTTCTTTATGCAGATCAGTCGACGACGGTTTCATCTATCAAGACACGACGCTGCCATAATTATATAGGCCTATATACCGACAGTGCAGAGCAATGATAATTAAAAATTCGCTATCTTTTCTTAGGCGCCACAATTCTTTTCGATCGTCGTCTTGCGTCGTCAGGTATGGTGAAATACCGGATGAAGGTCTCCGATTCGAAACCTGTCTAGGAAAGAGGCGTCTCAGGTGTCAGCCAGGCGCGTTCAATCAACGCCGATCAATGCTGTCGAATGCCGGATGTACCAAGAGAGCCACCGCAACCTTTGAAGCCGCTTGCGGATGATGATGTTGTTGTTGTTGTTGTTGATGATGATGATGATGATGATGATGATGATGATGATGATGATGATGATGATGATGATGATGATGATGATGATGATGATGATGATGATGATGATGATGATGATGATGATGATGATGATGATGATGATGATGATGATGATGATGATGATGATGATGATGATGATGATGATGATGATGATGATGATGATGATGATGATGATGATGATGATGATGATGATGATGATGATGATGATGATGATATAAATGAACAGGAGGAAAACCGGGATGAGAAGGAGAGGGAAGAAAGAGAGAAAAAGAGGAAGGTAACAAGTTATGTGCATTGGAGAATGAGTGGTGTGCGCGGAAGAGGATGTTCATGACGAAGGAGGTACTGGATATAATACGGCACCGGTTTAGAAAATTTAATATATGCTGGGATGAGTTACTGAAATGCAGTACAGAAGAATAGACGGAGGAGGGATAATTAAAGGATATAACGAAATGCAGTTATTGGAGGGAAGAAGAGTAGGAGGAAGATGAAGATTGTATGCGGGTGGAAGAAGTGTAAATGGATGAAGAGAAGGGCAATTGGCTTGTCTTTTGTTTCTGCAGCAGAAGAGAGCGTATCAGTACATATTGCCAGGGAGCTTTTCCTTCAGCGAAATTCAGATTCGTTGAGATGGACAACGCCTCTAAGAGTAAGAAGGTATCAGAATGGGTGTAGAGAAAATCGAAGAGGAGAATGACGAAGACATCAAGATTACAGATGACAAAAGACGATGCACAGAAATTGAAATGTAGGAGAAATAGGAAGTGAAGGAGTTACTCTTAGTGAGATAATAATATTTATCTTCATCTCACTCCTTTATTTCCTATTCATGCGAGTGCATTCCCTCTTCACTTTTTTCATTCTATCTCTTCAGTCGTTTGATTCTTTTAATATGAGAATCAAACGACTGAAGAAACAAGCAATAAATTAAAAAATAAATAAAATAAAATAAAATAAAAATTAAAAAAATTAAAAACAAAAAAAATTAAAAATAAATAAAATAAATAAATAAGCAGAACGAGAAAGGTGAAGAGGGAATGCTCTCAAATGACGCAGATAGGAGTCAAGAGAAGAAATTAACGGGTATATAAAATAGAACTAAAATCCTCAAAGATAGACAGAAACGCCAAGCCACAGGACAAAATGAATGTCCTCAGTGAAAAGACTCTATGATATGTCCTAGGACCGACCCTTGCGGCAACACCAGGGTCTAAGGTCAACCCTAACCCAGGTATTCTAGTGTATACATACTACATAGCTCCAAAATCGGAACATAAAAACTTATTATATACTTTATAAACATTCAATGAGCTTATATCAAACGCATAACATTACGTGACTGCTTTCACTCCTCCTCTTTCAACTTCTCATCTCCGTTTAGCTGCTTCTTATTATCATCTCATCCTTTCTGTTTGTTTCGACCTCTTTCTGTTGATCGCTATTCCCTTTGGTAGCCAGGGTTTTTGCTGCCGTGAATCCACCCCTATCCCCATTTGGGATGGCGTTCCCAAGGCATGAAGTTCAGGGTAGGATTCCTGTGGTAGATCTCACCTGCAGCTTTTCGTTGCTGAAAGATACTCCTCCTCCTCACCCTTCTATCACATACATTCATGCATAGCATTGCATAGATATTGACATAACATATATTAAATTTATTACTTTAAGTTGCATTTGTACACTTGTACAGGCAAGTAAATAGACATCTTACATACATATTATAATAGTGCAGTAATACATGCGTGCACAAATATACATAAACACAACCATACATATAACCTAAACGTATACGTTCATACGTTTATGCAAGCATCCATGCATCTATACAATACAAAGATTCATACATGATTTGATACATACTTACTTACATAAGAAGCAGACGTATAATGACGATGTTTGAATGCGAAAAGGATGTTTCAGAGGAAAAAGAATTAGAAAGAAGAGCAAGATAAGAATAAGAGGAGAAGATAAGGACAGGAGACAGAGAGACCGACAGACACAGTCAGAGGCATAAAGAAACAGAGAGAGAGAGACAGAGACAGAGACAGAGACAGAGACAGAGAGAGCGAGTGAGTGAGAGACTGAGAGACAGAGAGACAGAGAGACAGAGAGAGACAGAGACAGAGACAGAGACAGAGACAGAGAGAGACAGAGAGACAGAGAGACAGAGAGAGGTGACTATGACCCAGTTGAGGAATGCGATGATAAGAATTGCGCAAATAATATATGTACAGAGGTTGAAGAAAGAGAAGGAAGGAAGAGTGGAGAAATATTAGCATGCAGATGAAAAACGCAGATGCGTATAATTATATACATATATATACATATATTGATGTGTCGGGTAACTTTGTCGATGTATTGTCTATTTATGTGTCATGCACTCAGTTGCGTGCATGACTTCAGCGTCGAAGAAGTTGATATCGATGCATTAAGAAGATAGTCTGCGGATGCAACAGCAACAGCAGCGTAAGGTGATCCGCGTTTTACAACGGTGGCTGGCTATCGACTGCTGCTGCTGCTGCGAGAAATAGCACGTGCCAACTCCAGCTTCTGAAACCCATGACCCATGCAGCATATATTAAAATATCGTCATGTACATGTCTTGTACATCTTTACACATAAATATATATACATGTATATATGTATATGTATATTATATATCTGTATGTGTGTGTGTGTGTGCGGAGCTAATGTGAGCATCAAGACGTATTTCCGAAACAAGTCTACATACGTATACACATTCATAAAATACATACATCTATGCATCTATACATTATATGAATCTATACATATATACATAAATACATACATGCATACATACATACATAAATACATACATGCATACATGCAGGCATGCATACATGCATACATACATACATACATACATATATACATACATACATGCATACATACATACATGCATACATACATACATACATACATACATACATACATATATACATACATACATGCATACATACATACATGCATACATACCTGCATACATACATACATACATGCATACATACATACATACATAAATACATACATGCATGCAATAATTGCATACATGATTGCACATATACATACCCACTCACATACATACATGCAAACATACAATCATACATGCATATATACATATCTTAGGCCTCGTTGCTGTAACGAGCTGCACTGACAGTTTCTCTCTAGTTTTCAGAATTCCGGTCCTTTAGAGAGCAATTGTCTTTGTGGACCTGTATTTCTATCGGCGTGTTTTCTTCTGTGTCTGCGTCTTCGTTCGTTTCTGTTAGCGCAAACAACGGTCGGCTGCACATCTTCGCTGTCTCAATTTACAGAAAATTATCGATGCAGTGACTGTCTGAAGCAAATGATGGCGCCACGTTAGGCGACTGTGTAGTCTACGAAGACCATCTGGTGGCCTCATCCATAGACAACGTTTGTGCAGAAAATCGCTGTTCACGCCGCCTAGATGTTGTTAGACTGCATTTATAAATGTAACATAGATCTATGCTTTATATTATATATGATTTATGTTTGCTATATATTATATTATTTTTATATATTTACATGCATAGAATATATATATTCTCTGGACGTACAACGTTAAAATAAAAGATCATGACTTCAGCAGTATCATTTACCTGTTTATGTTGTCTATGCGAGTTAAATACAAATTTACGACACGATGTAGGACAACGCGTTCGAGTCATAAAAGGTTGACAGAAGCAATAAGAATAACAGCAACACCCACAATAGCAGGAATAATAACAACAACAACATCATCATCATCGCCATCATCATACATCACAACATCATGAAATAAAAAATAGGAATAAAACAATTAATTGATGATCTCATTAAAACAATAGTTTTGCTTAATTGACAATTGAACTTACATCTGATAGAAATAATGCTAGGTTTCAGATCAAGTTTTGCTCGTCAATAACTTGCCCCCTCTGGTTCTCAACGGTCGTGAACTTATTCCAAGTTCTTGCTGCATCTTCCATTACGAAGTTTTATAACTAATGTCTTGTTTTGATAGATTGCTTCGGCAGTACGTTGATGTAATAGCAAAGTTATACAGCGCCCCTCGAGACCTCTTGAGAGCTCTCTGTTGTTCGTTGTCAGCAGGTCTTCTGGCTGATTTGTCCGATTGGTCGCCAGATGTTCGTCTGAAGCGACTCCAAGCGGCGATTGTGTTACTTGCGTTACGCGAAACCTTGTTTCACCAATCCGTTTACATCCATAGTTTTCTATACAAGTCTTTCCATTTTACCTCTGTCTCTGTCTCTCTGTCTCTCTCTGTCTCTTTCTGTCTCTCTCTGTCTCTCTCTGTGTCTCTCTTTCTCTCTCTATATATATACATATATACATATATATACATATATATATATACATATATGTCTCACTATGCCGCTTTTGTCGTTCTTTGAAAATCTGCTCTCACCTCCTGTCCTCTCTCGTAGTTTACTGTTGATCTCGTTCTTTCGCATTCCCATTTATTGCTGTTTTGTCTGCTTTTCTCGACCTCCGTCTCTATCTGTCTTTGTCTCTGTCTACTTGGATGCGTTTCTTTCGTCTCTTGTCTTTCAATTGCGATCGATCCTTCTCTGTTTCGCTAAGTGTCTTAAGTCTTCATATATGCTAATACTTTCGTTCTGTCTGCAATCTGTCGCACTCTGTGTGTGTTCCCTCTTATTTCTACTCATCTTCTCCCTTTATTTATGTCTGTCTGTCTCTGTCTGTCTGTCCGTATGCCTCTATCTATGTCTTACTTTTCTCTCGTGATTTCCTGCTTGTTCTACCTCAAGCTCTTCCTTCCTATCGTCTTTCATTTTCGAACTTTCTCCCTTTCTTTATTTTCTTAACCCTCTAACTTTCCAGCTGTAGCTCTGAATCTGTATTCACATCTGTCTCTAACTCTGTCTCGTTCTCTGTCTCTCTTTCGGTCTGCGTCCTTCCTTTCAGCTTAAGCCAGATCTTCGTTCACTTCTCCACGTAACTGTCTCTCTGAATCTCTGTCTCGTTGTCTGTCTGCCTCGCTGTCTTCTTCTCTATTCAGGTTCCTTTGGCCGCACAAGGAAACCTCAGCCCCGGATGTTCCCATTGCGGTAACCACACCTCTTCGTGTTTTCCTATCGTCTCATGTGTTGGTTCATGCTGTTTGCTATCATCTGTCTGTCTATTTGTCTGTTTGCTTTTGCCTGTCTCTCAGTGTGCATTTTAACTCCTCCCTCACTCCATCTGCGTAACGGTCTCTGTCTATGTGCTTCTTTTCCATCTTTTCCTTCAAACATCCTATCCTATTTCTTTCTCCAATCTCTTCCTCCTCCACTCCAATTATATTCCCTCTCTCCTTACTTGCTGCACTTCATCTACCCCTATGCTCTCCCTGCTCTTCTCTAGACTCCACTTCCAATCTCCTCACTCCCACCCTTTCGTCTTCCCCTTCCTAGATCATTCCCTCTCCATCTCTATGCTTCACTTGCATTCTACTCCGTTCCACTCTCCTGCTCTCTCCGCTTCCCCATTCGTTTCTACTTTTCCTCGACCCACACGGAGCGAAGAATTCAGACTCAGTGTTTGTTCAGCATTGGAACTGAATCCTGCGTCGACTGTTCGTCGGTCGGTCGGTCGGACGAAGGGAGACCCTAAGACGAAGCCAAGTCAAAACAAGAAATCTCGCAAGACTAACTTTCATAGGATGATGGCAGTCAGGCAGAGAGACAGACAGACAGACAAATGCAAAGGGACAAAGACAATAACAAAGACTCAGGGTGAGCCATATGCGCAGAGAAAGAAGACAAAGTTGTAACTGAATATGATGGAAGCATAAAACTCGCCGTGAGACGAGGTCAATTTACGACCATCATCATAGTCGTCGTCGTCGTCGTTGTCATCGTCATCGTCGTCGTTGTCATCATCATCATCGTCGTCGTCGTCAACATCATCATCATCCGCCTCCTCCTCATCATCATCATCGCAACGGCATTAATCACGACCGACACCAAACCGTCTCAACAACCACCACCCTAACACCACCACCCAATCACCAGCACCACGTCAGCATTTGTCCTTCCGTTCGTTTTTCGTCTGATTCCTTGCATACAATCTATCGAGATTGAATAAAAATACTACAGTAATATTCAAACGCCTCCTTCGTTTACGACCTTCCATCCCATGATAACCCACCCACTCACCCACCCACCTAAGACATTGAAATACATCACCAGACGATGCCTAACTGCTGAAGAAACCTCAGAGCAGTAAGAAATAAATAAAAAAACTGTACAGACTTATAAATCGAATCAGCAACAATTATAGTCTCATCAAGTAAGGTTATAAAAAGTAACATACAGCACAAATGAATAATTCCTTCCCTACGATGTCAGTTTTTATGGATTTCAATCCAGTTAAATTCCACGTGTACAGGTCATTAAAACTCTACATTTGAAATACGTTCGATCTATTCAAACTGGCATCCACACTTATCATGACTCCTAACGCATTGTCGTACGCTTCAACCGATATAATATATCGGTTAAAGCGTATGACGATATTATATCCAACGACATATCCGGCATATCCGAGATATCAAACGCCACACCACCATGAGTCTGGAAAGAATTTCCTCCTGAACTCCTTACTTTCTCGTTTCCTCCACGATCACTGCCTTCATCCTACATCATCTGTCCCGAGATCCTCTATCCATCACCCCTCGGGCATTGCATTTTAAGGCTAAGTCTCATCTTTTCAAAAACTCTTACCCAGACTCTTTACTTGATATTCCACCAGGGAATCCTCGACCACAACGACACCATCCCTTCCAACTACTCTGCCTACGATGACCTTCTGGAAACCGGACTCTGATCTGCCACAGACTATCCTTTGGACAGCTCCTCTGATTTGATTCATCGCTCGTGACTAAGCTGGTGCCCTTCAAGCATCGCTTTAGAAGTTTCGAGATTGCTATTACGATTGCGATTACTATGCAGCTGGTCATGCCAACGACGATTTCATTCTTTCTTCACTAGTTTCTGTTCGGCGCTACGACCAACAAAGGTGATTAACTTAGCTCCCCCTACGTTATCCAGTCTCGCGACTGACACAAGCTTATGAATTCAGGCCGTAATCGTAGTAGTAAAATTGCTAAAATCCAAATTTCTTAAGCTCTGCTCTAACTATAACGCCGCTAAGTCACAACTTATTCACGAGCGATGCTGCGTCGCATACGAAGGGTTTTCCAGACACCCATGTTCATTGAAGGTCGGTGTCTAGCTACCGGAGACGAGAGAGAGAGAGAGAGAGAGAGACAGATATAGAGACAGAGAGATAGATAGATAGAGAGAGAGACAGACCGACAGACATACAGACAGAGACAGAGACAGACAGAGAGAACTTGACCCTTCTCAGGATCAGACAGAGACGAACAGACAGACTTGCCGGCAGGCAAGCAGGCAGACAAAGACAGAGACAGAGGACAGAGAGAGAGAGAGAAAGATCAGAGAGAGAAACAGACAAACAACACAGATGCAGAGAAAAAATATTAAAAAAAGCAGTTCAGGTCTGACGACTGGCTTCGAAGGCTCTTCTTCTAATTAAACTTCCTCCCAATACCCAGTCTAAGCCAAAACTCCGATGTCGATCCCCTGGGACTTCAGTTTCAATGATTAGGAAGTAAACCAATGGCGAGAGATCTGTTGTGGAACGTTTCATTCGCGAAGTGGCGACCAAATGTGCCGAGCCATCTACCGAATGTAAAAGTAAACATTTCGAGTTTGTTGCAACTTTTCGTTATTAATTAAGTGTTATGAATAAACCAATGAATAATGGTAATGTAATCTGTTCAACATTGCTTTTGAGGGAAACCCTAATTAGCGCAATATAAAATTCCAAATAGAGACATACATCCTGTTGTCTGTACACTGAATATTAAGCTAAGTCAAATGAAAGAGTTTAATTGAGACACCAGTTTGGCAGCTCAAGCAGGCAGCGATTGCCACTAACTGTTAATTTTAAAGTTTTCAACCACAACTAGGTTTTTTCCCAACTACTTTGGAGTAGTTAAACTTTTAGTAAGCAATTTTTTAGAAAAAGTAGTTTACCACTTTTAAAACATCCTTCTTAACTACTTTTTACTCACGACTGTTTGTCTGCATTTCAGCTACTTTAACCCTTTGTTAAGGTCAGGTTAAGCATCGTGACGATAGTTTAGGGTCAGAGTAAGGGTTAATTTCGTTTTTAAAAATCCAAATACAACATTATCATTCTGATTATTTTTATGATTTTTTTAATATGTATCATTAAACGGGCTTTCTGGGTCAAGAATACCATAATACGAAGGAATACGAAATCACAGAATTGCGCACGAAGCACTTATCAATCAATATCCAAAACGACCTGCCAGGTGATGGGCACGAGACCAAAAACTCAAGATTTAGACCGATACCAAGACCGAGAGGTCCAAGACCAAGACCAAGACCGAGTGGTCCGAGATCAAAACCAAGACCGGGTGGTCCGAGACCAAGACCGAGGGTCCGAGACCAAGATCAAGACCAAGACCGATACTTTTTTTTATAAACAATTCAATTTATTAAGACGCTAAAATGGAATAACACGCTCAAAATATTAATTTCATTGCTGAAGATTGCTAATCTTAATAATGGTCCAGAAAATAGTTTTACCGGCGAATCTGAGCTATTTGCAGGTTCAGTCCCTGGCTTCGGTCTAAGAATATCACACTATAAATTACTTACAGTATACGATAGATAAATACTTTAAGACATCTGAACAAGTAGATGAACGTTCCGTATGGATGGTGTACTTATACTATGGACCTAGGAATTGTAGGTTAACAGTGTCTACACGTGACCGACCACATAAATATTAGATTATTCCAAAAGCTTGAAATTTGTGAAAGCAGTTTTTGAAATGGTTGGCTCCGTTAGAATGCATTTTTTGCCCATAGTAACATGCATATAAAGATCTATTAGTTTGGTCAGCACGCCATGAATCGATAGGCTGGGAGGCACAAGTTAGGATGGATTTGAGTATAAACGGAACACTGAATAAATGAAAGCAAGTGCGGGACACAACTTATGCGTTGCAGTTGACTTGCTAAAAGTTATTTAAAAGAGCAGGTAACAATTTTTTTAATTTAAAAATTGTTTAACTATCTTTTAGTTAGTATAGTAGTTGACTACTGCTCTTCACTGAAGAAGGAAGGAAAATGGGGCATACGCCAACGGATGAAAATATTTGTCCCTTAGTAAGTGTCACAAAACTTAACAAGTAATTTACTAATCTTTGTAGCTCAAGGCTGTGGCGTGTCCATGAACGGGATTCTGATTGGAAAGGAAGTGAAAGTTGGGAATGAGAAGTGATGAGAAAAGCAACTCAGAAAAACGTCATTTCGTCTATCGCTCTTTCTGATCCGATCGCTACAAGGTACGCTAATTTACACAGGGATAAAGCGCATTGAGTCTATAAGATAAACACAAGGCTACTGTTAGTAACATTTGCACCAACGAGTACCCTCCTTGAAACCTCCCCTCCCCTCTTTCCTCTCCTCTATTTTCTTTTTCTCATCCCTTTTTCAGCACACTCATCTTTTTTTGATTCTCTGAGTCTTTTCTCTGTCTTATGGTGTTCTTTTATTCCTGCATCTTCCTTGTCCTTATCCTCTGTATCCCTCTTCCTCAACCTTTGTATTTTTCTATGTTTTTTGAGTAATTTATGAACCTACATGTTAGTAATAGTGAGTGAATGTGTAGGGGTTCATTAATCATCAACGTCCCTCTATAATCTCGAAACAATTCATCTTTCGCTTGGTTAAAATCTCTTCCTAGTCTTTGTCACTCTCTCTCTCATTCTGCCCCTCATTTATACTAGTCCTTAGCGACCAACCACGCAATGGTTCCATTAAATTCACTGGGTCTATACTTTGTATAATTATGCTCTCACGGGCGTTGGCATTTCCGCTGTGTAAGGGCAACAGATGTCGTTCCAGATACAATACATAATTTAATTAGCTTCATGTGTTTATAGTCCTAAACTATCTATATAAATAAAGAGAAGATTATGTGTGTGACTGTCTGTCCGGATGTGCATTTGCACAGTTTTAGAGCTATTGACTCGAAACCTTTGCCGTTGGCTCGGGGAACACCTGGGACACCCAGTAGAGGGGTTGGTGAACCCGCGGTCGCCGTCTTCCTGGTTTTCACGGCCAAACACCTGTCTCAGGAATGCAGCAACTACATCAAGGAGTCCACGTAAAAGCAAAGTTTCCTTCTCAGTCGCCAGGAGCGTGTCGAAGAAACACCTGCTGCTCACCAAGCAAGACTTGCTGCTGTGCCGTCAGACATGCATCCTCCACAGCATTAGAGGCTCCAGAGGCAAGGCAGGCAACAATGACTGTGAACTGACGGTAACTGTTCTCACAGGTTCCGAGGTACTAGACATGGCAAACCAACAAACCTCGCAAAGACGAAAGACAAGCACAATTGTGGAAGGATATCCAGGGGTCAAGTCCATTTCCATTCTCGATATTTTTAAACCGGGCAACGGTGCATACCCCCAGCTAGTAATAAAATAATGATGTCACGAAATTGGAACATTTAATGCCATGGGCGGGTGCATTAAACACACAAAATCATTTTACTGATAAGTGCATATATTTAGTAAATTTTGATGAAAGAACCATTAAAATAGTAATTCCAGTGACATGACAAGGGTTAGTGCGGGAAGTTATGGAGTCATCCCTTGCCATACCAAACATCATCCTTAGTAATTTATTTCATAAATATTATTTCTAAATCTGAATTCTTGTATACCACCGAAAGTGATAATAATGGCAGTGACATAAATTGGCAGAATTGAAAATCACAGCCGAGTATTTTTATTTGACTCTAATTTTAAGCATAATCAGACCAACAGTTTTATCATCAGAACATAAAATTAGCGAACCATCATTATTATAGTGTTTGTAATCTGGAGGGCAATGAAGGTGCTTGCGAATTATTATACAGACCACGTTATAAGATAATGTTAACAGAACACAGTCAATTAGGTTAGCCTATTAACTACAGTAGTGTCAATTGGCAATTAGACGTAATGATGAGAGAAAATAGTTTGACATTTGACTGATTATTCTTAGAACATCGTAATTATAGTCCAGTAATAACGTCAGTTACAATCAGTGTAGCCATTGAAATATAATACTTTAATATATTGAACATGTTTTCATAAATGAAATAATTAAGAGCACAGGGATAAATACGCAAGCATTTCAGCACTTAATGATCATCACGGCTAAATCAGAACTTTCCTATCTTTCAAAGTTGAGAACTCGTGAATCACTTTATCGATATCAATGCCTTACACTGGCTCATTTTCAATAGATAATAAATTATCGCAAGATCGGAAAGCCTTGACTGTTACATGAAGGATATAGTTCATTATAAGTTTCAGCGTCGTTAAGCTCTCTCCCATGAAGCCAACTACATACAGATCAGCGGAAATAAGTGTAGGCTAGTGAAAGGCTGGAAGAGAATCAACGAAGTCCCATTCAGCCATGAATGTCAAAGCGTCTAGTATTACCCAATCTTTCTTCCAGATAAATCTTTGCTGCCTTGAGATGATTTCTCAGCCTAAGTGCACCTTCAGACACTTCGTATTAGAAAGTGGTAAATTTTGTAAAAGACACCTCTGACTCGTCTTTGATAGGCGATATCAGACAAATCGCTTGAATAGCCTTCGAAAATTGACATGGTATGCTGCTTCCTTTACGGTTTTTGATCTGATCTGAATTTAAGAATGAAAGCGATCAAATCAGATTGATGATAGGCCGAGGTGATGAAGAGATTGGGAAAGATGTCCTGTGGATATGAAAAACGATTCTTTTATATATATATATTTATATATATATATTTATATAAATATATTTATTATTTTATATATATATTTATATATATGTATATATATAGCGCCTTCGTAACAGCATTCAGCATTATTGTTTTCTTGACAGAAGCAGGGTAGAATATTTTCCGATAGCATGCAATCTATACATGGCTTCGCATACTTTTAAAAGCTATAAAAAGCGAGAGTGCCTTAATCAAGTTGTTCAAGTGAATTGTGCAGATGAAACGGTCTTTTAGTTCTGATCCACGTTAAGTTCTGATTTACGTTTAGGTCTGATTCACGTTTAATTCTGATTCACGTTAAGTACCAGGCAGTATCAAAACACTCACAGACTAGATGCAAGACTTTCAAGTAGAAACAAAAGACATTCTTGCATCCCTGTGTTACATCCACTATCCATTTTGCCTATCTGTGCCATAATAATGCTCATTGTAATATACACACAGGCACATTAATATATACACAGACAAGCTAAACTGTATATATACTACTTCACTTGAGTCGCAATAAAAGGTTCCCTAAGAGGGTTGGCTTTAGTCACTCATAAAACTTCCGCATTTTGTTTACCTCTGTAGAAAGGTAGGCACCATTGGTTGCTAACACTAACACGATAAAGTTCATATAGTAATGTGCTACATATAATTACTAACAAAGAATAACCGTAATCTTTTTGTATTGACTACCAAATTAAACTTATAATTAATTATACTAACTTGTCTTCAACCACCCTTAGGCCCCTACAGCAACGTAGTCTCACACAAAGAAAAACAGACGTAAACTAGTATTAACTCGACTCATGTCATTTGCTGGTAAAATAGACACACTTATAAATGCTACTGTAGTTGTTGTGGTCGATGAGGATGATGATGATGATGATCGTCGCCTTCGTCATCGTCGTCGTCGTCGCCGTCGCGTCGTCGTCGTCGTCGTCATCATCATCGTCATCGCCATCGCCATCGTCATCGTCATCGTCATCGTCATCATCATCATCATCATCATCATCATCATTGTCTTCGTCGTCGTCGTCGAAGTCGTCATAAACATCATCATCATCATTGTCATTGTCATCGTCGTAGTTGTCATTTTCATCATCATCATTACCACCTCATAATAATAATAATATTAATAATAACAGTAATGATCATCATCATCATAGTCGTCATCATCGTTATCGTCATCATGACGACAACGACGAAGATATACAGGCAAACCATTTTCCAAAACAGCAATAATGTTGAAGTGAATTATAAACGAAGACAAATCTCTTCTAACATGGAGCAGATGAATCGCATGAAACAGGTGTTATATGCTGGATCTGGATCGAGGAAGTGAAACTGCGGAGCAGGTATCAAATGATGAATGTGTTTATTTATGAACTCTTCCATGCAGCGTTTGCTATATAACAAGGCACCGATCTAATCTAATTGGCCCCAGGGCAAAAGTCAAAACCAGCATTTTCGAACCAGGAGAAGAAAGCAAGAGCAGGCGGAGGAAGAGGACGACGAGGAAGACGAGGAGGAGATGATGGAGGACGATGAAAAAGAAAAGTAAAATCATGAGTAGGAGGAGGAGCGGAGTTAGGAAGCAAGAACAGGAAGAAGAATAAGAGGATGGAGAGGACGAAGATGAGGACGAGGTGGATGAGGAGGAAAAATGGGGATGACGAGAAGTAGAGATACTTATGGGAAGCAAGAGGAGGAGGAACAGGAGAAGGAGGAGCAATAGAGGAAGGAGGAGGCTGAACAGCAGGAGAAAGAAGATAAATTCGACCGAAAAAGTGCAAAGTTTTATGGACGCAGTGAGGGCGCCGTCTCTGTTGGCGTGAGTGCAACGCACCGTTTTATTGACCTTTCCTAATGTGGATTGTTGTTACGGTGGTCTAGTGGTTGGGATTCCAAGGTACGAGGTTCACAAACCACATTTATTTATTCTGAAATTTGATATCACCCTTCTTCCAACTTCGTTTGCTCAGAGGTACACACGCCTCGACGACGCAATTGCAGTTGTACTGCAAAGCAATTGTGCGCAAAGGACTTGCTCAAGGTACCTACACAGTGACTTCCCGGACGAGGGTCGAACCCACTCACTCAGCGCACACTGAGCTTTAAGGGCCTAACCATTCGGCCACCGTGTGACACATGATCAGAAGTGGTTGAGGATTTCAGGGTACGGGGTTTGCTACTCGCATGATCAGAAAAGGAGGTTGACTATATTGACGTCATTACTGCCATCTGGAGAACTCAGTCACAACTATTATTTTATAGACAGGATGCGTAGGAAGTCAGTTCAAAATGAGTTGTTCAAAGAAATGAAGTCTCTTGCACATCCTGGCAGGTTTCAATCTCTCTTCAGATGATATTTCGAGAACAGTTCGCAATATTTTATGTCGTCGTATGTTTTTAATTCCCGCGAGTGCCTCATCCTTTGGCTACACGTGCGGCGGTGTCTTTCTCAAACAAACCAGTCTTGGATATTGCTAATGTTAGGGCTTTTGATATAACAATTTTATTTTACGGCATTAAATGTATACATGAATATAATAATACATAATACACGCATGCGTACATATATATATAATACATGTTCACATACATATATATATATAATACATGTTGACGTATGCATCAATGCATATATATAGATACTCATAAAGATGCGATCTAAAAATGAGATCATTTTGATGAGAAGACAGCCGTGTATCCGAGAGATGTTTCAGAAGCATCATGAGGGGCTTTCCAATTCCGTCGTTTCGATCAAAGTGGCTGGAAAATACAATTGGACATGTTTACAAAACCATAACGTCCGAAATTGTTAAAGCATGTATATTTATATCTGCATGTATACATAATGGATTGGATATACTGCACCTGATACATGATTCTTTGCGAGTTCCTGTCCTCATCAGATAGAGTTCCACTTGTTCTTTACTCTCAAGAAGTCGGATATTCTTTATGTTTCCTTGTATTTTAGATGTATTTGTTTTAATTTCTGTCCTTTACCCTTATATCTCTGTTATATCGCACATTTATTGATATGAAAATAATTTTTGCCAAAGATAACACTTTTTACTCTGCTAACAAGTGACCGAGGCTGTCAGGCAATGAGTAAGTAGCATGCTACTGGCATGTATTATAGACAATATAGGCCTCTGCTCCAATTTCTGGTCAAAAAGAAATCGGAGGAGAGAAATTAATTGCTCAATCACTCTGAATTATTAGGCTGTCCATTAATCGTAGGCTATCCATTAACTTGTCCGCATACGACCTTGATGTCTTCCTAAACGTGTTGCTCCGTGTCCGTCTGTTTGACACTCTCTCGTGTGTTGCTTGGGGTTTGCTAATGACTCCTGCAAAGGCCGACCGCTCAGACCAGAAGGCGGTTATCATCCACGCTCCTCTAAAAATCGAATTGCGCGTCGCGTATAAGAATAGGTCCTGCAATTGGGTTCATCCTTTGGCCTTCGCTCTACCTCTTATGAAACACCAATAGCTTCCCCTCTCGGTCCCCCTCCCACCCATCCTCCAATGGCGCATACCCCACTCCCCATCGAGAGAGTGACGCCCGTGGTTTCAGGGGAGGGTGTAATGTAGTGGGATGATGATAAGCTCTTCCCCCGCCACCTCTCCTTCGCTCATTTCCTATGCTTCTCACAGCAACCGTGGACTTCTGTTTTACGGACGAAGAGCACAAACCCAGCCACGTGCTGCGCCGATTCAGCGAGGCTACTTCTTCGTTCGACTTCCCATTACTACTTTGCAGCAGATATCTTCGGCCGAAGCGATGCAGAGCAAGGCAATACAACGCAAGGGGCAAACCTATCTCGCGCGAATCCCGAACAAGACCTGTGCTCTCGCGAGATAAGTGACAGCCAACGGCCATTTTATGCTCTCGAAATAACCGAAACATTTTCGACAGCATATTATATATATCATCCTTGTTTTGTCATAAATATACACAAACAATGCTATATATGCCTTATATTATATATACATCATAAGTCAGATATTTATGTGGTTTTGTATATACTTATAGCTGTATATAATATGAAAACAATGCCTACGTTGCAGGAGAAGAGGAAGGCGCACGAGGCCGGGCACCTGCGCAATACATGCGAGCGCAGCATTCATGGGACAGCGAAAACAAATCGCGTCTGCCGGTAAGAAAGCACTTTTATTGGCGTTCCAGAGAGCTTCAAGCGAACGAGAGTCACGGACCGACAGAAACGCAGATACGGACAAACAGAGTGAGAGCAAAATATAGACGGAGAGGCAGAGACAGAAAGCGACCAAACCTGTACGAAGATTGACAGACAGACATACGTTCATGCGTCCAATTTGACGTGTTCATATACAGAGGCACGGACACACACGGACAAACAAGGACACAGATAGACAAGGAAACATTCAGTAAGCCGCCTGATTTCAGCAAACGGATAGACTCGATTATACAGAACGTTCATCGTTTGTCTTACCTTGGATTGTTGGTCAAAATGTTTTGAAAACAATGAAAGTCGAGTCTGGCTCGAAGTTAACAATAGCAACCACTGGCGGCGTGATAACAGGAATTATTAGCTAGAAGCTGATGTATAGAATTCGAGATATCAATCGCTAAACACGTAAACGCGTTCATGTAGCCTTCCGCTATTTAAAAACATCATCGCTGACGGCGGACATTTTTGGAGTAATTTTCGGATGGTTGTATTTGCTTAGACTGCTGCCTTCGGTTGGGGACGGACATTCTGGATTATTTTGTCTCCCGTTTTACAGATACCTAAGAAGACCGGTTGTCATAGCTACGCGTGAAACACCATAACTCCTAGCGTATTGTCGCAATATATCAGGTTGGTAAAACTCTTCCATGCAAAGTATTAGATTTGGCTGGAAGCAAAAGGAGGGAAATTGGCATCCTCGTGCGTGCAGCACGTCATGACGTGATCACATGGAAAGTGAGTCCAACAAAGAAGAGGTGTCGGCATGGACCAGACAGATGGAAGTCTCTCACTCATGTCCACCAAATTGAGTGCATTCTGCTTTGAGCATGTCTTTTTATATCAGACACAAGTGTGGTCGAAACTTTCAAGGAGTAAATTTTCTTGTAGTAAAACGAGATTAATGGAACCCAAGTGCAATATTATAAAAGAAAGTCGGCAACTAACAACCATTTCGTTCAGTTGATTAAGCATAGTATCATGATATGCTATAGTTGATTACAGTATGTTCAAGCAATTTTAAGTGCTGTTGCATAGGATATAGCACAGCGCAGTATTGTTTGGCATGGCATAGTATACATGTAGTATTGCATCACCGTATCGTATGTGATAATTTAGAAAGCGCATACTTACAGTACGAGCTATTCAGGACCGATTTCAGTATGAAGGCCTCAAGAAAATAAGGAACTGTTCCGGCAACGAGGGAATGAGGGTGGAACCCCACTTAAATCGTACAACAGAATGAATAATATGTGAATGATACATTGACATCAATAGTGGGAGGGACTTGCAGTTTGGTTCCAAACCAGATCATTTGAGTATTGGGGAGTCAAGGTAAAATCAGGTTGACATTCAAAAATGCATATCATGTAACAATTGAACGAACCAGAGAGAGTTGCTCATCGGTAGTATCATGTACAAAGTTTTGGACGTCGTCGGTATAGGGGTGGCTTGTTCACCAGGTGTTTAGTGAATAAGGAATGCATGCCCACTGTATAAAGAAGGTACAAGGTGGGGCAGAACTCGACTCCAGCCACGGATGGAATCACCAAGACCAACTATCTAGAAGGGATATGAGACATAACATTTTGACCAGGTCAAATGGGTCCACAGAGGTCAATAGATAGTCGAAGATGCTGCAGCAGGATCACTTGATGGACCATGTATAAGGCCGAGGAAACATTTAAAAGTGCCAGCATAAGTGACAAATGTGGCTCATTAATGGCCGACTAGCTATCAAGGAGGACAGGCCAAAGGGTAGTTTCCGTCAAATTGTGGCCCCAGGAACCTCGACTGTTGAATATATGTCAAAACCGGATTGAGATGCATGTTGTTGCATCGTACGGGTGTACCAACTGCAATCTGCAATAAATGTTCTCTGGCTCAGCTGATCGACAGTATTCCTCAAGGTTTGCAGATAAATCTGGTTTCATGTGGGTGGAATAGCTACACTGGTTGTCTAAGCAAAAAACACATCGTGCTTAAGATCCTTTTTCTCCTGCGTTGGTCTAACTGTTTCGCAGACCATGCTCCATCTTATCTATAGGAGCAAAGCACCCTGATCTCGTCCATACATACCTAGCTATGGATTCCTTCGTTGCTGCATAAGCTAATTCAGTGAGCAGGAAGGCTGCCTTGTTGCCCTTCCAGCTTCTATAATGGCCTACAACCCAAAATACGAGTTTATTTATTTTTTGCATTTAATTCGACAACGTTTAAACCTCACTGCTTGCTAATGTTCTGAGTTCTGAGCTCATTACAAAATTGTCGGGAAGCCTTTATATGTCCTGCAGAGGTCCTAACAGGTCAAAACAATGCAACTCAATACAACCCAATACAATCAGCAGAGCCCAATGCATTAATATTCATTACTCAAAATTGTTGTTCTGGATTGTAGAGGAACGGAGTGCATGAGACACGTTATCCGCAATCGAACAACCGAACAACCGTTGCCTCAGGTGTTGCATGGCTCAGCAACGCAATGCAAAATTCATGTGACGTCCCGGGTTTCGAACTTGAAGCAGAGGCGAGAGACGATAGCCTAACCAACGAGTCACCGGGCTACAACAATGACGTGAGTCACCACTGACGTCGATCACTGTGCTGCAAAGTAAATGGTGTTATTACAAATTTAAATAGGCCACTTTGAGAAACAGTCATCATAGGTTCTGTTTCAGGACTAGCACACAGAGGCCACGCTTGAGGAGAATGGTCTTCAAGCGCTTACAAAACAGAGACAAAGAGAGGCTGCGGTATTCGTTTCGCAGGTTGTAAGGTAGGTTATTCCGAGATAGATGGATCTTCAAAATTTCTATGCTCCAAAAGCTCGCAATTCAGAATTCTGCATTTGCCTAAAAAGATGATATGTCTGTTTTCAACCAATTCACCAGTCGGATAGGAATTTTATAAATTATGATCCATTATAGTGACTACTATGGAAGCGATATCATAATATGAGTCTATGAGTCTATTCTTTCTCCTCATCCTTTCCCCATACTGCTTCATCACCGCCAGTACTTCTTCCTACCCTCTGCCCTATTATAACTGCTATGCTATATCTTCACACTGTGCGTATACATTGCAGAAGGAAATGAAGTTCGTTCCTATTTATACATGTATATAAGAAAAAACTTCGAATATCATTGCACGTAAATATTACTTGATAATAAAATGCAGACATTAGGTGAGTTATTAATAATTCATTGAAATAGCCAATAAACTGAAAATTCTCATTAATATTTTAAGTTAGGTACATGTAGGCCTATGTGATCACACAATGGAAGCGTCCGGGAATTGTCCTTGGGAGTAAAAATGTCCGTGGAGTAAATGTTGGGTGAAAGTGGCCGTGCGGGAAATGTCCTGGGCAATGTCCTGGGGAATGTCGTGGGTAATGTCCGAATACCATCATAATGCACGAGACATCAATCGACGGTCGCTTCGTGTGAGACCGTCGTCAATCATCGTCTATTGGAGAGAAATCAGAATGAGGTCGAAATCCAGGTAGTCCGAGAAACCAGGAGCAACGCAGTTTGAGCAAGCTGGAACAGGTGCGTCTTAAATCTTACTCTGAATTCGACTGACAGGAACTGACAGGAAGCACATAACTAGGCCATAGATTCGAAAGCTTTGAACCGGTCACCGAACACAAACGGAAGCCTCGCACAGTGGGAGTCAGACTATCCGTTGATTCTTGGCAACATTTGTTAGCAAGAGGGACGAGGGAGGAACGAGATAAGTCGACTGAATTGAGTGCAATGTTTGCGAATTGCAATGCATACTTTAGACTGAATTCTTTGCTCGATAGGCTGCCAGGATAGTGAGTGCATTGTTGATGCGATACATCGATGATTGATGGTCTTTGTTTATGTCTTAAATCAACGATTTTTAACCATTTGCAGTAGGTGCCAATGTGCACTCTCAGTAAATGACAAGGAACTTGAGCAATCGCAGGAGAGGCAAAGATATTTTGAGGCTTGTCAGAGCTGTTTTTCCAATGTGTTCGTGGACTCATCTGCACATGGTATTAATTTCAACTTAGAAAGAGTTAAAAGATTTACCCGAATTGCATATACAACACATATTTAACGATTGACACTCAATACACATAACTGACCAGACGTTAGCCAGTAACATCTTTGGAATTGCTGACTTGTGTCTATCAGCTGGAATTCAGTTCTAAAAGGATTCGGGAATAGCGCCAAAGACAAAAGCAAGCAATTCGATAGCCGAGTTAGACAGAGAAATCCAGTCTATAATCGAATAGAAGAAACAGCTGGGTGTCGTCAATATACAGATGGTAGTCTAGAGAACTTATCAGTGGGAAGTGAGTCAAGAGATGTAGAAGATCAATAAGTGGGAAGGGCAATTATAAGTTAGGATCAGATTAATCTGCAGATGATTTCATTAAACTAAAGTGGATTAGATCAAATAATAATTGGATAGGTATGATTAGATTCTGACTTTTCTTTTGATTTGGGTTTCTTTCATTTACCAAATCACCTAAAGAGTGGATTAGAAGAGTACAACGTTCTAGGATAAACTGCATGTAGGCCTACTTAGTAGCATATCTGCTAATAATACTATTCTGATTATTAGTGCAACTGACATACAAGAAGCCTCATAATGCTAATCATAGTTTCTAAGGAAGACTAGTTTTTGCAGAGATAGAATTCGTTGAAGGGACTAGCTATACTAACTAGCCATCCCAGAGATATAATAAAGTCTAAAAATTATATACGGAAACGTAAACAGAGACAGAATGACAGAGAGACAGAGAGAGTGAGAGAGAGAGAGAGAGAGAGCGAGAGAGCGAGAGAGAGAGAGAGCAAGATAGAGAGAGAGACAGACAGACAGACAGAGACAGAGAGTGACAGAGAGGGTGAGAGGAAGGGAGGGAGCAAGAGGAAGAAAAAGAAAGAAAGAGAGAGAGAGAGAGAGAGAGAGAGAGAGCGAATCAGAGGAGCTACTAAGGCGAGTGTTGTTTAGGACGAGGGAGATAAGAGGGTTTTTGAATGGATGGATGGATGGATGAAGGCAAGAGTTCCTGCAGAGGTGAGACGCATCCACTTTTAGAATGAAAAGTCTTAATAGTTATAGATAGGGAGCTCGAGGTGATGACGATAAGTGACTGACTGTATTGGGTCTTGGGTCAGGAACTGAGAGTTTAGGTAATTGAGAAGGGGAGGTCGTTCCAGTGTTGAGGTGTTCTCTTGTAAATGGATTGAATGGTAAACTTGCGAGGGATAGCGACTGTAGCGATGGCGAGAAAGAGCGAGACAAGGGGAGGGTCGACGAGAGAGGGAAGACTGAATTCATTTCTGGTTTTACCCAATACAGTACACGTAGATCTAAATATCGCGAGCTTAAAGAGGAAGTAAATGCCATATACTTGATAGAACGGTATTAGAAATACGTTAGAAAGAACATGGAATCCTATGTATGATTAATAATAGGAAGAGTATTAGAAATGAGATGGAAATAAATGTTAGGCGGGAAATATAGAAAAAGAGTAAAGAGGTAGATGTCAATTTCAGAACGTGGAGTCGGTTACAGATGGCGTTGAATCAGAAGCTGATCCTCGATTTCGATGCGGGTCTGGATGTCTCAAGTCTCTCGTTGTACTAGTCAACCTTACCTTCATGGTAAGTTGATCTTGCCTTGGACGTTGCTTGATCTACCATCAAATCATTGAATTTAATGCTATTATAAAATTATTAGCAAATTGCTAATAGCAAATCAATCTTAGACTGTAGTGGGAATCGCATATCTGTATTGCTCATTTGATCGTAATATTATGGCTATAATTATCAGTCAGAAATTTGTAAGTTTGTACCCAATCTTTCACGAGACAACATTAATCTAACCTTCGTAGAATAATTTGAAATCATATGTAAAGGTAATCAATCTTACCTCCCAGGGAAGACTATGTTACCTTCATATCAGCTAATATCATTTGAATGGAATGACCTCCACGGCATAGCTTGTTTTCCGATGCAAATTAATGTGTTTAACTAAGGTGGGAAATGGAAACTAACATTATGCCTTCGAGTAATACACCCTTCTCCTTGTGCTTAATCCATGACATATTCCTATAAGACCTGCGTCAATTCGCAATCATCGTGACTAGCCGCGATGCCCTCCCAGTGAATGGCGCTATATAAATTGATTATCGAAGCGCATTAGATGGCAGCCTCCCGCGCGAGAACTTGTACTCAAGATGCGCCCCAACAGCTTCATCTGCCATCAACACCGACAGAATCGCACTCGGCAGAGTAAGTTCGCAATTTGCATAACTGCTGTAAGTGAACGGGATTTTTTTTATCGCCTAGTTGCACAAACTCTATTAACGCAAGATCAAGTGTCCAGTTGATTTGATTTGATTGCAGAGAACATAAATAGCCTGAAACAAATTGATTAATCTTACATAAATCTTTATAGTGCCAGCAACTGTAATCGTGATCTCCTACTTCTATAGCGCCACTCCAAAACCATGAGCGGGGTACAACACATGGTACGAGCACATCATTAAAAACTATAATGACAAGTTTCAATCGAGGAAGCGATACAATCATGCGTGATATGCTATAGGACAGGCGGATAGTTTCTACACAGTCATTGCCTCTGAATAAGCATGAAGCCAGAGACGAGCAGCTCTTAAAGCTATAGCCTTGAAGGTAACCGTATGCAGTGCAACCGACTTGATTTTCTTAGCCTCGGCATCTAAAGGCAGATGGACATTCCTCTTCCTCACTGTATCATCTTCTCACCGACAGCACACGCTCAGAGTTATTTTTATTGGCGAGTTAGATAGAAGCTCACAAGAATCAGAAATCATGCAAAACTAATTCTCCTGAGAATCTGAACCCCGAACTTTCGGCTGGAGAACTGGCTACCAATCTTCATATGCTGAGGCTAAGAAATTGAAGTCGCTAACAATTCATGACCACGGCTACTATAAGACCGATTTAAGGGACTGTTCTTCATATTCTCCTTCTTACTGTGTCACAAAATCTGACAGTAATCGTAGACCTAAGTAAGTCTCAGTCTAGCACCAAAAATAGCCAAGATGATATCTTGTGGTCACCAAGGCAATGTACATATTTGGGTTGCCAAGGCAAAAATATCTTATGATGGTCAAGGCAGTGAATAATATTTGAGTAGCTATAGGGCAGTGTCTCCTGGTTGCGACATTGTTTTTAGTACCAATGGGAAGAATGGGTTGTTACTCAACGGAATGAATTATAATCTGGCGATTTGAAGCGCTAACTTCATATTGTTTAGCGAAATCTCGTTACTACCTTAGCCGTTGACCTCGCCCTTCATCAAAATCGCCGTTATTACGTTTTGCAGGCGTGTAAAAAGGTCATTGTGGTATCTAGCGCTTAACATATTGTGCCTCTCGACATTTGCCACACAGTAAGTAGCCAATGAACTTACACGAATAGGTGCAATCGTCCTTATCCTGGCCTTTCCAATCTGTGGCTCCCTCCCCATCTGGCATACAGAACAGACATATATATTAGCTCTCGTTCGAATCGCACTCTTTGCCATAACCACCACCCACCTTCGCCCAACTCCATCTCCTTAATAAGTTTATGGCATTCTTTATTTCTCATTCTGTTCGTCGGAGGCCCAACTCAAATCGGTTTTGCTGTAAGCGCGCGAATGTAATTGGTCGATTCTAAAGCGGGTCATGACCTCAGTCGAGACTGGTGCGTCCTCTTATATCTGTGCGTCTCACATCTCCTTAGTTTGCTTGCGTCTGTCTGTCAGTTTCGTTCTATCCGGCTGCCTTCGTGCTTCTTGATCTGTCTTATTCTTAGCTGCTATTTCACCGCTTCGTCTGTGAGCGATGTTTCATTGTGCTCCATCTTTATAATTTATTGCGCTATATAAGCGCAAAAATTCGATTCGATTAGAATTGTGTTCTCTGAGCTCACTTTTTTCGTTGTCTCTCGCTGTCTCTGTCTGTCTGTCTGTCTGTCTGTCTCTCCATTTCATTTACTGTGCTTCTTTTCCATTGTTTAGGCATACGTCTATCAGTTTATCTTTTGCGTCTTTGGTTACTCTGCCCGTGCCGCTGCCCCTTCGTATCTATCTGTCCATCCGTCCGTTTACCTGTGCGTTCCATCTCTGTGTCTGTCTGTCTGTTTGTCTGCCCGCTGGCAATTGTACTTGTTAGTCCCTCAGGCCTCCTGTCCGTCCGCTCCTTCCCCCATCGTGTATCTCTGCCTCTGTCTATCCTGACAGTTCTCATATCTGTGGTGCGTCCTACTTAGTCCTACTGTCTGTCTGGCGCCATGTGATCTGAAAAACTCTCGTTATAAGATCACTGAGGTGTCTTGGATATTGTTCAGCGAAGGCGATCGCTGCCTCTGGAAGGAGACCAGAAGGCGTCGAATGGCGATGAAATACGATAAGTGTAGTTGACAGGCAACGTATTCATCATCCTTTCGCCAGAATGCAAAACTCCAGGCGAAGGCAATCCGTCCGCTGGCATTTTCATAAATAAATATCAAAATGGATGGATGGATTGGGAGCTGAATGGTTGGTAGTCTGCACAAGTAGACTGTGTTCGTGGTTCGGTTTCGATTTGATGCTTAGTTGTGCTAATCGTTAGCAGAGGTCGTTGGTTTGACCTTTTCGGATTTTCGCTTCAGTCCAAAGCTCCAGTAATAGAGCACTGCAGCTGTGCAGACTCGAGTTCCTGCGTAGTAAAATATATCAGCGATTAGTTTGGTTTATGGTCACAAAGATCGCCAGCTCTTGGCCGGAGTTCAACGGAAATTAAGCTATCGGCTGTTCGATATGAGGACTGCAGATAAACAGGTGGACTAGACCAGTGGCAACTGATTTACACGGAGGTATTACTGAAGAGTATCGGAGACGGAAGAAACGAAGCAGGGAGAGAGAGAAAAAGATAGAGAAAGAAAGACAGAGAGTGATAGACATAGAAAGAGAGAGAGAAAGAGAAAGTAAGACAGAAAGAGAGAGTGACAGACGTAGAAAGAGAGAGAGAAAGAGAGGGAAAGAAAGAGTGAGTGACAGAGAGAGAGAGGGGGGAAATGGAAATGGAAATGTTGGAGCGAATTAGACGGAGGAGAATTATGGCAAGGAAAGGGCCCATCCATATATTACGTACGCAAAAAATCGGATTTTCGGACTCCTCCCCCTGTTGTACCATTTCGTGGACCCCTCCCCCATGCGCACGTATATTTGAGCTCTGCCCCCGGCCGAATTTTGAAACCCCCTCTCCCCTCGCTGCGTACATAATATGTGGACGGCCCCAAAGGTCTTTATCGAGAAGAGCAGGAAATGATGTTTCCTTAATTGAAAATTAAGTAGCTTTATTGCTGTCATTATTAGAATCATTATCTCTTTTAGATCATTTGCAATCGTAATCATGATCATTGTCGTCGTTGTCTTCGTCATTGTTATTGTTCCTTCATGAACAGTTGAATTGTGCATTGTTGCCGGTTTTCTAATTGCTCTGTCATGTCATGCTCAATTCAATTAAATTAAATATTCGTTTAATGCTGCCAATGATTGACCTACAGAAGCCGTCTAGTTGTTGAATCTAAAGTCTGATAACAGTTACATAATAATAAAAATAATTATAGTAATAATAATATTAACAACGACAATAATAGTAGTGATAATCATGACGATAATATATTTATCTTCGTTTTATTTCAAACTGAAAGGCCACAGTATGATTAATAGTAAGATCCTCTGAGAGTAATTTTGCAAGGTGGTTCAAAATAATTTTCAGTCCCTTCTTACGGACTTTCCTGACACACCATTCTGTATTCAGTGATGTGCCTTTGTGATTCGTTGTAAATCACAATGAGGTAAGGTTTGCGTTATTTGGCTCTCTGCTGATTTCTGTAAATACATGTAGCACATGTACTGTATGATATCCTAGCCTGTCCCAGGAACAATTAACCGGTTTAATTCTCTCTCACGGTGCCTATTGCTAGTATGAGCGGAAGATGAAAAGTTGTACAAGGAGCTGAATTTAACTGTGGGCTGCCATGCAAGGCGCCCATTACGTTATGCGCCGATGAATATGACGGCGGCGACAACCGTGATGTGATATTGAAGAAATGCAATATTTGTATCAAATTATATGCATGACGTCAATCACCTCATCTTGCTCAGCAGAAGGTATTGCCTTGATTGTTTCATTCAGCCAAACCGTTCTTCGCACACACATACATAAGAAGGGATCTTCTGGAGAATATCCTTCGTTACTTCCCGATTATCCATTTCGTGCTCTTCTTCCTCCCAAAACTTTTCCACTATCTTGTCACACTTATAAAATTTTCCTATCTAATATTGGTTGATTCCTCTCCACTCGCAACTACTGATCCCTATCAGATATGTCTTCTCTATGCCGCTCCATTTGTCTAACCTTCCCATCCTTCCAGCCTCACTATCTCTTGCTCCTTCTCTCACATTTTGTAAATCCAGTTCACTTTCAGTTTTTACTTTCGCCCTCTCCTCCTCTCTTTATTTTTGTCAAATCATCGACATCGCCTCACTAATATCTCATTCCATGGTTCTTCTTCTGTCAAATCTACTCCTCTGCCCAATTTATTTCTCTTTCAGCGCCCCATACCCTACCGCACATCTTCCACTCCCAAATTATTTATCTTTCAAGTTGTCTTCATCTTTCTTTATATACTTTGTCACTTATGTAGAATCCTCCTTTCTCTTCCGTTGACTTGGAGCCATGATGGTGATTGATAATGATTAACACAAACACACATCTACGCACACATGCATATAATTTGATATGGTAGCATTTGGATCTATTATTCAACCTATGGAAATTTTTCGCACATCTTATCTGACTTTATCAAATAATGTATCAATACTGATTAAACCAATGTTTGTTGTATCGTATTCTGTCAGTAACAGTAATAACCAGCATTTGACCTAGCGACAGTACACTAATAATATGCTTAATTTCCTCGAATAGATTGGTTGTTTGTTCCGCACCTATCACTTCCTGTTGAGCTCTAATCCTACCTTTCAATTTTTTGCATTGTTCGTTGATTTTTCTTAGTTTATAAATTATAATGTTTCGTAGGTTCAAATTTATAGTTAGAAAAGATTGGTATTTTTTTACCAAAAGGGCAACCAGAACTTGGCTTACACACACACATGTACACACGCCTACACGCATGAGCATATAATTTACAATCGTTTGCCAGTGGGGTCTACTGAATCTGTTTTCAAAACGCTTAGTATATCACGGAAGTAAGATAAAACCAGTATGGTTCCTTTATGTTTCGATATAGTCAAAAATGCTTCCTGTATACACATTTCGATAACCAATTTTGCCCGAGTGTCGCTTTGCATAAATGGGGTCTAAAAACACTTAACCTCATGGAACTACTAGAGTGAATTGCATAAACCAGGTTGCCCTTACTTCCAACCGAATTGGCCAGTTCAAAATCGAAATAAAAAGGAATTTGTTCCTTTAATGTGTTGACTCACTTATTATTTTGATAAACGGTTTGGCGTATGCATTCAATAGTCTGCGTTGTAAACTACCGCTTTTTATTTGTTTGCAGCGATGTTACAATTACATCGCCCCTGTGTAAAGTAGTATATATTTCGTCCCCACATGCTAACAAAGGAAATGTAAAACAGCTGACCGAGTCTTAACAGGCCTGCTGGATTGGCCTTTTGACCCCTGTGTATATTCGTTGTTTTGAAAGTTGTACCAAATGTTATTGATGTTGAGAGGTCAATACGTGGCTGTTCAATACAATGAAATCACAGCTGCCTACTGACATCGCTGCATAATGATTTTATTTCGGTCATCTGTTGTTTGGTTAGTTGCTGTATAAAAAACCATGTTACAACATGAAGGATTAACGTCGCAGCCTAACATCTCTGATCCAGGCTTGGAACTGGCACAATCACATTGCATGAAGTGATGGAATTATTATCTGTGACTGTAGCTGGAACTTGACTTTTCTTTGCTCCCGTTATTTTACACAAGTTTCAATCCAACATCGAAATATGGATGTATGGATGGATGGATGCATGCATGGATGGATGGATGCATGGATGGATGGATGGATGGATGGATGGATGGATGCAAAGATGCATGGATGCATGGATGCATGGATGCATGGATGCATGGATGCATGGATGCATGGATGCATGGATGGATGGATGAATTGATGGATGGATGGATAGATGGAAGGCTGGATGGATGTATGGATGGATGTATAGATAGATGTATGGATGGATGGATGGATGGATGGATGGACAGATAGATGGCTGGCTGGCTGGCTGGATGTATGGATGGAGGTATGGATGGATGTATGGATGGATGGATGGATAGATAGATGAATGGCTGGATGGCTGGATTGATGGAAGGAAGGATGGATGGATAGATGGATGGATAGATAGATAGATAGATAGATAGATAGATATATGGCTGGCTGGCTGGATGTATGTATGTATGTATGTATGTATGTATGGATGGATGTATGTATGTATGGATGGATGGATGGATGGATGGATGGATGGATGGATGGATGGATGGATGGATGGATGGATGGATGGATGGATGGATGGATGGATGGATGGATGGATGGATGGATGGATGGATGGATGGATGGATGGATGGATGGATGGATGGATGGATGGATGGATGGATGGATGGATGGATGGATGGATGGATGGATGGATGGATGGATGGATGGATGGATGGATGGATGGATGGATGGATGGATGGATGGATGGATGGATGGATGGATGGATGGATGGATGGATGGATGGATGGATGGATGGATGGATGGATGGATGGATGGATGGATGGATGGATGGATGGATGGATGGATGGATGGATGGATAGATGGATGGATAGATAGATAGATAGATAGATAGATAGATATATGGCTGGCTGGCTGGATGTATGTATGTATGTATGTATGTATGTATGTATGGATGGATGTATGTATGTATGGATGGATGGATGGATGGATGGATGGATGGATGGATGGATGGATGGATGGATGGATGGATGGATGGATGGATGGATGGATGGATGGATGGATGGATGGATGGATGGATGGATGGATGGATGGATGGATGGATGGATGGATGGATGGATGGATGGATGGATGGATGGATGGATGGATGGATGGATGGATGGATGGATGGATGGATGGATGGATGGATGGATGGATGGATGGATGGATGGATGGATGGATGGATGGATGGATGGATGGATGGATGGATGGATGGATGGATGGATGGATGGATGGATGGATGGATGGATGGATGGATGGATGGATGGATGGATGGATGGATGGATGGATGGATGGATGGATGGATGGATGGATGGATGGATGGATGGATGGATGGATGGATGGATGGATGGATGGATGGATGGATGGATGGATGGATGGATGGATGGATGGATGGATGGATGGATGGATGGATGGATGGATGGATGGATGGATGGATGGATGGATGGATGGATGGATGGATGGATGGATGGATGGATGGATGGATGGATGGATGGATGGATGGATGGATGGATGGATGGATGGATGGATGGATGGATGGATGGATGGATGGATGGATGGATGGATGGATGGATGGATGGATGGATGGATGGATGGATGGATGGATGGATGGATGGATGGATGGATGGATGGATGGATGGATGGATGGATGGATGGATGGATGGATGGATGGATGGATGGATGGATGGATGGATGGATGGATGGATGGATGGATAAATGGATAGACAGATTGACAATTGACAGATATGTGTGGATCGGTATTATGTAGTCCGATTTTGGTAATATTTTGGCGAACTTGACATTCTCTGTATCGTACCAAATCTTAAATTTAAAGCTCAAGTCTATTGGTCAGTCAACAGTTGTTGTTTAGCACCATTTCGTACGATGGCATAATTTACCAGCGTGCATGTCCTTAAGTTCATTATAAGGCTGAATGCATTGAGCGTTCACTGATCCTAAGACAAAAATGCATCATTCTCATTGGCATTAGATTGAAAATTTATGTGCAAAATTGTCTATGATGTATTCATTGCTTCTTAGGTATCGATCTGAAAATGAAAAGTCTGTGATTATGTTCAACGTATCAATGAAAATTCCATATCAGGAAAATTGATTTCCATACTAAGATTTATCTCGCTAATATGGTGCGTCTGATTGTGTCGATAATATTGACAACGTTTGTCCTTAGGCCGGATGAATAATCCTGATTGATAATATTGACAACGTTTGTCCTTAGGCCGGAGGATTGGTCCTGATTGGGCTGATCATTTGGATCCACATATACCGTGAATCGTTCATCTACTATCGTCTCATCGAAGATGCGGCATCGTCCCTCCATCCTCCTCAGCCACCTCATCTTGCTCAGCAGCAACATCAGCAGCAACACATTCCGCCCAGCGTCATCCAGAAGACAACGGTCATCGTCATTATAACCCTCGTCGTCGTCGTCATCGCCATTGGATTCTTCGGCTGCTGCGGAGCATCAGTTGAGAGCATCTGCTTCCTGTGTCTGGTGGGTGCATGGCATCAACCACATCATCCTCGTCTCTCATTGACTGGAAATTCCCTGAATCATAGTTGTTATGATGGTGCTGAAAACGTTGGTCTAATAGCCAATGGTAATCAATAACCTAGAGGAATTATATATATATATATATATATATATATATATATATATATATATATATATATATATATATATATATATGGAGTAGAGAGGGCACACGAAGAGCTCGATTTCTTAAATAATGACCTGTGCAGAGTTAAGCTATAGGCATAACCTATCATGGTTAACACCAGGCATTAGATTATAATAGTTGTCGTTATAGGTAGAACCTATCAAAGTTAACACGTGGCATAACGGTAGCCCATTCAGTTTAAGTGCAATAGTCTAAATCAGAACTGCATTAAGTTATAATCACATGTGAACCGTCAAAAGATGAAGACATGATAAATTGGTTCAGATCGACTGATATTCAACAGATGGTCGCAAAACTCGTCTAATTACATCTAAAATTCTAATTATGTACATGATGTAAACACTGGATGAATGAATTTAAAAGTGAATATAATTGTCTATATTTATCTTTTTCAGTGCGTCGTCTTAATCGTATCAGTTATAATCGCCGAGATTGTGATAGTTTCCGTTGTTCTGAGCTTCAAAGAAAAGGTATGTGAATCTGTGCAAGATCTCCTGAACCTAAACAATGACGGAAATGTCAGGCGATTAGAATAGTGTCAGTGGTTGAGTGTATACACCTCCCACATCCGTATAGGGCCAGGCTTCACTAGATCACTACAATTCGCTTTTCTTTGATATCTAAGAAAGTTTACCTTTTAAATGACTTTTACGATTTTTTTGACGAATTCAATCTGTTTCTCTATCTGTCTCTCTGTCAGTCTCTCAGTTTGTGTGTATGTCTGGCTATCCGTCCATCCATCCATCCATCCATCCATCCATCCATCCATCCATCCATCCATCCATCCATCCATCCATCCATCCATCCATCCATCCATCCATCCATCCATCCATCCATCCATCCATCCATCCATCCATCCATCCATCCATCCATCCATCCATCCATCCATCCATCCATCCATCCATCCATCCATCCATCCATCCATCCATCCATCCATCCATCCATCCATCCATCCATCCATCCATCCATCCATCCATCCATCCATCCATCCATCCATCCATCCATCCATCCATCCATCCATCCATCCATCCATCCATCCATCCATCCATCCATCCATCCATCCATCCATCCATCCATCCATCCATCCATCCATCCATCCATCCATCCATCCATCCATCCATCCATCCATCCATCCATCCATCCATCCATCCATCCATCCATCCATCCATCCATCCATCCATCCATCCATCCATCCATCCATCCATCCATCCATCCATCCATCCATCCATCCATCCATCTATCTATCTATCTATCTATCTATCTATTCATCTGTCTCTTTCTCTTAAACTTGCCGCTGAGTGTGCATCTCATTGCTTTGTCAGCAATTGCTCTGCCAACTCCTGTCAGTGTTTAGTCCATTCAAACAAATGAACTTCGAATATAAACATCAAACAATGTGTGCCAGTTGGGTGCATGCCCCTAACTGTCGAAAGCAGACAATAAATTCGATTGCCGTAGATCAGTGATACTTGTATATTGTGAAAATTTCTATCCCGCACTGAATATGTCAGGACTTCAAGTGCCTCACCGCGAAGTCCACAGCGGGGAGTGTGGTCGAAGTAATAGCCAGTAATAGTGATTGATTGACATGTGGCACATGGCCTTGTCTTCTCTTCGCTTGGTCATCATCCTTTCTTTCGATTATTTGTTGCTACCTGCTTCCATGATCCGCATGGTACTTCTCGCTTTCTCATTTCCTCCAGCCTTCGTTCTGCCGCTGCCTCCCTCGCTGGCACCTGCCTGCTCCATCTCTTCTTTCGTGGCCAGTGATGAGGATGCTCGGTGCAGAGTAGAAATGAGACTGAGAGACCTCAGTGGCCGCTGCTGAGGATATAATTATTGTTCGTAATTAGATACGAAGCAACGCAGATGGCGCTAAGGTTTTATGACAACCCGCTCCACAGAACCTCGACGCACGCCATTTGGACGGGCACCTGTCTGACAGAACGTGATTTTCATCTCATATTTCACATAGCGGGATGGAGAGAACGAATTCATGAAAGAAATAAAGAAGAAGCGGTCGATAAGAGAATGATAAATGAAACAGTGGAGAGTTCCCAAGTTAGAAAGATGTTGAGATACAGACCATTAAAACGTCGTTCAGAACGAAAGAGAAAGACGGAATGGAAGAGAGATTTAATGTCAGAGTGAGAGAGAGAGAGACAAAGAGAGAGAGAGACAAAGAGAGAGAGAGAGATAGACAGACAGACATACAGACGAACAGACAGAGAGACAGAGAGGGAGAGAGAGAAAGAAAGAGACAGACAGACCGCGGCATACAGAGACAGAGAGACCGACAGACAAACAGACAGATAGACAGCCAGACACAGAGAGACATAGAGAGACAGAGAGATAAAACTGCCGAAAATTCTAGACGATGAAGAGACAGGCAAGCATTCATACTGTGATAAATTTATAAAAATCGTTATTTAGTGCTCATAAATAGTCAGAGAGTCAGACAGCAACAAAAAAGAAATCTACTTGGATTGACAATGATACAGAGAGTGACAAGAAGAGGTAAGACGGCAGAGATAGAGACATAGAGACAGAGAGAGAGAGACAGAAAGAGACACAGAGGATCCAGGGTTAGAATCAGTAGGCGTGGCATAGAATTTATTAGTTATGTGCGGGTGCAATCGAATGATGGATATGAACTGAAGATGGAGGATGAACGGATGGAAAAGGTTAATAGGAGAAAATCTATTTACTCTTACTCAGAGACAGCAATTTCTATAATTGAGTTGATCAGTTGCTTAATATTACATAACGTTGCTATGGTGATTGCTGATTGTGAGCTTATAGACGCCACTTGAACGCAGGCTCAACGGCTCAACGTCTAAGAACTATAGGCCTAATCGGAATAGTGCGGTCTTCAAGCGTTTGTGGTGAGAGACAGACAGACAGACAGAGACATCGAGAGACTGGAAGAAAGACAGAGAGAGAGAGAAACAAAGACAAAGACAGAGAGAGAAGCAGAGATAGAAGGAGACAGAGGATCATACAATTTTGGGAGAAAGACGGCGAGAGAGAGAGACAGACAGAGAGAGAATGACAGAGACAGAGACAGAGAGAGACAGAGAGTGAGGCAGAGATAGAAGGAGACAGAGGATCATGCAATGGGATGTGCTTGAGATGCGAGAAATTTAACAGAGCAGGCTAATTGATGGAACAGGAACAGTTTTCTAGAGGTGCATCGTAGCAGTCAATGGCAAATGCCATCGTAACTGCGTTGATTGATTTAAACACATGTTTTCTAAAGCAAAGAGGCTTTATAAAATATTAGGTCATAGACAAGAATTGTCAAAGTCCTGCGGAAGTGAGAAGTTAAAAGATGGAAGTGATTAGTTTGAAAAAAGTGTTAACGAGGATAGACAGAGGTCGAACTTCTGTATGTGAGAGAAACTCAAAAGGTAGACGATGGAGGATTAGCAAGCTGAGACCTGAAACAGGTGGGTGGGTATAGGGTCAATAGGGTCAGTTCGCGTGGTTTGATGAGGAGGGATTCAGAAGATACTTCTAGTTTATAGGAAGGAAATGACTGATTTGTGAAATGAATGTGTCATTGCTCAGTGCTCTACACACACACACTCACTCACACACACACACACACACACACATACACACACGCGCGCGCGCGTATCGAATGGTATTACGTTTACATTGCTTCAAAATGTACTGCATCGCATTGTCTGTATTACGCTACGATAGATGTACAGCGACCTATTGGGTCGAATGAATTATCAAATACGAGTCGAATACAACCGAACAACAGCGAGTGCAACAACAGAGGAAGAGGTGGAGGAGAAGCTGAACGTGCAACAGCTGACAACCGCCTGGGACACTCTGCAGACACGGGTCAGGCACATGACATGAGCTGTTCATCAATGTCTTTAATTTCCGTTGGTGCAGGATAGTAATTCATTACCAATATCGTTTGTGTTATTTAATATGTTTCGCATTGTGATGCTGCAGTTTTACTTAAAAATAGATAAAGCCTATATGTATTTGATAAGTGATGATATTTATTTATTTATTTAATCTGAAACACAGGGCTTCATTTCACTAATACCCAATCATAGGCTGCCTTACTTTACTCTTACACTACCTTGACTCACCTTTCCTTTTTTGCGCTATACCATACCCTATTATATCGATTGTATCATGCAATATACATTACTTTGCATTACCTTACCCTAATCAGCCCTACATAAGCCTACTCTCTTTAGTTACAATATCATGCTCTGCCTGACCACATCATCTTTTAGCTATCCTAACAGTTGTGTATACTTTAGTATATCAGACCCTAACCCACCCAGTATTCCCGTATTTCGCTAGCAATAAATCACCCTGTGGTAGTATATTTTATCTTCTTAGGCCTAAACCTTATGAAAACCATGTATGCTCTAAAAATAGTTTAACTAGTTATGATTGCATAGATATTCATTGTTCTCGTTGCAGTTCAACTGTTGCGGTGTCTCAGGTCCACGTGACTTTCTGAAGAGCACGTGGTACAACCAGACTAAGGATCACGAGGGACTTTATGTTCCAGTGACCTGTTGTGTCCTCGAAGACTCTGATGAAAAGCCTGTCGCCCGGAACCTCTACCTATGTCAGGTCGCAGTACTTCTCTATAAAAACACTGAAATGCCACTCACGGAACTACACGTAAGAGTAAGTGTACATATCAGCCATCGATGAAGTTGATAATAAATTAAATACGCAGTCTTAACCTATTTTTGTTAAATGACTAATTAGCTGGTCAATTGGAAAACACATCAACAAACGTCATTGATTATAATGAAGCAGATCACTCGATTGCTAATTTGTTAGGACACTCACCATTAAAGAGTTCGATCCTAATAGAAAAACAATAGCAAATCAACAAATAAATGCATTCATTGTTCATTCTCTCGTAGATGCTTTCAGATTTCATTTATCCACTCAGCAATAATTTCATAAAATAATTCATACATTCATTTAATGTTCCATATATCGATTATTTAAATATTTTCTACATCCAATCCTTCCTTCCATCATACGATGTTTCATTTTCCCACGCAGTCGTCCTCCCATTCCCTCAGTGAGTCAGAGTGGTTCTGTGGCCGATTGGTTATAGAGCGGTCGACCTCTAACGTGAAGAGTGAGGCTCCGAGAAGATGCTGTGTAGGGACCTTGAGCAAGTCCTACGCGTGCAATTGTGCACTTCTGAGCTAATTGTTGGAAGGGCAATATCAAATTACAGGTGTACTGTATTGTCAGTAAATCAGTCAGATAATCAGTCAGTCAGTTTAATCAATGTCTCCTTTTGATCAGGGTTGTCACGAAGCCTTTGTCAGTTACGTTGAGTCTATTGTCCACCATCCGCTCAGTGTTGCCTTGTTCAGCATTATCATCATTTTACAGGTAAGCTCACCTAAGCCTTCCTATATTTGTGTGGCACGGTGGCCGATTGGTTAGAGCGGCCGGCCCGTAACGCTCAGTGTGCGCTCAGTGTGCGGGTTCGACCCTCATCCGAGGAGTCACTGTTTATGGACCTTGAGCAAGTCTTTCGCGCACAATTGCTGGCAGTACAATTGAAATTGCGCCGTCGAGGCGTGTGCACTTCTGAGCAAACATTTTGGAAGGCGGCGATATCATATTTCAGAATAAATAAATAAAGATGCTCACTTATCAAATACATGTAGGCCTTATCTACAGGCAATTAAAACCAATTTAGACGCTCCCAAAAGGAACAATAATTAATGACCCATCTGCCAACATAAAAAATTTCTACTCAAAGGCCTATATTTTATTTCCACACTTTTAAATCGCAGGGTCGTATCGTACCTTTAAATTTACATAGCACCCCTCACAAAATAACTATTCAGAGGCGCTCTCAGCACGAAATTCCCGTAAAAAAGAAACGCCTTTAAAGAGTGAGAAGCTGATGGACAGAATAAAATCATCAGTTTAGGCCTTATTGTGATGGAGGACGGTCATTCCAGGTAGATGGAGCCACAACACGAGTTATGGTCATGGTTTCGACGTTTCAAATATTTTAACTGAAGTTTTCTTAATCCATAACGGCCGAGACACAATAAGATTGGTGACTGAAGTTTAACACTTCGGAGTAGATCGGTTTTAGGATCAAACTTTCGATCTAATACATAGATCTGTATGATAACATGTTTATACATTGATTTATTCTAATGACATTCAGTTGTTGTGAATTTCTTTTCTTCAGCTGATCGATCTCATATTCTGTTGCATATTGATTCTGTGGATAATAAGAAAACTTCGAGAGATAGACGCCAGTCTGAACGACGACAGCGATCAGGATGACGTCGACGAAGAATAATTAACTTAATTATATAATCAAATATTTCCAATTTATAATAAATCGTCGCATATCGCAGAGTTAGAGAAATTATTTTTGGTTGGATTGTGTTTCGCAGACGATAAATGAGAGCATGTAGTTGGAAGACCCTTCTTTGTTGAAGTATATCCCAATCTCAGCTGACCTTTTAGGATTTTATCTGATAAGTAAGATCTCATCTATTATATTTTGATTTATTATCGAGTCTTCATTGGCACCTGCGTCACAATACACAAGATAACAATCGATGATAGATATCTTTATGATGATCAATTGCAGATGTTTTGGACAAACGCAGAGAAATCCCAGCTCATGGAACAGGTGTACGTTAAAAACCGCGATCACAAAATAGCGAAGCACAAAAGCGCGACTGTTTCAAAATAGCTATCATCAAAGCAGCGATTATTCATTGAAAATTTGTAATTTTGTTTCTATATGTAGCCTACATGGTTTGGATAAATTGCTAGCAATTACATTAGAAGGTTTATTTCGCACGATATATCGTTGTTACTTATGTACGCATTTTAACATATCGTTCTATATCGTTTTCTACCCGATTATTGTTAGGCCTAATTCATGGCATTATTACACGTATATTAGCCCTCACCTCTTCAATTATTAAACGCATTGAATTTGGCCGCTCGCAGCGGCCTCAGGAGTGGTAAGGGTTAATGCCCATGATAAATGCAAGGTCTATTTTCGTCAGAGAAACTTCTTTAGTTTCACAATAGACTGCTTTTTCAAAAGTACTTTTGTGGGATGTTTTGCTCTCGAAATTTCAACATACAGCCCAGTTTCGAACTTAGCGTGAATTTCCGTGAAATTGGTACCAAAATGAAAAGTTTATCATCGGCTTATCGTTTGAATTCTTGATTAAATAATGTTATTGAAAACTGAGGCCGGATTAATGGCAGTATGGTTGCTTGTGAAATTAGCAGTTTCATTGATGAAAATTATGCTTTAGTAAATGTAACGGATTGACTATAAAAAATTTCATTTGACTAAGCGCTTCTTATTGAAATCGCTGTTTTGATGATCGCTATTTTGAAATAGTCGCGATTTTGTGCATCGCTATTTTGTGATGACGGTTTTGGCGGTCGCTGTTTGAGATTGCGGTTTTTAACGTAGGCCTAAGCGTCTAGAAGATCTGGATGCGCAAGAATTTGACTTAACCTAGTGGTTATTACTTTGGCGTTTTTTTATACCCATAGCCAGAAGTTTCAACTTGAGGAAATGAACCGGATCTACTTTCACATAACATCATAAAGGATCAGGGATTTGGCTCTGAGTTTTATCTAAGGAGAAAGAAGTCCACGGCAATCCTTCTAAAGGACCAAAGGTCCCTTCACTCAGAACACGTACGAATATAATTCTGGTCAATTGGTATGTATGAATGTATGCATGAATGTCATTGTATGCATGTACGTATGTGTTTTTTACGATGACACTGTTTGTACGTATGTAAGACCGTAATGGTCAACCACGTCATGGGTTCTCGAATATTCTGAAACAATGTTGATTGTTCATCGTCTATCTCTGTGGTCTACCCCACCTGGTAACCACTGAATCACTGATGAACGCAAGACTGTAGTTTCTCATTTACTGTCTTTAACTTCTGGAACGTGTACATAGTTCGCGAAAATGTACGAATACAATTATTATTTCGATGATAACGAGATTCGATCACAACAACAACGACGAATGATGACAACAGCAACGACGAATGATGATCTGCTCTAATTTGCCTAAACGAATACTATTAGTCATTCGGTCTTCGTCGGTTTCTTCACAGTTTCTCCAATTCTTCTTCGTCAGCAAAAGCCAAAGCCCTGCGTCGTTTTATATTGACAAATTGAAGGGCTTAACGAGGGATAACGTTAGATTAGTAAGTCATAGGACCTATTAATAATTATTGCTCAGCTCCATTTTCATCTGCCTCGACTGTGGAAGAGCGCCATACAAAGCATATTATTATATTATTTATATTATTACTGTCATAATTATTATTATTTTATTATTATTTTTGTTATAATTATTATTGCTATTATTATATCTTTTGTTGTTATTATTGTTGTTGTTCTTCTTCTTCTTATTGTAACGGTTTAGGGGTACGCTTACCTAGTGTCGGCCTGCTGTAGTGTCTGCCTGTTGTGTACACCTGTCTACTGTGTTCTTTCTACTGTGGTATCTACCTGCTGTATACGCTTATCTACTATACACTGTAGTCTATCTATTATATACTGTAGATATCTACTATCTACTGTAGTCTGTCTACTATCTACACCCTACTGTAGATATCTACTGTCTACTGTCTACTGTCTCCTATCTACTGTGTAGTCTCTACTATCTACTGTGTAGTCTCTACTATCTACTGTCGCCTATCTACTGTATATCATCTACTATCTACACCAAATTAGTATAAAAGGAATCGTCGTCGTCGTCTGGAGATCGTCATCGGGGAGCCTTGTAGATTCGGCTTCGGCCTTGCAGTCTCGGCGCCTAGGAAGCACGAATAGTCGTCGTGGCTTGCGATAGTCGTCGTGGATATAGTCGTGATAGATTTGCGATAGTCGCCGTCACAACCATTCACGTAGCATAGTAGTCGCCGTCAGCCATTGACGTAGCGTTGCAATTACTCGTTAGTTATCGACGTAGGGTGTATTGAGGGGGTGAGATACGGACTTTTTTCGAATGGAAACGCTACAGAAGTATTGTTTTCCGTTGTACATTAAAAGAGGATTATCGAACAAGCGTGTCTTATTCTCGCGTCACCAAGAGGGTTATCGAACAAGCGTGTCTTATTCCAAGCGTCATCCAGAAAGGAGCTATTTAAACCTTAAATGGTTAGTCTTCAGCAAACCACTGAAGCCTTACTCAGCGGACTGCAACTCTAACTACCCCCATATCGGACGGGGCTGCAAGTCGTCATCCTGGTCACTGTCGAATAGGCCCCGTTCCGTTCCGTTACATTATTATTATTATTATATTAATAATTACTGTTCCTGTTATTAGTGGTGGCAGTACAGGGATGGGCAGTAATTTAATTGAGTAATTGATATTACGTAATATGAATTACAATCGTAATTGTTAATTTGTAATTTGCTGTCCAAAATCAATGTAGCTTATAAGTTTTTATTCAATTACATTTTTGCCTATTATTTGTAACTTCAAATTACATTATGAATAACAAATTTCTTTACGTCACTTGATAAATGAAAAATCGATGGTGTGGAACTTACATGAGAGTCCATAACTGTTCTGCATCGTGGCTCAGCTAAGAGACCTGCAGACCTACTTGAGGTGCGATGTTACGAGTTAGTAGTGCATAAAGATAGCATCAGACAGGTAAGCCTAAGTGTGCCATTGCCGAGGGCTTTCTAGGTCATAAAACCCAATAAAGCTGATTATGAATTCAACAGGAGCCAATGCAACTGATGGACCGTGCCCGTATAGTGAGACACACGGCCATACGGAAGCTAAGGAGTTTTTATTTTTTAGACCATTATAATGGCTCTATTGTTTAACAAGAAGTCTTAAACATTGTTCTTTCTCGAGTTGGTTCGCCATTTTTTAATCTGAGACATTGTGTCAAACAGGTATGTAAAATAATTGAGTTTTCTGCATGGATAAATGCGAGTGCGACTGGCACCAACGGTTGATTCATTTGACGACTGTTCTCTTTCTGTCCCCATATTCAATGTATTTCCATGTAGACGTCGATGTATAAAGGGAACCACAAAGCACTTTCCTATACAAAGGTAGACATATAAACAGATAGTATAGACACTGGATGTAGTAGGCCTATTAAATGGAAATCTATCATAGACGGACGTCAGTTAAATCTCAAACCTTCCACCAACACACAACATGTGATCTATTGCAGCACACAGACAATCACCACGTGACTCACAGAATTCGTCCTGAAGACAAGAACAGCTCCCCTCCCGCATTGGGATTTGAGCTTCTCTGCGGTCCATAGATTAAGTTCAACTGACCTTGACTATTAGCAACTGCACGAAAACACGGCCGTTCTTCTATGTAGACCAAATTCATCAAGAATTAACTTTACCAGAGTTCCATTATCGCATCACTACCGTGACCATCATCTACATCATCGTCGTCGTCATCATCATCATCATCATCACCGTGAAAGACCACGTCGTCAAAACTCTTAGCAAAGGCACTTTCATATACGCCGTGTTGAAACTGCTCGCTGACTTCATGGCTTGGTGGAGCGGGAGTTGGAGAAGGACGTGGAGAATGGGGACCTGGAGAAGGAGGTGGCAGAGGCGGAGGAGGAAGTGGAAAGGTGGAAAAAGAGGAGGAAGAGGAGGAAGTGGAGGAAGTGAAAGAGGATACAGAGGAAGAGAAGATGAGGGAAGAAAATGAGTGGAGTAAGAAGATAGGGAGAAGTAGGAGGAGGTTGATATTAAGGTGGAGTTAGATGGAGAGGTGGAGGAGGCTGTGGACGAGGAAGACTGTAGAAGAAGGAGGGTGGTGGAAAGAAAAATTGGAGGAGGAGTAGAGGCTGGAGGAAGTGAAGAGAGGGTTGTAAGTGGAGGAGGCGAAATAGGAGGATGAAAGCGGAGGAAGGATGAGGTAGAGGAAAGAGAGGAGTATGAGCAATATGAAGAAGGAGAGCAAGCGGACGAGAAGATTGATGAGAATGTAGAAATGAGTTGGCGCCGGAGGTGGGAATGATTCGGAGAAAGTGGAGAAGTAAGTTGACGGAGTAGGCGGAAGTGGAGGACATTTGAAGATTGTTTATGGCAGTTCTGGGACTGGTAAACATCTAGTATACATAAAGCATGAAAATCGATTAATTGGCAAACAGCTTCGCCGAGTTAATATCCGTGAAAGTTCAGAAGTGACCATGTGACATCTATAGGAGAAAGGTTTAGATCTGGATGTTTACTGGAGAGAGGAACTTTCCTCATGTGAGCATTATTTGCTTCAGAGGGTCAAAGTCTTGGTAAATACTCGGTTATCCATGACCTAGTTTAGGGAAAGCAGGAGGAAACGAATCACAGCAAGCAACGACGGCAAGGAGGAGGAGGTAAAGATGAGGAGTTAAAGGAGGAGGAACGGGACAAGAAGAAAGAGAAGAAGATGAGAAAGAGGAAGAAGAAGAAGCAGAAGAAGAAGAAAGAGAACAAGAGGAGAAAGAGGAAAAAGAAGAACAAGAGGAAGATGGAGGAGGAGGAGGAGGAGGAGAAGGAGAAGGAGGAGAATCGTGATGTTGATATTGTTGCTATTGATGAGATGAGGGTGATGATGATGATGATGATGATGATGATGATGATGATGATGATGATGATGATGATGGTGGTGATGGTGATGGTGACGATGACGATGACGACGATGATGATGATCATAGGAAGTGGCTGGTGCGTACATATTATTATTTTCGTTGTTCAAATTCAAATTAACTTCGGGAAAGAGATAGCATCGGACCAAAATATAGTCAATTGACCTTGTAAAGCAATTGAAAAATAATGCCTCTAGTTGAATTCTATCCAAACAGACAAATCTATCGTTCCTCATAATCGTTAGCACCTAAAGTTATATGATGATCATCATATTTAAATCTTACCATTGATACAAATGCTTAAGAAAGCACACGAGGTCACTGCCATATTCGCGACATCTGAAACAGCAAGCATCAACATTCCTTTGTCTATCTCAATTTGTCTTTAAATAATTGACCTGATGGCCTGAAAGGGTTGGCTTGAGGACATGATTAACTAAATCTCTTTATATAATTTTGACCATAGAAAAAGAAGAATTGTCAACATCGGACCTGTAGCCTTGTAGGCTTGTACGAGTATGCCTATATCTCATCAAGCGTATATCTTCTGTGCTCTTCTTCCAATGCTCATTCGAAGATTTCTTACTACTTGAACTGGTCCTCTGAATGTCTCACTCTGACCAATATATAACGGGGAAGGACACGTCTGGCTGCAGGGATCTCATTCTGTGTCGCTTCTATGTTTCTATCCCCAGACCCTGCATGGAACAGAGCTCGATAGGCAAATGTTCGCTCTGCAGAGGCTGCACTGGCCTTTATATATTCATTAAAAGTTCATTTTTTCCTGCATTCATTTCCTCTGTAGGCTATTCTGTGTCTTTTTTGACTGTTGTCTTTCTATTGGAGTTACCCTGAATCATGTCATGCATTGTACACCGACTGTGCTGATCAGCAACCAGCAACCATTGTCTGATGTCTGGAGCTTCGTATATATATAATATATATATATAAATATATAATATATATATATATAGGTGCTAAAGCAAATTCTCAATTTATTCTCTTATTGACCACAGGATCTTCGAACATGGCAAAGCGGTCGGTGGTCGCATGTAAAACCACAGTTGAACATCAAAACTCTCGACGACTGGTTGTCTCTGAATTTGCAGATATTTTGCATTCTTGAGAAAATCAATGAATCTTAATAAAACCAGACTGTAAACCAGTGTTTGAATTGTCAAATTTGAACTGGGGGGTTGAAAATTATCCACATGTCGAAATGTCCCAACCATGATTTGTAGGGACCTTAAACCAGTATACAGAGGTTAAATTTCTAAAGGTGACAGTGAGTGGGTTTGGGGACACGAATTTTATCTTATGGTGTGTTTATTTGAAGTCAGCAGCCAATGATTGGCTGCTGACTTCAAATATAGACACCCTTGGGGCGTACATTGATAATTTTACAAACAACATGCATATCAGGGTAAAGTTGGAAAGACAACATTGGCTGCTGACGTTCAGGTAGTTATCATATTTGAGTCCCAGTTTCATTTACTACCAAAGTATACAAGAATCAGTAGTGCTGGCGATTTTAACCTAGACTGATCTACAGTAGGTATGCTAATATACAGCAAACACTATTATGACCTTACCAATAATGAAGAGATATAAATGAAAACAGGACACGGTAGTAGTTTTCGTTAATTTTGAACAATTACAACTGTTGGCAAGCCTATAGTTTTGTCCAGGGCTCCAAATTTGCCAGGTTTCAACCAACTTATAACACACTTGTCGACATTCCAATGCGCGAGAGGGAGGGCCATTAATACAATCCATAAAGAAGTCATCAACAGAATGTTAATCAGTCTGTTTCTTTCCCTGGTATGATAGAGATTCATTTGACTAAATCATCTCTCACAATCAGCTTACGGCATACAGGCAGCACTATCAAAGTCGTTAACTTAACTTGTTAGGCCTACCTAAAACTGCACCATCACTGTTGTTGAACATGCCATACTCTTATGCAATATATTATGCTGCTTGTATTTTATTAACAGAAAATTCTTTGGTTACTTTTGTAACCTGTTTTGCGCCAAAACTGCTCTATTGAACGAATTTTGGGGCCACGATGAGACATCATAAAGGAGTGAAAATTGAGAAAAGTGGAGATACTCAAACTGTAACGAGCTAGTCAAGAGGCAAGTTTTGCTGTCCTTTGGCCATTGTAATTTCTGTTAGAACGAGATTTCTTATACACATTTACCAGCTTTTGATTCATCAGCCTTCTCAGCTACACTGTCACATCATCTTAATGTGGTTATCGCTGGTCCAGTTTCTCCATCAAGACCATCACATTCTTCAGTGTCTGGATATCGCTTTGGCGGGAAAATCCAAACTTCTGTAAGCTCATTTATGCAGTGCTGAAAGTGGTTTGATGCTACATACCAACTACAAATTTAGGTCAGTGGCAGATTCCATATCACTGCTGTATGGGCTTCGTCTCATCCCAGTACGCGCACTCAGCTGCTGCGCCAGTGGGCACACAGCGTATAAGGTGGTCAGAGGTCATGCCCTCTCTCTGACACTGCCCGATACTTATATGTCGACCCCCTCGACGTGCTGACTGATGAGGCTTCAAGAAATACTCAGGATAATATTATCATCTTCACCGAGCCACTTCAATATTACAGGCAACCCTGTATATTCAAAATAGTATTCAGGCACACGCAATTGCCTACTAGATATTGTTGTTATGTTACTGAAAATGTAACATGACGATTTTTTAAATAAAAAATATCATAGTTAAAGGCTTAAGCACTAGGGACCAGGTTAAGATACACTAAGCCACTGAAACTTTATCTGAGGGGGGTCTGCCCTGACCACCTCAAGATAATTTTTGAAAATTAACTAGGGGGATTGAAAAACGAACTGGGGGGATTGAGCCCTCCCAACCCCCCAGACAATTCAATCACTGCTGTAAACCATAGAACAATGAGCACACGTCTTGCAGACGTGCGTCTAGATATATATGTATGGCGATGTTGTATCTTGGACGAGTGTGTACAACCTTATATTCGAACATCAGATACAAGATGTTTGACCGGTTAAAAATATTCAAGAGCAATCCAAACTGAACAAATATGTCAAGTCGTATGATCTATGAAAAAACCACACGTGCGATGTCTTAGTTGTTCAACAGTTAGATGTCTTCGTGTTTTCGCAAACAAAACACAGCTAGGCCTATTTGTTTAATTACCAAAGTCCATGTGATTTTATTTGTACTGGGCTATTAAGTAGATCTATTGCGTGTCATCTGTTTTCTGTGCAATATATTAGTGCCCTATAGAATAGAATAATGAGAGTAGAATAGATGACAAAGATGATTAGATGAATAGATGACATGAGATGAGCTATAATCAGATCAGATAATAAGATAATTGTTAACTGTGAGAAAGTAGGCTTATTATTAATTTGTTGAATAGTCTACGCATTAGATTACTATGATTTCGGCTTGGAACGGGTCTCAATATGGAAATATGGGTCTCGTAATTATGGGCTCCCTGTGGGCATGCTGCCACACAGAGTCTAGTTAATGAATTCGGTCAAGTTGACCTATTTCACGTTGTCTAAACCAATATTACATTTCGAAGTCAGTCAATTGTCAAGTGTTGTGAATGGTTAATTTGTGAAGTCTGCGAACTTTCCACTGGTAAACTGGACCAGCAAAACAAACTCTACAACGATCGTCGAATCATTAACTGACTGGATCTTTGCACTCAATGTATTCTGGGCTATCTGATACTCGCCCACCAGTCACACGGCACATCCAGGGCACACAAGCCGCGTGGTATAATATTATGTTTCGCCTTCTATCCATACATACATAAACAATTAAACAGTGTGGAGCAGATCATTCGTACAAGCGTCGTTAAAACGGTATGTTATAGAAGAATACGAAGCGAAGGAGGTCAGTACATATTCATTATAAATCTAATTCTAATCTAATCTATTCTGGACTAAGCTAAGATAATATATTCATTCATTTTGAAAATTTATATAGCACCTCGTCAAGCAAAACTATTCAAAGGTGCTCCCAGCCCAGCCACGGCCAAAAGAAATGACTATTGTAAGCGCTTACAAAAGGTACCGTATAGGTAAGTCATTGTATGGGGAAGACGAAGTGCATTGATGGAGCCCAGTGAATGGACCAACCACTGAGAAAGCTCGACGCAGCATTAGTGACGAGCGTGCCATAGATGCATGCCAGACGCTCACCTTTAGCTCAAGAGCGCAGTGCTATGCAATATGATAAGGTAATCTTATCTCATCTAATACAATCCAAGCTAAGTTAAACACCCATGTATAATCTAATCGAATCTAATCCAATATAATCTAATATAATGGCTTCTTCTATGGCTATCGCTGTCGTAATCGCGAAGTCATAATTCAACGCCTGAAACGATGATCATTTCAAATGAAATCTTGTCGTGAATTGAATTGTAGTCAATCAATCTGTTGGTTGAGATACGACTGATTTTTGAAAGAGAGAATTTGATCACGTTGGGTGAACAATTTGACTGAGGGATGTAGTTTACAAGTGAAGACATGAAAGAAAACAAAGAATCAACAAAACGCACAGAATATGAATACAGTTATGATCGCGCCCAATGTGTATTTCTGATCTGTTTTCTGTTTTTTTAATTTAACTGATAGTCCAGTCCAGTTGAGATTGGCGAGACATCGGAGTCAGACTCCATTCGCCTGTGACTCAGTCGTTTACTTCGATCATCAGTTGATCTCTTTCCTATTGAATGAGTCAACGTATTCGATCAACTGTTCCGATCACGGTCGTCTTTTTCTCATCGTCTGCCTATATTACATTACGATACACCTTATTTCATCAGTTCTTAATATCCTCCGACATTGTCGTCGTTCTCCTCAAAGAAACCGGAAGTCATCTTCGATTCAACCGGAAGCAACAGCCACCATGGTTTCTTGGCACAATATGCTGAGCGACGCTACGCAACCCATTGACCCGTTTTCGTCGCTCGGTTGGATCGGGGCCCATGCTGCGCCTGGATTGGAATCCTGCGTCAACCCGGACCCGGTCTTTCTACTGTTCGGGTTCTGCTTCGACGCCGTGGCCCAGCACTCGACCCGTATCGGTCATAAGATTGCCGACTCCCTGAGAAGACACCGTCCGACCTTTAGCCAGCGCTGTCACAGGCGCAGGGGACAGCCAAACGCTGTCTCCGTCATCTCTGATACGAGTCTCGAACACTCGAAGTGGGAGGCACCCCCTCCTTACGAGAAGGCACTGATGATGTGTAGACCACCCCAAATGACCGAAACCCTCTTCACCCACGATCAGGAACAGACGAATCAACGTCACCGTCGATGGCCGCCATCGAGGAATTCCGTGGTAAAGGCAATTGAAGAGGGAGTGGAACAACCAAGCTCTTTTGAGGAAATAACTCATACGACGGAACTAGATCCCCCTCCATCCTATGACGAAGTCATTTCTTCGTGAAGTGATATCGACTTCGAGATATATAGCAACAGTGGCTTCCTTTGGTCTTTGCTAATGAAACCTGTGCAGAACGTGAATAAAAAATGTAAATAATTTATAAACTATCAACTCCGATCAGAGAGTAAAGCATATTCACCAGTGGAATCAAATGAAATCTGGACTACGCTCGTATCCTGCTTTAAATGCTGTTAACGCGGAAACTGTTGCACCGAAGATAACTTTTTATAATTCACTTGTTTTTATTATCTTCGTTATTAATAAATTGACATGTGCGCATAAAGATTGCGTGATATTATAGTAACAGATAATAAATTTGCTGATGCCCTGCGCTTGCTCGAGTGGCGCTTTAGCAGTTTGGAGATTACGGTTACGATTACGACCAACAAGTTAAGACGTCGCGCTTTAACCGAACAGTAACTGTTCTACGTGCCAGCAAGCGAATCAGTTTTTGCTTCAATCAAAAATGCGGTTATAAAATAAAGCTACGTCACCGACCACTGAGATCTTTGCACTTGGCTGCAGCCTAAAAACGCCAAGTAATTCACGTCTTCTCTTTCTATGAAAACTGATAATTAAATTCCATCACACTCTCTATGCCGCAATTTTTACTTTATAGATGTGTGTATGTATAATTTACTTATGTATGTACATATGTATGTGTGTATGTATTTATGTATGTATGTATGTATGCATATACGTATGTGTGTATTATATGTAAGCATTTATGTACACTGTATGTAGGCCACATTGTATACGTGTGTCCGTGTTCGTGTGTGTGTGTGTGTGTGTTTGCATGTATGTATTACGAAACTTGGAAAAACTTAAGCCAATAAACGTTCATTAGTGTTACGGTCTAAATCTAATTTAACTACTTAGATAGTTACGCCGTGTCACAGAGGGGGGGGTAATCCCGGGGGAATTGTCCAACGGAGGAAAATATCCGGGGACAGATGTCTAGGGGAGATATCCGGGGGAGATGTCCGGAGCTAAATTAATTTATTGATGGATCGATAGATGGATGGATGGATGAATGAATGAATGGATAGATGAATGGACAGATGAATTGATATATGCATAATACATATATATATATATCAATTCGTCTGTATATATAATATATATATCCTGCTATTTTATTATTTATTGAGGTGATATGGGGTAGGAAGAGATACTCACTTGCATTGCACTAAGTCTTAACCGCTAGAAACGAACGAAAAACTATTCTGTGAAAGAGAAGAGTGAGGCTGAAAATTGGACCAACCAACGAGGAGCCGCGAATTTATTAGAAATTTCGGAAGCGAGTTCCCTGTCACTGCATAAAACAACGCGTGGAGCAGAAGGTTCGTTGACGACGAGATTGATCGAATGTCTAATATTTGACCGTTGCCAAATTCCACGAACGGCTGATCAGTGATCGAAATTGGTAAACATTAGTTTGTGTACTCCACCACAGACGGAGGATAGATGAACGGATGAACGAATGAATGAACCGCATAGATGGATGGATCGACGGATGGATGGCTAGATGGGTGGATGGATGGACGGACAGATGGATGGATAGAAGGATGGATGGATTGATCACTGAACGGATGAATAGATGGGCTGATTGGTAGAATAACAGATGTATGGATCGACGGAGGGATTGATTGATTGGTGAATAAATGGATAGGTAGATTCACGGACTGATAGACGGATGGATGGATGGATGGATGAATGAGTGAACGGATGAATAGATAGGTGTAACTATTAACGGATAAAAGGATTGATGGCTGGATAGATTGATGAATGAATGGATATTAGGATTAATGGAAAGGCAAGAATAATTGAGTAGATAGATCGATGAATGAATGTGTAAGTGGATTTATGATGGGCTGATAGACAGATGAACGGATGGCTGAATGAATGAACGGATGAATGGATAGGTGAATTGATGAACGAATAGATAGACGGAATAGATAGACAGATAGATAGATGGATCGGGGGATAGGTTGATGAATAAATTGATAATAGGATCGATGAATTGATAGACAAATGAATGAAGTAATGGTTGGAAGGATAGATGGATGGATGGATGAACGGATGGATGGATGAGCGGATGAATGGATATGCGAATTGGTAGACGGATTGATGAATGGATGAACGGACGGAAGATTCATGGAATTCTGTACACATGAATGATTCTGTATACGATGCTGTTGTCCTGTCCGGATGCTGTACGCTGATTTGCTTCGTGAGCAACCTTAAAGTGAACACAGCAATATTCGATGGCAGATCACTTTGTGTGCATTAGTTTGTCTCGCAAATGCCCTCGTCTCCTGTCGTATTGACTAGTGTAACTCACTTCTTATTTTGTTTTCACCTATTAACTTGATGAAGCTCGAATGATTTAAAACACACTGACAAGAGTAATCACTAAAACAGCAAAGGCCACAGCTTCAGTGCTCAATTCTATGCACTGTGCCCAGAGAGAGAAAATATTGTCAGGCCTTTGGTTAATTTTCTGAACGGTTTCGCTGTTAGCCGACCTCCCTATCTTCGTCGATTGCTGAAATCCTGGACCTGGAGCAACGGAATCAGTTTCTCGGATTGTCTTACTTTATCTCTCACGAGGATGATGACTAACCTAGCTCTTGATTCGAATCGTTGCTGGTACAGAGCCTGGATCTCTCTTTCAACAAGTGTTCGCTTTGCAGAATTTCTATCGTCGATTCAACTTTTATTCATTTATTCATTTTTTATTCATAATTTTTTTCTAAATTATTTTCCAGCGTAGTCTGTTCTAGTTTCTTTCAAGATATCTTGTTCGTCTTTCGATCAGCCTCTCCTTGCATTTTGGCATTCGTCCCGAATTTGCTCAGCTTGTGACTTTCAACTGCTACCTGAAAATTAACGGTGACGTTATAGCAGTATTCGATTATAATCAATACACATCACGGACGAACGGTCTGACGAGTTCATGGATGGATGGATGGACGAAGGGAGAAATAATTGGAGGGATTAATGAATGATAGAATGAATGAATTGATGGGTGAGTTTTAAGTGGCCGGATGAGTGGGTATGGATGTTTGGATGAGTGGGTATGGGTGATTGGATGAGTGAGTTTGGGTGATTGGATGAGTTGGTACGGGTGTTTGTGTGTTAGTAGATGGGCATTCGGAGGTTGGATCGATGGAGAGACAGGAATTGCAATCGTTATCGTAAATCCGACATTTCTACATCGCCCACAAGAGCGAACCAGCTTATTCACGGGGGCATAATCAAAGGAAAATCGATAGGCAAAGGCTCGAGATCCAGAGAATTAGCCAGTCAGACAGTCAACGGTTAAGGTGGACGGTGCTTAGAGCTGAGAAAACAGGGGAGAACGCGAAAGAGGAGGGATGAAGATTGGATTTGCGGAATAAGGAACCGGGTAATTATCTGATCACACGATCGACATACTTAAGGGGCAGCTGTTCGTGCCTGTCTCATATCCGATTCCTACCGTCTTATCAAAGTATAAAAATGCGCCCTGCAACTACAAAGACCGTTAACTAAAAGCATTAATAGCTTTTGTTTACTTGCATTAAGTGGCTTATAGGATGGATGGATGGTTCGCATGATAGGTTCACATGTTTAGCGACCATCTGGGGTTGGGGGTTGGGGGTTGGGGGTTGGGGGTTGGGGGTTGGGGGGTGACGGTTGAGAGAGGCACAGCGTGGGCGATAAGAGAGGGATATCAAATGACTAGGTTGCATGTATTATGTATGTTTGAAACAGCAGGAGCAGTTATTTGACTGCATCCATGGATCAAAGGTCAAATACAATTCGGACTTAATGCAATACCATATGACGTAATATAATGGTTTATTAATCGTCGGTGTATTAAAGGGAACCGGTTCGTCTCTGACTCGTATCTGAGTCATAATCAAAGTTTTAAACAGGTTCGTCATGATTGTATCACAGTCAAAGGGATTCAGGTTCATGAGTGTACGTTATAGGTGGCCTATTTCGGGATACTTCGCTATTGTCATGATATAGCGCAATGCAGGGTATCACAGTGTGTTCAATGTAATTTAGATTGTGTGTGATGTACATGTAGACGTACATGTAGCATATTGTAACGTAGCCAGCAATGCAATGCGATTTATGTGTATAGTGAAAAACACAGTGAAGCTTAATATAGTTTTACATGGATGGGTCTTTCTTGTAGACCCTATTTTTATCCGTTGACATGCACAATACACAAAACTAAAAATCATGTTGAGTAAAAGTAAGTATTTATTACATCGACTGCAAACGCACACTGCGGGAGCATCAGACATCTAAAGAATCAAAGAATCACTAAACTAATAATCATAATGAGCAATTACAAAACAGACGCCGCCCTCGAATTTATGAGAGAGTGAAGAGAATATGATTCAATTCAGTATTCGTTTAATAAGAGGACCAAGCGGTCATATCCGCCGCTTAGTTTATAATGACATTCAGTTTGTGAATGTTCATTTCATGTATGTGAGCAATGCGAATAACGATTACCATAGGAATAGATTCATCTGTATAGCATTATGGTGGTAAAACTACACTGGATTAGTGCGTCAGCCCGCGGGACCTCTCGACTGTGCGATCGGGGACGGATTGAGTAGGTAACACTGTTTAGATGAAGCAAAAGATAATCTAGGACGTGGATAGAGAAAATGGAGGAATCTGCACGGCCACAAAGGTCATCAAAAGTCACCTGGTCAATAAGTAGAAACTTCAACCTGTACACCATTTGCCTTACTATTGCGTAGAGACGCTTGCTCTGGCAAGCATTAGCAAAGTAGACCACGACGAGGAAGCATGCAGGACCTCGGGCCAACAGCGCAGAACCATATTCCCGAAAGGCCATAGGGCAATTATAAGGATACGTATGGCATGGAGCGATTGGCTAACATTCATGCAGCTCGGGTCAATACGGGGATAAAAACTGAGCCTATCAGCGATGGTTACCCCTAGAATCACAGACAATATATCATCCTTTCCACACCTGTTGGTGGAAACTTTTGTTACTTAGATCGCGGGTGCCTAAATATCATTTCTTTGGAATTGCTATTAAGCTTGAGATTGCAAGTAAGTGTTCATATGGCATCATTTTAAAGTTAGGAGCATGTGGTGTCCATAACGGACGCTAGACTCAGAATGTAGCTGTCGTCTGTGTATTTAACAACCTGTTGCTTTCATCCACAGGTTTCAGGCTAGAAATAGCCACCACAAATTTAGGTGACCCAACTTCCAAGGCCAGATTCCGGTAAGATAGTAGCATATATCTGACAAAAGGCAGAGACTTGGCCGTTTATTTTAGTACAATGCTGACGGTTTTTCAATAGTGATAAGATCCCATTGTACATAAGGTCAGGCGATGGCGAAAGAGCTCAGACAGTTAGCAATGCCTAACCGTATCGAAGGCAAGGTAGATGTTCAGCGATCTATAAGACGTAGGCTCTACATAGGGCTCATCTTGCAGACATATCTAGTAGGATCCATGCATGGGTCAGAGCAATGAGGGCATATGCAGCGGAGACAGAGGAACGAGACCTCGTTCAGGGTTCTTGGCTTTGACAATACACACGTTGATGCTGGTGGCGAGGGCACATCTTCCACGACAGAGAAGCGTATTTCTACGGCGCAGTAGGTGTTTCAAGTAAAGGATCATGTTTCCTGATCGACATCTTTCAGACTTCCGCGTCGTAAATAAAAGCATACAAATCACGCAGAAAACTTTGTGTATTTTGAATGACTAATCGATTGATATAAATATGATTATGCAGATTTTTTAAATGTTTCTCGTTATCGCCTGAACTTATTGTCTCGGTATTTACTAAATGTCGCTGCATACGACGGCAGATACGGTAGCGACGCCGTCTGCATGAACTGCGATTGAAGCCACCTGGCGAGCAATTGCAAGAACGTCTGTTCACTGTTAGCTGTCTGTTTCGAAAGAAAGTCTATTGGAAATTGTTGGATACGATAATAAAACGATCTGCAGACCAACGATTTCAATTATGTTACGATGTTTCCAAACGGTGTTTTTTTTCCCATGCAGTATTGCTCTATTCTAGGTGGTAGTTGCATTATATGTAAGCCGCGTGTGATGGAAGTGGTGATCGGGATCAAGTTGTTGTCCATTATAATACGAACAAATGACCACATTTCTTAAACGGTCTGTTGTCTGACTAGCACAATATTACTCGTTTAGCATCTTAGCATAAGATGCCTTTTAACGCAATTCCTAACGTCTACAACGTAATCTGTTCAAGACCATAATAATTATTTTAGATTGTCTGAGGTAAATTAAGCAAAACAGAAGACGACGATGATGATATGATAATTATTACGTAGCCTAATAATATTGTTATTCTAAACGTTGCCTACATTTATTTTCAATCAAACTAATGTAAGAAATCACGCTATCTGACTCATTTGATCATCTTATTGATAATCACACTTCCTACTCCTAACTAATGTTCACGCTGGCTAAAACACATGATGTTTCTGAGCCATGTGTTGTTACTTTTGCAAAATATTTGGTTTGCTTTCTTTTGTTCAGAAAATTGCTTTGTTTAGCGATTTAACATGCTTTGATCATTCTTGTTTAGTTTAATTTTTATTGCATACTTCTTTTTAATCTAAACTGAAACGATTTTTTAATTGAATTTCTTTTGTGCTTGCATTTATTTTATTATGACATTCTTATTATTTAGTTAAAATATATAATCTTTTATGATCATGTGTGTTAGCAATCATTCCGATAATCGTCGTCGTCCTCGTTATCATCATCCTCATCGTCATCACTATCGTCATCGTGAGTAACAAAGGCAACATCATAATTATTTTTCCTCCCCTTCTTTTATTCGTCTTCTTCTTTCCCACTTCTTCCTTCTCCTATTTTTCCTAATCGTCGTCGTCGTCGTCGTCATCATCGTTGGCGCTGGTGACCGTGTCTTCTGTGTCATAGGGCATTAGATAGGGTAGCAATGAAGATGACAAACGTCCGTCCGTTCGTTCGTCAGTAACTTTCGTCATTGTTTCGATCGACTGCTGTCCTTTGTGCGGCGTCGCCCGCGCGTACCTCGTCCTAAATGTGATTAATGTCGCCCCACTGGTGACTCGGTCAAAGACCCTACCCCCTATCCAAAAGACTCCACCCTCGTCGCTCCGAAAACTAATGTCTGCTAAGAGCAGACGTCGCTGTGGGTGAATTGGATCAGACGACTGTCACTGCAGTGATGTTCTAATAAAGTTGGTCTTTTAGAAATCAACATCTGCTAACAAGACAAGGTGTAGCCAGTCAAGATGAGTTAAGATGAGAAAAGGTAAGATGATGAGATAAGATAAAATAGGGTAAGGGATATAATGTAAAATAAGCCAAGGTGAACTGATATGAGGTTAGACAGAGCGAGATTAGTTAAGGCAAGGTCTATGTAAAGTCATGCCTGGAGTATACGTCGGAATAAGTTACATCACATCTGAGACTTACTCATTTGAACATGAAGAATAAATATTTTCAGATTACACCAGGATGACCTTCACTTTGAGATTACAGCTTTGACATCGAATTGCTTTCCAAAGAAACGTAGATGCACAGGAGACAGAGAACAATCCCAGCTACCTGATCAGTCCAGACTAGCAGGTTCAATGCTCGTGCGCTGCAACTAAGCCCACGAAGACTATGATGGAGAGGACACCTCTGCCACATATATGTGGAATATCATCTGGAATATCACCCAGACGGGTACCGCCGAGAGTGGAGCAGAGTGCAAATACCCAAGTGACCCAGACAATAAATTGAATTATGACACATATTATAATCAGCTAAACAAAGTTTATGATTTATGCCTTCTTAAATGTAATACTGCTGAGGCCTAACTACCAAGGTTTATACTTCAAGCATCTTAATGTTGCCTTAGTTATCGTAATTTGCTATAGAGTACGCTTACTTCCGTCTAAGAGATCCGTGGTTGTTCTTCCTGTGGGCCAGGAATTTCTCTGCCTGGGGTCGTGAATTTCTCTGCCTGTGGTCGTGAATTTCTCTGCCTGGGGTCGTGAATTTCTCTGCCTGGGGTCGTGAATTTCTCTGCCTGGGGTCGTGAATTTCTCTGCCTGGGGTCGTGAATTTCTCTGCCTGGGGTCGTGAATTTCTCTGCCTGTGGTCGGGAATTTCTCTGCCTGTGGTCGGGAATTTCTCTGCCTGTGGTCGGGAATTTCTCTGCCTGTGGTCGGGAATTTCTCTGCCTGTGGTCGGGAATTTCACTGTGTAGCAATAATTCAGCACAATAGTTTTGGAATTTCTCTGCCTGTCTGCCCGGGGGTTCTAAATTTCACTGCATATTATAGTTGCTCATAGGTTCCCTGTCTATATGGGTCCGGAATTTCTCTACCTTTATTTAGGTACCAGAATTTCTCTGCCTATGTGCCTGGAATTTCACTGCCTATGTGCCTAAATGTTATATGCCTAGGTGCCCGAAATTTCTCTGTTTGGTAGTCCAGAATTTCACGGCCAAGTGGTCAGGAATTGCTCTGCCTATATGCATAAAGGTCAGGAACTTCTCTGCCTATGGGTCCAGAATTTTTAGTCATCTGGCCACATTAGGTCCAACAATCCGTTTGTGCGTTGGTAAATATCGATGTTAGTTTTTGGAATCTGGTTGGCAGCAACAAGTGTCGTCAACAAAATGTCGTAAATCGTGGAAAGCTGTTAACCCTAAGGTCATCGCCGTCCTAAGCGTTGTCATTATTAAGTGCACATTCATAATGCGCCAGTTTACGCGAACGGTCTCAGGAGAGATCCTGAACGCAAACTGACAAACAGACGGTCAGCAATAGCAGCCAGATATATAGCGATCAACATTCTGAAGGGCCAATAGGATATCAGAACTCAATGAAACGCTGATCGATGCGTTGCTTGTGAAAACAATTCTAATTTAGTCACGTTATTAACAGCGTAAATGGCTCACGATAGCCATAATGTGGCTGAAAGTTGACGCATGTAAGACACTGTGTTATAACTTAAAAGCTGATGAGTGAAGGCGTTTGCGTGTGGATTATTTTTCTATTTCTATCAACTTACGATATTATTAACCTACTACATTGTTAATGACGATTAAAGTTTGCCATGTTCCAAGTGGTTAAGCAATAATCTTTGAAGGGCTATCAGACCCGTTTGCTTTTAAATTAACCACTTATTGTGCGTATTGTGTATTCACTCTGGGAGAAGCCGGTCTTCTTTAACGTTAACGCCTCACATTGCCGATTGCCGGCTAACATAAGCCATGTCCTAGATTATTTAGCAAGATATCGAATGGCTAACCAGAGCCATCAATGGCTAACAACGAACGACGGGTTTAACGGGTTTTCTGAGCCATTGTAAATCGACGGTCCTTCAACAGCTTTTCGCTGTTTCCGAGTGAATTTCCTGCGATTACGACCTACGTCTTCCTCCTGCAGTGGATCGAATCCCACAGAATCCCATCGTCCGCAGAGTAAGACGTCGACGCACCTGCCGACTTAGACGACGTCAGAGGGCGCCCAGGAGGAGAAGGGGGGCTAAGCGTCCTCCCTCGCGCCGGCTGACACATGGCGCGCCCAGCGGTCGGACCCGGAAAATACTTAATCACGTGATTCTCTGGAATTCCCGCGAACGGATGGTCCGACCGCGAGGTGGCAGCACCAGCGCTCGTCGTCGGTTGCTGCTGCTGTTGAGGCTGAGGATGGTGGCAGGCAGCGGCAGGAACGAGTCGACCGTAGAAGGCGAGGCGAGGAGGAGGCGGCGGAGGTAGACCGAAGCGGTATGACCTCGAGGGCGCCAGGCCTCCTCCTCCACCCGTGTGGTGGTGCTGGTGGTGGAGTCGACTGCGTTCCGTGTCCTCTTCTTCGCTGTATCCGTGGCCGCTGTCGGCGTTCGACCCTTCCCCAGAGTGCATGCTCTCTCGCTCCGACTCCGTCTGGGCTTTGGCGGCAGTAGGAGCGACCACTCCTCCTGCAGTCGACATCTGGAAGAAAACGACGGCCATCGATAAACCCATGGCTGCAATTCCCTTGGCTGGATAAGACAGATCTCCTTTCCAATTGACCCCACTACCACACATCTATATATATATACATGCCTGTATGTATAAAAGTAATATATATTTACATGCATATACATATATATATACCAAACACATGGTTACATTACCTGTATTCTCAATTTATTATAACTCATAATATGGTATTATGTTTCGCGGAAATGGAGTATGTATATCTGTTCGTGTGTATGGTATAATATAACAAGAGTAGTCTAATTAAATGTAGCGCATGATTAAACTAAATAGCCCTATATATATAATATATATATAATATATATATATCACAGCACAACCTAATAGAAAACGATGAACTATATTATATTTTTTAGCTTGTACATATTGGTATTTAAGCACACACAATATATATAATATTATCATGCTATACAAGTAGTAAGTACGATATAGAATATATAGGTTATATCTTCGATCAGTGATTTTAATGTATTGCCGCAATCAGTGGAAGATATCCATTTGTTTATAATTTATAATAAAGTTTATGCATATCATTATAGAGTGTGGCTTTACTCCGCTAATGATAAATATACAGCGTCGTAAACATGCTCATATTTACCAGTAAGAAAAGTGATGTCGCATTCGACGTACTATAGGTATATAATTTTGGAAGTCTATACATCCTAGTAATTATTTGCACCAACTAAATAGGCCTATATAATATGCTATATATGTGTCCTAATATGAATTTTGCATACACAGGTACACAGTATGTATATATATATATGTAGTATATATATATATATGTTAGATATATGCGGCTTGTATACGCATATTAGTGGCGCCTGATCTTCTAAGCCCTGCAGTGCGAACGATTGAATGGTAGTCGAGCAGCTGCGTTCGGATTCTTAGTCACGTCAAAGAAAGCAGCGTCGCTCTCAACGGAATTTCAACCAAAGAACAAACACCGAGGAACGGACAAATAGCAGCGGAGACCATTCAGACAGACCTTCAACAGCTCACATATATATAAGAGTTGGATTATATATGCATGTTATGGCTGAACATTTATATAACGCCATTACAATCTGGTGAAGTGCAACGCATAGGATTAAATCAAGAAATAGTGGCATTATTCAGGTAATTAGTTATAATAGGCAGCCTTTGAATAGTCTTCAGAATAATGAGCTCTTGCCTCACGCTATACCAATGCTTATCAACTTAACATCATCATATAGAAGTGTATTCGTTGTTGTCACGGTTATTGTGATAAAACTATTAAGGAGAAACGAATAAGACAAGACTGAAGAATCAATAGAGCAAAACGCAGAAGGTGATGAGAAGAGACTCCTCCTCTTCCTCCAATCGTATCTTCCTCACCTGGACCGTGTGATGAAGCGTTGATCCGTTTGCCATTGGACAATGGTTGCGCTGAACGCTAAGTGATGACTTCAACGGAATCGCTTCCTTGCCATTGTTGATGACGATGGCGGTGCTGCTGCTGCCGCTGCTGCTGATGCCAACGCTGCCACAGCACCGTCCGTCCTTCAGAGCATCCTTGGCCGTCAGGGCCTTCAGCATCTCCATTCGACACTTCTGCCTCTGCAACCGACGTTTGCGCCCGTGTTGCCTTAGGGCGGCAATGAATACGAGCAGGACAAGCGTCACAATGGCCGACGCACAGACGAGGGCAACGACCAAGACCAGGTTCGACGCAATGTCGATCCCTCGGGCGTCCATATTGCTTCCCGCTTCACCGAACGCTATAGAGCTGTTAACGATAACGCGTAGGATGGCCTCAGCCGATCGTCTGACGGGGGAGCCCTCGTCCTCCGCAGCCACCCTCAACCAATGCTCGGCGTACTCCGATCTCCCGAGTCCCCGACGACCCACCAAAACGTTTCCGTTCTCCGGATCCACAGAGAAGGTCCCGTTGGCGTTTCCGTCGCGGATACGGTACGTGATCCGCCCGTTACGGTCAACGTCACGGTCAGTTGCCATCAGACGGACAATGGAGTGACCGGATGGGGCGAGGTTCGAGACATGGACGGTGTCGTTGGAGAGGGTGGGGTATTCGAAGACGGGGCTGTTATCGTTACGGTCCTCGACGTATACGTTCACCGTGATGGTACTCGTCAGCGGGGGCTGACCTTGGTCGCTGGCCGTGACCGTGAAAACGTGGAGAGACTGTTGCTCTCGATCGAGCACCGTTGCGGTCCGAATCAGTCCGGAGTTGGAGTCTACGTTGAAGAGAGCAACGTCGATGGATTCCGGCGCCTGGACGAGGGAGTAGAAGATCCGGTTGGTCGGTGCTGTGTCTCGGTCTTCGGCCGATACGGTCCCAACAGTCGATCCCTCTGGGTCGTTCTCAGGTAAACTGAACGAGTATTCGGCCTGAGAGAACTTGGGTCGTTCATCGTTGACGTCGTCCACAGTGACAACGATCAGCGCCGTTCCGGTGAGCGACGGAGCGCCATGGTCGATGGCAACCACCGTGAAACTGAAGCTCGAGTACTTCTCCCGATCGATGCTCGTCTTCGCCGTCACGAGACCAGACTGATCGACATCGAAGATTCCGGAAACAGCGGGAGACAGACGGTAGCTGAACTCAGCGTTTGGACCCGCATCTACGTCTCTGGCCGTTACCTGGAGGACATTGGCGCCGATGAAGTTGTTCTCGATGATGCTGGCAGTGTAGGTGGAACTGGTGAACGTCGGACGATTGTCGTTGCCGTCAAGAACCCTGACGAGGAGGTTCTTGCGCGTCAGAAGCGATGGGGTACCACGATCCCAACAGACGATATCGATCAGGTATTCGATCTTCGTTTCTCGATCCAATTGCTCGGCGGTTATGACCTGGTATTCGGTTGGGTATCGCTCGATCAGACCGAAAGCCTGGTCGGATATGTTACAGCTGACCTGACCGTTGACCCCGAAGTCAAGGTCGACGACCGACACATGGGCGACGAATGATCCAATTACGAGGTTTTCAAGAACCTCTGCAGTGGCGGTGCTTGTCTGTCCAGCCGGAAGCGTGTTGATGACGACAGAGGGTGCATTGTCGTTGACATCAAGGACCCGGATGACGATGGCCGCATCGACTGGAAGTGAGTCTGGACCGAGGTCCTGAGCGATGACGGCCAACTGATGAACGCTGAATTTCTCGTAGTCGATCTCGCCTCTGACCGAGATCTCGCCCGTCTGATTGTTCATGGCAAATAAGTGTCCGTAGGCGTTGAGCGACTGAGGCGAGAACCGGAAGTTGATCTGTCCGTTCGGTCCGATGTCTTCGTCGCTGGCCCTCACCTGAAGGATCATCGTTCCGATCGGAGTGTTCTCCGTCACATTGACGCTGTAGCTCTTCGACTCGAAGATAGGAGTGTTGTCGTTGGAGTCGAGTACGTTGATGATGACGTCAACGGAGGCAGACCTGGCGGGGATTCCCCCGTCGTAGGCAATCAATTGGAGGGTATACTGGTCACGTGACTCACGGTCCAGCGGTTGCTCCACGACGATCTTCGGTTCGAGGCTTCCGTCCCTCCTTCTTGTCTGGCTCAGTCCGAAGGCCATCGTGCGAGGACTGAGCTCGTAGCGTCGAACGCCGAACAGAGGACTATCGGCGTCCGTTGCCACCGGAAGTGGGAAGCTGCTTCCGGCGGAAGCGGACTCGCGAATGCCGACGACGGCCTGCTGTTCGCGGAATCGAGGCGGATTGTCGTTGACATCAACGATTTCGATGGTGAGCTTAACGATGCGGAAGAACTGTGCAGGGCGAATGGCCACGTCGAGGGTCACCTCGCATAGGTCCCTATGACGGCACTGGACGAGAGAGTCGCGGTCCAGAGGTCCGTTCGTCGACAGCACTCCCGTCTTCGATCCAACGACCACCGGAACCGGAACCTGGGCCACGATGCGGAAGTCCAGCTGCTGGATCTCTGATGGCTGGTACTTGCGGTGCAGTCCGACGTCCTTCATCAGGTCGGCGATGACCGTGCCTCGCTGGACCTCCTCTAGTATCCGGTACTTGAGCGGAACGTCCGTCTGTGTGTCAGTTACGTCGATTAGCGTCGACAGAGCGAATAGACTGAGCGCGACATAGACGGGCGCCATTTGTCAACGTCTCTTATCCGATCCGGATAATCTAATGAGGCGCCGAAAAGTTGACTTAGCCAGCTAATCCTCGCAGGAGTAGGACGCACGCCCTCCTACGGTTAGATAGTGCGAGTCTTTTTCAGGATTTTCTCGATCGCATTCGCAAATTCGCTTCCATTTGCGTCGCTGTCTCCTCGCTCTGCCTCGGACGGAGACGTTGCCTCTGATAATGGATTAATAATGGACGGCCGTGTGTGCCTCCCGCTCGTCGCCTTGTTGCTTCTTCCAGAACAGTCTGATTGGGCTTTCGCGGGTCAGGGCGCCGGTGGTTTTACGGGTGCTGACCGAGGGTCGTGAGTTGACGCAGGACCCTGCTTGCTTGAGACTAGGCCGCTAGTCTGTTCAAATGGCTTTGGTCGGTAGAGGCAGAGTCCGGTGGTCGGTCGGTCGAGCGGTCGGGCGCTGCCACTGGTAGTGCTAGCGCTGTCGAATTTGGCATTCGGCACGAAATGCGGCTGTCACTGGTGGCATTGACATGAAACTGTAAAAGAATCATTAAGACAGTGACAATTGCCATCAATTTGTCTTAATCTCTTTGTCTGTCGCTTCCGGTTTCTCTTTACTTCTGCTTTGCTGTCCGGTTCCTTCCTCTTCTCCCCACATACCGTCCTTTTCCCCCTCTGTCTTTCTCCTCTGTTCGCTACAGTAACTGCCCCATATCTGCAATCCTGCTTTGCTCTCATCGCGTCCATTCTTGTCTCACTCGTCTCTACTTCTCAGGTCTTGTCCTATGTTCTCACCTGTTCTACTCTGACCTATATATGTTCTACTTTGGCCCCATGGGTTCTATTATGGCCTTATTTGTTCCACTCTGGCCCTATCTGTTCTACTTTAGCCCTGTCTGTTCTAGTCTTGTCCAATCTGTTCAACTCTGGCCCAATCTCTTCTATTCTGGCTCATCTATGGCCTCATCTGTTCTACCATGACCCAATATTTTTTACTCTACTCTGGCTCTAGCTGTCCTACTCTGGTCCTGTCCGTTCTACTCTGGCCCCATCTGTTGTACTCTGCACGATGCTTAGCCCTCTCGCCCATATCTCCATTCTCGCCCCTCTGTTCTCGACTTTGACCCCATTTCCTCGCTTCCCACCCTTCCCATTCTTCCCTTTCTGACCATTTTATTGATGATTGTATTTCATCTCATGTCCCTCATTTTCCCTATCCCTTCACTCCTTCCGTTCTACTGGTCCGTCTCTTATAGGTTCATTTCCCAATGCCGTCGTTTCTTCTCCATCCCTGCCTCTTCTCCATTCCTACCCCTACTTGTTTCCTCTGCCTTTAACTCGCTCTTTAAGTCCTTTCGTATGCCTATAATATCGTCGTCTTGTGAGCCATTTTCTTTGGGTGACTGCACATCCTTCCATCCATTCTTTCGCCATTCGTTCCGTCCACCTATAGCTATTAGTATCTGTACATGTCCGTCCTACACCCGGTCCGCCTGTCTACCCATGTTCGATCAGACCCTATTCAGTCGTACACGGTTGGTTATTCCGCCGACGTTATGGTAGATAGAGTCAGCGATGGTAAAGGGTAAAGTCAGAGGGGTAGGGCAGCTTACAATGAACTAGGAGTGCACTGGGGCGCTCAGCCGTCTCCGCGCTTCGTTGGGAAATCAATGCGGACGATGGAGGGACAGATTCCTTGGCTGCAGACGAAGGAACGACGCAGCAGCTGCAACAGCTGCGAGCGGACTCTCAGCCTCCGGGATGCGGAACAGAGCGAGTATGGAAGAGACCCTGGGAGATGGATGAAAGCAGAATGGAAGAGGATGGGAAAGATAATGAGAGAGGAAGCGGAATGGAAGAATGACTGGAGAAGGATGGGAAAGGAAAATGAGGGGGCTGCAGACAAAAGAGAAGATTACTGGGTATTATAGGTAATGGATCAGGGTTGGGAGACAGAATTAGAAAATGCACGGAATGAGTGGTCGAAGAGTGAATTCATTCAGAAACATGGAACGGAGAAAGAGTAAGTACAGAAGAATAACCAAACGAAAGAGAAGCGAAGGAGGTAGTGAAATAGATATCTGAAAAATTAAAACAAGGATGAATGAAAACGGATGTTGTAGATGAACGAAACAGGAACATAAAAGCGGCTTTTACAATTAATCTAAAACAACAGAACAACAAAATATGCATTGCCAATAAAATACAATATTATTGTATTTGATCGATGACTATCATAATTGTATCTCTCTTCCATAGTTCAGGAATGTACACAACCATACAACAGGATATCAATCGCAATAATTATTGTGAGCGAAGGAGTTGTTGAAGTTTCCTGTCTCCGGCGAGGTTTGCATCCTTGAACTCGTACTTTCCGCGTTACAGTTCGACCGCTCTGACCAATGGGGTTCTATACCCCACGAGGGGGTTGATATAGAGTGTGAAGCGACAATAGTAGGTGAAGTGAAAGAAAAATGAAAGATTGATTTAGAAACGAGTAAATTTGCGATTGTACAAGTGTATTGGTGTGCAATCGTCCAAACATTTCCATTTGACAATCGAATGGGGCAAGGGAAGAAACAGCCAAGGGATGGCAAAGAAAATAGAAGCAATCGACAGCGGAGTGCAGTCAATTGGCCTGGACCCAAGTGCCGTTGGTGGGAGGCAGGACCGGGTCGAGTCCCTTCGCTTCCTCACTCCCTCTCGTCCGGGGCTCCCATTGGACCTCCCCTTCTGATGGAGAACGATTTCGCCGGTAGACGGCCACAAAGTCAGTGATTGTCCATTCTTCAGGCGTAATCACCTCATCGCATTAGAACCTACTCAGAAACGATCGCAAAGGGAAGAAAGAAGCCTCTCCCTACTTGAATTAATTTATCCATCCGTCCATCCTTCCATTCGTCGATCCAGTCAATCATTCTTCCACTGTCCATCTGTCTTCGTTCTACCTACTTGAATCAGTTACATTCTCAGCCTATATATGTCCTTCTGTCTGTCTGTCTATCTACATGTCTATATATACTCATCTGTTCCTGTGTTGCTCTCTCTCCCTCTGTAGGCTATTGGGTTGTCTTCTCCCTGTCTACTCTTCCTGTTTTTAATCCAGCTGATCGTTCTCTTCCTTTGTGTGTTTATTCCACTCTCTGTCTATGCGCTTGCATCTCTCTTTTCTTCCTGTCCTCTGTTTTCTGTCTCTTCCTTTACTGTCTCCATTTCAAAATGCCTGCACGCACCTATTTGTTTTAGTAAGCTGATTAGCTCATAATATTATTATCATAGAGACACGGTAAACTACTTAACGACGTGGCGCGTAACCAGACCTTAACCAGGTTGCTCTGCTAATATTTCAGTTGCTGCCAATAGCCGTGACTCGTGAGTGATTAAGATCAAAGAATGAGAGTTGATTGATTTATTTCTTGAGATGAGTGGTGTTCAAACAAAACATGAAAAAATCACATTTGTTGGTTGATAAGAGTTACATGTCAACCCCATAGTTTCTTCCTCGCCAACAATTGATTAGATACATGATCATCAGTTGAGACAAAATAATGCACAATGAATCAAGACCGCAGCTGATTTAACAATACAGTAAATTCAGATCAAGGGTAGATTCAAAATAGCATATTAACAAGAGTTGGTTCAAAATCAATAAGAATGAGAGGGAGGTGTAGCAACAAATAAACGGCAGTATGTATGTATGTATGTATGTATGTATGTATGTATGTATGTATGTATGTATGTGTGTGTGTGTATGTATGTATGTATGTATGTATGAATGTATGTATGCATGTATGCATGCATGTTTGTATGTTCTTGTACGCATGTACGATCGCATGTGTGTGTGTATGTACGACGGTTGTTATTGTATGAATGTATGTATATGAACATTTATATAGTGTACGTGTGTGTATGTAAGTAAGTATGTATGTGAGTATGCATGCATGCATGTATGTATGCATGTATATGTATGTACATTATGTAGATCTGGCCAGCGTAGAATGTTTTGCTAAGACGTCACTATATCTATAATTATTTCTCTTAAAACCTCAGCGTCCATTGATACAATTAATTTTTCAGGTATCGTCCGAATAATTCTAATGGCCAGTGTACAAACACACGTGATGTGTAAGTCTGGTATACGCCGGATAACAGGTGGCGATGTATGCGCGGTTAGAGACTACGGCTGCGGAAGATGGGGTGATGACAGGTTGATTGAATAAGAGGTTATACGCGGACAGGAACGGACTTCCGTGGATCAATGTATTTTACAATTTACGAAGAAGATTGTTGAGGCTGGGAATCTCCGATAGAAAAGAAGAAAGACACTAGAAGTGTCTCTAGGAAACCGTTTCACTCATGGTTAAAAACGGAGGCAGGTCAAGACCGAGACTGAGACCGAAACCAAGACCGAGATCAAGACCAAAACCAATGTTTACAACGATTATGACCTCTTGCGGCAATGTCTCTGACGTTCATGTAAGATATGAAATCGTAGATAATAATTGATGTCCACGTGTTATTGTATACTTTGGGTCAACAGTTATAATTCATTATAGGCCCACACTACACGTTCTATATTATTCATCAGAAAGGTTTATTTATCAATAGCTTCAGAGTCACATCAGGAACAAGGATTTGTCAAAATTCATTATAAACTTACTCAGATTTAATAATGAGTTGTCTCTACAAAATATCACGATTACCAAGGTGTTGTATCTCAATATTTTGACATACGTACGTGTGCATACATTACAATAACTAAATACAATACAATACATACATACATCCTTCATAATATATATAAAACCACACACTGAGCGCATGCATACATAACGTATTTACATAATAATAAGCACACACAAACGTCCGCTAAGTTGCACCTACGAAAAATCAAAAAGCTTCGTCCTGAAACTAGCAGAAGTTTGAAAAATTTCAGTCCGAAAATGAGTTTTATGTAAACTTGCTGGTGGTGCACTCGATCTTTGTGACTGATGACTGCAGCGATGTTCAGCAGCAGGCGTATACTGACTACGTCCTTTGAGGTTCCGTTTTCATGCTCCCTCCCTAACCCCATCCTTCGCACCAATTACAGATGCTGCATCTGCTGATGCGGATGTCGTGTGTAAATGTGGCGCTACAATAATGATAGCAATTACAAGAAATTGCAAATTACCGCCTCCGTGGAACTGCGCTCACCTGAACCATTTCACGGAAACTAGAACGATCGGAGCAGAAATTGGTTATTTTGAGATGTTATGTGTTGCCTACACACATAAAGAAACGTTTCATACAGAAAATACTCTCGGATGCAAGTATCAGATTAAAAAGAAAAAGGCCAATTGCTATTGTTCTGGAAAAACTGTTAAAAGGGAATCAAGTTTTAAAGTGATATAAATATAAATATATATATATATATATACATGAATACGTCAACCTGCATACAAATGATCACGAAATATACAATGTACATACGTGTGGCACGGTGGCCGATTGGTTAGAGCGGTCAACCCGTAACGTTCAGTGTGCCCTGAGTGAGTGGGTTCGACCCTCGTCCAAGGCATCACTGTGTAGGGACCTTGAGCAAGTCATTCGCGCACAAATTGCTCTGCATTACAACTGCAGTTGCGCCTTTGAGGCGTGTGCACTTCTTCTGAGCAAAACATGGTGGAACAAGAGCGACATGAAATTTCAGAATGAATAAGTAAATAAGTTACATGACATACAAACCGGTAGATCCAACTGCCTTTTCTTCTATACAGTGTATATATATAGTATATCTTTATACTAAATTCTTTGTGAAACAATGACTCTAATGAAATATAGACTTGCACAGCAGAACTCACACTACAGTAAAACAGCGCAGCACTTCCATAATTATTACTCTAAGAATAATTGATGTTACAAGTTCACAACCATAAATTATTATCATTTAAAGGCTAATTAAGTTCTGGGTAATAAACGAACTTAGCGAGCAATAGAAAAAGTACCGGATCATTCAAATTATAGAGTATCTGTTTAAATTTATATATATGTACATATATATATATATATATGCAATATAAATTCCACTCCCATCGTTCCCCCTCCAAAATGGCATGACCTTTCTGTCGTTTCTCAGTGCACTTTTTGTGGTTTGACTATTGCAGCGCCTTATACGATTGACTTCCGACTTGGTCAGTTACAGTTTAACGATACTGTGTGTTAATAAAGATACTTAGCGTCGCCCTCCTCGTTTATCCAGGCTGGAGACAGGCACGGCTGGACTGCAAACAGTGGTGGGGTTGGACTTCCGGCTATATAAAATTGCTGCAATAATAATATTTATAATAATTGCATCATATGTAATAATATATTTATGTCATATTGGCCTGTGTTGTTTATATATTTTGATATCATGCGGTTGATGTCTCATACATATGACTCGGTCACCATAAATTCTTGTAATTATAATATCTAATTTAGTAGACCTATAATATATGGAGAATTAAAAAAATTTAAATCATTGAAATTTTACTACAATAAAGGCATTCATATAACCATGCAGAAGTCGTTGATTAATTTACTAATAATCATGAATCTAATAAAGAAAGTTCATAATCTACAATAATACATGCAGCATGTACACGATTTCTCAAGCGTGGCTAGGTGCCAGATTTCTCCTATGGCTAAGTCGCGTGATATGCCAGAAGCGCGTCTGACCCTCAAACTGTGAAGAAAGTGGTAATGCCTTCTGACGTACGTCATTACTAGCTGCGACGCACGTTACCCTTGGCAGAAATTTGACCCTTGAGTAATTACCGTTATTACTCGGACGACATTTATGAAATCACGACGCAGAGCGGACTACGGTGAAACGCCGGCGGCGGATGCGCTTTGAATATTTATTAGACGGTGGTTCGGCGGCTTTATAGAGCGAGTTATGGATGCCGCTGCAAGAAGCGGAAAGAAGAGCACGAGATGAGTTCGGTTTGGAAGCATATCGTGGATGACATGAAAAGACTTTTATTGAAAAAATATCTATCAGGGGCGGAATAACGTGCTATAAGCAAACGGTGAATATATTCACAGACTGGATCCGACATAGAAAAGTGCACACGTAGAAACACACACGGACACACATACAGAGGGAGAGGGATGTGCTGAGATTGAAGCTGTTTGTGGATTAAAGTTAGACAACAGCTGGCGAAAGATCAGTGGAATACCCAACATTACGCATGAATTTGCAATTATTATTCCCTGTGTTTATTTGGCAAGTATGAAGTGTTCGCACATGGCATTTTTTTAACCTCAGCACGACAAATCGTGAGCAGAACTTCCTCTAGCCGCCTGATCTTCCCACTGAAGGCGTACGGTCAATGTACACAATATAGCTTAGTCGTTCGTGTGGTACGAGTGAAGCATTCATTTCAAAACAGACTTCTGCCCAATAGGTAAGGAATTTTAATCCTTGCCCCTCGGTCGACATCAGTAAGCATGCAAACGATACTCAGTAAGAAAAATCGCGGTTCACTGGCTCCATGCAGACCACAATTCGTTCATGCAACGGATTGCGTCGGATTCCATGCCAGTGTTGAGAGTCGAAACCATTCTCAGAATTCCACGAACGCTTTGAAGCGCGGATAAGGAACGACAAGATGAAGTCCACAGTACGAATCTTTCGTATTTTTAGATTTATATAGCGCCTCTCACAGAATAACTATTCAGATGCGTGGCTACCTACAGCAGTTTATGGTAGATGGAGGAAGTGGCAACAGTCATCGAGGCTCGAAGTCTAATCGAATGACTGATTTTAGTCGGTCATCATGATATCAGAGACATTTTCAATTATGATCGAATTAATTCAACGGTCGTAGTCCTTCATGAGGCCAGCAGGTCGAAGGCCGATGGATGAGAGGGAAGTCGGGCTAAGGACCGTGCCAAGCAGGCCTCGTCAACAGCCAACCAATTGGTTTTAGTCAATACTGCGGTGATTGGCGGTCAACTGCTAGGATTCTTCTCTTCCTTTCTCCACCGAAACCAAGATTATCAGTGGCGGTCTATGCATACAGTGCATGGTATTTTCTTTTTCCTCTTGCTTCATTGAGCATAACGCAATTTGAAAGTTTAATAAATAATCCTGTAGTTTTTAAATGTCATTTGTTTCGCTATGATTAATTTTCTCCCACATTCCTCAAAATATCCGTCAGTCCATTCATTCATCCACCACCTTTGTTCTTCCTTCATTTCCTCCTCCTTTCGATCATTCAAATCCTTCAATCTATCTTTTCGTTCGCCCACCTCCTCTGTTGTTCCTTCGTTCCTTATTTAATCCATTCGCATCCATCAATACAACATTCCGCCCATTCATCCATCCACCCACCCACAATACACCCACCAACCTCTCTATCCCTACTTTCATCCATCCTTCCATCCATTTATGCGGTATTCCTTCCTGTCGCAACATAATTTTCTTTTGACGGATGTTAAACGCTGAAATGAGACATGATCCGGCACGTGACTTCGAGAAAGGCGACTGCTCTCTCCCATCGCTGGCCGAATACTCCGTCCAGATTGGGCGAATTTGATTCTCGAACAAACAGAAAGATTGACTTTTCTTCTTCGCTATTTCTTCGTCATCCAGATCAATTGGACATCGTTGTTCTGACGGCGGACGAAGAAAAGAGAAGAAAATATTTACGTCAAGATCGATTCGGTTGAACTCGGAGACAGATGAAGCAGCCGATATGAAGAATATAGACACGGGAACGGAACACACACCCAAACTTCAGTATCAACTCAGAACAGACATTGATGCTGCGGATACAAGAAGTGTTTAGTCGGTCAATTAAAGGCAATCAGAGTGGCTTTTGTAGTTGCATTTATATAGACGCTCGCATCAATCCGTCGAAAGTGATTGAATTTCTTACGATGCATTTGTGACATTCCTCGATTTGACCACAGATACCGTGACGTGTGCACACATGAGCACGCAGGCCGATAGAGAGCATTGACCATGATCAATAGATATACAAACAGATAGACAGTCAGACAGATAAAGAGACATACAAAAGAACATACAGTGAAACAAACACGTACAAGCAAATATGAAGACTTATTGTTGAACATAAAGTTAAATAGAGATACAAACGGTAGGATAAGCACACAAGCAGAGAGACAAACAAATCGAAATGTACACTATGTTACAAACAACCAGTATATGCATGGGATACGTAACTTTAACAAAGACAATATGACAACAACGCAGACAGCAGACGAAAAGAAAGGACATGCGACAGAAGGCGAGACAGGCAGACAAAGAGATACAAGCTAGCAGAAAATCAAGACCACAAACCAAAAGGCGAATCGATGGACCTACAGACATGCAAACAAAACGACGGTCAGAAGACTGTCAGAAGATCGTTCTCTCTGGCTGTGTATGGATGGGTCGAGGAAGAGACCGCCGACCGAGCAACCGACACAGGGCGTTAATGAAAACGATAGCGAATTCGAAGATTAGGGACCAAGATACGGCCTGTCTATATCGGGCTATTATTGTGACGTTTACTGACGCCGTCTTATCACACCAGGGGGCAGCGGACTCGATGCGCCGACCGGAAATTAAAGTCACTATTGGTTTCTCGCGCCAAAATCTAAATTCCTTCGCTTGACCAAACTGTCACTTAATTTTCACGCTTTTCACCTCATAATACTTCGTCCCATCCGCGGACTCGGTTTCTAATTAACTTGTGATAAATAAAATGCAATTAACTTTGGCGAAATAAGTTTACGGTACAGTCGCTGCATTTTAGATTAAGCCATCGATTTTGAGGCTAAGATTTTCCAACTAATGGAATGCATTCTTATGGAGACTTTTATGACGAAGGGTGTTATATGATGACTTGGCAAATTACATTCTTTTCTTGTTGTTCGGGCGCCATAGCAACGATCGCTAGAGAGTGTGCAAGACAGGTGTTTGTTATTTGGCAGTTAACCGTTGGTAAAGTCGATCGATCATTTCTATAAACAGCCATGTAAGTATAAATGTGAATGTACTGTAATCGAACATTTATATAGCACCCCTTCCAGATATCTACTCTACGCTGGCTTATATGATGTTAAATGGCATTACCGACGAATGAAACAAATTCGTTAGCAAAACTGTAGGCTTACACTTTAAGCTGAAAAGAGTCATCATTTCAGCTGACTGACTAGTTGACTGACTGAATGAATGAATGATTTATTGATTGATTGACTGACTTACAGATTGACCGATTGACTGATTGACTGATTGTTTGATTGATTGAATCCATGACTCACTTGCTCCTCTGCGCATGGTGGACCCATGCTGAAGCGTGGAACCAACCAACGAATTCTCGTCGCCAGCTAGGTCGTGTTCAGGGTCTCTATGCCAAGTTGCGTCGAATGACCAATGGGTAAAGAGACGACTGTAGAGGAGTTATTCCTCACTGGTGGAAGACATTCGTCGAGGCACAAGGACGACATAGAGAAGCATTCGTTGTGTGTTGGTCCCTAGATTTATTTGCCACTCCAACGCCAGCCTTAGCCGACTCCATCGAGACAAAGAAACATAGGGCGTACACGGTCCGCGTGACTCAGAATCGACCGTATACATGAGCAGAAGAGATAGTCTTATGCAGGCACATGACGTAGGCAACCAGTGAACAAATATCTCTTATACGCAAAAATCCTTGGGACAGTCGTCGAATTTGTCCGGAACTCAAACCTAGCACTAGAAAACCCCAACATGTTAGAAGTTACTGAGCGCATAAAGATGAAAACTTTCGTCAGAATAACGCAGCAGTTGATCGCCCATACCAATATGGCCGATGACATGCGCAGAGGAGCAAGTGAGTCATGGATTCAATGATTCAATCAATCAAACAATCAGTCAGTCAGTCAATCAATTAATCAGTCAGTCAGTCAGTCAATTAATCAATCAATCATTCATTCATTCAGTCAGTCAGCCAGTCATTCAGTCAGCCAGCCGCCAGCCAAGCCAGTCAGCCAACCAGTCAGCCAACCAGTCAGCTTGCATTTGCATCATTTGTTCTGTTATAACATTCTTGAATCGCGAAGTTCATTTGTGTGACTATAATAACTGGTATACTCTAACTTCCAGTTATTTCATCTGTCATTTTCGTCAAGGTTTACGTATCGTCTCTGTCCCTGTAGTTACAAGGTATCTATTTCAATCTAATTGTCTAATTTGTTTCCACTTAATTTTCTAATTCTATCTGCTTCTCTCTGTCGTATCCGTCTATATCGCTATTTGATAAATTCCTAGCCGTCCTTATATATCTATCAAATGCTCTCCTTTACATGTTTCTAAATTCTTATTACTACCTCCGGCTGTGATTTTGTTCATTGCATCCGGTGATTCCTCTCTTTCCATCTGCATGTAGTTTTCTTGTCCGTATCCATCCATTTCTCGCGATGTCTGTTCTCGTTTCGTCTGTCACTGTCTCTGTCTCTGTCTCTTTGTCTCTGTCTGTTTCTCTCTGTCTGTCTATATGCTGCCTGATGTGTGTCTGTCTCTGTCTGTCTATCTGTCCGTTTCTGTCTCTGTCTCTGTCTCTGTCTCTGTCTCTCTCTCTCTCTCTCTTTATCTCCGTCTTTTCTTACATCTCTTTATCTTCGCCCATTTCTTTCTCCCAATCTTTATCATCTCAGTTTCTACACGTGTCTTTCCAATTTAAGTCTATATCTCTATTTCTCTCTCTTTGTCTGCTTCCTTCTGTCTCACTCTATTGTTCCTATGTCTTTGTCAGTCTAATCCTCCCTATCTTTCTCCTATCTCCTCCTATCTCTCCCTGTCTACCTTCTACTCCCTGCTGATGCTGTCAACTCTAACCATTGACTAACTCCTGCTTTATTTCGATCTGTCCCTTGCCTCAATGGTCGCACAGCAAGCATAGAAAAATGTCATGCAGTCGCGTGTAGACAGAGGCCTCGCATCAATGCCTTCTAAAAACTCATTTCGTTGCTTGAGACGCACGGTTTTATGTGCTATGGTCTGCGTGCCTTTATTTGGCGCCAAGCATGATCTATCGGTGTATATGGTCAACGGAAGGTTAGGGTCAGGCATCGCCTTACAGAAATGAAAATGCTTGAATAATTCGATCGTAATCGTCGATCCAGCTTTGTCCAATCACTGACCGGGAGTGACTTAGAGATGCATGAACCACACAAAGACAGATTAAGAAATGGACACCTGGACAGACTGATACAGCGGCGATTAACGTCCGGAAAATAGCGAAAGAGAGACTGAGCGACCAAGAGAAAGACAGATAGACACCATGACAAACACACGTAGAGAGTAGAACACGAAGAGGTAAGCGATAAAGAGAGAGAGATACAACGAAGAAAATGGATATGGGCCAGAGAGAGAGAGAGAGAGAGAGAGAGAGAGAGAGAGAGAGAGAAAGAGAGAGAGAGAGAGAGGAAGGGAGAGAGAGAGAGAGAAAGAGAGAGAGAGAGAGAAAGAGAGAGAGAGGAAGGGAGAGAGAGAGAGACGGAGGAAGAGAGAGTAAAAGAGAGAGAGTGAGAGAGAGAGGGAGGGAGGGAGCGACGGAGGGAGAGACGGAGGGAAAGAGGGAGGGAGATCTTCAGAGGAAGAGCGGGAAGTGATGGAGGGACACAGGCCAGCGAGTCATACAACGAGAAACAGAGAGACAGGCAAACAGACACATAGACAGATAAGCATCTATATATATGTGTATATATATATATATATATATAGAGAGAGAGAGAGACTGCCAGCTAGGAATAGAGACAAAGTGACTGAAGCAGACAAAGACACAGACTGTTCAACTGCGTCATACACATAATTTCAATTAAGCACACAGATCAGGAGAGACAGACAAGAAGACACACACAAGCGTACAGACACAGACAAGGAGAGACGCATGCAAGCGTACAGCTACAGACAAGGAGAGACACATGCAAGCCTACAGATACAGACAAGAAGCGACATATGCAAGCGTACAGAAACAGACACGGGGCTCTGTTCATCGCATTTATATCCGATGAGCCATACAGACAACTCTCAAGAAATATGATTTCTATGCAGGTTTCGGTCTCGCTATTAAAACACGATGGGAGGTGAATTGACAGATGGATGAATGGATGGATGGATGGATAGATAGATGAGGGATGGATCTCAAGGGATAGATTATGAGATATAAGGATGAGCCGACGATTATAAGGACGGACCGTATAGAAGGACACAGACTTGAATAGATAATAAAGATAAAGGGTTGAATAGAAGGATGGACGACGGATTGTTTCGACGAACTGATTTTAGAATTTACGGTTTGGTAAAAGGATACACGGATCGACTGAAGGATAAACGGACGAATACCTAGATGGATGGACGGATTATTATTGGATGGAGGGACGAATAGAACGATAAGAAGGACGGGCAGACAACATGGATGGAAGAAGAAGATGGATAGATGCCTATTATAAGATGGATAGATGCCTATTATAAGATGGATAGATGCCTATTATAAGATGGATAGATGCCTATTATAAGATGGATAGATGCCTATTATAAGATGGATAGATGCCTATTATAAGATGGATAGATGCCTATTATAAGATGGATAGATGCCTATTATAAGATGGATAGATGCCTATTATAAGATGGATAGATGCCTATTATAAGATGGATAGATGCCTATTATAAGATGGATAGATGCCTATTATAAGATGGATAGATGCCTATTATAAGTTGATGGACTAGAATGACACACCGCTCCGTCAGTCTCATTCGCAATATTTTTATTAGTGCTCGGCCACGTGCAACCACTCCTTCGATAATTGCTTCTGATATCTCCGACCACCTACGAATATTTACCCATTTCAATCACGAAGTCCATCTGCCCGTAAAATCTCCTGTTGAGAATGGAAAAAGAGATAGGAAGATGAATAAAAAGATGGACAAACAGACAGAATGATGGGCGAACTGATGGATGAAAGGACGAATAGTCAGATAGTCGGAAGGGATGATGGATGGTTAAAAGAATGGATGGATGGATTGAAGGATGGGCGAACGAATAAAGGACAAACGAACGGACAGATAAGCAGAAGGCTAGACGGTAAATATCAAGGTTATAGTCATATAAGACTGGAAGTGGTAAGTCTTGATCTTAGAACCATAAAAATACGAAGCAATATGTCTTGAACGTATACTGTCGTGCAAGACAAAGAAAGGTCAATCATGAGCATAGACCCATAAAAGACTGGAATAGGTAAGGGAGTCTTAAGCTAGGAATATTAATAGGACTGGATGAGGTGAGTCTTAAGCTTGGTGCCATAAACACTGGAAGAGGTACGTTCTAAGCTCAGAGTCATAGTCTTCCTATAATTTATATGAATGTATGTTTTTTTGTACTGGACAATACACACGGTTTGTATGCCACATTAACAGCAATGATAATGGTAATCTTATTAAAATAAGCCTCGATATTGAAATCGAATGATAGCTGTTGTATTTGAGCTGTTAAATTCGCTATATTTCATTAATTAAATCTTATACAACAACCCTCCCCATTCAATAATCAATTGAACGAGAACGCTGCAAATATTAAAAGGAATTGCTTCCTACGTGCAAAATACCGTGAGAGCAGTCTTTCGACCAATACCTAATACGGGGAATTTCTATTACTAAGTAGCGCGGAAGACAAAACTTGACGTACGTCCTATACTATGGGCAAAAGACACAGCAAACTGGGTTAACGAAAGGCTGTCGTACAGTCCGCTCTACCTAACGTGAAATGGCGACGCGTGAATTCTGCAAATACACGATAATCTGGATATCGTGTCGTTAGTGATGAATACAGTACATTCGTGTGCTGGCCGACCATGGCGAGCATAAATCAAAGTCGGTTTCGGACGCCTAAGGAAATATATATTTACGGACGATGGGGTGGCGTTCAGAAAGAGCCTCATCAATGCGCTGCTGAGCTACATTCAAATCAATCACTGTCTGGTTATGGGCTGGCCTCTCGCTGTTCTCACAGAGTTCTCGTCTACCCTGTTGTTATATCGCGAGACCTTCTGAGCGTCGTCGTCGTCGTCGTCATCAATAAATAGCAGACCTGTGTGAAATAAGGAGTGGCGTTATGGAAGGTTACCTCAAGGCAAGTCACTTGTTAGAAGCAGACTGAGCTGTCCGCTCCCCGCCCTGTCAGGGATGCTCGCAGGATACATCGAAACCTGGTGTAGCATCGTGGTGTGACGCTACAAAAGCCAACTTCGCCGACGCCATTCTAAAAATAGTAGAACGCGTTTTAGGGTGAGTCGTATGCGTTTTCAGCTTTAGAAACGACCCAACGGATTCTACTTCAATGCTATATTTCACACGGCTGTGTTGTCGCAGATTGTTGACAGTTTGCGCGAAACTCTGGGGACAGACCCGTGCGCAAGGCTCCGAAAGGTAGTCATTGAAAGTGTGTTGTACAGTAGTATGCTTTGTGGTTTGCGTTTCAGCATTGAGACGCTTCGGGCCAAAGCCAGCTCAGAGACCCTGATTTAGATATAAATGCTGCTTAGTTACGAGGTAGAGACGGGAATGATTGCAGATTACGGAAAGATCAGAGGTTATGTCTAGTGCCCGACCGAAACAATATTTTCATTTTCGGCCAAAAACGAAAATGCCACCGAAATTGCCATTTTGGTTTCGGCCGAAAACGAACCCAAAGACGAAATATATAAATGCCTGCACAACAAATATATGTCGTCACCACTGATGATAAGATATATAATTTATATTCTGTGCAAAATTTTTTCAACAAATTTCCACCAATTTTAATAAGTTTTGGTACGTAGATCGAAATTTGGTCGAAATTGTATGCTATATATAAATTTTCCACCTCACCTGACTCATATCACCGCACTAACTGAAGAATCGTCCGGGGTATACTATAACTGGAAGATGAAGTGGAACGGTTCCAGGCATGGCAGATTAAATTCGACAAAGAGATGACCTATACGTGTATTCGTCACCTAAATAGATCCATAATTGCATCGTGGTTGATACTCACTTTTCTTATGACAACACGCAAGAACTGACTTAAGTGCGGGGTCGGGGCCCTCGTGTACAGGTCAGGGTGAAATAGCCAAAGTTTAGGTGATCGTCACAGTCATAGCCTACAACCGATATCTTCCTAAGTAGAATTTAAAGATGTGTTGCTTTAGTACTTACGCCATAGGTTACCAGCCTAATGTGCTCGGCCAATCAATACACGTATGAGGCTGGTAGTCCAACATACTGCAATGGAGCGAGATGTGTTGTAGGACGCGTCGTTTAACAAACGTCTGTCTTGGTCAGAGATACGCAGAGACATTTTAAGACTTCACTCATTCAAACTCTGGCTCTTCTTATCGATTACAATTATCCCATTTAGTTAAGAGATCTAGACAGCTAATGAAGAGAGAGACAGAGACAGAGAGAGACAGGGAGAGGTAGGTAGACAGAGACAAACAGAGACAGACACAGACAGATAGACAGATAGACAGAGAAACAAAGAGACAGAGACGGAGAGAGAGTCCGTAGCTAAGAAGGTACACACGCTCTGAAAACCTTCAATTCATTGAAACAGCAAGTATCGAGTTGTACTGTCGCTAAAGAAAACACAACATCTAGGTGTGTGTTTGTGTGTGTGTGTGTGTGCGCTTGTGTGTGTGAGCGTGTGAGTGTTCATATGTGTGCGTGCGTGCGTATTTCCGCATACGCGTATGCGTGTGTGCATGTATGCGTGATGTATGCATGTAAGCGTGCGTGCATACGTGCATGCGTGCATGCATATATGTATGTATGTATGTATGTATGTATGTATGTATGTATGTATGTACGTATGTATGTATATATGTATGTATGTATGTTTGTTTGTATGCATGTATGTATGTATGTATACATACATGCATACATGTATGTATGTATGTATTATGTATCTATGTATATGTGCTTGATATAGCTCTTCGATGTGGGCTTCTCGTGTGTCTTCATCAATCCAATTCACCAACGCGTGCATTTACATAGAACTGTTGATGTGGCTGCGCTTCTAAGCAAAAGATTTATCCGTCCCTCGATCACGAAATCCTGCGTTGTTTCTGGTGGAATGCGCAATAGCATCACGTTTACATAACTCTCATCCCAGCTTAAATAGCTCATGAATAGTCAACACATGCCATTGATTTTCAACTTTCTACGCTGATACAGGGTTCTGCGCTGGTTGCAACATAAATTATCAGCATATCCCTTGCCGTTCTTGCAATTACTACACTGAATTAATTATTTGTAATATTGCTTCAGTGATAATGTCTCAGTCTGTCTCAGTCTGTCTCTGTCTATCTCAGTCTGTCTCCGTCTGTCTCTGTCTGTCTCTGTATGAGGTTTCAATTGGACACACATAATAACTGATTAATTAACGAATGAATAGATGTATGAACTGTGAAGCAACAAAACCTGGCGATTTTTAAGCACTCTGTATACATTACATGAAAGGATGCATTTTTTTCTTCCACCTTGAATCTCAAACTTTTCAAAAGTGGATTTTCATGAACCGATGTTATAGATCAATCCTTCACCTGATCTAGTTACATTTTGAATTGTACGTCGGCTGGCTACTTATCTCGTCGATTATTTATGCAAATCCTTCAACCTTTCATACCACGTAATCACGTGTTAAATTGCATGCACTTATTGTGCATTAGTAAGCCTAAGCCTAAGTCTTAACATGCTCGTAAATAAATTGTTGCTCATATAATTACGCTCGCGTATGCTTATGTAGGTCTATGCATGCAGATTATGTAGTTTTCAATTTATATAGCGCATCTCGCAGAAAAACTATTTAGGGGCGCTCTCTGCACTGGCCCAAGCGTCATTTCAAACAAATACTAGTTTAACAACATTTAGCAAAAGTTATTACACAGTAAGCTGAAAGAATCACCACCGACGGGTACACACGCAAAAGCGTGGAACGAAACAACGGATCCCCGCATGCACATCATGTATTATGTATGTATTATGTATGTATTTTGTATGTATTATGTATGATATGTATTTATTCAGACAGTATATCGTGTCTTTTAAGAAGCCTGCAAAAGCGCATCACAAAATTAATAATCTTTCAAACGTCTTAATAAAGCAAGAGGGATGCTTAGATTATCCACATTATTCGTGTTATCATTTGTGTACTTTCTCCTTCTGGTCTGCGTTTCATTACAATGTACTCCAATGAAGTCATCTATGAAGCGCCTCTATCTAGAACGCACACCAATATCACATTGCGTTCGGTCATGGCTGATTAATCGAGAAACACAAGACATACGATGGCTACATAATCAGCTGAAACAGCGCATACACATCGCTGGCGGAGTGCTTTCTTTCTTCAGGGCCTCTTCAATGATTTGTTTGTTGGTTCAAGTATGGATCTTGCGACCCCGACAAATCATCTCTGAGAAAACCTCTGTCGAGACCTCGAGTAATTGTTGGCCAACAAAACAAATTACCAGATGAACCATTCGGCACCAGGCTAATCAGTCCCAACTTGACCGTCGACGATCCCTGTTTGCATTAACCAATAATAATCGGTGGGTCATACAGCTGCATACTCTGCGTCACTAAAAAAGGATGTCTTCCTTGTCAGCACTATCATACACTTTGCATTTGAAAAACTAAAGAGGGAAATAAACGGCATATATACAATGAGTGACAACGAGCTCCCGGAACAGCCCTGTCATATAGCAAATCAGAACGTACATGTACAATACTTCTATGCGTATTGAGTGTTCCAAAAAGTGTTATGAGCGTTTTCTTGTATAAAGCAAGAGGTCAAAACTGAGTGTCTTGAAGCAACATATATAACAGTTCGATCTCGCTGACGTTCCACAGATTCACCAGCGCAGCAACTATAAGTTATTATAACTATTGAACCAACATCCATTACTCAAAATGACTTGTATCGTTTTGTTTTAACAACAGCGAAGTGTTATGAGTGCGCATAGTCATAAAATGCATCACACTCGAGAATTCAGAACTGGCGACCGTTACACGTGCAAAAACCAATTTCCAGAAAAATTGATATGCATGCAGTGTCTCTTCAAGACATCTATTCGAAGGCGGTTAATAAAATTTCGACAAGACTAAATTTGAGTAATCAATGTGTAGGAATTCAATTTTCATAAAAGTATTATGTATCTGTTATCGTTCGCGCGGTATTTTTGGTGAAAAATTCGTCCAATTGCAAGTGTTCACAGTTTTGATAAGAATGACTGTCAAAACTTCGAGCGTTTTATTACCTGAGGAAAGGACTTCTTTTATTTGCACACGGTGTATGGCCATAGGGCTACATGGTCGTGCACCGCTCAGCTTGCCATCGGCGTTCAAGCGCTTGGTATGAAAGACTGCGGAAATTGAACAATTTTTCCTAGCCATCGAGCGTCTATTGGACCGCTCGTGCAAACTTCCGGTCGTGTCTAACCGGCGTCCGCCATCTTTGGTCAGCCATTTTGTATACGAGACGACGTCGTTTTTGATTTGATTTCTGTAGCAGACATCGACGCTAATGCACGAAGGGAATCTAGGTGCATCTAGCACCAGAGAATGGACGACTGGTTCAACGTTCGCATTGCAAAGAGAAATAGATGAGTTAGAAACCCCCTTGGGTCGTCGCTAGGTGTCGAAAACTAGAAACTCCCGTATCGCATAATTGCGTAAAGCCTTTCGCCTCTTATTGATTGGAGAAAAGTATTATATAACCATAATATGAAAAGCAATGACGTTACAAAGTGTGTCGTTCTTTTTGTCTACGTGTCCGGTATTTCAATCCTATAGCGCCTCATGAAAGATGACTGGTATAGCTGTGCAACCGTATAATAAGCAACAATATTCAGCTGTTTCACTGCCTTTCGGTGTTGCTCTTCAGACGATGATTCACCTGTATGTCTTGAAACCAGGCTATAAATGACCTCCACACGACATCATAATGGAAGCCTTTCTAAACTAACCAAGCCATCTAGTATCACGGCTATTAACAGACAACCGTAAAGAAAAGACTTGTAAGTGAATTATCTACAACGACTAATGCGATGGCCTTATAATGAGAGCATTACGTAATGACCTAATCAAATCTCACGAATGTATCTCCAACCATAAAAACTCACACCATAAGGCGGTGTTCGTCTATAGAAGATTCCGGCACATGTATGCATACGTATACCTACATTATGTACGCGTATATATGCACAAAGTTAGTAGTTATTAACGTCCGTAGATAGACAACTGTTGAATACGAATTGCAGAAAATGCGCAAAATCAGCAGCTGGAAGGAACATTAAGAGCGCAAAAGTCAAGCTATCGTGTGTAGGCCCATATATGTCGTTATACTTTCATTGATTTGTAAAACTTAGTCTATTATATAATCGGGAAAAGTCATTTTGGCAGTTATCATCGGATACTGCTATTGAAACCATTATGGAAGGCGATTTACTTTTCTGCCAATGTTAAAAAATTGAGAGATGGACAGATACAGAGAGAGGTAGAAAAAGACAGAGAGGTGCAGAGAGAGAGAGAGAGAGAGAGAGAGAGAGAGACAGAGAGAGAGAGAGACAGAGAGAGAACCTTGTTTGCACCATTGTCAGATTATGCAACGTTCCCATTTCAGGATTCAACGAGATATCAGATCAGGACGTCAAATATTATATGCACAGAACTTATGTAACGGCGTAGCAACAAAGTGATGGCGCTACAGTAATCAAAAAGTCAAAGACGACACGATCAATGCGTCTATCTCTTGCACTTCATCTAAAATACACGCGCATGCAGACAAAATCACATACGTAATTACGTAAGCATTATTTCATGCATGCATGCATGCATGCATGAATTCATTAATACATAGATATATGCATGATAATGCCTAGGCCCTACATACCTGAATCTATACTTGCTCACTTATACACATGAATACACACACATACATATGCATTGTATGCATATATGCATATATACGAGGCTCCAATGCAGTAGGGAAAAAGGCCGAATGCGATCCGAATAGCTACCTGCAACAGGGAGCAATGCATTCTGATCCTGGCCTGAGTCATATCTCCGATTCCCGATGGAGCGATTGTCTGATTTGCCAGAGGCCCATCTGGCGACCATCGCTGTCGACCTCAGCCAGATTTAGAAGCATACGGGAAAGGTCAACGACACAGACACGAATGTACGCGAACGGGCGTCAACAAAAAACAACAGCCGACCATCCATATCGGCAATGGCTAAAAGTCGTAAATAACAAAATTAAATGCAAACGCCATATCAATGGCTAAATAACTAATTTATGTATGAATGAATGCATGCACGCATGTGTCGAGCGCCTCTGATTACAAGTGGCGCTATATAAATCTTCAATTACAATTATAATTACAATAAATAAATAAACAGATAAGTATATAAATATATAAGTATATAAATCTTATAAATAAAGAAGACTTTCTGTGTGTACCTCTGTCCGAAGACGCATTTCCACAGTTTTAGAGCTATTGACTCGAAACGTTCGCCTTTGGCTTGGAGAACACCTGGGACACGCAGTAGAGGGATTCTTGAACCCCGCAGCCGCCATCTTCCTGGTCTCCAGGGCCAAAAACCTACGGCGCACCTCTCACACACACATAAAGTCAAAGTTTCCTTCTTAACCGCCAGGATCGTGTCATTTGCGACATATCGTACACGTACCAGGTATATAGTATCGTTCGCACAGTCGGTTACGTGGGTATGTACTATAAACACTAATTATTTACATACATATGTAGATTCTGGGTATGTGTCTGTCTCTTCGTTTATGCGTTTGCACACTCTTACAGCTATTCACTTCACCGTTCGCTCGGGGAACACCTCGGACACCCAGTAGAGGGCGGCCGCCGTCTTCCTCCTCATTATGTCCAAAAACCTGTCTTTACCCGGGCACCGGGTGTCCCAGTTAGTAAATAAATAAGTAGGTAAATAAATAAATAAATAAAAATAAATAAATAAATAAACAAATAAAAAAATAAATAAATCGATCAATCAACAAATCAAGAAATCACTTAAATATACAAATAAATAAAGCATTAATTAACGGATGGCGTGTTACAGGAAAAACAAGGAGGTTTAGTTCAGCGGGTCGAAGAGCCGTCCATCGTCCATGGTCGCAGGAAGTGAGCGCTTCTCGGACACTTACCCTCGGGTAAGGCGATACACACGAGTGCATCTCTTGTAAACCTTTTTTTATTTGATTGTATTAGAGAGACTGAGCTGTGCGATAGAGATTGCTGGTGAGATGTTGAAGTCAACATCGAAGTCACTGATGATAAGAATTATAAACAGCGGAGATATCAATCTGCCGAGAGCTGGAGAAAAGGATGTGCCTGTCCACCCAAATACATCACACTGCTGTAACAGTTGCTCTCTTCTCTCACCCCTCTCTTCTAGCCCTGATAGTCTTCTTCTTCTTCCTTCTCTGTCCGATTGACGCAGCACTCAAGCATAAGCCGGTGACCTGCACTTAGCTTTTCAATATAGAGCATTAGCAGCCATTTGATAGCGTTGAATGTAGGATAATTACAACACTGCGTTGATATTTCTTATCATAAATATATATATATATATATATATATATAAATGAGTGTATATACATATATAGTCAAGATCTTAATTAGATATTACCTCGATTGATATAACTGAAATGGTTCAATAAACCACTGAGCTGTACGTCTTAAAACCGAAAGTAAAGTATAGGCAGCGATGGCTGTTAGACTTTGATCGAATTGTGCAGCTAAGCGAATTACGACCGCCTTTTATTTGAACACGGTGTATGGTTGCATTTATGGAGGGTGGACGAAGTTCCGGAGAGGGTAGCTTTGCTTTAGCAGATGACGGATCAGATAATGAAAGGTGGCATAAAAACGGAAACGGAATGGGTCTGAAGACTACTGGGAAATGGAGCTTCTGGCTCTTATAATATATATATATATTGCATATTAAATATATATATTATATATATACATATTTATTTATATATAGACCAAGCATCAAAAATGCATATACATAATATTCATAAGATGAAGACGTTCGAAGAGACATGGACGTGCTTCTCCCACGTCTCCTCGAACATCTTCACTGGTTCTCTTCTCAGATTAAGGTCCTCATCCTTATCTGTGGGTCTTAATCCGGTATAGCATCCACGTATATATATACCTTTGTGGTCTCATTCGTCGATCGAGCTCTTCCACCTCTGCCGTCCGCTTCGGACAATTGGTCGCATTGACCTTCTTGTCCCACCAGCGAAAACTTGTCTTCATTAACCTTTCACTGTATACGGACTGATATTATTAGCCAGTTATTCAGGTGCTTCCTTTCGCTGTCTTATATCTAATCTCTTCTTTAAAGCCTCTCGCACTGGCCTCTGATCTGTGTGCATTGTGAGAGGCGCTATATAAATCCATCAAAAATGAAATGTATGGCGCAATGGGCGTCCTGCGTGGCGGCTGCCGACGGTTAATTCGACTACTGTAATAACTCGTCATCATTCGCTCATACTGTTCGTGTAATCATACTGCGGTTTGTCAGTTTGAAATTAAACGAAGATTATTACTATTATAGGGTAATATTATTATTATTAATATTATTATCAATACAATGCAATACATGCACACATAAAGAGTGAGCAATAGGCATACTCAATAGTAAACACAGACAGGCAGAGAAATACACGAGAAGACCGTCTTCGCCTTAGACTGCAGAAGGGTAAAGTGAGCTGGAGATAAATTCGATCTGACCTTGTCATTTCTTATGGCCATCTTATTAATTCCATTGTATTCTACTCCAGTCTAGTCATGTCAATTCTTTCCCAGTACAATTTTTCACTAGCTACTAAAAGCACCTTTGTAGCGTTGCAGTGGGCATAACATATCTGCGGCCTTAATCCAGTTCACAGCATTGAGTATCATGTCGGAAGGTGTCCTGTTAAAGCAGCTTGCCGAGTCCTTGCGCGATCTGTATAGAGGTAAAACTTCACAAGGCATGACCTCACGTATTTCTGCTAGTTAGCATTATCGAACAAGAAAGAAAGCACGGTGACCTCAGTGTCTAAATACTATACATTTAATTTATGTGCAAAAATGTATGCAATGTATACATGTTTGTATGTATGTATATTGGTGAATACTGGACTCTGAGTCAGAACATGTCCCAGTTATTATAATACATGTAGTCGTCGGTTCGTTTCTTCAACAAATGCGATGACATAAAATTATTCTTCAAAGCATGTTCTTCCTCTTTCTCAGCTCAACCGATGATTAAATCTGCTCTGCTAATTTCTAGTGGAGTTTTAATCCTTAATTTACCACTTACATGTAGTTTTACACTGTTTTATCTCAAAAATCACATGACACCCTATTTCTTTTTACGACTCCCCCATCTTTTCGACCTCTGCTCTAATCCTCGTCTTCTGAAATTATCTTCACCTCCTACAAATGTTGCTAACAACCATCCCTCTATATAGGCGACATCGAACAATTGTCGTTGCCGCAATTATATGGATAACAAATTGATAAGAGAAAGCAACTAGTCTTAGAATCTTGCAAATTTCAAAACGTCATATGACTCCTTGTTTCTTTTTATAGTTAATTGTAAATTGTGTTGATGATTAGAACTTTGTGAATTCGTGTTGAATTTCGTCGTTTTGGTTTTCGTTTTGGCTGTTGTCGGCCTATAGATTCTCGTAACTATGGCCGCAATGGTCATTATTATAAAGAATAATGGTTTTCTTTAATTTCAAATTGACAAGTCGCAGTATGATTACAAGTGTAGGCCTAATATGAATCGATTATGAGTAGTACGCGAGTCGAATTGAACTTTGGCCAGATATTATACATCTGAATTAACAAAAACACCGCCTAGCGAAAGAAGGATTAGTCAACCTTACGGTTATTCGAGAAGCAAGTTCAGTTCCTTAGTGTCTTATCCAATACTCTACCGTCCCGTGCAATTGTTCCAAAAGATGTTGCGTAGAGTGAAGCAGAAGAAAATTAACGAAGTCTGCAGCTGACAAAACAACAGCTGAGTCTCACAGACATCGAAACCGTCTGATGCGAAAAAATCTCGTCTAATGAAATAAACAGTGCAAACAGACAATGCAAAGTGGGATTCGCTCATTAGTCCTTCTCGATCACTGCAATTGAACCAAGGCTTCATCTGGTGCCTTCGTACTGAAAAACGTACCGAAAAACGCCAGCATTGAAAATCTCCCTTTGGCAAATTGTCAGTACCAAACACCTCATGCGTAATGACCTGGCTAATATTTGGCGAGTATCGCTATATTTCTTGAGCAGAGAGCGATCCGTGAATAGATAGATCTCTGTCTGAGAGATACGTTTCTCAGAACCGAACATCGGATTATGCTTTTTGTAATCTTGTATGCTTTTTGTATCTATATACAGACACGCATACATAGATAAATATATACACACAAACACACACACTTACCTATATATATATACATACATGCTAACATATATGCATGCATAAATATATACATGAATACATACGTGCACATAATAATAAGTCACTAAATAATTTATTATAGATCCGAGAAAATTTCGCGTACTGAATTTACACACAGGTGTAGCGATTTCAAATTACCCCCCATTCACCTTAACCCCCGGTAGCTTGAAATCGATTTCAAGTTACCGGGGGGTAACTTGAAGGCGATTTCCAGTTACCCCCTACGATTTCAGATTATCCTCATGGGTAATCTGAAATCAACTTCAGGCTACCCCCCGGTAGCTTGAAATTGATTTGCAACAGAAAAGACACATGTAAAGCTCAAACTCATTGTCGTGGCAGGTCGGGAGATGAGAGGGTCACGGACCCATCTGTGAAGGGTAGTAGTAAAAGCCCAAAGGAAGCAAAGACTCAGAGTCTCAAATCTTAACGACCAAAGCCAAGGCAAAAATTTGATACTGGAATGTAAGAACATTATGATACAGGGAAGTTGGTGAGAGAGAGATGTGAGAATACAAGCTTGAAATATTGGGGCAGAGTGAGATGCGATGGACCTACAGTGGCAATATTGTGTTTCAAGGAATAATAATCAACTACTCATTTGGAGCCAAGCATAAAAGAGAAGCGGGCATATTGGTTGGCCAAAAATGATATCAGGGAACTAGTAAGTGAAAGAATAATTACCATTAGACCACAAACAGGGCATACCACCACTTTGAACTTGCAGCATTTGCTAAGTGCTAAGTCATCTTACTACTTTTGATGAGTTAAGTAGAGGATTGAATTATCAAGTCAAAAGTTACATCCCTTGTTGTTGTATATTATTGTTGTAATTATACTAATTTCTTCACCAATTAGACCAAATCTTTATTATCTTATGTTTGTATGTTGCAATGTGACGCACTTTGATCTCGTGTAGCCTATTACTGATTTCACACATTTTACATTTCTTTGACTTTTATTTATTATTTTTCACACGTTCTATTTTATTCTATTTACGGATTTATAAAGCGCCTCTTACAGTACAACCTAATCAGAGGCGACGTTAAAACTAGCCTTCTATCTTCATGTGTTACATGTTTTATTAAACAGACTGGTTATCATTAGTTGAAAGCATAACAATTTAACATTTAGACTCATTCAGAGAGGGGGTAATGTGAACACGGAGGGAGTAATCTGAAATCGATTTCAGATTACCGGAGGTAACCTGAAATGGGGGCTAACTTGAAGTCTTTACACCGGCTTACCTACTGGTGTGATCGGTATAGCGTACTCTAGACACATTGTACTGCAGGACAGATCTATCCAGACTTTGTAATGAGACGGACCAGCAGGAGGATTATTCCATTACAGCTGAATCGGTGCCCAATTTATTTATAATCTCTTCTTTATCAATCACATCAAACACATATTAAATGTGCTTAAAATGCATTCTAAGACAATTCTATGACTCTATCGCCGTCATATTACCTCTCACATTACCGAACCCGCTTCTATCGATCTGCACACCAGTGTATTTTCCATAGTCATTACGAAAACACTTACAGGGCCATCGTCTTAGATGACGATATAATCATAGAATTGCCTAAAATGCATCCAAAATAAATGCTATACATATTTATGGTGATTAGAAAAGAAAAATAATGGGTTAATTAGGCACTGGTCCGGCTGCAATGGATAAATCGTCCTGCCAGTTCGTAACACTATAAAGATTGGTAAGTGCTGCTGTAGAGTTCAGCAAACCTAGGAACAACGTACTGGAGAGTACACCATGCTAATTATGGTGACCGGATAGTTCGGCGCGGACAATTCGGCGCCGGGACAATTCGGCTACGGACAAATCGGCGCCGGATGAGTTTGTAAGTGTATTTAGATCAGATATCGGTATGTAGTAACAGGAATTTTAAAAATATTCAGAATGGGAGCGAAATAATATTCTCTATATTATCCAGCACATGTTTGGTTATTGTAGAGTCATAGTTAACACATAGGGACCGTGTCACCCTCTAACTAGAGTAGTTGTCCAATGTAGAAGAAACTAAAGAATATTACAAATTACATCGATTTCGGTTTCTGAATCACATATAGAATTAACTAACAGCAGTAGAAGTTGATAAATCCATAACTTAATGCTACTGTATTCTTTAATCGCAATTACTCAAAGTCGGTATTTTAGGTCTGCTGTCTTCACCAGTCTCTATGATAACCAGATATATGCTGGATAATATGAGAATATTATTTCGTTCCCATTCTGAATATTTTTAAAATGCCAGGTACTACATACCGATATCAGGTATAACTACACCTACAAACCAGCGTTGTATGCAAGACTTGAAACTTCAAGACCAAGACGAGACCGAGACAGTGAGGTGCCGAGACCGAGACCGAGACCCAGACAGCGAGGTACCAAGACCGAAACAGAGACCGAGACACTAGACTCAAGACAGTACGAGACAGTAGGAGACAGTAAAAGACAAGTGATCCTATAATAAATCAAGTGATCCAATAAAAAATGCTGTAAATTACTAATGTATCAGTTTTCATGAATAAGGTTTATTCGTAATTTCAATTTGAAACTTATAACGTATACATGTATAGTACCAATTCCTGAGAACACTTTTATATTGCCGCAAGATTTTAAGACATTTAACGCGAAACTTATCGAGATCTCTTGTTCGAGACAGAACAAGACTTTCACTTCAAGACAGTTTCTAAAAATTCGAGACAATACCTCGAGACCGAGACCGAGACAGCAGGCTTCCGAGATCGATACTGAGATCGAGACACTAAAAAACTGTCTCGAGACTTCTCGAGACCGAGACACTGTCTCGAGACCATACAACTCTGTTACAAACTCATCTGGAATTGTCCGTCGCGGAATTGTCCTGGCGCCGAATTGTCCGCGTTGAACTGTCCGGCGCCGAATTGTCCGGCGCCGAATTGTCCTGGAACCTTTAGGTATACCACGTACCATAGAGTCCAGCATGTACAGGCACAACGTATTGCAAAGGCCAAAAATGCCTGCACGTAATGTATCTCTGACTCTAAAATCTTCTGCATCAGTCATGGCTCTTACCCTCCTGTCTGCACTTATGAGTTCACATGTAGTGCTTACCTGAGTCACGAACTCTAGAATACCAGTGTAGTAGGTCTATAAACCGTGTCGAGAGTACCGTCTGCCTGCGACACCTATACTTTCATATACAAATAATTTTATTGATTCAAGAGACCATCCAAGAATGAACCCGTGTCACACATAAATAGGGGTCTAGGGCAGTGGCGTAGCGAGGAAGGCGAGGGGGGCGAACCGCCCCAGGCGGCACTTGTCCTAGGGGCGGCATTTTCTGGAAAAATAAATAAATAAATATTTTTGTATAACTTGCACTCTTCAAGATTCTTGCTGCTCTTGTCTAAACCTAAAGTTGTTTGCTATTTCTCGACTTAAAACTAACATATACGATATACAGAAGGACCATCGAATGGCACCTACATGTAGAGTCAATAGATACGCTGCAAAATGGCAATGCCGCCTCTGTCTATCTTGCCATGACTTTCGCACCTATCAAATGAAATAAATTTTGCAACAATAATGATGCGCAAAATGGCCCAGGCGGCATTTGTCCTAGAGGCGGCATTTTTGGCAAAAAATAAACAAAAAATTCTTGTTTTATAAATTGCACTCTTCAAGATTCCTGCTGCTCTTGTCTAAACCAGGCAACATATATGCTTTCTTGCTTCTTCTCGACTTAACACTAGCATATACGATATACAGAAGGACCATCGAATGGCACCTAGTGACAATAGATACACTGCAGAATGGCAATGCCGCTCTGTCTATCTTGCCATGACTTTCGCACTTATAAAATGAAATAAAATTTGCAATTATGATAATGCGCTAATTCTTAGATTGATTAAAAATCATTCTTTCCTAAGTAAAAGGTTAGATATATTAAGGACAATCTCTGCTTAAATATAAATTTTATTTATGAAAAAACTTGCAAAATGCATCATGTATTGATGCAAATAAAGTTTTATGAAACAGAAATTTGAGTAATGAAAGACGTTTTTGCCTACTTTGTGTGATGAAAAAATTAATGCAAAGTTGGATTCACAATTGAAATCTAACTTAAATAGAAGTTGGATTTATCAAAAAATCTTTCTTAATTAGAATCTGAGTTGACGAAAGAGTTATTGCCTAAACAGAATTTGGATTTTCAAAACTAAAACTAATTAAAACCTACTTAAGACCCACAATTAGAGAATCACTACATTCCAATTTAGCAATTATTTCAGTTGAACGTTCTTTGACAAGCACAATTAACTTTGACAAGGTTATTTGTCATTTTGCTGCAGGGAAAGCAAGAAAAGTAAATTTTTTAAATTGTAACAGTTGACAGGTATAATTAAAGTATGAGACCGTATCCGTAATTCGTATGATAAGGTCATTCATTCATTACAAAAATTTATATAGCGCCCCACCAACGTTGCTACTTATGAGCGCTCCAATTAGTCAAAGTTATCAGTTACTAATCTATTCTAAGTACCATACTTACTATGGTCTCGCTATGATAAAATTATTGTTTAGGTCTAGGACTTTCTTTTCAATACGTATAGAGAAAGAATAGGCCCCATGATTTGTATTGTTTTATTTTAATTTTATGGGGACTTTTTATGATTTTCGATCTAGCCTGCAAGACGTTTAGTAACTTTATTGTGAGGCTTGTTTTATATGTTTGTTTTATAACTGGTTAATTTCCTAATTAATACAATCTTATTCTATTTTCATATCTTTATATCTGATGATAATGCATTTTAATTAGTCACAGGAAATACAGCTTTAATGTCGACAGTGCATGCTGATGCTGTTACTAACTGTAGGCCCTTCAATTATTTGAATACTGAATAGAATAATCATAATGTATATAATAGCTTAATGAAAGCACTCAAAACAGGAGCCCTATGCCTATTGCCTTGTGCATATCTCGGGGTAGGCCTCTATATATACAGGAACGAAATGATGGAACATAGGTAGAACATAGGCATTTTGTAAATTCGCCCGGGCGGCGCTTTGCCTCGCTACGCGACTGGTCTAGTGCAAACACGTTTAATGATCACAGGGGAGAAAATCCGGGGAATTGTCCTACGGGGGAAAATGTCCGGGGGGAGATGTCGGGGGAGATGTCGGGGGAGATGTCCAGGGGAGATGTCGGGGGAGATGTCCGGAACACCATAAATAGGTATACTACTAACAAAGGCTAGACTAGGATTGCGATCTATGCCTACAAATAATTATGACGCCATTCGAAATCTTTATATATCATCGATTATGTTCAATGATTCCTGCATACATACATACATACATACTCATTTGCAATACATTCATATTCACAATATATTCATATTTACAATAACACAATATTTACAAGAATATAACATATAACATACTTGCGATACATTCAAATTTGCAATACAAATATAATATTTACAGTAGATGCATTTTACAATACAAACATATTTACAATACATAGGATACATACGTATGCATAATGCATGCATATTTACAATACATGCGTCTTTGCAATGCAAACATATTTACGATGCCCACGTACTATACAGAAGAGCCCATGACAGTACAATGTTTGGAGTTTAATGGCAATACATCGATAGTGTGACAGAGCATCCCCTCGCTTGCTAATATCCAACGATAAAATGGGAACTGATAACCAGAAGGCTTTCAGAGTCCCTGGCGCAGGCAGCCCTCAGCGACCCGTGCCCGACGTATACAGTCCGAGATTTGAAATTCTGGGGAGCTTTCATCGCCGATGTTTGGTAAGTCGAAGCGGACGATTTTCACGAGCAAGGCTAATTTATTATTGATGCTTGACAGCAGGTGATAAAGCTATCAAAAGCATCTGAACACATCGGGAGTGGATGCCAGCATCATTCAATGCTGTTTTTCGCTTTTTCCCTTCGCAGCTGCCATATCCAGTTCACAATTTGTCTCTTCCCTAACTGATTCTTCCTTCTCTCTTTAGACTGATGATTGAAATTAAAAATGGCTTCAATTAAATAAAATTTAAAAAAAACATCTTATTCTCAAGCGTTCCGTCAAGACAGAATGATAGTCCAGAGATGGGTTTAATACCCTGATTGATTTTCGTTGCATGCTTTCCATCACTAGCTGCCTTTAACTATTTCTTTCTCAATGCATTACCTCGAAGATCTTCATTTTCCTAAGTTGTTTCTTACAAATCCTTCACACGCGTCTCTAGCCTACTTGCAAACATCTGTCTTATTCTTATACTAAAGTAAGATCGCAATTATTTGGAAAAGACTGATCAAAGGTGTTTTAAACCAAGCCGAAAGCAGAAGAACAAGATAGAATAACACGATAGTCTTCAACTGCTTACGCAATATAGGGAGTATAATATGTATCCAATCCTGACTCTTCGACAGTTCATCTGCCTCGCTGTTACTAAAGCTGTCGCCATGTCTATCTTTGTTACCCCTCTGTTTCCATTTATTTCGTGACCCTAGTTGACAGACATAGTCTGTGTAAACAATCTGTACCGTTATCTGTCTATATCTTCTCGTCTCATCTCCCAATACCTTTGACATCTCCTTCCCTACTCTGTCCACACCCAACTATACCATTCTCGCTGTCTGTTCATCCTTCTAGGCCATGTCTCTCCATCTCTGCCCCATGGCAGTGACATTTCAGCTCTAAGAATAATTTCCAATTTAACTTATAATTCTGATCGAAGAGGAACATTTCAGGTCTAACTCTTAACGGAAATTCACAAATTTATTTATAATTTTCATTTCCGTTTACGAAATGTATATTACTGCTCTGCCCTGTCTCTCCCTCTATGTCTCTGCGGGCCACTTTCTTTTTTCGTTTTTCGTTTTTTTCTTCACTGCCTTTGCCTGTGCTTCTCTACCCCTGTATCTCCTTCTCTACCGCCTGTCACCATCGCCATCTCCCTCTCTTTTTTGATTTCTCTCTCTGTCTTTCTCTCTCTCTCTCTCTCTCTGCGCCCCAACCCCTCCCTCTTTGTCTGTGCGTACCACTCTTGCCATCTTTCTGTTCTTCTCTACCTCTGCCCCTCTGCCTCTGCCTTTCTGTCTCTCTACCTCTGCCTCTGCCTTTCTGTCTCTCTACCTCTGCCTCTGCCTTTCTGTCTCTCTACCTCTGCCTCTGCCTTTCTGTCTCTCTACCTCTGCCTCTGCCTTTCTGTCTCTCTACCTCTGCATCTCCCTTTCTGTCTCTCTACCTCTGCCTCTGCCTTTCTGTCTCTCTACCTCTGCCTCTGCCTTTCTGTCTCTCTACCTCTGCCTCTGCCTTTCTGTCTCTCTACCTCTGCCTCTGCCTTTCTGTCTCTCTACCTCTGCCTCTGCCTTTCTGTCTCTCTACCTCTGCCTCTGCCTTTCTGTCTCTCTACCTCTGCCTCTGCCTTTCTGTCTCTCTACCTCTGCCTCTGCCTTTCTGTCTCTCTACCTCTGCCTCTGCCTTTCTGTCTCTCTACCTCTGCCTCTGCCTTTCTGTCTCTCTACCTCTGCCTCTGCCTTTCTGTCTCTCTACCTCTGCCTCTGCCTTTCTGTCTCTCTACCTCTGCCTCTGCCTTTCTGTCTCTCTACCTCTGCCTCTGCCTTTCTGTCTCTCTACCTCTGCCTCTGCCTTTCTGTCTCTCTACCTCTGCCTCTGCCTTTCTGTCTCTCTACCTCTGCCTCTGCCTTTCTGTCTCTCTACCTCTGCATCTCCCTTTCCTCTTGCCTCTATCCATCCGCAATAATCTCCATCCGCATTTCCCTCTCTGCTGTTCTGTCGTTTCCTTAATTTCCTCGGACTATTCCCCGTCGCTTCCCGGCTGCGCCTGACTGGTCATCAGGGGATGAAGACGAAAGGAAGGCCAGTCTGCCAGGGCGCATCGACGGACGCAGAAGACCATCCAGCCCCAGGCTTTTAGAATCACCCAACCACTGCACATTGTAATCAAACGCGCACTTAAAAGCCGCTCCTTCGACTGTCATTTTTATTCTGTTTCAATCTTCGATAAGTTTTCTTCCCTCATTGCTCCTCTCGGATGGCTCAGTCCCATCTTCTCTGCCTCTGTACCCTTCTTCGCCTCTCACTCGATAGTTTTCCTAGTAGTCACCCTCTTCTAAGTTCTAACCTTTTCACCCTACTCTCCTTCATTCTCTTCATCTTTCTTTGACCTAACCGTCATTCTTGCTTCCTCCTCCTCATCACTCTTCTCCTAGTTATCTCTCTCTCTCTCTCTCTCTCTCTCTCTCTCTCTCTGCAGCCGATTTGCGTACATTTCACTCGCTATGTCTTTTTATCTTTCTCTGTCTCAGTTTCTGCGCCTGTCAGAAGCTGCCTCGTTTCTTCTTATCTATAGCTTCCTCGTCTTTATTCTTATTCGTTCCACTCTATTATAATCCTCCTTTCTAGCTCCGGATTACTTATCTTCCATGCCCACTTTTTCTCGACATAGGCCTACGGCTCCTTGCCTGTCAACCTTCTTCTGCTTCTCTTATTTTGATATCTCGCATCAATCTTGTTCATCGTTGCAATCACAACTACTTCCAACATTACCATTACCATTGTCGTCATCATCATCATCAGCGTCATCATCATCATCGCCATCATCGTCGTCGTTGTCATCATCATCTTCTTCTTATTTTTCCAACTCGTCGTCATCGTCTTATATCATCAATGAATCATCATGACACATGTCACATTTAAATCAGAAGAATATTCTTTTTTCTACTCAATTTGTTTTCCTGTTCTTCTACAACTTCATCCCTAGTCCACCTCCTCCTCCCTCACCTCATACCCCTTTTCCACCTTCTCTTCCTCTCGTCCTCCTCCTTCCCCAGCGGTTGATCCTTATAGTCCTCCCCAGTCCGTCGTCCATTGGGAGGTCTTCAACTGCACTGATAACGTCCTAAATGGACCGTTTCCGGATCTCCTCCGAAAGCCGCGATGCTTGTCGGGTGCGAAGACACGGCGCTGCACTTGACCACCCACCATAGTAGGAGGAGGCACGCTTGTGGCCTCATAGATAACGTGTGCTCCATCAAATAGGCGCCATATAAAATGAGGGTTGACAGTTTCCCGGGATGGACTGGACGTGCTCTGCAGTCGATAGATATTAATAGGTGTCATTTTGT
>OY365807.1:17799065-17969065 GCA_959347315.1 Bimastos eiseni
TGTCCGTCTGCGTGTGAATAATTATAATAATGTGCATGCATGGATGTCTAGAGGCCTGCACGTCCGTCAAAATGCGTCTATCTCTGTTAGTCTGTCTGTCTAATAATTTGTCTGTCTGTCTGTCCATCTGTCGCTGCTGCCTGTCAATCATCCTTCCTGTCAATCAATCAATTGTAACTCATCGTCTTTTTACATACACGTGGGTTCGTCTCTCTATATTTTATCTGTCAGTCTGTCAGTCTGTCTCTGTCTCCAAGACTGTATCGTTCAAAGATCCTTATGGGCTGGTAAGGATACGAAGGTGTTATTCGGTACCATGCCTTGAGTCACGTGGCCACATTGGTGACACCTAGGGCCAGCAGAGGGCGAGCCATTCCGGATGCCCCAATTGGTTGTATACAGGGAGAGAGAAGGGATGGATGTATCGGCCCCTCGCCCTGGGGCATTAAATGTTGTTAATGCAATCATTATTCCGTAATTTCACTCTCCGCTGAGGGTGCGCCACAATCGATACGTGCCCCGACGGGAAACTGTCCCTGCTATTGGCCCCAGGAGGGATCCCTTTTCTGGAATAATGACCCGCGTCGCGTTTGTCAGTGTCACGGATGGGCGGAAGAGAGTCAGATGGAGGGAGAAGAGAGGAAAGCAATTGAGAGATAGGGAGAAAATGACGAAGAGAAGGAGAGACGGAGCCAGCAGAACGACAAGAAAGGAGAAAGGTAACCATGAAGGTGGGCATACAGGTAGAGACATTGGTAAGGAGGAAGGATGAGAGCCAGCAGAGCCTTAGTAGTGTGAGTGATAGAGGGAAATAGGGTGACAGGAGGTTAGGAAAGGGGAGAGAGAAAGTGAGGGAGATAGGGATGGAGAAAGAGGGAGGGATTGACAGAAAGAGACAGAGAGAGAGAGACAGAGAGAGACAGAGAGAGAGACAGAGAGAGATAGACAGAGACAGAGATAGACAGAGAGACAGAAAAGGGCAGTCATAATCGGATGCCGCTATTGCAACCGTTTTGGAAGGCGATTTGCTTTACCGCCACTGAACAACGATTGTGAGACAGACAGACAGATGCAGAGAGAAAGAGACAGAGACAGAGACAGAGACAGCGAGAGGTAGGAAGGAAGAGAGAAAGGGGGAGGAAGATAGGAATGGAATGAGAGATGGAGAAAGAGTTAGGGAAGCAGGAAGGGAGAGCGTGAAGGGAGATGGGAAAAGAAGGAGAGAATGAGAGGGCGAGATAGAGAAGAGAGGAGGAAAATAAGGATGGACGAAGAGAGGGATGGAGTGGACAGGCATCGTTTCCGTTGCTGAGAGTGTTGTTCAATTGTTCATTTTCATATTTTATCGAAAATTCCATAGCGCGACGATTCAGAAGCGTAAAAGCGATTGTAACCGGATGTAGATGGGACGCTAGCGATTGTGGCTCCCTCGGGTAACGGACGTTCTAGCGAATACGATTTACGCAGCGACCGCTTGCAGCGCCCTCTCAGCAAGAATTGGATAAATATTATTTTTGTAGCGCCTATACTGGTGTTCGAAGCTCTCTTAATGGCAAGGATGCAGAAAAATTATTGGTGTCCTAAATGGAATTGTAAGCGTAGATGTTTGTCTCTGCCTGTGTCTCTGTCTCTGTCTCTGTCTCTGTATTTACCTGCCTCTCTATATTTCTATTGTAAATTATACTTCGAGCGCCGTCTGTCTATTTCTGTATGGGTGTATTTCTGTGCGTGTGTGTGTGTGTCTCTCTCTCCCTACCTCTCTCATCTTCTCTCTCGCTCTCTATGTCTGTACGCTCTGTCTGAATCTGCCTGGCTCTCGCTCTCTTTCTCTCTACCTGTATGTCTATCTCTCTCTATCTCTGTCTCCCTATAACGCTGTTAGTTTCTCGCGCAGCGAAAGGATTTCTGCGCTGATCTGCCTTGGAACAGAATACAGCAATAAAATCGCAACAGAATACAATAGAAGGGAATTGAGACAGAACAGAATAGTGTAAATCTGTAAAATTCAGAACTGACCATAGATTTTACATGCATCATTCATTTGATATGTAATTTTTTTAGTTGATTCATTTGGATCAAATCGCAAATCCACCGGAACCTCAAGACTTCAATGTTTCAATTAACTATATTATATCGTTCTGGCTTTTCCAGCAAATTGCGATTTCTATAGTATATTTTTTAATTGAATTTGCCAACGAGTGCTTGAGCGTCTCCAAAGAAATTATCAGAATAATTTAAATGACGCATTTGATAACTTTAAGCCAATCGCGCACAATAATTATTGCTCTGCATTAGGCATACAAATGCAGTTGCGCCGCGAGGCGTTTTCACTTTTGAACAAAAAAAGTTGGAAGAAGGTCGATATCAAATTTCAGTTGTATTGTATTACTGTATCATGCGTTGGATGCGTGAATCAGGCATATCATAAGCATATAAAAAGCAACTCATCAACATTTTGATGTAATTAATTGGCGCTTATCATTATTCCATAAAGCATATGACATGTGTACAAGTAAGTAAGAACTCTCTTATTGAAGCGCAAATGGGATTCACTGTTCACATTATACAAAACAGACAGCTGTGGTAATAGCTACTCTTTGGATTGGGAAAAGTCCAGGAAGCCAGAGAAAGTCAGCTGTTAGCAGCAGCTATTCAAGGATCCTTTCTGGCGTTCGCTTCACGGTGGTGGACCTGCTCGCAGACTGTTGTAGGGCTTATAGCAGCATATCTCACGCCAATGCATATGCGTGACGTCGCTTATGAGGGAACGACACGTGGCAAGAGATGCATTGTTATGCGGTGTCGTCGTCCCATCCGTTCTCGTTTCGCAAAGGGAAACATGCACGGGGTGGGGTACCATAATCCCGTAAATCCTCACTCACGGACGAGGCGCCGCTGGCAGTGATGAACTGCTGTGGCTTGTCGCCCCTGGCTCTACGCGGCTGACGGGGCCTGCGTGTCCCTCCTTCCGTTCGATCGTCCATCGGGATATTCCCGGGGAACCGTAGGAGGGACGCGGTTTTGCTTCTCTCGTACATGCGTCCTGTGAATAGGAAGAGGGGAGTGGTCATCATTCATAGCTGACCTGAGGCTGATCGCCCAAGGCTGACCGTGACGAAAACACCATCAACCATGCACTCCAATCGCCTCTAGTCCGCAATTGGAAATGTGGCCTACTGCTATATATGCAATGTATACTTTACTGTGAGAGGCAGTGTGATGTAACGTGATGTAATGCAGTTGGTGCAGCATACATTGCCTAACGTATACATTACATTATATTTGTTGCATTATACGTCTGAGATCATTTCAGTCGAATGCTAAATAGAAACCAACTCTAAATGGTAATTCAATTCTTTATAGTAGGCATGTAAAACTACTCTACACAGTTTGCTACTTATTTTCTGAGTGGGCTCTATGCCTAATAAATAAAAGTACAGGCATGCACTTTAACTTTGCAACTTTAAGGTCAAGTAGATGGCGCTCTGCAAATTAACCAAGAGAAGATCGCGCTAAATAAATCCTGCATCTTCTTCATTATTTTTCAACCTGAGCTCTAGCTTGTAGAAACAGTTAATTACTTTCTCGCTCTGTTTACATCACACTGTATACACAGTGGGCATAAAAGAGTCTGCGCTGTAATTAAATTCCGCTTAAGGCTGTCACGTCCTGCTGACATTTCGTCGCCAGAGAACGATAGGGAGGCGACTCTCAAGATGGCGTCGGTTCATGCAGCAACGGGCAATGGGTTCTTAATAGAAATAATGACAGTCGTTACGTGTCACTTCTTGTATGCTAACTTCGACGCTACCGTTAATTGACCATCTACACTTCATGACGCGTTCGGAACAAATGCCGCAGGCAGAATAATTCCAAGGCAGTGAATGAATGTTTTTTAACGGACTTGAGAAGAAACATATATATATCAAGATTCTGAGGCAGAAACATATATGTATACACGTAATTATGCAGCAGGCAATATATATATATATATCGGGTGGATGGATGTATATATATATATAGATGGACAGATAGTTGGATGGACGGATGGATGGATGGATAGATAGATAGATAGATAGATAGATAGGTCGATAGCTAAATAAATAGATAGATTGATAGATGGATAGACCAACAGACAGACAGACGGACAGATAGACAGATGGATGGATTGATGGATGGATGGATGGATGGATTGATAGATAGATAGACAGATGGATAACTAGATAGATAGATGGATCAGTATTTAAGTTAAATCCATGTATTAGACTCGTTAAGAAACCATCTTAATTAAAGCAACGTGTAACCTACTTTAACAGCAGTTAATATTAATCGAAATGTTTGGAATAGAGTCATTCTATTTTCATTCACACTTCAATAACACAATTATTCATGAACAATTATTGCATAAAATCATACGAAAGTAGCGATTCAATAAATTCGCGAAGCCATTGTATAAGGAAACAGACAGAGCGATTAATTGACAGAGAGAGTATTCGCACTGAATGGGCCTAAGCTCCGACTTAAATATGAAGCAAGTAGAATATTTTGTTGCTGGGCTTCAAATCATCAGAGTTGTTTTGTTGATTTTTTAACAACGCCGTTCCGTATTGTAGATGATTTGGCGTCGACCTCCTCCTATCTCCGGGCTGGGTACTGGCACTGTCAAAGTCCAAACAGTGGCGGAGTTGGATCATCAGCGTGAATGGTTGCAAATTCATAAAAGCTAACATCTGTTCCATTGCGCATCATGCAACAGTTTGCTAGCACTGATATCTATTTCTAAAATTGTTCAGTGCATCGCGAGAACGGCGACAGAGGGAAACGTCCATTCAAATCCGTTTTAGCTAAATCACAGAATTATTTCAGACCTGTCAACCGCTACAGTGTGCGAAGTGTGATGATAGGCCCCATATGGCGGCTAAAGAGTCCAGCAGATTGAGCGCAAAATCACTGCATATCAATCATAAAAAGGATCAGATAGAGTCTCTGTAGTTAAGCATACGACTAGCAGTCTGATTCCAAAGCAATAAACGAAGTCTCAGAACAATTCTGAATGCAGAAATGTGGCAGCTAACGATATTATAACCAGAGATGGAAACATTAAATCAAATACTAACCTTTTTTCCAGGAGTTGAAGACCGATATCAGAGAACAAAATATTCTCGGTCAACAAACGGTCGATGGTCAACGACTGACCAGAAGTGGACTGTCCGGCAGTTTACTGATCAGTGGTCGACTGACCAGCGATTGACTGACAAGCAACAGTACTGATCATAGCTCTAACGACCAGTAATATATTCAGTCCATGGAGGTATACTCTGCCAGGACACCAGATGGCGATCTGCTCTTTCCATCCATATGCTCTACTTCTCTTCGTCACTGTTAGAAGACGTCGGCTCCAATTCTATGCAGCTTCATTGATGTTGCGAGGCATCCATGTTTGTCGTCTGTTCTAGCTGAGTATGTTGTTGTTGCTGCTGCTGCATCTCATTGGTGCAGCGTCTGTTGCATCTGTAACTTGCAGCTCGTGGCAAACGTGACGATGACGCGCATTCGATGGAGAATGGCTTCGGGAGAAACCGTGGAAATGCAACGGACTTAGCGGGTCCACGCCCTCCACTCGACAACTCGCCTCTGCCTCTACCTCTAGTTGTCTCCTTTAACGATGTCGCCTTACTTCTGTATTTGTATCTGTCGTTGTCTTTGTCTCTGTCTTTTTCGATGTCTCTGTATCTGTATCTCTATCTGTCTTTGTCTCTGTGTCTGTCTATGTCTCTATATCTGTCTCTCTTTCTGTCTGTGTGTGTCTCTGGCAATATTGATGTCTTTGCCTTTGTTTAATTGGCTCTGTTCTTTGTTACAACCATTGCTGTTGCATCTGTCTCCATGTCTGTCTGTCTCTGTTTCTCCCGCAACCTCTCACCATCCGTCTCTGTCTCTGTACCGGTCTGTGCATCAGTCACAACTCAACGACTGTCGCACTCTACCGTCGTTGAAAGATGCTTATCTTCAAGACATTAATCAACAGCGTGAACGTAGAAAACATTGCGTGGAATAAAGCAACAGTAAAAGGCAACAAGGCAACAGCAACATTACCATCGTCATGTTCATCAATAACAAAAAACTACAGCGCCAGCATCATCAGCATCATAGGTCACATCAAAATCACCACCTACAGAGCAGCAACAAGCAGCATCACAACATTACTATCAGTATAATCGTCTATCGTCAGCAACAACAGAATCACCATCCTGTATATCATTGATGTCATCATCCCTGGCCAGAACACCAGACTAGCAAAAAACATGTTTACGGTCAGAGATAAAGAGAGACAGAAGGTCAACACCTCATTTGTCTGCGATGAATGAAGTCTATATAATCGCACTTTGGCTTTTAATTTTATAAATTTGTATGTGATAAAAGTTGATGTTCGCTTTAAGTTTAGATTCAAGAGTTTGATGAGAAGTAATCTGCGCAATAGCCAAAACATCCAATTGTTTGTAGATGGGCTGTGATGAAGAAAGGATGTAGCTACCCATGTTCGTTGTTCAAACGGAGAGCTCTCTTTCGTAAAATACTAAGGCGCTTTAATCTTGAGAGATAGTATTAGAAACTAAGATGAGGTTACAATACCCCAAATAACGGTGGATCATCGTGAATTATCGCTTTAATTGTATTCTATTCACTATTCTATAGCCAGCATTCAATATGTGTTGGCAATTTTAGTTGATGTCTGTCGTAGGCCTATAATTATGATCATTCCATGTAAGACGCTGATCAGTTCTAATACCCAAGAACTTGGTTCTAATTACTTTAGGTATTGGTGTGTTATTGAAATCAGTGGATTTGATTTGAAGTATCTGTTTGCACTGTGAGCTGAAACAAGTTGCTGGTCGTAGAGACATTCAATGATAGCTTATTTGATCTGAAACGGGCATTTACATGCTCGAGTTTCTCATTAGCTATTCGAGACAATTTCTCACATGAACAATTAGAATAGGAAGTTAAGATATTTGTTTCATCAACAAAAACAAAAATTGAGATATTAAAGAGACATTAGACAGGAATTAATAAAAACAAAGAAATGTGATGGTCCCAAGATGGAATCTTGTGGAACTCCATATTTTGGTAGACTGAGAGATGACATGAAAACGTTATATTTTACCTGTTGGTATTGATTAGTAAGGTAACGTTTGTTTGAACCAATTAAGAGATATACTACGGATACAAGGTCTTCTACCTTAATAATATGGCACCGTGGCCAATTGGTTAGAGAGGTTGGTCCGTAACGCTCAGTGTGCGCTGAGGGAGTGGGTTCGACCCTCGTCCAAAGCGTCACTGTGTAGGGACCTTGAGCAAGTCCTTCGCGCACAACTGCTCTGCAGTACAACTGCAATTGCGCCGTCGAGGCGTGTGCACTTCTGAGCAAAAACGTTGGAAGAATGGAGATATCAATGGAAGATATCTTGAATTACTGTGCTGAAACTTGTTTTGGTCGATCAATAATGGATTCTTAACAAAGGCTATATAACATTTGTATTTAGTTTTTTGATGATTTATAGAGAGCTGGCGATATTCACAATTTATGAATGTTCTTGTTGATTTTATCTTAATGGTTTTTGAGTGGAAAAGTAATGTAATAAATTTCTTTAAATTTAAGACCAAATGATTCATACTCTGCAGAGGGATCCTGGTTGCTGCCAAGAGTCCGTGATGCCCGACCAATCGCATTAAGATAGGAGCTTCTAGAAGCGAGTTTTGGACGTGAGATGAAAACTGCGAGTGAGGTCATCGATTGGGGTCATCCATGTTATAGGATTGTGATCAATCCAAGTTAGAACTGGGAGGTGATGGTCGGACGGGTCTTCAACGAGTATGGTGGGTCCAGTGGCCATAGATATGCGACTGGTGAATATTTTATCGATTATACTGTAGCATGTGATGCTTTTCGGTTGAACGACGATTGCCAAGAACAGATATGACGAAATTGTGTTTAAGAAATTATCTACACGTATCTATCCACAATTTACGAATGTTCCTGTTGATTTTATCTTATAGGGTTTGAGTGTAAAAGTAATGTAATAAATTTCTATCTGCATGTATCTCCGTATGTATCTCTGTATGTCCGTCTGTCTGTTCGTGTGTCTGTCTATCAGTCTATCCATAAATCAACCAATCAACCAACTGATCAATCAATCCGTCTGTCTGTCTATATCTATCTATCTATCTATCTATCTATCTATCTATCTATCTATCTATCTATCTATCTATCTATCTATCTATCTATCTATCTATCTATCTATCTATCTATCTATCTATCTATCTATCTATCTATCTATCTATCTATCTATCTATCTATCTATCTATCTATCTATCTATCTATCTATCTATCTATCCACTTATCTATCTATCTATCTATTTATCTATCTATCCATCTATCTGTCTCTCTATCTCTCTATCTATCCACTCATCTATCTATCTATCCACTTATCTATCTATCTATCTATTCTATTGATAAGTTCACCATACATACATCCATCGATCTATCTATATATTCATCCTATCTATCCATCCATTGATCCATTCATCCATCTGTCCAGTTATCCATCCATCTATTTATCTATCTTCTATCTATCTATCTATTTATTTACCCGTCTATTCATCTCTCTATCTACGTATATAATATATTTGTCTATCTATCTACCTATCGATCTAACTATTTATTTCGATATATTTGCATTGCATGTGACTCTATGAGCCTATGTATTTACAAATGTATATTTTTTAATCATGCATATATCTCTTATACGAACTGTCTGTATTTATTTGTCTGCATGCTGTTCTGATCATTAACCAGTTTGTCTGTTTTACTACTCTATGCTATCTACTTCCTGACTGTCTATCTCAGTCGATCTGTATCCAGTTCTCTGTCACTCATGGGCTTCTAATTCTAGATACAACAAAGGCTGTGTTGTCATCATCGGAGGCTCAATCAGACGGCCGTGGCTAACTGCAGTGTTTGTATTACATTGCAATTATTAATTTATATAGCGCCACTCGCAGCGGTGATCCTGTAGCGAGAATCCCGATAGTATGAAAAGGTCTGGTGGAGGGAAAAGGATGTGCAAATTCACTTAAGATACTCTGAAAGAATGATCACGTGTAGGAATGAGTGAAGGGCATTACATATAGGGAGGGGCCCGGAGAGCAATTGCGAAAAAAGATCTAACCCACAGAACAAGGTGAACATGCAAGTCCAAAAATAAGAGGTCGAAGAGATGTACGCTGAAAAATGGGGGGTGAATGTGACCTATGAGATACTTCTGAGCAACACTCAGCTAGGACTCATTTGAACTCAATGCTAGATTGGAGAGAAGGCCAGGGCAATTGATTGACCATGTATAGCATGTATGCATGGGGCCCCGTTTGACACGTCATAGCATCAAGACCCAATCTAGTAGCCGGCTTTCTCTATTTAGAAGACTACGGTCCGTCTCATTCCCTCTCGTATCGAATTATGCATGGCGCGTGGTTGCAACACGGGAACTAGCGCCTGCTGCCGTGCATACTAACACCCTCATTTAAGAAAAACTGCGACCAGATGAGGCAGATAGCGTCCGCCTGTTTCGAGGTCAAAGGTCAGCATCGGTCCATCAGGTCGTAGTTGCTTATTCTTGACCGCATAGGAGTGGCAAACGCAATGTAGAGCGTAATAAAATGCATATAACACAGTCTATTGATATTGTTAAATTTCGCTGGCTTGCATCGGATATATATATATATATATCTATATATATATATCATATCTATCTATTTATACCAGTTGACGTCTTACATATATATATATATATATATATATATATATGTAAACATTCGTGGTAAAACGGACAGAAGAGACAAGTATAATAGGAGACTTTGTATGTGTGACTGTCTGTGTGTTTGGACATATGTGTGTGTTTTATGTAAGTAGGTGAGTAAGTATATTTTTAATCAGATGTCATCAAACGCACGACATGTATACAGAAAAAATTTACATGGTACTAAAACCTTGATTTATAATTAAACATAATTCATTCGAAAGCATAGGAAACTTTTAAAAATGCTGGATGGCAACTGAAGGCAGGGCAGGAGGGAAGTCAATGGGGATAAATTATATGTGCATATAATGACTTCCGTATCGTTGCTTCTTTGTGAAATACAACCTAATGGACATGATGTGATAGGCCAAAGGTAAAATTATATGTAACGTACTCCTGTAACGGACGATTTGTCTATTGATAAGCAGCACCGTCATCAACAAAGCATGAAGAGTCTCATCGCACGGTCACACTCACCAACTTGCGCTCTCTATGACGACAGGCGAATGCAACATTGAGAGACGATGGGTGGGATATATAGAACACCCTCATCGATCTCGTCATTCGTCCAATTGACGTCTTACATCCAGGAAGACCATCTGACAGATTTCGGATGCGTCTTGTTTCCACTGCTGCGTTCAAATATTCCGAGACGTTTCAATTGATACCGCAATTCAACGCGGTGTTCTGTTCGGTAGCATGCTGGCTATGTTTATCGACGATTGCTTGTTCTAACCTACGGACTCCATGTAACAACCTAGAAAGCGTTCGTTCACGATTGTATTCTAGATTCAGGTCTACTGACCTTCCGCGTGCATTAAAGGCGGAAATGGCGCTATACAAATAAAACTGACAGTTCTTTGTCAAGATTGCCTACCCGATGGATATGTCATCGGATTGCAGAAATAAGTAGGGCCTACGGTTCGCGCATCAATTAAAATGTGACCAGCCTGAGTTAACGCAACAATTTCATTGAAATGCTGTAGGTACGTAATTAATTGTCTATCGACACCTTAATTTACATTATCTTACCCTATGTAATGTTAGATTATTTTCAATTACCTCACTCTTGTATGCCTTTCCTTACCCAAACAATCGTTCAATTATTGTCCTCTCTCTGCTCTGTAAGGCTGTCAATTGTAACTATTCCTATAACTGTTAACCCACATCTTCTTATTTTTCCTATCCGTAAGCCCTATCTGGTCCTATATTCCTTGACTATCCATGACCTAATTTTGACCATTACAATGCTGCTTGTTCTTTACCTTACTGTAAGATAAGGTACGCGATTGCAGGGTTTGTCTTCCTATGAATATCTTTCAGTTTTGCGACTTTGTTATTTTAACTTGTTGACGAATGTTGTTTTTACAGATGCACGCTTATAAGAGAGCAACGACCGAAGCTCTAGCATTTTGAGAACCCAGGAGATGGTGTGAACCAAATCGCTCTAAAGCCTCGGTAGATGTGATCTAGTTGTAGAATCTGAAGAAACAATTCCAAGAAATGTCAGTTAACTGAGTCTTGATGACTTTCAAATGTGTCAATCAACTAGTCCTATACTAACGTCGATTTTCAACTCTTTCGTATGGTGACGGGACCCCACAGAAAGACATCATCATTTGCCCACAGAGACCTGCGCATTTCGCCCATCCAATATATTATCAAGAAAGGAATTAAATTGAATGGTTATGTTCATGGAAGTTCAATGCATCTCTCACTATCACTAGGCGTATTGATTCGCACTTAATATGACCTTCTATAATCACATCTCCAACCTCTCCAATTCACCTGTTCCATGCATATTCGTGTCATGACCTCATTCGATTTCTATCCACGCTTGACCTATGACGGCGTCCAATATCGCCTCCTCTGCTATCCACTCAATGCAACTCATCGAATATCAACTCTTCCAATTTGTAACCACCTGGACATCCAAGCTAAGAATATCTACGTCACCATATCACTCCCGTCCGTAAATTACTCCACTTGCGGGAGAATGCCCGAAGACCACCAATTCAGGATTCTAACACTGACCAGCAACTCTCTTCATTAACGTAAGCCAACGAGACTTCGCGACCTCTTTATCGTCCAATCACCCCGCTCAGCCAGACCATCCTCACATCTCACCATCACTAGTAGCAGTTCCCAAGCTACAACTCGCTTCAAATTCTCCAAGCATTCATATTAAAAATCAGCCCTTGACTCTGGAAAGAACTTTCCCTCTGCATTTCGCATATTCAGTTTTCGTCAACCAATACCGTTATATTACATTACATTACAATATCGCCACTATCGCTGTAATCTGTCTCAGACTCGTCTGTTTATCACTACATTGGCTCCCGCTCAATCCAAACTGAAAGCTCACCTCTGCAAGAATTCCTACCCTCCTAAATCGAACCCTCCTTTTCGAAGCGTCCACAACGAAACCCGCCTTAGAGCCGTTCTTCTTCCTCTCTCGTGTATATTACAACTGAACACGCACCTTGCACTATGCAGCGCTCTTGGACAAGCTGGTGTCCTGTCCTTAGCTTAGAAATTGGAGTTTACGATTATGATAACGATTAGATGCAGCGCAACAACATATAATGCAAAAGTACATTCAAGTAATGATACTAATTATTTTAAGAGTTAACGAAAGCTGTGAAGAATTCTCCTGACTTCTCATCCTTTTGTGCGAGGAATCTATCCAGTTAAAAACCATGGATCTGCGACATTCCTGACTCCGGATATCAACGGCATGCATATTCCCGAGCTTAATAATGCATGTGGCCGCATTTACAGACCCTTTCCCTCCAAGTTAGCAGACCCATTCAGACCGATCTCAAATGGTCCTTGCTTCATCGCTATTCCATATAGGAGCGCATTTTTAACACTGTCCACTGATATGCGAGCGCCGGTTTTTCCAGTTGCAGTTGGTTAAGTCAGACAACACTATGTGATAACAGAGATCATTAGCGTCGCCCTCCTCCTTCTGCCAGGCTTCGGACTGGCACTGGCAGAGTTTCTCAGGTTTTCATGAACTAACAACTCAATCAATATCTATAATTATTATGCTAACGCCTATTGCCAGTGTCCACGTGATCAATTACAGACTGACGTCACAACACCTTAATTGACAGGTGTTTGATCCATGACCACTATTTGCATTGAGCTGCCTAAGTACGTCACTGCATGTAACTTTGGTACAAAGGAGCAAAAATATAAATAAAATAAGCATCGTCGCAAAGTTCAATGCAAACGTGCGCCTAGAACTTGCTGGCTAATAAGCTGATCTTACTAGTCATCATTGTGGCCAGATAATCGCCATTCGCTAAACTGACCCCAGAAGCCAGGCACACTTGTGCCGCAATTTAGCTTTGGTCTTAAGTGAAAGGCGAGGAGGAAGAGGCGGCAGGCGAAGAAGAAATGATGCGAGGACGTCAGACTGCGTCGCTGCTGGCGCAATAAAAGACTGTTCAGTCTACCAAGCTCTAACCACACGATTTTCACAGAATTATGACTGGTAAGACTAGACACCGGATTGAATGTGTGGAACACTTGCGACGTTCTTCTATCATCTGTAATTAAATAGTGTTTAGTGTCCGTGCATTTGTTCGTTCATTCATTCATTTGTTATTTCTTTTGTTCATCAGTTTATTCATTGCGCGATTCATTTTACTTCATTTGTCCACTAGTTTATTTAACTCCCTTTTAGGATACCTTTCAGGTGGCCAACCACAGGACATTTAATATTATTATGCCTGCATTAAAATTGTACACGAAACCTCATAGTAACCTTATGCATAGCATATTATCTACAGAATGCGATTGTTTCTGCCAGCATTGGCCGGTAGCGCAGCTAAAACGTTCACATATAGACACCAATTGTCTAATAATAAAACATAATCATCATAGGTTACAACTACAAAATGTTGTTGATCAGCTGCAAAAAATAGACGACGCTTGCATTTGCTACACTGAGGTGTCCTTTTGCAGCAATGAGACAAAACGTGTATAGATTTAGTGCGACAATGATTGTTTTAGCTTTCTGACCACATTAGTGCCGATTGTGATCATGGATTCATTGTTAGAGAACACCAATCGATAAGTGGTCGGTTCCGGAAATCGATGGCCAATAGGCGATATCCTGGTTCGGTCAGATGAAATCCCACAGTCCAATGCATGGGTCAACGGAATCTCCTACGGGAAGAGAGCTTCGCGTCGTTGGTATTTGGTTACCAGACATTTGCGTCTGCCCAGGTCAATTTATTGAGTCTACCCTGACATCTGTACATGCAACAATTTTTTTCGAACGGTAGCAAATCGTTACTCTTTTTTGCCTCATATTGTTTCACAGCAGTCTAAGGTACTTAGCTGATCTTCGTTCATCTTGGCTGATCTTGGTACATCTTATTATTAAAATAATACTAATAATTTCTATTTAATTTCAAACTGACAAATCGCAGTATGATTATGAGTACAATGTCAACGAATTATGACAAGTTATTACAGGAGTCGAATTTAACTGTCGGCAGCCATGCAAGGCGCTCATTACGTTATGCATCTCATTTTTAATCTTGGCTGGTGTTGGTTCAGCTTCGTTCATGTTGATTGACTGATCTTGGTTCATCTTTGTTTATGCTACATGGCTGATCTTGGTTCACCATGGTTCATCGTTCCTACGTTTGTTGGCTAACGCCATAATTGTCTGCCGTGAAATTCACCGCGAGTGTCGGCTTTATGTGCGGCCTTTGTTGCCATTTAATGGCAATTTTAGGCTCAGACGTTGGACGAAGTTCCACGTATAGGCCCTACATGTACGTAATTATTGCGACTGAGATGGTAATGCGAGAGTCAGCGTCATCATTACTTGCGACGCTGTCTTCTGTTGTCACGCCAGATGTACATCAGGATCCATCTGTGTTTGCTAAAGCTGGTTTATCTAATTCAATCAGACCTACGTCCGAGTTTTTTTTCTTATTTAGGCCTACACAGTGGTTCTAGAGGAGCAGATCAGACTGTGTTTATTATCAGGCTCTGTATGTCTGCCTGTTTGCATTTATATCTGTATGCCGATATTCATGTTGGTATGTCTGTATTTATGTCTGTCTATTCTCATATGTGTTTGTCGGTCTGTATTCATGCCGGCAGTGTCTGTATATATGTCCGCCTGTCTGTGTGCAGTCATGTCTATATGTCTGTCTATTTATATCTGTGTGTCTATGGCAGAAAATCATTGTTATATTGCCACAGTTACAATCTACAGAGCGGGCTCTAGGTCTAAAATTGTAAACATCGAGTAAACAATCGCGTCATATCTTTCGTACCAGTTTCTACATATATCTATCTTTGCCTTTATATAGCGCCTGCTTCAGCCTCTAATAACTGGACCGTATTAAGGAGCAATAAACACTACACGTAATCATTACGATTCCTCCCACGTCTTTGATACTGAGATGGAAAGATCTAGTTTCTCACTTCAAGGTCCATTAACGAACACCAGTGGGACTTTGATTCTGAGTGGACGACCTGTTGGCTTATCATTCGTGGCCCTCTGGGGCGTCTAAGGGAATTACGATAGTGTTCTAAGATGGCCAACAGGCATGGATTAAATAGCAATCCGACTTCGAGAAAAGGGTTGAATTCAGTAGAATTTTAATTGTACTTATATGACTCGTGATTACGATTAATTAACTTTCAGAGGAAAGAAATCGTTGTAGGACCATAATTAACTCATCGTCGAATGAATGGAAGAAGGGGTGTTCAATTAAACACTAACAGTGTACACTGTACAGTTGATTCCAACGGAACTACAGTGTACAACCGATACGGTACACTGGATAGAAACACCGTTTCACAATGCGGCATAATACAATACCCCGAAATGTGGATAATGCCATAACTTTTTGTGTCTGTCTATCACATAGATATAAATTACATCACATAAAAGACATACAGGCAATAACTTTACACAGACTATAAATCATGTCTGCGTAACTGTCTTTATGTATTTTATGTAATGTGATTTAAATGTGAATAGCCTTATGATTCTCAATGGCACACAAAGGCTCTCCACGAAGACCACCTTATGCACCGATGTAGTTGGCCGAATTGACTCCCATTTTAAGCACTCAAGGGTCTATTTATTCAATAATAGCCTGCAATAAATTTTTTGAGTTTCTACTAGGAATTAATGTCCCATGGATTGTGTTGTTACTAGAACTCCAGTTCTGATTCCTATTCAAAAAAATTCACTGGGATAGTTGATTGGGTTCAATTGACTCCTGGAATTTGTTTCCATAGAAAAAATTTAATTAGACAGTCACGGTTACTTTTTTCCCCGATCAAACGACTTTAGTGTGGAGTCGATTTTTACTCTGACAAATTTTAATAGGGGAGTTTATTGTTTTTGCGTTTTTAACACTTAATAAAAGTGTGCCACATAAATTACTTGGTAGTGGATACAGTAGCGATTGACGTGAGCCTATATCGGAAATCGAATAATGCAGGTTACGCCATTATTCAATGAAGAAATTGCTAATGAGACGGATTGTTGTTTGTCAAGTTTTGAAATAACAACACTAGTCATAACTTTGACCGTAACCGAAACCTTACGACGAGTCGACGACCAACTTGACACTACGTATGACTTAGACACGAATTGTGAAGATCCCTTTCATATGGAAATCGTCCTGCTGATTTCATCATATATTCAAATACTAAATACAATGCAATATAGGCAGACGACACTCCATCATTAAAAGCTCATGTTGCCTTATGTTGCCCCACTTTTGCTTGATTTTCAATGAATATCGTGTGTGTTTCTTTTGCGTTTTGGACTGAAAAACGAACTAGTTTAAAGGTTTTAAGATATCGTTTCTGCGAATTGACATTTGAATAGAAAAAAGCGCGGTTAAATAGGTCAGAGTGAGCAGATAATTTAGTATTTTCAATTGTATTATAGTTTGAAATAAGTATTGCTGCTCAGCGGCATCTGACTAACCAGTAAAATCATTCCACGTAATTAATTTTCTCTTCTATAGAATAGACTAAAGTGTCTATTTTGCAGAAGCGACGATCTCGCTTGACAGGTGGGGGACACTCAATGAGAGGAGTTGGAAATATGGGGGACACATGTCCCTTCTCTGTAAGAGGTGGGGGATGTCTCCCTCGACCCCCGGGATCGCCGCCACTGGTCTATGGACTGAAGTGTCGATGGATTGAATTATCTATGGATTGAAGTGTCTATGGACTGAAGTGTATGTAGACTGAAGTTTCTATGGACTGAAGTGTGTATGGACTAAAATGTCTATGGACTGAAGTCTCTGTGGACTGATGCGTCTACGAACTGCACTCGAATGATCCGCTGCATTGGACGACGGTGACAGTAATGGACCGAGTGGCAGAAGACGTATGACAGGTTTAGCCAATCTGATCTCTCGGCTTCCCATCCTTCGCGTCACCTCAATGGACAAGAATCTGACCAATGCGTCTGCTGACATCTTTCATTTTTCGCTCTCTTGAACGGACTACCTGGATGACCCCAATGACATTGTCATTCAGTGGTATTCGGCGGACACTGTTCTAGACGCGCGTCCACTGGCGTATGTCCTCTAGCGCTATATAATATACGTGTAGGTCGATGAATATCGAACGAAGAGCAACAGCGCAATTTAAATTTTTGGGAATTTATTATTCTGTTTATGTAGCGCTGGTTTGAGAGAAACGCTTAACATGCTGTGGTGGAGTGAAACATGTCGCCCTCTGCCTTTACGTCTTGGGTCAAGATAATTGGTCGGTCATTTGAGATACATGAAGATTAATGAACGGTACAGTAACGCAGACCCAGGACTGGAGCGAGTCGCAATAGTGACCATCAAAGTATAGTTAGCGTACGATATTGCCTGAGCGTGTCAATGAAAATTGCTGGAGTATTGGGATCTTCCTTCTCGTTCTTAAATCCCACAGTTTCGCAATCAGGCTGCCAAAAAAACAAGTTTTGTCAAGAAAGATTTTACATTTTTACTTTTATTTTATCATATATTTAGGTTCTTAAATTAGTTTTTATTTTCTACGTACGCACCGTCGAACACTGAACACAAACTGAGACCGAGAAGTACAAATAGTTAATTATCTTCGTTTAATTTTAAACTTACAAATCGCAGTTCGACTTCAAGAATAGTATGAACGAATGAAAATCAGTTATCACAGGAGTAGAATATTAATTAGCAGCCGCAGCCATACACTACGTTCATTACTTTGTGCATTTGATAAGGTATTATAAGACAAATTAAAGTAGCTGCTCATTTCATAATATATCTATTCGATACCTTTCTTCTTTATCAAGGCAGAGTAAGTAAAATTAGTTTATTGCTCAAGACATCATAGGATAAATTAGATAATTCATTGGCCTAGGGAAGAAGCTTGGCTGTACATGATAGAATCATTTGAATTTATACGTCGAAAGTTCTTATAGTATCCTATTAATAGTTGAACGGAGGCTGCGGGGAATTTAACTGAGTAAGAGAAGAATTGTAAGAGAGGAATGTGGAGAGATTAATTCGAATTCCATACGAAAGTGTGATCATTCCAAATTCAAAGAAGGTTGACAAAATAATAAAGGATACAAAAACTGGTTAAGCACATACTCAAATTATCATCAGCCACAACGTATTCGAAATCCAGTTCCGGAGAACCATTAATCACGCAAATCCAAACGACGTTTAACTTCAACCATAAACACTTCCTCCCTCTGAATGCATGACCATGTTTCACCCCATGGCGTGCAGAACACACGTGACAGTCGTCCGAAAGGTTTCCCTCTTCGGTTCCTTGGGGGGGGGCTCAGGGGGCATAGGACCTATCAGGGAAGACTCGTTGTTTTGACCAGAAATCACACCGATTGAATCTGATAGAATCCACACTCAGTGAAGATCAAACACATACGCCGCTCATACCTGGAAGTCAAGAACTAACAAGAAGAACCGGACGTTGTTTGTGCATTTCTCAGTTTCATGCTAAACTCCAGATCGGGTCAAGAGTCGTCAGCGAAATAGCAGACATTTCTGAGGAAGTTCAAATGAATAATACTCTGTCTGACATCGCTCACTGAAGAACAGTAACTGATCTCCATTCTAAAATTGACCACATTCTATGACGAAGTGTCTGAGAGTGAACTACTTAGGCTAAATAAATACTGTGTCTGCCGCGCCAATTGTCTATTTGTCAAAGTTTGAATTAAAAAGAAATTCGTTGCAAATATTTTGATCATCGTCGTCTCATTGGTAATACTTAGTTGAGTCCAATGGTTTAATTGTTATCTTCCTACATATCAACCTTTGCGCCCTCTGCAAAGTGCCACCCATACAGGCCAAGACCCCGTTTGCTCCGATAATAACTCCATTATTGTTCGTCAGGCAAGTTTTGCAACAAAATCTAAAGACAATCATTGCATTTATATTTATGTTTATTTGGTAATTGCAGTTTTACGGTTGCGCTGATGCGAACAATTCCAATGTAAGGCGATTTAGAAGTGTCCTGATGCGTGACGGATGTCGTGTTAATGGTTCCCTATCTTATTCTGCGGAAGTAATCGACTGTCGCAAAGGATCTGCTTCAGTTGGTCACAGAATTAAAACCTGAAACGACCAATGACGCGCAGACCGAAGATTGGTTTCGTTTCTCAGGCAGCAAGAGGGAACGAATGAACGGCTAGAGGAAATTCGCGGAGAGACACACACGGGGGCGGACACGGGAATGGAGGATGCGGACCAACAGTAACAGCGGCAGTAGGCAATGGGACAGGGAGAGACAGACAGCGAGATTTCTAGCGATAATGACCGAAAAGGACACCAGAGAAAAGATTAACCTACAGAGAGATAGAGGGATTGGCGGATGGATGGACGGACGGACGAAATGTAAGGTAAATGGGTAAATGGTGAATGGATGGATGGGTGGATGGATGGACAGATGGATGGATTGATAATTGGATGGATAGATGAATGGATGGATGCATGCATGGATGGATGGATAATTGGATGGATGGATGGGTGAAAGAATTGGTGGATAAATGGATAAATTAGGTGGATGGATAGACAGATGGATGGATTGATAATTGGATGGATGGATGAATGGATGGATGGATGGATGGATCAATGAATGGATCGATGGATAATTGGATGGATGGGTGAAAGAATTGGTGGATAGATGGATGAAAGGATTAATGGATGGAGGAATGGAAGGTTATACGGACGAACAGACGGAATAGCTGAACCAGTGTACGCTCGCATACGTCAGTTCAAAAGATCAAATTAAGTTAATTAATGATTAGAGAACGAATATATAGTGACTGGGAATGCATATTATTATATGTCCATCCTTGATCCCTTAATCATTTCGATGCAGGATACAGTCGAATACAAAATCACACTCAAAACGAAATGTCCCATAAGTGATGAGTGGTCAAAATCAGACTTCCTTTTCATCTAAACCTCTCTACTCGTCACCGTTGAGGATGTGGATTGCGGAGTCAGGCAAATTTCATTGAACGTCCAGCGCTCGGTAATGTTTAAAAAGTGCCTCACGGATGATGGGCTTTCAATCGGGGTGGTGCACTGTGCCATGAGCCTGTTAAGTCCGTGATTGGCAGATCGGTATCAGAGCTGTAACTGACACTATAGCTGACGAACACGCTCCTTGTCAGTATAGATACTACGTCTGTAGGTCTACAATTATGTACGCATGAAGGAAACGCAAATGTACACGTTTTTAAAGTGACCGTGTACAGTCGACCCAGGCCATTTATGCATTGATTGTGTGATTATTTGTCGCCATCCGCCAATTGATTGAGACTTAAGATCAATGTGTATTCGAACCGTTTTAGTCCGAGATTAAACTCCCTAAATAATCCACTGTTGATGTTCCAACCGGCTTCCGAACGCAATATTGGCGCATGAGATGGAAGCTCTTTTAACAATGTAGGTAATCGGGTCGAGTAGTGTGTGATTTAATCAAGTCCTGCCGCATTTTACTATAGTGTATAATACGTTTTTACAAATAAATATAAAAAGTAGAGAGAAACATTTCTGGTTTGAGAAGTTTAGTCTCGCTCCGTTCGTAGTCACCAGATTTCGAGATCGTCCAAATAGGTCAGAACGTTAAACTTTACGCTCAAAGTCACGGATCTATTTATTAATAAAGACAATTCTGCCATCCAACCCTCGGACGAACTGTGTCATGAATGAGTCAGAAACATAAGTTTCGCTCGTAGCAATTCTTTAAGAAAATAGCCGTCAGACGGTCATTGTTTAGTTAATTAATTCATTGTTTCATTCGTTAGTTTTTTCATTCATTCATTGTCTAATTCGTCCATTTATCGTTTCATTCATTCCTTCATTGTTTCATTCATTCATTGTTTCATTCATTGTTTCATTCATTCATTGTTTCATTCATTTATTGTTTCATTCATTCATTCATTGTTTCATTCATTCATTGTTTCATTCATTCATTGTTTCATTCTTTCATTGTTTCATTCATTCATTCATTGTTTCATTCATTTATTGTTTCATTCATTCATTGTTTCATTCATTTATCGTTTCATTCATTCATTCACTGTTTCATTCATTCATTCATTCATTCATTGTTTCATTCATTGTTTCATTCATTTATTGTTTCATTCATTCATTGTTTCATTTATTTATTGTTTCATTCATTCATTCATTGTTTCATTCATTCATTGTTTCATTCATTTATTGTTTCATTCATTCATTCATTGTTTCATTCATTCATTTATTGTTTCATTCATTCATTCATTGTTTCATTCATTCATTCATTGTTTCATTCATTGTTTCATTCATTTATTGTTTCATTCATTCATTCATTGTTTCATTCATTCATTGTTTCATTCATTGTTTCATTCATTCATTGTTTCATTCATTCATTGTTTCATTCATTCATTCATTGTTTCATTCATTCATTCATTGTTTTGTTCTTTGGCTCGATATTTTTTCGTTTGCTCCCAAGTATCCGTTCTGTCTCTTATTAACCCGTTCAATGAAAAAGACGTTCTAACTGCGGTGACAAGATACCAACACTGTGAACAAGCACGAAGATTAACATAGATTAAAACTTCTAACGTATGAACTTGGACAGACTAGAAGTGGAAACCAATTTACTTAAATGAAACAAGAAACATAAACAACGATATGCAGGCATAACGACCGCGGTACGTACATTGCAACTAACAGGTGCGCAAACACAACTGGTAATAACAGAGTTAACCTAAAAAAGACACTGACAGCTCCCGTTTCAAAAGCATAGGCAGAGCTTTGACGACTAGTCGCTGATTGCGGGCAGTTAATCGTGACTTTATAGTTACCATACTGCCTAAGCCTGGGAACGCGCCGGGATATGCCTGGGTATAGTACTAGGTGTACGTCTTTGTAGGATTCAACAGAACGATGTCCACACTTCTGCTATATACATCGACCCTTGCCGACCACATAGGACGGCTGCATGCAGCATCCAAAGGAGTGGCCCAAGTCTATATTTCTTCATTGGCTTCTGTCCTGTGTGGCAGAGGGATCAGGTTCTTCACATCCGGTCCCTAGCAGTCCCTGACGTCGTGTAACAATTCTCTTCTTGTCCGCCTCCGGACCCTGTGCCGTCTGTCATTTCAAACACGAGTTTCCTGGACCGTGCTGGTGTCATCCATCCCGCAAATACGTCGAAGGAAATTGAGTTTTCTTTCCATCATTTGTCGTACGATATGCTCCTTGTCTCCATACCTCACGTTATCTGATCTTCCACTGACATCTGGTCTCCAAGGAAATTGAGTTTCCTTTCCATTAGTTGCTCACGATAGTTTTTTGTAACCCACTCTTCATCATAACGTAGCGTAGGCCAATAATAGCACATAACATGCTCTTTCTTGTTGATGCGCAAGATTCTTCTTTTGCATTCTTCAAATGCCTGCAGTCTGTTCTTTTCCAGTATGTGACGAGTCCATGTGAGGCCTGCCCATATATTAGCACACTGGAAATACAAGTGTTGAGTAGTAGTTTTCATTTTGGTATACACGCCGGTCTTTCTGCTCATCATACTGTCCTGCATAACAGTCGTTATCTCAATTCAATACGCTTCTCAACTATTGAAATTCACCCATTTATTTTTATTATGAAATTTAAAATCACCTGTCTTCCAACATTTTTTGCTCAGAAGTGCATACGCCTCGACGGTTCAATTGCAGTTGTATTGCAGAGCAAGTGTGAAAAGTACTTGCTCAAGGTTTCTACACAGTGACGCCTCGGACGAGGGTCGAACCCGCTCACATAGCGCACACTGAGCGTTACGGGCCGATCGCTCTAACAAACTGGCCACCGTGCCACACACCTGCCCTTTGACGCTTTGGATCACCTGCCTCCTCTAGAAGTCTTGCTACATGCAAACAAGTGAATTACACGAAACAAAATACACTTTCAACTGAGGGTGTTGAATCTTAATCCTGAATATATTTCTAATTTGTAAAAAGTTTGCACATTCTCCTGAAGTTTTCTGTGTTCAACCACGCCTCAATTATTATTACAATTGGAATGCAGCATCATTGTGAATGAACAAAGTCAGTCACTGAAATTCTTAGAATCAGAGAAAAATATATTATTTGTTTTAAAATAAAACATGAAGCATCATAATCCGTGTTTGTTTCCCAGTAGTACACAATAAGATTATCCTACTGCTCAAGTTAGAATAACCATAATTATGACCAATTAGATTAGACCTACTCTTATTGCTCCCAAATAACAAACGAATATACTAATTCAGCATTTGGATTAATAATGGATACGAATAAGCACGACTGCATTATTCTTGTAACATTTAGATTTATGTTAATGTTGGTCATTAGGATGCATTGCGATAAAACTGGTATGCCATAAATGTCTAGTATAAATTCTGTCATTAGCAACACTTTGATGGTTTCGTCGTTCCAGGTTTTAAGATCTTATTGGATGTCATGGGCATGCCTGGCAGCCTGGGTATCCTCTGAATTTCATCGTATATACGCTGAAACACGCCATTTTAGTGAGGCCGAATGTTACCAACAAGTCCTAATATACATTTTATTTATTTATCCGGTTAATTATGTCATCGATGGTTCATAGAATTCTAAAGGGACAACTGAAGTCGACCATGCATAATGCAACCATTGCTGACTTCAGTTGCAATATTAATAGCAGCAACATTAGGTTTAGGTGATACACGCATGCATTCAGACGTACAAATAGCCGTATACACGAATATGCAATGGGTGTGAATAAGTGCTCTCGCGCGTCATTTATCAAACTAAACGAAATCTCATTGAAATCATGAGCTCCAAACATCTAAAGCGACACTCGACTGCCATGGGCATGCACCAGCTTATTCAGTAGCGCCGTTATGTCAGATCATTGCTACCTCGTGTTTTGTCTTAATTTAGCACTGTCATCATTCATTGCTTAACATTCCTCAAATTATGCTTTGAGCTCTAGCTTACCCTTTAACAGTCGCTTTTGATCTCTGACATTTTTTTAACAGAGGAGTCAAACAATCGTTATCATCATAATTACATGATCATATTCAGGATTTTCCGGTTTCTCCCAATGTAAAGAGCGCTGATTGGTTCATGCTATCATCAGGTAGATAATATTATGTAGTTTTTCATGATCTTATAACAGTAACGAACTTGATCCTAATAAATAATTATTAAGCTCACCGATACCTGCGCTTTGCTATCGCCACCTAACGAATTCGATGTACTACAAAACATCAGATATAAAGGCAATAAGTATTCCTTGCAGTTCAGTGAACAGCTGGCGAGAGCTTTTAACAATACGTTCGTCGAGTTATGTTGATTAAATTCATAATTTCTCAGATGATAAACTCCGATCATCTAAATAGAAGAGGAGAGGCGCGGCAGGAAAGCAGCAACCGAGAGCGTCATCATACAGACCATTATAGGCATATAATTTCGTCGGCAGTGTGATTTGCGTGTACATAAAAATTTGTATTGAATACACAAATAAAATCTCTTTCGTACATTCGCTTGTTCAATCATTCGTTCGTTCGCTGTTCGTCGTCTTTCAGTCGTTCACTCAGAGTATAGCATATCTTTTTTTCTATAACACACCATGCTACGGAACAATAGGTGCCTAAGGCCGATGAGCTCTCAAACTGCAATAATCTTGTGACGCTATTCGAGTCGTCAGATTTCATTACCAAATGTATTGCAAAGTCAGTCAGCATTTAGGGTCAGTCCAATCAAAACCAAGGACAACATTGGGGATGAAAAGGGAAGGGTCGACAAATGTCAGACGAGTAAGGGTCAAGGTCATGACCTCGGAAAACGCGTAGAGGCTGAACGAGCACGAAAGTGATAAGAAACATATCGCATCTTTAGACTTTTATGGCGTCTTTTGCAGATAAACTATTCAGAGGCGCTCTCAGCACGGAAACCCGGAGATGTGGGTAGGAGTGGGGTGAGGTGGGGAGAAACACCTCTGAATACTGAGAATTCGACAGAGCATGTCATAAGTTTAACCCCTTATAGTGATGGAGGAAGGTCATTCTATGCAGGTAAATCCACAACGACAGACGCTCGTTGTTGGGCCACAATAGTCTAAGTCGTAGGAGGCAGTAGATCCAGACGATCACCAGCGCGCAAGGAACGAGATGAAGTTCGCAAGCAGTCAGAGAGATATCTCAGAGCACTGCCTCGGTGGGCTTTGGAAACTAGACCGAGGATCTTGTAGTGGATATGCGCAGTGATTGTAAGCCTGTGTAAAACTTCAAGCAAAAGCTTTTGTGTAAGATTATGCGCAAAGCGAGGGAGTCGGGCGATGAGCCTGGCTGAAGCATAATACACGACCGATTGAAGGGCGAAAGACGCTGTTTGGAAGGGGCCATAAAAAGTGAGGTGTATACGTGAGGTATATGTGCCTACATAAATACATACATACACACATACATAAATACACATACATATATAAATAAATACGTACATGCCTACTTTGATATACACTTACATTCAAGTATACAAATTTATATACACACATACAAGTATATAGACAGACATACAGATTTCAGCTTTTTACCTGGGAACGCAAGTGAACAGAAATGTAAAAAATCTGTATGCGTCTGTTGCCCCCGAGGAGAGCGATGAAAATCGGAAACATTTATCTCTGACACAATCCGCTTTTGTTTTCGCAGAGAACTTGCTAAGATTATGTCACATAACACCGCACTCAACCAGATACGTAGAACTATGGACAGACAGGGTAGAACATAGAAAGAGAAAGACATAATTATTAGATAAAGAGAGTCATGTACAATGTAAAGACAGACACATTGAGTCTGATGGAGTTAGGTAGCCTATGACTTGACCAATATCGATGTCTGTATTGTAATAGATGGGGCATTTACAGGGTCAAAAGGAGGACAGTAAACACAGATCGAGAGAGACGATCAGGCAAATCGAATGAGACAATCAAATAGACAGACCAAGAGAGTCATTAAGAGAGATCGAGAGAGACAATAAGACGGATTGAGCTAGAGAATGAGACATGTAGCGATAAGAGCGACAAAATAAATCTTGGGCTTTGACAGGTCGAGTACATGTATGTGTCCTAATGTGTGTGTGTGTGTGTGTGTGTCTTTGCGTGCGTGCGTGTGTTTAAGTGTGAATGAAAGTAACACAAATATAATAATAATAATATTAATATTATAATAATAATAATTTAAAAAAATAATAATATCAATAATAATAATAAAAATAATAATAAACATGATAATGATAGTACCAATAATAATAATAATAATAATAATAATGATAATAATAGTAATAATAACAATAACAATAATAATAATAATAATAACAGCAACAACAGCAACAACTAGCTCTCTATGTTTAATCACTAAGTCCATAGGGAAAGAAAGTACCAAAGTATCTCAGGCATCTCTTCCTAAAAATAATAACAAGAGTTTATGAAGCCCCAAATCGAAGTCGAGCATGTCGAGGCTGATGGAAAGGGTACAGCGCATGAGGTCAAAAGGTCAACGACAGACATAAATAATGATCCTTTAAAAAGATAGGTCTTGCTCTGTGATTTAAATGTCTCCAGAGACGATGTATTCTTCACATGGTCGCGAAGACTGTTCCACGCAATCGGTCCAGCGACAGTAAAGGAACATTCGCCAAACCTCGTAGTTGAGCGCGGAACTAGTGGAAGACTTGTAGCCACATTATTTTCTAACTATAAGTCGACATTTTGCTAAAATTAGCCTACTCCTACGTGTATGTAATCCAGCATTCGTACAGTAAGGCAATGATTCGGTCTATAAATGTGGTCTAAACTAATATATCAGACAATTATACGTCTGATCATAGAATGTATCCTGAACGGATAAATAAGGGCCTACATGTACTGTCCAATCTAATAAAACCATAGGCTATTTCCTTAAAAGTAGCGTAGCGAGGATTGAATTTGATAATCAGCCGCCTCAGTGTCAAGTTTTTGTGTTACAAAAGTTTAAAAGAGGTTCTAACTTTTGAACCCGGCGTAGCCCATGCATTGAATTAAATAATCTCTTACTTAGCGGCTGAGCCATTTTTCCTTTGAATTTTATTTCCTCTTACTTAACAACTACGCCACTTCGCTTCGGAAAACATTATGTAATGTTCGTATCGTCCCCAGCCTAACGAATGTAATTGTAGGGCTACTTCCATGTATCACTACCTGCTGTAATTATAGATCCCGCTTTAGGGGCATCATGCGTACGGGTTTGAACGCCACCAAATGGGTAAATTGAAATATCCTAATATCGCAATTTGAAGAAATTTGTGAACGGAAAGTAGTTGCTTTGAGCTAAGAATTCGCATGAGAGCATTTTGTAAAGTTTCCCTGTCCTTATAGTGTTCTTTTCGAGAGTCATTAGATGGACATGCAATGCAAACCGTTGTATAGATTTATTTTCGTTTCTCTCGCTGTTTTTTAAAAATCAAATGATGAACGATTCAACTTCATTTAATGTACTTCACCCAACTGAAATGTTATTCCTTCAATGCTACTTATGAATAATTTATAAATAGATAACTTCTGATCACTTTCATGCCTTCGAGATTTTATACTAGTTATTTATTGAGCATTAGCACAATTGATTGGTATTTGTATTTTCATTACATACATGTAATTAAAATATGTGGCCATGATATACCTGTAGCCTACTTACAATATGATTAGCCTACTAGATTACAACAATTCTTTATGTGTGAATCATCAAAGGTTTTGTTCTTTTTATTGTTTGAAAGTTATGTCTCACTGTGCAATTGTACGTTGTCGTAGATTCGATTCACCAGTCTCCCCGAAGAACGGTTACTGGTTCTTTATAGCGTCTTATCGTACAGTCGATCTCTTTGTAGCTGCGTAACATACCTTCGCTTCTTTGTGGTTTCGTATCCAACAGACGGTGCCACAAAATAGTGTTACCTCCCATTATTATTCTCTATGATCTAACTCAGACTACCTTTCTCCATTGGTATACATGCAAATAGATAACTTTCAGTGATATGTGGTTATTAATTTACATTGACACCGTTGCCAGTTTTAAAATAGTTCTTCTTTAAAGAAGGGACGAAGCACTTAAGAACTTGTAGGCCTATTAGACTTCAACGCAATACGATTTACCTGGTAAGAAAAATTGACTAGACCTAATTATTGTATAAAGCTCTAGTCGACTACCTCACGATCATAATTTTGGCGCCACACTTGCTCAGTGAGCTTCTTGTAGGGCGCTATATAAGCCTAAATGTTCATGTACATACATACTAATTTGCTATTCAAGACAGGATTGTTCAGCTCAGCGCCTACACTGTCGCATTTTTACACGTATTATTTACACACACAGAAAGAAAATACGTTTACAAATGTAATTTAACCCTAACAAATATATCAAAACTTATTTATCGTCGTCTTGCTCACAATGTAATTTTCTAATCTTACTTTTACTATTTTATTTCTAAAAAGTTTTTCAACTCTCACCAATGGTCTCGTTTCGTTCTATACTAAAGCTGCTATCTCGGTTCGATCTTTACTAATACTTCTACGATCGATGCTTGAAAAACTATTTCAGCCATTGCATTAGTAGCTCAATTCTATGTCAGTAATGATCCTGTGTGTCAAAGCATTAGTACAGCAGAAACGAACATTTTGGGCGCTCAGGCAATAGGCCTAGGCCTAGTAATATTATACGGGGCAATTCGTTATCTTTAACTATGCCGTTTATGTGTAATCTTGAGACATTGAAGTCTGCAGTATGCCGCCTGCATGCATAAAAGCGACATTATTGTCGTACCCGTTGTTCCGATGGGTCGTCGTTACCCGTAGATTAGGAATACTGATGCGATTTGTAGAGAACGATCGATGCCTCTGTTTACCCGATATACATTCGAAGTCAGTCACTGCGACGAATGGTTCATGTTTACGAGAAAACAAATCAGGAGATCGCATCTATTGTTGGTTGCGATTTTCCCCTTCCCAATCGCCTTGGGAACAGTGTGCTTTGTCTCTTAGGTATTTCTCTTGTCAGATATCACTCCATCCATCTACCCATACAAACATTGCTCCATTCAGCAGAGTTATTGCGAAATATGAACTCATTAAGGCATACTAATCTCACCATCTATGTATACCTCTCTGAACCTTTATACATGTACTAGCGTTTCAGCCCAACTTCGCCTGGTATTGCATTTCAAACTCAGCGTTGATTGGGCCCTCTCATTCGCCTGAATCGCAAGTATTTCATTTGGCGAGCGCTCCGAGTGATCCCTCATTATATAATATACGCGCCTGATTGCATAGAAAATTAACACAGCCTTACTTAAGTCTGAAACCAGCTTCAGATTGTCATCTGCCTCACTTATAGCGGTTTCTTCTTTGTGTGGAACTTTGAAATTCAGTAACGCACAATTACGCATCACCATCGACTGATGTTTGATCATAAGATGGTGTGGTTCTTAATTAATCCGTACTAATGAATTCAGAAGCACATGCTACAATATCGGAACAGTGTAAAGGCGACTTGATAGGCCTATTTACTTTGGTCCTATATCCTGGTGGGTGAATGGGTCGGTGGGTTGGTGAATGGATCTGTGGATGGGTGAAATTGGTCACTCAGTGGGTTAATGGGTCTTTGAAAAAGTGAATGGGTCTTTGAATGGACTAATTGGTCTGTGAATGGGTTAATGGGTATGTGAGTGGGTGAATGGGTATGTGAATGGGTGAATGGGCCTGTGAATGGATTACTAGGTCTGTGAATGGATGAATGGGTCTGTAGATGGGTGTTCGGATCTTGGAATGGGTGCATGGGTATGTTTATGGGTAAATGGGTGTGTGAATGGGCTAATGGGTCTGTCAATGGGGTTAATGAACAGGTTAACGGGTCTTTTAATGGGCGAATGGGTTTATGAATGGGTGGATAGCTCTGTGGGTGGGTGAATCATTGGTTGTTCGCATGACTGTGTAAGTGGTGAGTTGACCTCTGATCGTCTGTTATGCTTGAGATAATGAGCGTGCCAGTGGCGTCCCCCGAGTGTCGGTGATGAAGCGCCATTTACAAGGGTTAGGTAAGCGTTGGTCGTAAACTTTCAAATACGTCGACGTTCCTCATCTTCCTGTTTTGCTGCTGAGACTGATCTAATCCTCAAAGGATCGCACGAAGTATTGGAAGACAGGATGGAAGGAAAGCCGCATCCATTGAACGACCAAATGCGTGTACTTAGTCAATTTGAGGAGTTTTGTAAGGGTGCTATATAAATCATTAGATGGCGCACATGTCATTAGAATACGTTCCATAAATTATCTTGAGACTTGTATATATCTCCAATAATCTATTTATAGTCAAAATGTTAGTAATGCAAAAGTGATGTTTAGTTATTTACGATTCTGTTTTGGGAATTATCTGAAATTATTCGGAATGTGGCCAAAGGCTTGAGGAATCGTTCGTCCACACGATTCTTATAACGCTTCAGTCCCAAACATAGACCTACGCTTGCAGAATAATGAGTTTCTCACAACTGCCAGCCTATATCATAAGCCATTCATGCATTTACCATGGCTGACCGTTGCTTACTTGCCAGCGACGAATCCACTGAGCAAAGTTGATGGCTGATATTAGACTGAAAATGAGAAGAGGCTGAATAAAATGTCAATAGGATGCGATTTTTAGGGTAAGATAGAAGAAATTTCATCTGATTGGTTGTAAGTGTTTCTCTTCACTTATTTTGTATCTGCTGGCTCCCATCTGGTGTTCCTATTCGATTCCACGCGTTGATGCTTCAAAAGATGATGTTGGCCAGATCTTTCAGATGGAAGAGACTGGACTGAAAATCAAACTAACGGGAACAACGGATATCAAATTCCAACAGGTGGATTAGGAACCTACTCTATAGTCTGTCTATCTGACTGTCCTGTCCTGTCTGTCTGTCTGTCTGCCTGCAATTGCTTCCATCTATCTTCTAGTGAAAAGTGCATTCCTTATAATCACTCTTTTCAATAATATACAAGCTTTTTAAGATGATTCTTTGATCTGACCCACCCAACCATCACCTTGAGTCACCACTTTTGTACTTACTTACTAAAATGTTCGTGCTATGCACTTAATTACTTATTTCGCCAGAATAAGACATCAACCAGGCTCTAAACTTGGATCACTATCCGGGGATTTACAACCAAGAGCGCAATTAGTCAGATTGCAATGATTGGTCCGCATAATTATTTGCCACCATAAATTCGTCCGTCGATGTTCAACAGCTAAGTTTGCTCCTCTGAGCATAATCTGTTCAATGTCGATTGTTCCTCGCTTTAGTTATTCTTTATCTCTCTCATCCTGTCTGTCTACCTTTCTTTCTATCTATCTGTCTGTCTGTCTGTCTGTCTGTCTGCCTATTTATGTGCCTGTCGATCTTTTAAAACTCCTATCTGCCTTTGTATTGTAATTGTAAACGTAATCGATCATTTATTAAAAAAATACCATTCAACGATTTAGAAGCACTCAAGACCTAACTCGGCGTAATCAACAACGAAACCAATAGACCTCAAGCGATTCCGGAACAGAGGTAATGAAATATTGAGGATCTCAAGATGCAATTTACAGTAGCCCCGCTCATGCGGGGAAGGGCTCTGACGACCGAACTGAGAGCGGAACAACCTGTTAAATCGTTCACCTTTATTTCTTCATGTTTCGCACGCTCTATAACATTCTTTAGTCGCGCTCTCTGTCTGTGTCTTTCTGTCATTAATAAGTCATCGCCAATGTCAGATGTAACTATATCCCTGGTAATCAGGCTTTTGGCGTTATACGTAGCGGGTCGATGGCAACGATTACACTAAACGACCAGCATCAAATCGGATGTTGCGATTATTTTCTTTTGAACTGATTTGTGTACAGCAATTGATGGAATCGAAGCCGTGCGGCAGGGTCTTCAGCATGCAGGTCTTCCAAACACTATTCTATGATATACAAGAACGTTTAGCGTCGAGCTTAGCCGCAATTAGGCCTACCGAAGACACAGACGCCCACGAAATGACCATCCTTTATTGAGACGTATGCCTTAGTTAAGTTAAACAGAAATCAGATGCGAAGTCGACCATTTGTTTGGCTTCCAGAATAAAGGTCTTTCAAAGGACATTTCTGTTGTATAGTGAACCAGTTTTGTTGCGCCAAGTTTTGTCTTCATTACATAAACCCAGAACTGGCGATGAGACGATGGTGACTATGAAAACACGGTGTGTGTATGTGCCTGTAGTTAATTCGATTCAGCACAAATCGCGCATTGCCTTGCGAATCGGACGCATTTTTTGGTCGATAAGGTTGCCTGCCGTGCACTACCGTTGCCATCTGCCGACATAGGCCACCATGAAACCATTCTTCTCGATCATTGAACCGATTGGCTATTCCTTCGTGAGCAATCATTGCCCGCAGATGTTCCATTCATATATATCGCATGTATAATTTATATATATCTATATATAAAAGAACACTATATATATACATATATATATATAATTGGTGGTAAAATAATTATATATAATCGTATAATTATATCCACAAAGAAAACGTTTCCGTCTCACTATACATCATTATACATCATTATTATATATATATATTTATATATATATATTGCAACTACAAATTATACACGAACATGTATGACTCTATATATATTTACACCGCATATATAAGCATACAACGCACACTTCTATGAGTATACGTTTGCGTATATATATATATTATATGTATAATTGCAGTATTTATATATACATGCATATATAAAGGCGATTTGGTTTATGATCTTGTACTGACTACGTGTTCTTTAGTTCAATTTGGCCTAAGAGATTGTTTTCTTTTGTAGTCGTCTGTTGGTCGTCGGAGGTTAACGTTTGCAAGTCCATCTGGGAGGTTTTACTGGCTGCTCACCGTTGCTATGGCTTTCATGGCAACCAAGGCCATGGTAACGGTGGGCATTATGGTCGCGGTTGACGTGAGTGTTGGCTACAATGGATCTGAATGGCTTGGTTCTAAGACCCAGGCACACCGTACGATCATGGAGCAAACACTTAAACTTGTTGTCTGGCAAGAGGAGACACCAATGCAGCCAACACGCTCTTAGACATAAAATGTCTAACACGAGAGGACACCGGTCTACAGCAAATAACTCTCAAATATCGCCGTCTCAGCAACATGTCAGAACGGAACCATTCGTAAGAGAAAGAAAGAAAAGTGTGTTATTAACCTTAAAACGAAAATGAACTGCTCAAAGACGCGTCCACAGCCTATATTGCTATAGGATGGTTTTAGACATTTAAATATATATCTTTGTATATATATTATGTATTTATATTACAAATATATATATATATATATATTAGCCTTTCAACCTGACTCCGCCTGAGACTGAATTTCAAATTCAGCGGGTGCCCCACTTTCACATTGAAATTGTTAACGTGTAGCTTTATCCGATGATGTCCATATCGCAAGTGTTCCATCTGGCGAGTGCTCCGAGTCACGCCGTGGTTTTATACACAGCTCGCCTGATTTGCATAATGAATTAGTACCGCCTCATGTGACGTGAATGCAAATGACCACTGTTATTTGATTAAATGTCTGATGTTTTGGCAATTAAAAAGTGATAATGTCCAAATATCGGAATCTAAAAGTAAAGTGTGTGCTGAAAATGGCCACGTTGACCTAGAAATTCGCTCAAGAACGTTAAGAGTATAGTCACATATATGCATGTATATAATATGTATATAATATGTATATAATATGTATATAATATGTGTATAATATGTATATAATATGTATATAATATGTATATAATATGTATATAATATGTATATAATATGTATATAATATGTATATAATATGTATATAATATGTGTATAATATGTATATAATCTGTATATAATATGTATATAATATGTATATAATATGTATATAATATGTATATAATATGTATATAATATGTATATAATATGTATATAATATGTGTATAATATGTATATAATCTGTATATAATATGTATATAATATGTATATAATATGTATATAATATGTATATAATATGTGTATAATATGTATATAATCTGTATATAATATGTATATAATATGTATATAATATATATAATATGTGTATAACATGTGTATAATAATATTTGTATAATATGTGTATGTCATTCTGTTATAACTTATAGGAGCTTATTACTTGTTTGACAAATTATTGGTGCACTGCAAAGCTTCGCCCCTTAGTCTGGTCTTGACCTGACGAGGTACAGTTTTGACATTGGGTGGCAAATAAATAGGCACTGATCCGATCGGAGATTGCTCTGTCTCCGATAAAATTCCGTTGGTCGACCTCTGTTTCCGGTCGAGAGCCGAAGTCTGTCGTAAAATGGATCAATTCGATGGTTTGATAGAGAGAGAGAGAGAGAGAGAGCGGGCGTTTGTTTCTCGATTATTATGAGTTATTGCCATACCTACCTCAGCCATTCTTCCAGTCCCTGCACCTTCCAACCATCTACGATCATGTCGCGCCTCAGCCCTCGCATAGCCCGATACTACTTCAGTTCAATTTCTACATATCTCTCTCTTTCTCTCTGTATTTCTCTCTCTGTCTCTCTCTCACACTCTCTCTCTGTCTCTCTGTCTCTGTCTCTTTCTCTCTCTCACTCTCTCTGTCTCTCTCTCTGTCTCTCTCTCTGTCTGTCTCTGTCACTCTGTCTGTCTCTGTCTCTCTCTGTCTGTCTCTCTTATCCTCTCTATGGGTTCGTTTCTTTGTCCATATGTCTGTCTGGTTCAAAGAATGTCTTCTGATCTGCAATGAGTCAATCGTGCATACTTATAGTTTGTTGCTTTCTATCGTCTTTCATCTGTTTTTAACTATATCTCTTAGTGTGTGTATGTGTGTGTCTGCCTGTGTCTCTCTACTCGTCCGTGGGCTGTGATGGTCTATTCGTGTTCCTTATCTGTCCGTGTCCCTCTCGTTTGCGCGTTCCTAACTTAAGCAAACAACTCCTCATTTGTCATTTTCTCCTACTAGATTTTTTTCCGTTACCCATCATTCCTCTGGCTGCAGTGAAGTTGCAGCACCTGGATTCAGCAGCGAGCATCTCATGGGCATTTATTGACTCAAGGCAGCAATTATCTCTGCAAGTATACGCTTATGCAGTTGCGTGTCGACGAAGATTTAAAATACTGCGGAAAGGTTATTGTGACGATGACTTTCGAGTTCCGGCAAGACTCATCGAACGTAAGAAGTTCTGTTCTGTGGCAGTTGTACGGGAGGCGTGTCTTCAAAACACTTAAACCTATAAGTTGAACACTCTATACTCTGCTATAATAGGCCTACTACTCTGCACGACAATGGACCAAATAACTGAACTACGGTTTCTACGTCGCTAAGCTTTTGCGCAATTTGTTATTACATGGCACATAATAGGTTATCGCACTACGATGTATGCCATAGTGTTCTATGCTATGCTATACTGTTCTATGCTATAATATGCTGTTCTATGCTGTGCCATACTGTTCTATGATACACTACACGTTTCCTATACTTATATGTGAGACAAAACTTTGTGCTCTGCGTCCGATCGTGTTTTTGTACATCCAAATAAGGACCTATAGGGGCGTGTTCATAACAGTAGCCAACAAAACACATAGATCATCGAAGCACTTGGAATGTACACCGAAGACAACGCCCCCTGTTCCTCTCTCACCCTCTAAGCCCCTCAACGCATACCCTCGACAATTCGTCTACATTCCCATCTACCGAACGCCACATTAATTTTTAATATTCTGCACCCGGTTGCATTGCAGAGAACGTGTAAGAGGGGATTTGATTATCCATGGATTGTGTGTGATTTACGATCGATGACGGCATTGACTGCAGGTGGCGCCACTTGCCAGTTAACATCAGCAGCAGCAGCATCGCATCTCCCCATTCCCAGCATCAATTGTCTGATAGCGCATACATACAATTAATATTTTGTAATTGCACACTTCTGAACATCTGATTATGAAGTGACATATTATGTGTGGTTGTGATCGCCTAACTGTTTATACGATGGTGACAGGTATAGTGCAGCCAAGCAATATCAAGCAGGTTTAGTACTTGAAGGGTGACTGACTATCCGAGTAATACAGCGCCATAGTTATTTCGTCCGTTTGAGACAGTTTTAATTCTAATTGTAATTTTGCATTTATATGGCGTCGCTTCCAGATACTCGTCTGAGGCATCCCGACTAAAAACAGTTCAACCTTCTGACCATCGGTAACTGAGTATCACGAAAGCTATTCACTGTCTCATTTGTCGCTTCCGAGGGTTTTTATCAGATTTATTAGATTAGAATAGATCAGAATATTTTCACTTCTGTTAGAATAATTATAACAGAAATCGATAATATTAATTTAGTCTGGTAATAAAAAGATAAAATAATATCATTTGTTATTATTCCTTTTTGAAGTCAATAATGAATGGAATAGCAAGCCACAGTAGTGTTCGATGTTTCTAGACATTAATCTCAAGGAAATTCCTAGGACATTGGTAGAGGCGTGTTCAGAATGTATCAGCGTTAGCAAAACACGAAATTGACGGTCTTTGTAATGTTCTGCACGTCTGCCGAGGCACTGCAAGGTCGTAAAGAATGCGAAAAGATTTACAGGGCTCCGGTTGCATCTTGTAAAAACTGCAATAATTCAGTAATTGAACGTAAAAACAAAGGCCAAGGCTGGATGGCGCACGCAGTGAAGTTGAGCAATTGGATTGATGACAGTGAGCGTAACAATCACAATCACAAGCGTAGTCTAAAAATATTCAAAGCGATATTCTAAAGCTAAACGCAGGGAACCAGCTTTTTCACGAGCGCAGCGCAATATCGCGCCATGTGATACCAAAATGTTTTACCCGTCGCTCTGGGATTCGTTAATCATTACCAGAGCAAGTTTCAAAAACAAAGAGGCGTTGATGCTATTAGGCAGCCATAGCATTCTCGCATTAGGAACATATAATGTATAGGGGCTTCAAATGATGAACGTTAACCAGTGATTATTGCCTTTCTCTTTCTATCATTATTATTGCAATCGGAATACCGGGTAATATCAGACACTAACCAGCTGTTGCTGCTACTAAGACTCAATATTTCTAGTACATAAGCCCAAGAACAATACTGAGGTTGCCATTGAGATATGCATTTTAGTATCATTTTTGTTGTTTCTGTTGCCGTTGTCGATGTTTTCGTTCTCGCCTCTTCTTCCTATTATAAATATTATGTTAATTTTATTATTACTGTTATTATGAATAATGTATGGACTGAATATTATCCAGAAATGCAAATCTGAGAAAAAGCGATAAACGGTCTTCAAGTATGAGGAATCGAGAGTTTGATGCGTTTCTTGGAGGACGAAAGAGAGTATGGGCCTCCGAGAAATATTTTCAAAATCTGATGATGCGTTGTGCACTTAAGCAGGCGCTATAAAAATTTCTAGTTAATTGATTGACTCATGATTCAGTTCCTTGCGGCAGCTGCGTGGAATACGAAATAACCAATGAGAATTCTGCTTCGAAGATTCGCCCAAAAAGTTCATCGAAAATCTTAGGCTTGGGGCGAACTACGAGGAGAGACTAGGCCTAATGATAAAAGTAGGCAGGTGTGCTCGTCGTAAAGACTATTTCTATAGAGACAGCCAGACCAGTTTTAATCTTACCCTGAAAACTACAATAACCCAATCCAGTTGACCAAGTAAGATAAGGAGTTTGTTTGAGGTGAATTGCACAGCACGACTCGACCCAATGAATTTAGGATGCGTTGAAGCCTGTCAAGTTCAAATAATATATTTCTGTAAGCACCGAATGGGCACATTAAAGGTGAAAGAAGACAAAGAATCTTTCTCTAGTGATCTGTCTTTGACATGAGCTTACCTGGTGCAATGTGACATACATAGCCCTACATGCGTGTGTGTCAAGGCCTACATTATATGCTCTCCGCTCTGGTATGGTAAATCTTGACTCCTGAGCCCAAACAGCGTATTGCGAAGGGGACCAATGTTTGGTTGGTTACCGGCAAAAATTACGCAAACGAGCTGCGAAATTGGTGAAATACCACTTCCTGCCATTTCAAAATGCTACAATCATCTTTATTATTACTCATGAATTTTTAGAATTGCTATTCCCCCCTAGATTGCTCCGTATCTCTGCGTTCTGCATTTTGACATGGCTAGTGACCGATGGCGTCTTGGTTTTGATGCGCAATATGTTCATGCCATATACATTAGATACTGGTGCGATATGAGTTAGCAATTATTGCTAATTACTTAGGAAATGGTGGCATTTAGATTTTATCCAATTGACACGCCACCTGGTTTCGAAATATGTCAGAGAACTATTGAGGGATGAGAGAAATTGACAATGCTAAAACAAACTGCCTAAATTCTCAGAAATTGTAATCTATCAATATGATTCATTTTCAGAACGATCAGATTAGTACGTTGTTCAGTGGCAGAACGGGGTGATAATCCTGCAATGATGCCGACTGTACTGTTCTGGCGCATGATAAATATCATTCCCTGGACGGATGATTTAATGTAGATAAAAATACTTCCACTCTTTTCTTGTCTGTCTCTCAGTCTCTTTGGTCTCGCTCTCTCTGTATCTACCTCTTTATGTCTGATTGTCTCTTTGTCCGTTTCTGTATGTCTGTCTTTCTCTCGCTGTCATCATGTTCTTATGACACCACGCTTCTCTATCCCGTGCCTATGTCCATCTGAACCGTAAATATAGTTATGCGATGACCTTCTCCACATACTCTATTCCATGTCCAAGTTGACCGATATTTCCTTCTCCCATCCTTAAATGCTTATTCACTGTGGCTCACTGTGTTCTATTTGAGCTTCTCGTCTTCTTGAGCGCAAACAACTTGCCATATATGGAGCACAGTCTGGGATTACGACCAGTGGCGAAGACCAGAGCCGTCACTGTTCTTATGATTTCGATGTTGCTTAAATGGGCCGTTTAGAGTACATGGAGGTATATCCTGGCACTGGTACTTCACATAAAGTGTCGAGTTCGTATTCATCTTAGTGATCGCCCACGTCTCGAGACTGTGGAATAGTACTGTAATGGTAAATTAACTCAGTATACATGTAGCTGCATTTTAATATTCAGCTAAATTGCAGGGCGCAGTATATATATTTATTTATCCAAGAAATTATATCTCAATTCGACGCTTTGGTCTCATGTTGGCTGGGATCACTGAGCACTTGTCTGATTTAGGCAGTCAGAAAAAGCCTCAGCATGCTGCAAAACTGGAAGTTGATTTGGTTGACAGTAACTGGCTGGATAGCTAATCCGAAGTGATCTGGATCCCGATTGATTTGCAAGCGAAAAGCTTTGGCTTCCCTGCACAAACCCTCCAGAGTCAATAGCGAAACCTCTGTTCTTTATGCCAGCAGTGAGACACCTTGTCGAAATAATCTTGGTCTGTGAAGACGTCATCCCCGATTGAGGTTCTTCTATTCCATAACGGAGTGCACGCCTCATATCTTTTTTCCATTGGTGTCGCAGAGACTTTTCTAGCCTTCAACTCGCCACATGTGGAACCTCACTGTGAACGGTCAGATGTTTCTCATTCTATTTATTCAAACGCACCACACGGCTTAGGTATGATCAAGGAATCTAGATTCAGGTCCTTGGGTATGACCGAACACGGCGCGCATGGGGTCGACAATCTTCACCAGGAGGTTCGGCTACAGGTGCACACCAATGCAGTATTTTTCAATCCGCCGACTTCAATGCTGCCCACGGGTGCACACAAGTCACCAAATTGTAGTAAAAATGCGGAAAAATTAAGGAACAATAAAGATAAAAACTAGCTTACGTACATTTTCCACATTCATGCAAGAGTACTAGAGTACTAGAGCAATTTCCCGATCGAGAACATCGGCTTACATCTAAGTACGTAACGGCAGAGTCTGGTCGAAACTAGTCATTTTCGTAAATCTTCTGCATCTGCCCGTCTATAACAGTGATCTTGCTGGAACGTTTGATTGTTCGTCAGTAGACCTACAACCTACGACTGACTGACCGCTGAGTACGCTTAGGGGCCTACTATTACAGAGGAGCGTTGTTGACGTTTTGTCATATAGCAATGGTCTTTGGTGTCTTCCAGTTGCTGTTGATTCGGGAAATTGATAAAGCGCCTCTAGAAGTAATGATTATTCAGAGGCGCGGATGAGTCTGTGGCGGATGTCATTTTACTCCTTCTGTAGCTTCACAACGAGACATCTGGTCCGCATCTTTTGAGTTGTTATCGTTGTCTTAAGTTTCTCAACCTTATGTTGTTTATTGTTAGACTGCTGTATTTGGCATCGCTGTTTACAACATGAATGTTTTAACATGATTTTATAGATGTTTAAATTGATTTATATATATATATATATATATAATTATGAGGTTTTAACTTATAAACAAACCATCTCCGTTCTATTCGCTGTATTTACACAAAGGTTATCCTGAAAATATGATAGGATATAGTTCAATGAGCACTTAGCAACATTTTGTGCTATTGTTGGTCTGGAGAAACTATCCCTATTTCCCTCACCTACAGCTCTTGCTACTTCCTTCTGCGAAGTTCTAATCTGGAGGATTTTCGTTGTGGCGCAATCGACTCCGAGTTCCTGGCGATTGTTTTGGATGATCGAGGTGATGTTTTCCCGTTAACATTTTCAGGTGGAGCCAGAATATAAGAATATAAATGTTAATTTAGTCTTGGGTGTACAGACTTGCTTTGCTCGCCTCACTTAGTGAACAATGTTTGTTTAATTGATAGAGAATCAATTACCTCGTGGTTCCTTGCAACTTATCAAAAGTAATTGCGTTTGTCTGTCTGAATCTTGGCTCCCCACCTGACGTAATCCATCGGTCCTAGAGGTTAAATCTACGCGAGAAAAATGATGCGGCCTTATCTGAACCGAGTCAGACTCCTTCGACGAGGACTTGTCGGTTCAACACCGGATGTGCCAATTTATCTTCTTAGTCAAGCGAATCGGTAACCTCTGAAAACTTCTAAAGCGCCGTATACCTCTTTGCCGTGAAATATCTCCTACTCTAATTGCTCAGTCGTTTTCATGATTACCTACACGCATGTTGGCACTTAGCACCATTGTCGGGACGTGCTTAATGTGTTTTCCATGAATATTTTAATTCATAAAATTATGTGCATCAAGAAATTAAACGCACTTCGACTGCAAATCCTTGTATTACCAATTGACACTTTGTTTTCTGCCTTCGGAAGCGTATCTCTATGAGAAAAATAGAAAATGTTATTGTTATATTTGTTTTAAGCGTACATTTTAATTTCTTATTACACTAATTCAATAATATATGCCATAGTCATCCAAAGCTGTTTCAATACAGTGCGCATCGCTTAATTATGCAAATCAAGGATGAGCAAATGTGGTGTTGCAATACTTATACATACATGGAACACATGCATGCATGCATACATACATGTACATGCATATATACATGCACAGATACATGCATGCATGCATACATAGCCATATATATGCATGCATTCATGTATATAAGGAGGGCCTATACATACATTCATACCAATATACAGTCATATACAAAGATGAAGAGAAATATACAGGTGTATGTAACTTAAAAAGACACGGCCAAAGAGCCAGCCAGCATTACCATAAGAATATCCAAATGTCTACACGTAAACAGAAGTCACCAAGTTCAATGACACTCAGAGAAAAGGAGACAGAAACAGGCAGACAGACAGAATAAGGCAGACAGGCAGAGTTGTAACTCTTACAGATTCGAGCCTTAGACGGAGGGAGGGGTCGTGGTGCTGTCGTCAGGTATAGGTTCATCCGTCATCATCAACGTCGGCTGACACATGGAACTTAACCAGCGAGAGACATTTTCGTCGCCTTCCGTTCTCCTGCTAATATCTCTTCTATGCCGTCTGCCAATCTCTGATTTATCGGATTCTTAGCAGTCGCCATTTTGACGTCTGACGGTTTACATCCGCATATCCGGGTCGTTTAAAGCGCCGAATGTAATCTTCGCCAACCCGTCATGCATTGCGTCGGCCCTCTATCAACGATTCAGTTCCCTTGCAGTCGGATATCCTAGAGGCTCGAAAGGTTGTAAGGGAAAGAAGATGCGAAAGATGGAAGAGAAATAGGAGAAAGGAAGAAGAGAGCTAGCGAGTAAGTGTGTTTTGGGTGAATTTGTGCGTTTGCTTGTTTGCGTCTGCCCGTGTGTAGGCCTATGCGTTTGTGCGTGTGCGTGTGCGTGTGCGTGTGTGTGTGTGTGTGTGTGAAGGCAGGGTGCTTTGAATTAGCATCGATCGCCATAACAGCATTCCAAAGTAATCGTCTAATGGGGTTTATGGCAAATCTTTGCAGCATTACTGCGACGGACTGAGCCTTTCCCTGCCGGCTTCATACACACAGGCAGACATCTAGATACATCGTTCACATATCGGTGTGACCTCGTGCTCGTATCAAATTCAATTAATTAATAACGATGATGATTAGGATGATGATGGCAATAATAATAATAATGATAATAATAATAATAATAATAATAATAATAATAATAATAATAATAATAATAATAGTGATATGAAATCAGCAAAAACTCTCGCTTTATAACTGTTTCTTAAGCAAGAGGTCACAAAGCGATGAGTGGGAATATAACTAGATCTTATATTACGCCATATGTACTTTAGTGTAGTTCAATATACAATAGTTTTGTCTAATCTAGCCTGATTTAATCTGATATAGTCTCGTATTGTAGCAAGGCCCATGATTAAATCTAATAAATTGCAATCTAAATCAGTCGAATTTATTCTATTCAATATAATCTAGTCTCACACGGTCTAGTTCAGTCTTATTTTTGAATGTTTGATATCCTGTGAAAGTCTCAGTCTATTGTAATTATGTCTAGGGCGAATGCTTTAATGCTCTCGTCAGAGTTAATGTTGCATTTCATGGAGAGGGACTCTCTTACGACAGACGTGTAGAAGACAATAATGAGCTTGGAGAGTGACTTCTGAATGAACAGTTAACACGAACCTGCGAAGCAGCAATTTGGGATTCGAAACGAATCAGACGACAATATTCAATTCGAATAGACACTGGCGCCATGATTCTAAAAAAACACTTGATCACAACCCCTTGATACGCTATATTGTAAACGAATTGTTTTAACTGTTTACTGCGCGTGGATTGGTTGTTGAATAGCAGCGTGCAACGCTGCACTCGACAGCAATTAACTCGTCAGCGATTGCGTAGTTTGGCATCCAAATGGCCATCAAACTTACATCCAGCGGAAGCAGGTTGGAAATGCAATTGGATAAAAAAAATGCGAAGGAGAGCAAACAGATGATTCAAGTGTTGTCGAGAGTTGCGAGTGATTAATTTGTTATTCAAGTGACAAATTGTTCGCCAGAGAGAGCTAATTCATTTGTTCATTTGGAGGACAAATATCAACAGACTTAGGCTACAGTCCTTCTAATAAAGCAAATGCAGGCAATTTAATTTGGACACGACCTAAAAAAACATTTTTATTCTGACATTTCGTATACCCAAGAAACGTCTTGAACTCGTAAATTTGCGATTGAGGCACAACATTGAGTGATAATATTCAATGAACAGTGATCCAGAACTGAGCAGTGAACCAGTAACTGATTTAAATTTATTTAAATCATCTTTTTAGTTTAATGCTGTTAATTGCATAAATTTTAAGATTCATTGATGTAAACTGAAAAAACGTTATCAAGCCTAAATATATCTGCACTGTACATGAACATAAAACTGGTGACCGCTGACCCAATTCCAATTCAAATTTTGAACACCGATTCAATCCGACTGAAACTTTGTGATTCGCAGGTTCCTACAAAGTGATTTCCTCTTATACTGAGAGAGAGATCCAGATAAATATTCTTCAGCTAATGCAGAGATAGTTGCCCAGAGCTGACACAGAGGGGGAAAGAGACACCGATGCAGACATAGTATCGCCTATCGCCTATCGCCGATGCAAAGAGACATCCTAGTGGGCCAGGGAAGGACCTGCCAGTCTCTCATCTATAGGTCTACCGTTCGTCGAACTAAAGAAGCACGTACAGTTTCCCGGGCGGATGTGTTAAAGTCAATTTCATCCGGAGCGATTAGTGCGACGGTGGCTAATCATTTTCTATTACCCCTTTATAGCATGGTGATCGGTCGAAATTGCTGAGGCAAGGAGGGAAGTAATTGTCATGAACATTAAACGACTTTCACTCCTCAGCACCGGTGTCAACTCCAGATAAGACGAGGCACTAGTGTGGTAGCAATTGTAGACATACATGAATTACCACCGTTCACCCCTTTATGGTGTTGTTCCTCTCCCTTACCGCCAGGCTCACCGTTTCACACTGAATCGATTTGACATAGTAGAGTTGCCCGTTGATACGTTTTTCGCTGCAGATTTTTTTTATGACGTACATCTTAATCTCTAAATTAAAAAAGTTAAATACAAGACAATAGATTTTTCACGGCGCTGCGGCGTGTCACAGAGATTGTCCAAAGATACATGTATCAAAGTTCCGGGCATTTACGTTTCCATTATTCTTATAGAATACATTAGATTACATTCAGATAAGATTAGAATTGCGATTAATCATCTGATTATTGTGAAGTCAATTTAAGAATCGGTTTGAATAATATGGCTGCCTGCCAAGCTGTTGGCTTTTTCCAGCCAGAAACTTTATTAGAGGAGAAATCAACAATGTCTGCGAGCGCAGACATTGAAGCGATCCACTTCACTGAAGTTGCAAATAGGCGCTTCATCGGCGTTGATGTACATTTAAAGCTCGCATAAACTTTCGTTTATTTTGCTGCGTGTGGCTCTAAACCGCTGCCACATAATGTAATTTTTTTTAAATCTGACTAGCTGCATTTCTTGAAACTAGACAGAGGCATGACATGCCCGTGAGAAGCCGTGCTGCGTTCTCCGCTCATCGACCACACGACCGTAGCAGCCCTTAGGTAGCAGCTGACTCGATGCAGTGTGAGGCAGAAGAGAGGATGGGATGCTCGCCAGCTGAAGCTGAATGAAGCTCCGTCGTCTGACGTCAACCAGCAGCAGCGTCATTATCAGCTGGGAACGCAGCCGAATGAATACTCGGTCTTGAGCGGCAACGCTGGCAACTGGTCGGTTCCAATTGGAACTGCAATCTATGTCAATACGTCGTCATATCTCCTGGCATCTTGCGTAATCCGTCGTCCCTTCTGCTGATGGGAACCAGTCACCAGGTGGCGGCGACCGTTGGCTATGTTTAGCTTTGCCTGGCTTTGCTGAGCTCAAGAGACTTGTGACCGACTGAGCAACCTCAGGGATCAAGCAGCTCTTGTTCTATAACTCTGAGAAGTTGAGTAGTGCGCTATGTAAGCTCTCTTGTTGTAAGCGAAACTACACTATAAGTTGGCGCGATGGCTTTGTCCGTTTGTATTGCGATCAAGGGAAGCGATGAAGGACATGCAATGACGAAATTCAGGTAGGAATAATGGAAGGACATTCGACATATATATATATATATATATATATATATATATACTTCCCTTAATTGTATTCATCCTTTTATAAAGACATCTAATTACATTCATCTCTCTCTCTCTGTATATATATATGTTTTATACGTATACAAATGAATGCACCACTACACATACTAGTATTTAACATAATTATGCATATTCAGCTTAACAGATAAACTAAAAGTCACAGGATAAGAGGTAACATACATATTCTACACACGACTTTTGCATGATTTACACATACGCCAATAAATCGGGAACAATTTCGATGAACTTCTTCAGAAGTGACTAAGTGATTGGATGTATATATATATATATGTATAATATATATGTTCGTATGTCAACGAATCCAGTTATCTATGCAACAATCTCTAGTCCATCCATATAAATTTGACTCGGTGCTCATGCACTTGGTCATTGTGAAGATCGACTGTGAACTGTGTCTCTACTGTTCGGATTGAATTATAAACGTTATTACAAATTACATCGTCAATTCTCAAGGAAATTCATTAGAATTGTTCCCAACCTAACAAAGCGAATTCTCGATCGAACGTAACTGTCTTCAGTCGCCAGCAGACACAAGGCAAAAGGCGGCTGCTGAAGGGTGCAGATCATAGATTGCTAGGCAGCCAATTCTAGAGTAAAACCTGGACCAGTGAGGAGATATCTGGGACTATTAATGGAAGAGACTGAAAGACATGCCTGTATGGTTTCCCTCTTCAGATAACATGGAACATTGGCTGCTCTTCAGTTATGCATAAGCATCAAGACCTTTAGTAAGTCAATGCGCATTTGCAGGATAACTAGTGAAGTTCCATCCACATGAAATTGAATAAGACCGGTCATATATGAATTCAAATGAAAGCCTTCACCAGTCACCATGATCACATAGTCTCAGCATGCACTCCCTACTCCACTGTTTTACCCACTCACTACAATGAAGTGTAGGAATGTAAATATACAAATAGGCATACATACAGGTATATAAATCACAAGCAGGTATATAAACAAATATACATAGGCCTATACATACATCTATGTGTATCAGGAAAAATTTGGCAGCGTCTACACAACAAAAGAATCTGTTACAGTGATAAGCAAAAAGTATGCTTAGACATTTGCATAGCTAAAGCAAACCATGTCTGGTAGTAAAGGTATGTGTTTGTTTGTGTGTGTGTTTGTGTGTGTGTTTGTGTGTGTGTGTTTGTGTGAGTTTGTGTGAGTTTGTGTGAGTTTGCATGTGCGCGTGTGTGTCTCTCTCTATTTTCTCTTTTCTTGTTTCTTCTTCTCAGTCTCTATTTTGTGTCTAAGGCAGTCTCATTCTACCATCTCTAACTCTTTCTTACTGTTTTTTTACTATGATCATTTCTCAATACCTCTCGTTCCACTCGAGGGGCGAGTCACTCCTGGCTGCACTTCCATAGGGGCGAAATTTGGAAAGATGAAAAATAAGAGAGATGTAGAATAAGAGGAGACGAAGGAAGAATGAGAAAAGAAGGATACGGGAAGAATAGAGAGAGCAAAATAAAGAGCGTTCTACTGTTCTTCCTTGGAGCTAATTGAGATGGATATGATAAATAATTAGTAAAACAAGACCAAAAACAAACTTGGCGTCTCTGTCAATATAAAGACACTTTGCAGAGCAATTAGTTTTGACGCCGTCATCCACAAATTTACCGCAATAAAGGCACGAAAGAAATGTGTAGGTAAGCAATCAATCAATTTTACAGTTAACTACAGCAGTGTAGTAGGTTTATAATAACAGTTTCACAGTCAGTAACAACGTACATCTTACCCATATTCCCATGTTCTCACAGACTCCACCCATTGTCGTGATTGTAGTCATTGTACACAATAATCTGAGGATGGCATATTATATCTCTGCCCCGGGCGGCACTTTCTCTCCGAAAGCCACTGTCTCGCTTCCTCTCGTTTTTGATCTTGCTTTCTATCTTCTCACTCTCTTTCTCTCTCTCTCACTCTCCCTTCCTCGCCCTTTTCTCTTACAATCTATCTCATTCAATTTTTATCATCCAACTATAGTCCTACTTCTTTTTATTCTACATTTTCTCTGTCTTTCTATATCTGCATCGGTATTAATAGATGACATGGCCATGAAATATAGCCTTTCCTCAAAGTTTATCCTCTCTCCGTTTCCACAAACCTCCATCTCTCCTTCTTCACTTGACTTTTTCTCCCTACGTATATGTATCTCTCCAATCGTTCCTCTTTTCCATCTATCTCTCACTTTCCTCCTCTGTTCCACTCTTTTCTTTATCTAACTCACTGACAGTTTCCATTCCCTTCCATCCCACCCGCGTGGTTAGTTCTCTTTCTCCGACTGTAGTCATCCGTGTCACGGGGCCAGTCGAATAACAGGCCCTTCGGTCATAAGATGCCATGTTCCGCGGTCTTGTCATCTGGAAGATTCATGTCACGAAGAATCGATGACCTCCGATGAGGACCTCTGACACGAAACAGTTCGTCTCTGATGACTCGAGCGTCGAACCCTAGACCTCAGCATCGCCTTTCTGGCATCATGTCTCGATTAGAACGTGTGCATTCCAGTGCAGAAGACCGCACGCTACGTGTCCACGAGGTGGTCTGTTTCCTTTGCTCTCCATTTCATGGATTCTGTTTCAAATGGCATATGCAGTCGTGTATGCTGCTTGCATGTATGTGAGAACATGTACGGTGTATTTGTCAATATATACATATTTATTTATTTATTATATAAAGATAATATAATATTATATGTATATGCATGATGCGTCAGCGTATGTGATAAGCTGAACAGATACTTCGCAGTATTGCCTTGCCTTGCCTTGCCTTGCCTTGCCTTGCCTTGCCTTGCCTCGCCTTGCCTTGTCTTGCATAGTTAACTGGTTAGCCCAGCGTTTCCCAATGATTTTTAGCCGTGGAACCCTTTTGACCTTAATTTTTTTTGACGGAACCCCGTCCAAGAATAAAGATGGGCCCTAATTCTGTCAAACGCTTGAGAATGTAGACAATCATGGGTTTAGGGCTAGATTAGATTGATAATAAAACCAAATTGCATCGATGAAAATGACATATGAATTCTCTTGCACATTAAATCATACACATATGTCAAGCAAAAAGCCTCCGTCTATTCACACTGAAAGTTATCCACGGAACCCTTGTCTTCACCTCACGGAACCCTAGGGTGCCGCAGAACACAGTTTGGGAAACACTGGGTTGGCCTATGATGTGTATGCACTGAGCACGTGTGGTGCCGCAAAGAAGTTTCTGATGTAACTGATTTTCACGGTGCACAATACATGTGTGGGCCATTGCGTTATGTTGAATGTGTTAGAGATGTTTGAATTGGTTAGCATAGCAACACCCTACGGTGACTCAATTCTATATAGGCATGTAGCTGTTGACTGTGTTGATGATTCTGCTGATGATGACGGTGTCATTGACGATGATGATGACGACGACGATGATGATGCCAACAACGACGACGATGATTTTGGCGATGATGACGATAATGATGCTAGAAATGATGACGACGGCAATGACAGTGAAGATGCTGGTGATGATAGCGATGTAGTTTCTGAGATTAGTATACAGCCGTAGTAATATTTAACGATATCATTTTATCTGAATGACTGTGTGATTACCTTTGCTGTCAGAAATGAGTTGGTAAATAACTATTAGCAGAATTCACTAATGTAGCTAAAAGGAAGTGTGACCAAAGGTAACCTTAATACAGACAACTAAAGTGGTGTTTTATAAACTGAACGACTAATTGATAATATTACCTAAACAGGGCATCTATATGTGATGATGCAACGCCGCTCGGTTGATATAAGCTTAATGTCAGTCAACGTTCGACTATTATCGATAGTATGCGTACTATGTTCTTTGTATTTCGGTTATTAGCCAATCAGATCTGAATTTCCGTCATCAAGAAATTGTGTTTCCGAATCATAAGATAGTGAAAGGTTTCACTGTAGTTATGCGCCAGCGAGCAAAGTAGCTTGGAGCCTAGCGGCATATTTAAGGCGCATATTGTGCTAAAACTCTCGACTTGTTGCAGATTTTTCCTTTCTTTTAAAGACTTTATAGCGTCTTGTTTCTCTTCAACTCTTTGCTTGCCTCGAGCAGTCCGGTCTTCTTCCGTCTAGGCAATCTGATTTTAGAGCCCATCACTTAACCGAAACTGCTCTTCTTTCTCTTCTCTCTGACATCTATATTCTGCTATGGATAAATCCCATGACACTCTCTTTGCCCTTTTTGATGCATCCTCAGCATTTAATATGGCAGACCATGATATACTACTACATCGCCTTGAAATGTTCTTTGGTCTTAGTGGTCTCCCTCTTCTTTGGTTTTGCTCTTATCTCACTGATCGAACCCAATTGGTCATCCTTGGCGGCCACCGTACCTCTTGAGTACCTGTTAAATTTGGGATTTCTCAAGGATCTGTCCTAGGTCCTCTTTTATATATCATGTTTACCGCTGATATTCCTCGTCTTTTCTGACAAGCATTCGGCGTCAGGTCACCTCTACGCTGATGATGTTCAGGCCTATGTACATGGCTCCTCTTCCAACCAGCTTTGCTCTTTCCCAATCTACTGAATCTCTCTCTGTTGACCTAAACTGTTGGATGTCCTCAAATCGACTTTCACTAAACTCTTCCAAAACTCAATTGATCTAGTTGGGCACCCGCCAGCAGTTGCTTAAACTTGATCACGCTTTACTTCCAAAGAAGTTCCCTCAGTTTACTTTTTCGTCAAATGTTCGCAATCTGGGCGTCACTCTGGACAGTACTCTATCCTTCTCTGCACATATCTCTAATCTCTCTCGGTCCAGCTTCTATCATTTGCGGCGACTACGCCCCATCCGACGATCTATGTTCTCAACAATTTTTTCGACCATGGTTCATCCTTCTTCTGTACCCACATTGACTACTGTCACTCACTACTCATCGGCCTACCAAAACTCCGCCTCACACCGCTCAAGTCTGTACTCAACGCAGCTGCTCGTTTGATTGCCCGTCTTCCTAGTTTCTCACATATCTCTACTTTCATGACTCAACATCTTCATTGGCTTCTCCTAACTGATAGGATTCAGTTAAAAATCCTCTTTCTTACATGCCAAGCGTTTCTGGGTTATGCTCCACGCTATCTTTGTGATCTTATAAGGCAACCTAACTCGGCTACCTCTGGACGTACTCTCCGCTCTTTAGACCGTCAGGACCTTCTAGCAACCACGGTCTAGAACTGTCACAGCTGAACATCGTGCCTATTCCTCTGTTGGCCCTTTGCTATGGGACAGCCTTCCTGCTGTGACGCGTGCTAAAATCTATTCGTCTTCTCATGTCCATATAGAAATTATTCTGACAGATGCGGTGTTCTAATTATTCTATCAATTGCATGCACACGAAAGTGCTGATAAACAGTTGGCTTAATTAAGAATGTACTTACTTGCAATTCAAAAACAAACAAAGCGGAGAGAAAGTAGATCTGATATTCACGATAATATTACTTATGTAAATTTCAACGGAAGTAAATTTCTACTGATGAGTAGACAAATGTAGACGGCTTGTCATAATTAATCAATTATATCATATTTTCCAGTGGTTCAAGTCATATAAATATTCGTTTTATTCATGCATAGCAATAGTAACTAGTTTGGAACAGAATGATGTATAATAATCTTTTTATTTCTATCGTCTAATCAATCGCAAATTAAGGTAGGACCAGTTGACGACCAAACTAAAAAGTTATGTTATGTCGCGCTCGACGTTCCAATAGATGGTCTACCTCAGTTAGGACAAGTGATTTCTATCGACTATGTATACGTCGGCAATGCATACATCATAAATAATAAATAGTGACAGTGCGCATGCTCGACGTTCCAATAGATGGTCTACCTCAGTTAGGACAAGTGATCTCTATCGACTATGTATACGTCGGCAATGCATACATCATAAATAATCACTCACGTGCGCTTGGCAAATGCAAATAAGGGCTGTTTATATACTGTCCTTACTCACTAAGGTTCTACGATCTAGACCAGCGATTCCCAACCTGTGGCCCGCGGGCCAAAAGTGGCCCGCCAGGCCTCAAAAAGTGACCCTCGACCTATAAAAGATTTAAAAAATATACGTTGAAAAAAGTGAATATTTGACAGAATAGTTATTTTCTACTATAAATTGTTATAATTATTTTGATGATTTCTGTAAGTGACTTCAAATGTACTATATTGAAGTTCAATTTAACAATTATATATGTTTTAGTACATCTCTAGTCACGAGGTTAGTCTATGTCAATAAACCGCCGCTAATACATAAGCATTCTTTATTGCATAAAATAATTATTTTAACCCTGTGGCCCATCATGTCCTCGTACTAAATAAAAGTGGCCCTTAGTCGAAAAGGTTGGGAACCACTGATCTAGACCACTCACGAGATCACAAGCGCTTCACATCTTACAATCCACGCACGGACCTACATGTACATGCCCTTAAAAAATCCCATCCTGATTCTTGTTCCTCCTTACCTTTTCAATTCTAAACACCCCCATCATCCTAGCCGTGTGTCTCTCTGCATTAAGTAACCCCTTGGCCTTGGCATAGACCAACCAGATCTTACCTGCTACCGATTTCATTTTCTTTCTAAACTCCTGTGGGAAATCAGCGAACGACGACTAGCTTTGTTGGGCGTTGCAGAGATCATTGAGAATAACGTTGCGACCATAATGGATATATATGCGTGATATTCCGCGTCTGTGATTAGGCTGGAGCCTTGCTTTTGACGTTAGAGCAGCCAGTGGCACAATTGCTCATCCAGAGGTGGCGGATCTTCAAATCCTTACAAATCTAAAACGTGACACTAACCTATATGTTCGTTGTTTGTTGTTCGTATGAACATTACAACCTGCGAAACAAGGAGCACATTATATTATATGGTTGAAACAGAAACCCATTTAGCTGACGGATCTCAAATCTGAGTCGCCGGATCTATGATCAAGATGAATTTACCCAGTGATTGAGTAGCGCTTTCCTAATTTTTAGAGATCGCGATCACAACTACTGCTTTGTCTAAGACCTGCAATAATGATATCCATATAATTATAAGGAAAAGTGCATGTAATTGCTCGTAGGGACAGTTGTGTAAATGAAGGCGTAGTATCCATGCGGATACTAGCGATAATGTGCGGAAAGGCAGATCGTTCGGTGATGCGACAATAAAATAACCAGACACGGAAGAAGAAGAAGAAAAAAAGCAGAAGAAGATAAAGATAAAGTTAAAGCGGAAGATTAGGAGGAAGAGGAAGAGACAGAGGAACGGGAAAAGGATGAGGACAAAAAGAAGAAGAAGAAGCAGAAGAAGAAGAAGAAGAAGAAGAAGAAGAAGAAAAAGAACAAGAACGAAGAGAAGATAAAAGAACAAGAAAACGATGCGAGGCAGAATATGGTTGAATGGTTTGTTGTCACAGTCAATGCTAATAAAACGAGAATCATTGTTCGGACAGGCGAGCTAATAGTAGCAATTTACCAGGTCATCTATGATAAGAGATAAATTAGGTCATCTATGCAGGTCACTGCATGGTCAGTCTGGCACGAACGGTCATTGCCCAGTGAATGTTAAAGATGACGACTCGATATGGAGACAAATGTCCAATGGGACACTGAAAGCCTGACCAAGGAGAACCAAGAGGGAAGGAGACGAAGAAGTGGCAGAGGGAGGCGAAGGAGGAGGCTGGAATGGGTAAATGAGGAATACAGCGACTATGTTTGAGAAAAGAGAAATTGATAAACAAAAGTGATGGGGGTCAAGGGCAGGAAGCTTAAGAAAGTGAGCATGAACGAAATAATGAGAAAAACACCAAGAAAATGACGAGGATATGGACAAATGATCATTAGCTTTTTGTTAGGACGAGTTGCAATTTTTAGGTTAATAAGGAAACTTTTGTCCACGGATGCGGTTGAAAAAATGCAGTTGAAACAGATGTTATAAAATGAAATAATAAATGACGACATGTCTTTGTCGACAGGCTTTGGGACTGTTGTCCAGCATAATTATTTGCAGTAAGCAGGCCTAAACACCCTCTCGGTATAGTCGACCTGGTCTGGTTGATGCAGGGGCGAATGCAAGTAAGTGAGATAATTATGTAGTTCGCTGAGCAAAAGCACTCATTTGGTTACAGATGGAAGAATTGATTCAAAGTGACAGTTTATTAGTAATGTTTTTGCGTGGGTAAGACGGCGCCGAGGCCAACCTGGTTTATGGTGTATACAGAACCCTTCCTCAGGTCTATAGTTATCATTAGCGCCACTTTACCTGCTGTAGGCCTCGTCCCTTTTAAGCCGTTTGTGCATTCGCCATCTTAGGTATCGATAGATTTACGTGCTTAACTGAATGATCAGATGACGTCTCCTGTACTAACCTCTTGCACACTCACCCACCAAATATGCACGTTTAAGATTATATTCATATGAATTATACTTATTCATCAACTCTAGCCACCCTATTTAGCGTCTACCGGTAGTTGCATAGAACGCCACATTTTTAGACTTTAGACTACCTATGATTTGCTATATATATAGCGCAAGATGTCTAAAAATGTTGCGTTCTATACAACTACCGGTAGCAACAAATGGAAAGAGAAGAAATAGGCGAGAAGTTTGCTGAATAATCTAAGTCTATGGTACGAACGGTTGGTTGGGAGCGGAGAAGGATAAGATGTTTGGTGAAGAAGAAGGAAGCTGGAACTCTCAAAAGTAGGCCTAAACATAGGAGAGGCAGAGTTAGCAAAACTGGCAAACTGGGGAGTGTGAAAACAGGTGCAAGAGTAATAACAATCAGGTTAGCAAATCTAACGACTTAGGTAAATGGACAGAAGAACAATAAAGCGATCAACAGAACGGACGTTATCGACATGGCCACCTGTACCATTGGATTCCGTCGGTGCTATTGATTGAAAATTTATTACAGCTTCTCAATTTAAAATGCACCAAACGATCTTCGTATTGAGTTAGACTGAGCAACGTGTCGCTTGACTATGGACGCACAAGTGAGCAGCCAAGTGGCTTGTTGATTGCCACTCTGATCATTTGGCGAATTACTTCATCTAAATGAGAATTACCTTAATGATTCTGGCAGGCTTCGACTGTTATTGTGGTCGAGTCTGCGTGCAGAAATAATTTTGCATTGCACCACGGATTGAACTGCGTTTCTGGCAGTTATGGTTGCATCGTTCGTAACGTCCTATGACTGGAATGGTTCACTGACAGTCAAAGGAGTGGTAACCTGGATTCGCCCTCTTCCTTGGGGAGACCATTGACCCCAAAGGCGAAAAGAGTCTTTGGAGTGGCAGTCAACCAAAGTATGGCTGTCGGTATCACCAATGGACGAAGGAATTTGTTCTATGCGCACCTGGTGATTCGAGAGATAGAGGAGGGCTGCGTCGCCTTCCAACTAGGCCTACGAGTGACAGCCGGACAACTGTGAATCACCGAAGGCGTATCGTATCACCAATCACCGTTGGTGAACGTCGATCGTATGTTGCAAGAGTCTGTTGCGATTCTGTTGCGAATCTGATGTGAATCAATGGTGAATCTTTTGGTTGGGTTCTGCGTGTGTGCGCGAGCCCTCCAGCGTATGACTCTATTAGTTGTCTCAATAATGTTTGGTAGACGCTGAATTTTCTGTTCTGTATGACATGCCATCTTATTTATGCCAATTGAGAGAAAACCGATTGTTAGTTTTCTTGAGTGGCGCTATATAAATTTTCTTAATGAAAACAGAAAATAAGCGAACTCTTTCAACTCTGCGGTTTGTTCAAAGTCTCTTCAAATCAATCTTCTGATGAGTAATCTTAATAAATTACCGTAAATACGTTAAATCGTTTAGCATTGGGTACCCATACCTTATGTAGAGAATTATCTCATGCCACCTAACTTTATAACTTGCACATCACTGGACCTTACTTGCACTAACATTACATTCATATTTTATTTGATCTGATCTTATTAACTAACCTATCCTGAGCGTTTGTGTACTTTCATTCAAACTTCTTATGTGATAATGATTAAAGCTAACTTGTAACAAAAGTTCCTTTAACAAAGCTCGACAAATAATAGGCTCGCTTCCATTCTCTGATTGAGGCGTTGGTTATTGGCTAAGAGGAGTATAAAGAAGAGGAGAAGAAGAAAATAATTTTCAGAAGTATCAGGAATGGGTCATTTTAGAGGAGCACAGAAATGAGGACAATGAGAAGGAATAATATATTAGTGAGAACACGGAAGATGGAATATTACAGATTAATGCGGCGAAAGAGAAACGAGACGACACATCCTGTTTGAAGCAGAGGTTAGTCCCGTTCAGCTGCCAAATGGCAGCACTGTGTAACCGTATCAGGCAATTCCCAGCCCAGTAGAAGAAGAAGAAGTCGGTCTCCTTGATCCTGCGTCGCCGTATATCGCCTTGAATGGAGCGTTGAAGAGTCGGTCACTTGACAGACCACTACGGGGAAAGAGTAAAGAAGACCCCTGGGAGGAGAGAAGAACGGATAGGAAGACGTACATACGAACGGAGAGAGAGGGAGGAACAGAGGGTCGGACGGAGAGACGCAACGGTGGGGCAGAGGGCCGGTAGGTTGGTGGTCGGCGATGCCAGATCCAAGTCATATTTCAATAATGTTCGGTGGAGAAAAATTCATCATCAATATTGATCGCGGAAAAATTGATTCCTGTTGCATCCGACTTGAAGAGAAGCGGCTGCAGAGACAACCAGCCTCCTCAGCGGAGAAATAGCCTTTCCATGAGATGAGGATTTCACCATTATTACCACCACCATCACCACCATCACCACCACCAGAACCACATTCACCATCAACACTACTACCGCAACAGCGACCACCACCTATATAATTACAATCACCACCACTGTAACCATCAATACATGACCACCATCACACCACTCCCACTGCCACCACAACTTCCGCCACAAGTCTTAACCAATAGACTAATTTGCACTAACGCTTAGCCAAGATGACCACTCGTCCTCTGTCTTTTTCTCCACTTCCTGTTCGTGATTTCTTTCTCGTTGATCTCGTCTTCATCCTCCTCCTCCTCTTCTTCCTTCTCCTCCTCCTCTTTCTCTTCCTCCTCCTTACCCACTTCCTCCTCCTCCTCTTCTTTCTTCTTCTTCTTCTCCTCCTCCTCCTCCTCCTCCTAACCTTTCTCTTCCTCCTTCTCTTCCAATCTCATCGCTTTTATTACCCTTCTCTTAATCTGATCTTGTGCTCCATCTTCTATTCTTCCCTCCTTCCTCCAACTCCCCTTCCTCTTCTGTTCCATCTCCCGTGTTCTCGCTAATATATTATTCCTTTTCATTATCTGTGCTCCTCCAAAATGACCAATTCCTTCTCAAAATTGTTTTCTTCTCCTCCTCTTCTCTTATTCTTCTTCCTCCTCCTATCCTTTCTTCTCCTCTTCTTTCTCCTCCTTTTCACTCTCCTCCTTTTCATTCTTCTACTCTTCTTTCTCTACATCCAATCTTGCATTGTCATCTCTCTTCTGAGCTTCTCCTTGTTACCATATTCTTCGTCTCCTTCTTTCCCTTTCCCAGCAGTCTCCACCCCATCCTCCTGGTCAACATGCTTCCCTTGCTTCACCTCTTCCTCTTTCGTATCTTGGTTACCTCACTCTTTAATCCTTCCTTCGTCCTCTTCGTTGTCGTAATGCTTACATTCCTTGTTCTCAAACGTTTTCCTCTCTCTTTCCCATATCCTATCTCGTCCTACGCTTATTCACTCAATGCACTAACCCACATCTTGTTCTTTGCTTCCATCTCAATTACATCTTGGTCTTTTCTTCCATCTCAATTACATCTTATTCTTTTCTTCCATCTCAATTATATCTTATTCTTTTCTTCCATCTCAATTATATCTTATTCTTTTCTTCCATCTCAATTATATCTTATTCTTTTCTTCCATCTCAATTATATCTTATTCTTTTCTTCCATCTCAATTATATCTTGTTCTTTTCTTCCATCTCAATTATATCTTATTCTTTTCTTCCATCTCAATTATATCTTATTCTTTTCTTCCATCTCAATTATATCTTGTTCTTTTCTTCCATCTCAATTATATCTTATTCTTTTCTTCCATCTCAATTATATCTTATTCTTTTCTTCCATCTCAATTATATCTTATTCTTTTCTTCCATCTCAATTATATCTTGTTCTTTTCTTCCATCTCAATTATATCTTATTCTTTTCTTCCATCTCAATTATATCTTATTCTTTTCTTCCATCTCAATTATATCTTGTTCTTTTCTTCCATCTCAATTATATCTTATTCTTTTCTTCCATCTCAATTATATCTTATTCTTTTCTTCCATCTCAATTATATCTTGTTCTTTTCTTCCATCTCAATTACAACCTCCCCACCATCGACTCACCAAATCTCTTATCCTTCCGCGTACATTTAATTCCTCGTTTCTCTCTTCCTCTTCCCCATTCGCTTCAATCTCCTATAGTCATTCTCCTCTTTTTACTCATCAGCTTCCCGCTGCTCTTCGTCCTCAATCGCAAGCCATTTTGGAAATGCAGAGATTACTTTATATAGCACCAGAATTTACTCGGACCATTCGGCGTGTAAGCTTAGCTTATTTATATTGCTCCTTCATGAGTCCCGTCACAGACGTCCAACCCCTTATGCTTTCCACTGGCGTCGCATGTCAACCTCTGGTGCCAACTCGCTTAATCAGTGAACTGAGTATCCTAAGCATCTTCCGCTGAAATGGCCTCCGTCTTGAAACATCTGCGTTAAGCCTCTCTCTCCGTTGACCTGCAGTCGCCAGGTAATGCAGTGAAAATAAGACCACCTGAATCTGTTTCTGCGTCCACGTCGTGTTCATCATTATCAACAGAAACACTCAAAACTAAATTTTACTTCATCAATCCTCATCGTTTTCGTCGTCGTCATCGTCATCATGATCATGATCATAATCATCGTTCTCGTCATCATCGCCGTCATCATGATCATGATCATCGTCATCGTCATCGACTAATCGTCATGATCATCGTCATCGTCAATGTCATTGTCATTATCGTCATCGTCATCGCCATCGCCATCGCCATCGCCATCGCCATCGCCATCGCCATCGTCATCGTCATCGTCATCGTCATCGTCATAGTCATCATTATCATCATCATCATGTTCGTCACTATCAACATTATAGTATAAAATAATTATTGTTGTGCTCTATCTTGTTTTATACCGAATAGAACTCAATGAAATTAATCCAATTTGAGCTAATTCACATTGCCTGGCACTATAATCAAGCATGACATCGCATTGCTTGCTTAAAACAGTATCACATTGCCCTTCGACACATTACTTTAAAATAGAATCAATTCAATTCAGTTACGCAAAGTTGCATAATAATTGTGGCGTTTTCGTGTGGAGGTCAGCATCGTCATCATCGCTAGTGGTATCAGCAGCATCAATGGCACCAGCAGCAGCAGCAGCAGATCTTTTTGTGTCGACGTCGTTGACGTGTGTCTGTGCGTTCGTTGGGTGTTGAGATGATTTCGAAGTCAGGTCGTCGAGTCTTGTGACACTTCATTTCACCACGCGTTCCCTTCCCGCCGTTGCCCCAGTGACTTATGGACTTCCCGCCAAACTTTGCGTCTGACGTCACGTCGTCATGACGACGCCCCAACGGCGGAAGAAGTTCGGCGAATCGATCAGATGCGGTTTCTCCAGCGCCAGACTGCGCGCCACCGATTCCATCGGTCGATGGATTGCTGGCCGAGGGGTAATTCGTCGGGAACCGTGGCGGGTGTGCTAATAGATAGGCTAATGAGCCGTCGCCATCTTATTGCTTACGCACGTGCCACGAGGAATAAACGACAAGTTTACCCGCTGCGCCTCTTCTACGGCACCCGCTTGCTGCAGCTGCCCATCACCCTTCCACTTTATCCCCTATCGTGTATCTTTCCGCCTTTCCTCTCCGTGCGGATAGAACGTTGCACCACGTGGCGTCGTTGCCTCCGACAACGAGGAGTGGTCGAGGCGTTGTCTAGTCTTTGTTTTAGACAGAGTTATGAGCGCACGTGGCATCGAGGATGGGGAGGTGGCAGCGCCGCCGTTTATAACCAAACGCGGTCGTTAAAGCCACAAGTTTATGGTCATATAGCTGTTCCGGTTCGTTTTCAAGTCGGCTCGACCGTAGTAACGACAACAAACAGATAGCGCCGCTTCGACTAGTCCCATAAAAGCTCTGCTGCCCCTAGCAACGACAATGGTCCGATAACGTCAATCAGCAGCGTATTGCTTGGTTGCCATGGCAACAGATCGGCCAGGACTGCAGCTTTTTGAGGAATGTGCGTCTCTGCATCTATCGCGTGTCTTCAACTCTGAACGCAAATGACCCCGTCGGTCTTACTGTCTGCCCTTAATGAACTATCTTCCAGAAGGGCTGCCGCACCTATTTTTGTAGACAGCGATCAGGTTATAAGAATTGTTCAACATGTTCCAACCTATATTATTATTATACTTACTAAGATTCCCCAACTTTTGTAGACGCGTGCGGCGCTTAGGCGAAGTGTTTGTCTACTCGAATGCCTCCCAATAGTGTCAGACAATGCCGTCGAATTCAATGAAACAAACTAATATAAGTGACAAGACAATTCGATCAAATGTTGAAGAAGTGATTTCCATGAACCGATCATATACAGATGAGCATGGATATATGAAGTACAATCGACTTCAAGTTCCTCAATCCTCAGCTTTCTCAATCCGTCTCCAGCCGTCTGATCTTCCCATTGGCAATGTGCGTACAATCATGCAGTGTTGGCACTGTGTTGTGAATTTCGCGAGGGGTGGCAAGAGGGGCACGAATTTCAACACAAATGTCTGCCTTGGCTGGGCTTCAATTCCCCGAAAACTTGGTTGGTAATCGGACACTTCAATGCAATACAATGCAAAACAACACAATACAAAACTAAACAATACAATTCAAATCAAATCAATGCAATTCAATACAATTCAAAGCAATTCAATACAATTCAATGCAATTCAATACAATTCAATACAATTCAATACGTTTCAATACAATTCAATACAATTCAATGCAATTCTATGCAATTCAATGCAATTAAATGCAATTCAATACAGTTCAATGCAATTACAGTTAGCTAGCATCTGCACATTGCTCCTTTACTTTTGTCTGCCTTCTTTCATCAATCCTCTTCTCTCTCTTTATCCCTAAACGGCGTTATCTGACTTGTTTGCGTCACTTTATATAAAAATACAAAAGGTTCGACAGTTACTTTATCCTCTTTTTCTCACAATCACCGTCCTCATCACCATTCCCCTTGTCCTCAAATTCTTCGATTTTCGTTCAAAGAATTTTCACGTCCAGCGAACCGTGCCATGCGAAGCTTATGCGCGTCGGTTACGGTTGATTAATAGACACGCTCGATTGACTGCGAATCCGATGCCCGACCGCTCAACCTCGAAGACATCGATCAGAATCGACGCGAGAATTGCAATATTTCCAGACAAACGATGTCACCATGACTTCAGACGCTGAGATTGTTTGTTAAATCTCGATCTGGTTCTCTTTGCTCTCAAACAGAGCAACTCAGAACAGAACAGAAACATACCTAAGCATTCGAGAAGACAAAGGGATAGAGGCACACAGAAGGACACAGAGAAAAGGATTTTAGAGGAATCAGAGAGTACATACATCGAAAGGAAGACAGAGACTATAATTATGTATAATTAGATATGTCTGACGGACACAAACACACAGATAGGCATACAGAGACACAGGCAGACATTAAATAGAAACAGGATGATATAGAAACAAATGCATGCACTCACAAGCAGACATACACTTGCAGACGTAGACTTACATAGGCCTACATAGGCACACAAAGACAGACATAGGCACACACAGACAGGCGGACATAGACAAAAAGACAGCGACTGAATTGGTCCTCGGAACCGTTCTAGTAAGTTAAATTCTAATGAGAACCGTTCTAGTAAGAACCATTCTAATAAGAAACCTTCTAGTAAGAACCATTTTGGTAAGAACCATTCTAATAAGAACCATTTTATTAAGAACCATTCTAGTAAGAACCATTCCAGTAAGAACCGTTCTAGTAAGAACAGTTCCAGTAAGATCCCTTCTAGCAAGAACCGTTCTATGGCAAAAGCCGTTCTAGTAAGAACCGTTCCATAGTAGGAACCTTTCTAGTATGAACAGTTCTAGTAAGAACCGTTCTATAGTAAGAACCGTTACAGTAATGCCAACAGTTCGTCGATCTGAATGCAGCAAAAAGATTCTGATTAAATCCATGCACAGCGACGTCTCGCAAAATTGTATATGATGTGAGTATATATATACATTAAATATGTATATTTAGACATGTATATATTTGTATATATATATATGTACAATGTATATATTACGTATGTGCATTAAATATGCACAAATAGAGGCATATATGTATATGCCAATGTTTGCATAGACAATTATACATGTAGATATGTGTGTGTGTATGAATGTATTTGGGCATATGTATGGATGGATCATCTATATATGGTATGTATATGCCTGTGTATTTATGTGTATGAATGTTCATGCATGTACGTTTACATAAACACGTGCATACATTACCTTTGTATGTACCTGAGTGTTTATTTGGATATGTGTAACTGTGTGTGTGGATGCATGTCTGTGTATGCATCTATTTGTTACATATGCAATGTATCTACATACATCGTATCCATTATGTGCGTATGCGATACATGTTTTAATCGATTTCCATAATGTTTTAATCTGTGCTCTGTGTCTTTTATATAGCACTCCATTTGAAAAACTCTGCGAAAGACCTAAGATGGCGAGCGTTCTAACAAACACGCAATATGTCTGATGATTTAGGACATCTTCGATTCACGCTAGATTTATTGTGCGCTGCGAGATACTGCTGGAAGGTGTGAAGGTTGACCGTCTAAGTGCGGCTTTTTAGGCTCAGTAGAGACCACAGAGCATCCATCTCAATGTGCTTTCGACGCTGACTCATTATGTAGTTTAGCAGAGACAGACCTTTGTTTGTCCGACGGAACAGAGCAATTAAATGAGAGAAGACGGAAAGATAGATAGATAGATAGAGAGATAGAGATAGATAGATAGATAGAGATAGATAGATAGATAGATAGATAGAGAGATAGAGATAGATAGATAGATAGATAGATAGATAGATAGAGATAGATAGATAGATAGAGATAGATAGATAGATAGAAAGATAGATAGATAGAGATAGATAGATAGATAGATAGATAAATAGATAGATAGATAGATAGATAGAGAGATAGAGATAGATAGATAGATAAATAGATAGATAGATAGATAGATAGATAGATAGATAGATAGATAGATAGATAGATAGATAGATAGATAGATAGATAGATAGATAGATAGATAGATAGATAGATAGAGAGATAGAGATAGATAGATAGATAGATAGATAGATAGATAGATAGATAGATAGATAGATAGATAGATAGATAGATAGATAGATAGATAGATAGATAGATAGATAGATAGATAGATAGTTAGATAGATAGAAAGATAGAGAGAGAGAGAGAGAGAGAGAGAGAGAGAGAGAGAGAGAGAGAGAGCCTATGATTATAATAGACACATAGGCCTAAGATGAAAAATAGTATGAGAGGCAAAGAATGATATAGACAGAGTGAGAGTTGACCGAAAGGAATTACAGACAGATATAGACAGAGATACAGATTATAAGTGGGAAAGAAATGTTGAGAGGAAAGACAGAGGGAGAGAGGAAGAAGCAGAGACTGCTTAGAGACAGTTAGCGTGAGATCATAAACACAGAAAGAGAGACAGGTAGACAAATAGAAAGATACAGACGGATGCAAGATGGAGCCCAGTAAGACTGAAAAGCACAGAACAATACAGACAGAGATACTTGAAAGGACTTAGATAAAGACAGAGGGGAACGAATGACCATTTGACACGCCCGGTTACAGAAAGAGAGAGGCACGGAGAAGAGGAAGCAGAGGGGAACAGGGACGGTAAGGGCGACAAAGATAGAGGAACATTCTGAATCGACGATGAGCGTGCCAATGCCGTCATTGGCGGCGCTTTTGATGAAGCGAACTGTCTCTTAATGAGGACTCGTCTAATGAATTCTAAGCGCCAACGAGATTCGCTTGAAACGAAGCGAAACGATTAAGAACGGCACGCTGTCGCACTCTGTCTGTCTGTGTGTCTCTGTCTTTGTCTCTGTCTCTCTCTGGTCGTATGTCTGTCTGTCTGCCTATCTGTTTCATTTTAGTCTTTTTTTGTTTTCTATCCATCCGGGCTTTTGCTTGGTCGACTACGAATCAGCTCTTTTCTCATTAAATCACATTAGATCAGACTTTTGTCTTGTTCTGTAGCTTTACATTACATCATTGCGCCTTCGAGAGGTTCTTATAAGGCGCCATATAAATAGCCTAATACATACACACATTAGACATCATTTCACATCGAGTCACATTGTATTGCATTCTCGCTTCATGCCATCGATTCTGTAACGCTAATTACATTACAAAGCATCAACTTTCTACATCTGCACATTGCATTGACATATCTACCTTCAGATACATATGTATATGTACATAAGCCTATATGCATTAATATTTAATAGCGCCTTTAATGAGCCATGCACGCAGGTCCTATGAGTACCTATACCTGCGCCAACAGACATGAAATCATCGCGAACTAAACCTAATCAAAAGGCGAACTGAAGTCATCACTGGCGAGCACCAACTGCTCTGACATAGAGCATTGTCCTGGATAACATCCTGAACAGGAATATCAGTACAGGAAGAGATGATTAATAACTTGAGATTTGCTGATGACATAGACTTAATAGAAGAGAACTGTGAAGTATTACAAAGAAGTGTTTGCTTGTTGGACAGAGCAGGAAGAGATGCCAGTCTCAATATAAAGGAAAGACAACAACACTGGCGTTTGGGAAGAATTACTCAGAAAAGGAAATAACAATTGGAAAAGAAGTAATTTAAAATGTTAGATAGTTCATTTACCTGTGGAGTCTAATAACTTCGGACAACTGCACGATGGAAATAAAGAGAAGAATTAATAAAGTGAAGGGAGTGATGGCAGGCTTTAACACCATAATGAGAAGCCAGACAATAAGATACCATACCAACCGAGGATACTAAAAACATGCGTATTATGTATGTGTGCAAAAGTCTACCTATATAGTATTAAGTTGGGTTTAATTTGTATGTAAGGTCGCCGAACAAGACACTACGTAAAACAGCGATGACCCTGGGTGCTACATAACTATTATACTGAACAGCTTCAAATGATTTAATGGCTGATCAAATCTAATCTCGGACGCAATTTTTCGTGGTGAAAAATGCGGCGTTAATCATTGGGTCAGCGATTCTGAGGACTGAGGCGATCTAAGTCCCCCTTCGGGGCAGGGTGTTTATGGTGTGCGTGGGGGGAATGCGCAACCAATTGCAATTGGCCAATGGATATGCGAACCTGGATGCGAGCTCAGATGCGATGCAAATTTCTCAGATGATTACCGACTTAGGAAATTGACGCCGACCAGATGCGAGCGACTCAGAAAGAGAGAGGCACAGAGACACAGGCAGACTGACAGACGAACGGTTGCAGAGGAGGGCAAATAGACGAACGTACACGTAGACGGATGGACGATGATGGACAGAAAGACTCATCCAAGCCTGAAATTGCGAAGGGATCGAGCGAACGGACGGACACCCTTTGCATGTCAAATGCTGCCCCCTCCAACCTTTCCCACCCCCTCGTATGCCTATACGGCGATGTGTCCTAATCATTTCTCCCCCACCTCGCCCCTCTACTTGGACATCAACCTCCTCATTCTCTTACTCCCATGTTCCTCCTCATGCAACTTCTCATCTATCTTTTCCCGCTCCTTCTGCTCTTTCCCCAGAAACAGTCTCTACTTGAATTCAATTAATGCCCCTTTGATCTTATTCTTCTAGCATTCTTCAGTATTAAGTGGCATGGCCTTATTAGACGATGCTAGAATAGACTAGACTAGATGACCTGATCTCTTATTAGCTTAGCTGACCAGAAATGGAAAATAATGGACAAGACTATATAGATTCGATTGGAAAATGTATGTGCATGCATCTTAATGCATCTCCTCGCTATTCCGGAAATGACGTAGATTACCGTCATGCCTCAGGCTTACAAAAGGAAGACATGTTGGTCAATGTAAGCTCAGCGCTGCAGCATCGCGACGGTCGCTTAAGCCAAGTTTTAAGTTTTCCATTTGCTTTCAGCAAGCGTCGGTCACCGCTGACGTACTAAATCAACAAATCTCGTGTTGACAGGCTTCCCGTCCACCGCCTTTTACAGGCAATCCACTTACCTACAAATGTAAGAATTCGTATGATAGAAATCTGACCCTATAATGCATATGTAGTATATATATATATATATATATAATTATCAATACACAACATATATGTGTGGGATATATTGGGACCTCAACCTCTAATCGCACTAGACAAAAGACAAAACTATCGCTATAAATGTGGGCACAGAAACGGAAGAAGGGAAGGAATGTCACAGAATTGTAATTGATTTGTAATTGTAATTGAAAACTTATAAAGCGTCACTCGTAATCAGAGGCGCTCACGACTCAACACAAAGCTAGGCGGAGAACAGGAAAGTCTTAAGGCACTGGCGGCAGGCGGCAGAGGTAAGAGAGGCCAGCTCCTCTCTAAGAGAAAGGGGAGGCTGTTCCAGCTGGTAGGACCCACATATAGGCGAGGCTCCTGGATTGCGCTGTGTCGAAATGATGGCAGAAATAACGAGTACACATAACTACATCCGATTATGTATTGAACTGAAGTACTTAACTATTTGGATTGCAACATGTCCCGATCATCTCAAAAATGAGGGTATTTTGAACATGATTTCATTTAATACCTGCCCTATTCACATCACCCCTCTCTGATTTATCCTAAATCATGATAAATTATTATGTGTACAACTAATGATGCGTTTATTGAATAAAATACGTGAAAGCTAGCTGGATATAGTTTCAATATCTTGAATAGTGATATAACGGTATCACTGACACCGTGTCCCAATACGCTTTTTTTAATCGTAATAACATAATTATCTCTAATAGCTTATAATTATGTGACCATAAGATGACGCAATATCTAGCGGACTATGTATGATTCTAATGACCAATCGAATGACTTGCAAATTAGAAACTAACATTAAAAAATCGGCAAATGTTTTTCCTACGCAATTGTTCACTTGAGTCTGTCTTGGTGTCTGTGTTTGTATGACTCTGTCTCCGTCGTTGTATGTCTCCGTCGTTGTATGTCTCCGTCGTTGTATGTCTCCGTCGTTGTATGTCTCCGTCGTTGTCCGGTATGCGACTCCAATAGTCACCTAATTGCAGTTGTTGTTGGATTGTCTTAGTCAGTTGGCTGTTATTAGCTATGGAGATTGGAAACGCTCCAACTGGGAATGACTCCATCCTAACGGAATGACCAAGAGACCCAGAAGGAGCAGAAGATCACCGCTACATCGGTTCCATGTACCAATGATCCGGATTTAAACTATAACCAAAAAATTCCGACTGAGCAGCTTTCTTGTTCGCGGTGTCGTTGCAAATAATCTATATAGGCTACATAACCACACATGCATAAGATGCACAATTGCTCGTATACATTGACGCATGTGGTGTGTACACACATGGTTGTACCGTATGCGATGGTTGAAGATAAGTTGCACACCCTATTGTAGGCCATAATTGCGAGAAATCCTCACGTTATTCATTATGTCATGCAATTAGTTTCACCGTTTACTCTTTGCTGTAGAACATATATCTAGGTATTACAGGTCTGTTGAGACCGTCTTTCCTTAGCCTATTAGTTCTATTCTGACGACATCTCGTGAAATTGTCTCCGTTTGTGAGTGACAGTTGATAACTTTCCTAATCCGATGCGACTGGTCTCTTCGTGGCTTTGTCGCCATGTTGGCTGACAGCTACGCATCCATCCTTCGTCTCCTTATTGAAGGCTTGTTTCTCCCTGCTTATTATATCATGCTACAAGAGGCCATCTATCTTGAAACCGTTTATCTTTTCTTCATTTCGTTTACCAACATCCGTGCACCAAAATGCATTTGTTTATACATCCATGCACAAACATACACATGCAATGTTACACACATGCTGCATACATAAATACATACTTACATACATACATTGTACATGCATACATACATACGTACGTACGTACTTACGTAAGTACATACATACATGCATGCATGAATGCACACATACATACATGCATGGATGCATACATACTTGCATACATACATACATACAACATGCACACATACATACATGCATGGATGCATACACACTTGCATACATACATACATACAAACATGCACACACACATACAATATACATAGGTACGTGCGTATGTATGTATGCGATACATACGTACGTGCGTACGTGCATACATATATGCATGCGTGCGTGCATGCATGCATGAATGCATACATACATACATGCATTCATGTATGTATGTACAAACATACACAGATACATACAAACATACATACATACGTTCGTATGTATGTTCGTACGTATGTACGTATGCGGTAAATACGTACGTAAGTACAAGCATATATACATACATTCATACATACATAGACACATGCGTATACATACGTATATGTACATGTGCCTACATAATATATATACGCGTGCATAACTACATGCATAGATACATATATAGATGCAAATAGTTATTTAGAAACATATATCCATGAATGCATACACGCATTCATACAAATATAAACGTATATTACATACGCGGGTACATAAGGACGGATTCCATGTGTACGTGGCTGAGACGCTTCGCCGCTGGTTTTCTTCTCCATTTCGAGAATATATAACATCGAATGTGTCAGAATTCTGATGAATCGCTGTCTTAGACAGTTTTCTCTTCGAATTGTTTCATCGGCTGCCATGGCAACCGGGCTGCTGCTACTGCTGCTGCTGGGAGCTGACATCGTTTGGCGCCACCGCCAGAGACAGTTCGGATTTAAAAGCACTGATGTATTACAATGTCTGCGATTGCCAAGTCCTTTGCATGTCCACTCTGTCTATGCAGCATCAGTCACTGCCCTCGTATTACCCTATTTCACCTCTCTACTTTATTCATTTCCAATGCCATTGCCTCCTTCCTACCATCGTCGTCTGCTGCAATTTTCACTTCCCTCTTTCCTCTTCCCTGTCTTTCTTGTTTTTCTTCTTTCCTCTTTCCATCGTCTTTCTTTGCCTCTTTCTTATCTTGCTTTCTTCCATCGTTTCCTCCATGTAGCAGTGCCCTTGTGTGCCCTGTTACCTTAAACTGCGCACGTACCTTCTGCTCTTTCGTTCGATTGTCGTCATCTGGACGAAGCCCTTCGTCTGGCTAAGCACACAAGAAGCGTTTTCAGATAGATGAAGAATTAATAAAGTCGCCACTGCATGACTCGAATGAACCACTAACCGTCCGCAGCCTGGGTCCACAGGACGGAGAACAATCCAATGGGACTGATCACGTGAACTCCCTCACTCACTCACTCCCTCACTCACTCCCTCACTCACTCCCTCACTCACTCCCTCACTCACTCCTATGAATTGCCTGCTATCAGCAGCAGCTGCGTCAAATACGAATCGTTCGGAGCATTTGACCTTTAGTGCCGCGCTGACCTTCGTCCAATCGGTCATCTTGACGGGTCTCGATTGCTGCAATTCCATACGACACACATACGCAAGCGTGCATAGATATGTAACATCATCATCGTCATCATCATCATCATCATCATCATCATCGTCATCATCATCATCATCATCATCGTCATCGTCGTCGTCGCCGCCGCCGTCGCTGTCGTCGCCGTCGTCGTCGTCATTGTCATCGTCGTCAATGTCATCGTCATCATCCTTCATCATCAACGTTTTCATCATCATCGTCATCGTCGTCGTCATCATCATCATGACCATCATGATCATGATCATCCTTCATCATCATCTTCACTACCACATCATCATCATCAGCATCGTCATGATAATATCATGGAGGCGTCATGAAGATAGAAGCAAGGTTAAGGAACAGATATTATCTGTTACACAGCCTTGCGTCTATCTTTATCGTCGGCCGCGAATATTATCATCATCCATCGTTATCATCGTCGTCGCCGTCGTCATCGTCGTGACATGATCTTGATGATCACGCATGATTAACATCATCAGCAGGAGAAGCGGAAAGTAGCAGTTGCCTCATCGATCATATCCTCCTTCGAACGAATGCGTTTCTTATCACATGTATTATGTAGCAATTCGAATAGTTTTCTCGCAGTTCTTCCCCGCATACGTACTCGATCGCTCAGTTATTCGATCGGACCAATGAGCAGGCGGGCCTTGACACGGGGTCAACGAGTGCATTGCAATTGCATGACTAATAATTCGTATGGTCGCTGACGATTCCTTGCTTCCAGAGTCTCTTATTCAGTGTCTCTCTATTTTCCAGGAATCGTTTTCATTTAATGGAATTAATCGACTACCATCTTCGTACGGGTCAGAACGATGGCAGACTGATTGTCATAGTGCGAGTTGAGATAATGCATTAAGTAAAGGTAAGTTGATGGAATGCAGTGGTGTTGGTATGGGGAGGAAAAGTAGTGTAAGGTAAGTTTAAATTATGAAAGATAAAGTATGGTACATGTAAAACAACGTTAGTTAGGAGGAGGTGATGGAACGTTGGATTAGGCAGAGCAAGAGAAGAAGTCAGACAAGGTGTGATTGATATAAAAAAAATAACGACAAGGTAATGAAAGTTTATGTCAGCTGAAGAAGTAACGCTACATTATGCCTCGACAGCACATGTTATAAGTTATGTTTTTGCCGTGATCTTATGCCACCAAGGAGCAGGCCCACCCTATAAGATTTTCTTCTCCCATACCCACGCGTAACCATTCTTTCTGGGTCTCTCCCTACAGCATTTTCCCTCTCTAGACCTTTTTCAATTCTCGGGGTTTACGCATTGAGTGCGTGACTGCTGTCAGCGTCAACATATAAAATATTACTAAATGTAATGTAATACATATTCATAAGGTAGTTTGCGGTAGGGTAAAATGTTGTGTCTCTTTATTCACGCGTTTCCTAGTCTGCCGTCGAAACAAACAGACCGACCATCTATTGGAGAAGCCATAGACCACTGACCATTGAACGGATGTCACCGGGAGGACTTCACAAGACACACACGCCACACACACCGCATACACACGCCCACACCCACACCCTCCCACAAACACACACAAACACTCACACCTACATACACATACACACACCTACGTACACCCGCGAGCGCGCGCACACACACACATACACACACTCGCATTTGCACGATACGATGGTCAACGTCGATTTTATAGAACGACTTCAATATGACAGACCCTTAAGCTATATAACACGCGACACTGTTGTCTTTATGTGTACTCTCTTCATTATATCATATATATATATATATAATATAGAAATACTGGAAATTGCCTGTATATAAATCCAGATATGTGGCAATATTAGATCTATAAATATGATATGTGAGTTAATATTGATACATCAGTTCTATGAGAACGCGTGAATAACAGTATATATAATACCTATATATATATATCATTCTGATGTTACAATACGTACACGTATATATATATGTTATAAGTAGATAATAAGTATACAAGAATATATAATATGCTATTCAGTGCCCGGAGATATCTTTTTGACTATTTGCGAAAGCCGTCATCTGCAGCTTCATCCCGTTTCTTGTGCTCTGTTAATCGTCTTGGTCTTTTTTCATATGGCTAAGACTGCCTTGGTCTAACACCGGGCGTTGCTGTTGAGCTTCAATCTAGCTGGATTGACCTTCCTCTCCCATCACTAAGAGCTAAATTAATGACTGGCTTCTCCTACTCGGCTTCTTCTATTTAAAGACGCTTCATTTTCTTCGGGGTTTCCGGGCTAAGAGTGCACCTGAATAGTCATTCTCGCTCAGGCGCTATACAAATCTAAGATATGATACGATATAATATTATGCATCCACTCCAAGTGACCGGAAGGAAAAATTGAGAAAGGTGCGTTGTGCCGATATCTAAAACGTCGACCATCATTAACAATGGCGATATTGTTATACAAGATATGAGAGAAAAATCTCATGATGTTGATGAAGACGATGGGAGATGAAGAAGAACAGAATGAGACTGAAGTTAGGAAGCCAGGCATGGATGAAGGGCGAGGAACCCAGGGGCAGTTTGGCGAAGAAGTAATGCCTTTTATTCGAGCTTGAAATTGACGGGTCCAAAGCAAATGTCAGAATGCTTTATATAGCTTCTAAGTGCGCTGTATATAAATATCCAGTTGCATTTCGTCAGAATACAATTTTGCTGTTTCTATGGTGTGCTCATTTCTCTGCTGCTCAGCTCATCCTTTAAGCAGACAGTTATGGAGACAGTCAACGCAGGCAAAGACAGACTGACATCGTCATCGATACAGACAAAACGCTAAAGACAAACATGCAAGCATACTTTTGGATGCATAACCAGTAGCATAAAAGAACAGCGAAAAAATGGAAAGAAAGATCCGTTTGAAGGGATGTGTTTCAAAGAAACAGGTAGACATCCATGCAGCCAAACAGACGGATGTAGGTGATCAATCGATGAGATTATTTATCGAACTAAATCTTTTGTCCTAACTTAAAGAGTTAATCGAAGGCAGCATTAGTGCTTGAGCGGGAGCGAATTGTCTTGGGATGATAAGAGATGTTAGAGGGTAAGAATCAGAAATTCTCCTGATACCATCGTGATATTATTGGAGTGGAGCATTGTATCGAAGTCGATCTGTAGAACGTCAACCAATGTTCAAGACAATATCCAGTGCTCCTAGACTCCGAAACACACCTAGTAACAGTGGATGTCACATCGTAAAGCTATCCTCTATGAACAGGATCGATAATTCCGTACAATATCACGCATAAACTAACTATGGGGTATTGCAGGAAAGGACTTAGAAAATAGTAAATATTGCGGCAAATTTGTATGAAACTGCTTAAGAAACTGTTATTCAATGCATTCTTGAAACTGACGTCAATGCATTGTTTGCCATGAGAACACTCCATGGCAACGCTACATGGCAACGCTCCTTGGTAACGCTACTTGACAACGCTGAGAGAGGTTCTTTGCTTAGGGCAAAGGACCTCATAGCTGCACGATTGTAACGTGGACACAGTTACGTGCCAAAGGTGGCCTGACCAGAATGTCTAGTTGCAAGTCACACTGGAAGTGTTCTGATATATCAGTCATATATAATTTTGGAGTATTTTTATTATGCCAATTCTTTAAAAATGACGACACAGGAAATGATTATATTTTACGATGATGCTTTGTTCGAATATCATCGCAAATTATTCTGCCTGCGATTCCGAGCTGGCGTTAACTGCAACTATAATTCAAATTTCATTGACATCTCTTACGAACATTTGCCCGTTCCAGCATTTGAGACTTTGCAGGAAGCAATTTTGTGGCCCTTCCTGAGCGTTGTTTGCTTCTGGGTGTCATAAACTGTCCTTACTATCCAGCATATTAAATATGTTGGCTATATCTGTCCACACTATTGTCTAGTGTTAAGAGACATTGCTCGGTGGGCTGCACATTTTCTAGAGGGCAATTAATTGTGCAGTCGTTCAGAGTAGTCTACCTGGGGCAATATATCCGAGCGATATTATCAGGGCAGTTTTTACAATCAGTCCCTTTAGAATACACAGCCGGCTGTTTCGGGCTAGCAACTTCCCCGTTACTGATTACATTTTCACCAAATGTCCCGGGCATTTTAGCCTCGAGTGATTAAGCCATTCATTCTGTATAATTGGCGACGATATTTCTTTGCACATTTACGCAATTTGCCTTAGGATTGACTACATTCTGAATTTGCGGCAATATATAATTCAAATTAACTCTCATAAATTGCGTCTATCGGCCCTATTCTTTCGAGACTAGGCAACATGCATGTAATATACTAACCTTACAGTTCAATTTCGCCAGGGATTGAATTTTGAACAAAGCGGTTGGCCGTAAAATTCGCCCCGATCGATAGTGACAATCATGGCGTTCGCTCAGAGTGACACCGTGATTATGTAATTATGTGATTATGTAACTGATTTGCATATTATTAAAATTGGCACGACCTTCCTATGATGCAAATATAAATGGCAGTTGTCATTGTATCGAATGTCGGTGAATTGTGCAATTCGTGACTAGGAATGATCAAAATATCGGAGTTTGAAGTACCAGTAACTTGTGAGCTGAAAATTGTCACGTCTTTCTAGAAATTGGCATAAATTAAGAACGCTTCATAAAAATTCTCATGTCAACAGAGCTCTCCGTTATTGAGCGATAATATCTGGGTTAGAAGGAAAATGTTTCGATTTTTAGTCTATATATTTATTTATTCATTTATTTATTTATTTATTTATTTATTTATATATTTATTTATTCATTTATTTATTTATTTATTTATATACTTATTTATTTATTTATTTATATATTTATATATTTATTTATTTATATATTTATTTATTTATTTATTTATTCATTTATTTATTTATTTATTTATTTATTCAGTTATTTATTTATTTATTTATTTATATATTTATTTATTCAGTTATTTATTTATTTATTTATATATTTATTTATTCATTTATTTATTTATTTATTTATATATTCATTTATTCATTTATTTATTTATTTATTTATATATTTATTTATTCATTTATTTATTTATTCAATTATTTATATGTTTATTTAATCATTTATTTATTTATTCATTTATTTATATATTTATTTATTTATTTATTTATTTATATATTTATTTATTTATATATTTATTTATTCATTTATTTATATATTTATTTATACTGCAACGCTATATTGAATGCTGAATTTTCGTACACTGCATCTTCTAGATGAATTTGCAAATTGAATTCTTAGACCCTCGTATCGAGATCATTATAACACCATCTCTATATCCTTTAGACTGACTTACTATATCTGAGCGTATCCTCCTTAGCCGATGAATAGGATACTATCTTATTCAGCTGACCCTTGCCATATACCAAGTACATGCACCCTGTTTGCCATCTTGTTGAAGGCCGAATCTCTTTGCTGGACAATAAACCGTTGTGGTAGACGTCTTGTCTTTGGCTGGGGTTCATTTGCGGCAATATATAATTCTGATTGACTCTGATAGGTTGCGTCTATATCAGCCGTATTCTTTCGAGACTACACAACATAAAGGTTATACTAATATTCACAGCAGCCTGTCTTTCCATCTGGAACTCTCTCTCTACCTCCTCGTGTTAGCAACTATATGTATCTCAGCGAGACTGTGTTCTCTCTGAACTGAAGACTTGCCTCATGGATCTTATTGGTTGACCAAACGTCAGGTATGAACAGTTTTGAACTTCTTTGTGAGGAGGATTTTATCAAATAGCAATTGAATCAACTCTTCTGCATTCGTGTCTCTGATTAACTGCGAAGCATCATTAAAAAAATAGCGCCATAAAGGCTGTCACCTTATATCATCACTGCTGTGCGGTCATCTCCAACTGATTAATTCCAGGAATGGACTATCAAGAAATCTTCGGAAAGATGTCTAGTGACGGCAAACACTCAGGCTTCCACATTTGCATAATTGCGCCATTAAAAAGTTACATTTATTGTAATCATGATGCAACAGGGTTAGACTTATTACTCAGGAAGAAAAATCATATCCATAATTCGATTCATCATCCGAGTCTTTTGGAGGCCCGAGTCTCCAGTAGTCATAAATTTTCTATCTTTGGATTCGCGCCGACTTTTTTCCGGACGTCTCTATGACGACGAAGGAAGACGCCATTCCGATTATGAAAGCGCCTAATCGAATGGCCCACAGTTATTTCAAGGGGTCGGAAGGTTGTTACCATGACGACTGCATCTGTTGGTAGCCATGGCGACCTCGAGACCGTAAAACAACCGTCGGCGGGTCAGGGTTCATAATCGCATCATAAATATATTGCGAGAAAGGAAACGGATAGGCGCTGATATTCCTTTATGGAACCAATATTCAGAAACATCCGTCTGAGAATTGCAGTCGAATGTGACAAACCTTCGTGCCCCACGTCAGAACTGTAACTCCTTACTGCCGTGCGTATGGGTTCCATTCTGAGGAGAAGCAGCGTCTTACATCCCCCTTCGCGGGACTGTCTTTTTTCCCATATGGACAAACGGCATTGTAACCTAAGCTATTGGTACTGCTAACTGACGTAATGCAAGTTTTATCCTTTGTATTGTTCACTTATGCTGGACCATCGAAGTCTTGTGTGTTCTGTTAACGCAATTGTGTTGCATTGCCATGAGACTAGTTTTTGAATTGGATCAGCTTATTTTATTACTAGTTAATACATGTAATATGATTGGGCGAGATATGATCCCAAGGCTCATCATAATTAAGCTAGAGTTGTGAGATGAAACGGCCACTCCATGAAGCAAAGCCTACACCTGTAGGTGCTTCTCTGCCTCTGCCTCACAACAGAAGTTTACCCGTCGCACAACTCTCTTCTTAGAAGTCCCAGATTTGTGGTAGGGCATGCAGCTGCCTGAGTCCACGAGGGCATGCTAATTTCCCTCTGCTTCCGTCCATCCCTGACCTTTCTCCCTCGCCTAGCCGTCTCCACCGACTTCCCTTTGCGGTCGCAACGGAAACGAGAAGACGGCGCTGAGATAAGCTATTGCTGAAAGAAGGCGCCTCGGAGGAAATGAGTACGTAATGTTTATTAGATGAGTGAGGCCTTTGTCGTTGTCGACGTCGTTGTTAGGAACCAATTAGTTGACGTTGTTGTGGGATAGCTTGAGATCTGCCAATTCTTATCATCCTCTTACTCGATGAAAAAGGTCATAACAATAGGCTATACAGAGATTTGTAGAAACTGTGGAAATTGGGCGGTGAGAAATAGACACAGGCAGGAGAGATAAAGAGGAAGACTGTGAATGGAAGAGAGACAGACAGCGTGACAAATGGACTGAGACAGAAAAATAAAGCAACAATCAGAGGAGAGACCCAGGCCTAGAAGATTATATTACCCACCGTCTGTCTGTCTGCCTGCCTGCCTTTACGGGCTGATTGCCTGCCTGCCTGCTTCTCCCTGTCACACATGTCTCTGTCCCTCTCCTTCTACCTCTCTCTATCTGATCACACTATTACCTCTGTCAGATCTTAACTTTATTTTCATCCTTTCCATACTTCAATCACTTTATCTAGGTGCCTCTACCTGTATGTCTACGTTCTCTTCTCTCTTCGTCTGCTTCCGTCTGTACAACTTCCCCATTCAATCGTCCGTCCACAATTCCTTCGTCCGTTTTACTTCGAGTGCATCTGTGAATGTATTTTCTGTGAAGATAATTATACGTCTATGATATATATGCATGTTTTCTATGAATATATATATATGTGTGGGTGTGTGGTTATTAATCAGTGTATGCCCTGAGATGAACAGGTGTTTGACAGTCTGGCGTTGCGTTAGTAATTAGTTGGTCGGACAGGCGTACCCTGAGCACGTGTGGCGCCAGCAGCTGGTGCAGAGGATTTAAAGTGTGTACAATGTATAAAGTTCGTTGCTCTACCAACTGTAGGAGATTGAGTTTTCTAAAATGAGCGAAATGTTACTATTGGTCTCTCGTATTTATAAAGAAAAAGAAATATTTGAAAACTTTGAACGATGTAAGAATAAGTTAAAAGCAGTTAATAACTTAACAGCCACGTAGGGCCTGCCACGCCAGAAGCTAGTTATCTATAATTAACAGAAGAGGTAGAAAGCTGAGTAAGGTCGCATAGGTCTGTCTTCTTATGTAAAACAAAATGAGCAGATGGCTGTCACCTAACTTTAATATAATATAATACTATTATGGTAAAGAAAGATGACAGTCGACTGCTCATGAAGCGCTTCAGTTCCTATTTTAGCATCTATTCTCATTCCATCATTAATTCTCTTCCTCTACCTTATTAATTTGCTCTGTTGCCGAGCTCATCATTTTCCTTTGACCTCTTTCTCCCACACATATATCATCCTCATCTCTCTGTCTGTGTGTCTGTCTGTCTGTCTGTCTCTCTCTCTGTCTCTCTCTCTATATATATATTTTTTTTTCTCTCTACTTCCCTTCCAATTGCTCTTTGTGTTTCTCGTCCGCTCCCACTCTTCCTCTGCTTATTCTTTCTCTTCATCTTGCATCTGCTATTTTTCCACTCGTCCTCTTCCCGGTCCATCGGTTTTTCTCATCTTCCATCATCCCCTTTCCTTATATTTGTTCTACTCAGTTCCCTCCTCATCTTTATCGTCCTCTTTTCCTCATCTTCTCATACGCCCTACCTCCATCCATTCCCATCTGCCGGTCCTTTGCATTCCACTTCCGTCTTCTTATAATACAATTTCTGACATCTTCCGTGACAGATGATCCGTCTCTGAGGACTTTAAGCGCCATCTCAGACTCCACATTTCCGTCAAGTCGGTCAGTAGTTCTGCGAGCATTTCCTATCGGCCTCAGCGCATCTTATCGAATTAAACCTCAGTGCTTTTCCATCGTCCACTCCTTCCACTCGCACCTATTCGCCGACGATCCATTCTCTTTCTATTGTCTTTTATTCTTCCCGTTCTTTATTTTCCTCACGGTCACAGTGTGACGTTACAGGTCAATGACTTGACTGCTCACTACTCTACACTAGGTTCCAAGCGACGGTGGTTCGAATCTCTTCCACGTTTCATCCTTCCGTCGTTGTCCGTCTTTGCATTTCACATCCGAGTCATATGTTGAATTCTCCTATGCATAATGTAAAGTAAACCACTCATTGGTGAGCCTCATTGTTTAACTTTAAGTTAAAATTGCTGTATCGGTTGTCTCCATGTTTGTAATTAAGGCGAACGATCCTTCACATCCACGAACCAATGAAGAGTTTAATGAGGAAACACCTTACATTGACGAATCTAGGATCTCAAGTTGGGAAGGAGTGTAGCCTGGGCGCATTGAAAAATCACAAAAGCATCCGTCATTGTCAGGCCAAAGGTCGTCCGATATTCCACTCATGGATAGCTTGCAACTATTGTGAATTTTCTCTTCCTCACCTCTTCGTCTTCTTCTCCTCATCCGCTTTTCATCCCTCCTTGCCTTTCGTTTCCACTTTTTCCTCGCCACCATTTCTTCCTTTTACTTCGCACTCCTAGTTCTCGTCTAAATCCTCCTGCTCAGCGCCACCTATTTCCTTTTTCTCCTTCTCCTCAATCCTCATCCACCTCCTCCTCTTCATCTTCGGTAACTTCCTCCTCGTCATCCTCCTCCTCCCTGTGCTGACATTTCTTGTTCATTTTGGTTGGCACTGGATCGGAAAGCTAAGCGCACAAGGCAGCGCTTGCAAAAGAATCCAGCTTCCAATTAGTACACGTCTCAGCGCCATAAGAGCCGCGATCCGTTGGCAAACTGAGGACGAGGAGCAAGAGAGCAGAGAAGGAAGAAGGAGAAGAAGACAGGAATTACGAGACGCACGCATAGGAAGAGGAGGACGAGGGAGCGGTGAAGGAGGGCATCGAGTGGGAAGAGAAGGCCACGGAGATCTGAACCTGCGACAGACCGCCGTCTATATAGGCAGGCACAATCGATCAGTTGAAGCGATGCCGAGCGAGCGCGTTTCAGAGTCGAGAAGCGTTTATCCATCTGTCATTTGACTCTGTCGACTCCTCGGCAACCGTTGCAAAGACCTGTTGTCGTTCGGCGCTGATTAGCGGCTTAAAGCTACGGTGGCTGAATGCCTAAAAGTTGCCAGAGACGACGTATGTCAGGCCAGAAGCGACGACGATTCGCAGCTGGAAAAAGAGCGACGTTGACACGATGTCACGGCCTCAAGACGAAACATATTTCACGACGAGGAACGCGCTCTCTCTCTCTGTCTCTGTCTCTTTCTCCGACTCTGTCTGTCTGTCTCTCTCTGTCTCCGTCTCTCTCTTCTCTCTCTCTTGCTCTTTCTCTCTTTCTCTCCCCATCTCTATCTGCATACGTCTGTCTGTCTCTCTCTCTGTCTCCTTCTCTCTCTCTCTCTCTCTCTCTCTTTCTCTCCGTCTCCCTGTCTCTGTCTCTCTCTCGCTCTCGCTCTCTCTGTCTCTCTCTGTCTCTCTGTGTCTCTCTCTTTCTATCTCTCTCTTACTCTCTCTTGGCAGTTAGCTTTCATGTTTTTGTCTTCCTCTGCCTCTCTCTATATTTCTGCCACCTATCTTCCCATCTTATTTGGCCCAAAGCAGAATCTTATCTCTGTCCACTCTCTGCTCATTGACACAAGAGAAGAGAAGAAATAACTAGAGAAATAAAGAGAAAGGCAGACAATAGAAGAAAAAGAAGTTGAGACAGAAGAGCGATGAAACGGTTAGAGAAGCAAAGAAAGAAGAAGAAGATTCGAAAAGAGAAGGGAAGAGTAAATTAGAGCAGGAAAAGAACGGATAAGTAAAAACAACGTGAGAAAAATAAAGACAAGAAAGGAATGAGGAGGGAATGAAACAGATGAGAAAACATATAGAACGAAAGAGACGAATGACGACGTTTATTTTCTCTTCTAAACTGATTCTTTCAACTTCTTTCCCCTTGTCATCTTCTCTTTTTTTTCTTTTTCCAGCTGCGTTACTAAAATTTTTACTTCTAAGTTTCCCTTATACGCTCCCAATCATGTCCTATATGCTCCTGCTTCATGTCATCACCCTACCCCGATTATTTTCTCCACCATGTCGCCTTTACCCACATGAGAGTCATGCATCAGACTCGCACGTTCTTTCCGCCTTCGAGATGATATCAAAGGGCGCCGTGTGAATGCCCAGATGTGAAGCATAACCAGAGACAGTTCGTCGTCCTTTCTCGAGACTGACCACCAAACTTTCATTGTCCATAATTAATGCATGGAATGATCTGTAAATCCTGATAAGAAGGGATGCTCACTGGTGAGCCACTGATCTTCTGCAGCCTTTGGACCTCAGACGAGAACAATCAATTTCATTCGATGACATCGTCGCCTTCTTACCTAAATTGGCGCTGCATATGATGATCCCGTTGCGTAACCTTAGAGTGTATGTATACTATAATTTATTTTAAGCTTTTTGCCATCCATAAGAACGGTGGCATTACGACTTAAACTGAGGGCTTGAAATCAGTCTCCTTCATCAATGGAATAGTTAAGTTTGAATCCATTTATTTGATTCCAATACCCGTCAACCAATAAACCAACCAACCAATCCATCCATCCATCCATCTCATTCATCCATCTACTCATCCATTCATCAATCAATCCATCAGTTCATCAGTCCATCCACCCATTCATCAGTTAAGCCATCCACTCATCCAATCCATCCATCCTTCCATCTATCCATCCCATCCATCAATCAATCAATCACTCGATCAATTAATCCATCCCTCCCTCCACCCATCCACCTCTCGCTCGATTTATTAATCCTTCAATATCGTTCCATTGTTTCGGTCTGTAGTGTCGCCAATCATTCCTATAAATCCTGTCTTAATCATTCCTCTAAATCCTGTCTTAATCATTCCTCTAAATCCTGTCTTAATCATTCCTATAAATCCTGTCTTAATCAGTTAGTCAACCAATCGCGTTATTTTTATTGTTGTTTTAGTGTTATGAACTGCATTGCAATTAATCTCCGACCGGTCAATAAGAGTTGCTTTTAGGACCAATCTTCGTGATCATCCGTGATAAATTTTAATGGATAAATAGAAGACTGGGCTTCTACTCTTACAACACTACTGTCAAATTCTTTCTCAGTCTGCTCAACCTGCCTATCAGCTGATAGAGCGTTCATAGAAGGCGAGTAATTGTTGGGTAGACATTAGGGAATAAATTATGGTGTGGAGTAAAATGCTTTGCAAAAAATCTGAATAGTCGAGTCTCGAGTGGTCAACTTCCTTCGATCCGTAAATTATCGCAACTTAGCAAAGGACTTAGTGGCCCGGGAATCTTGTCATAATTATCATTAAGAAAATAAATAGTTCACTTACATCAACGCTTATTAGTCTGCTTTATAATATCTAAACACAAGGATCTATTCACTGCATTACTGATGATCAACAGAATGCACGATATGCCATCGGCCTTCGATGCCGTTCTCCTTCTATCCTGAATCTCAACTTTTGTCTAGTTACAACCGGAGATCCTTATGACGCTAACTATTAGGTCAGCTCACGTTGCTACTTAAACTGACTCTAGGTGCAATCAGTTGATATCCTAGTGGCTGTTTTTGCCACTACCTAGGCATATGATTGATAGCATGCATATATCGATCTGGATCTATTAGTTTGGTCAGCATGCCATAAATCGATAGCAATCGCGTAAAGCCTAAAAACTAGGTGTCTCTAATAATGGAATAATAATCGGCAAATATTGGAAAAAATTTAGATATACGGAAAATGGCCAAGAACGCTAATTTAAGATGGAGACCAATCCCAAGACCGTTACTTTAAGACCGAGAACAAGACTGACGCATTCGAGACCAAGACCGAGACTAACACCGATGGTCCGAGACCAAGACTAAGACCAAGACCGATGCATTCGAGACCAAGACTAAGACTAAAACCGCACTTTTCCGGTCTCGAGACCGTCTGGAGACCAAGACCGTAGTTTCGAGACCACATTCCTGATATTAGTGTAATTATTATGTTGTCTAGTCTCGAAAGAGTAAGACCGATAGACGCAATCTATCAGAGTAAATCTGAATGATATATTGCCGCAAATGATCCCCAGCCAAAGACAAGACGTCTACCACAAAAGCTTATTGTCCAGCAAGAGATTCGGCCTGTACTTGGTATATGTCCAAATGACTGTGTTTTTGCCACTACCTAGGCATATGATCGGACAGCTTCAAAAGTCTAACCACTCCATCGTCCTTATGCAGCGCCAGTCAGTCCAGTCCCACATCTCGAATGCCCCTTCTTCTTTTCTCTCTCTTTCTCTCCCTTCCTTTAATATACGTGTCAGGGTCATTTTGAGGCTATGTGTTTCTAACAGTGTATCTTCCTGCCGGTATGTGTGTCTGTTTGCATACGTCTTTCTAACTGTATGCGTCATTGTCTGTGGCCGATTGGCTAGAGCGGTCGGCTCGCAACGCTCAGTGTGCGCTGAGTGTGCGGGTTCGACCCTCGTCAGATGCGTCACTCTGTATAGTCATTGAGCAAGTCCTTCGCGCACAATTGATCTGCATTAAAACTGCAGTTTCGTCGATGAGTCGTGTGTGCACTTCTGATCAGAAAATGCTGGAAGAAGGCAATATCAGATTTCAATTGTATTGTCTATTATTGTCTCTCTGTTCGTGTACTGTGGGTACGAGGTGAAACAAAGCGACGCGTTGAGGTGTGCACTAAGAGCTGTTAATTTCGAACCCCTATCAGGAAATGAAGCTGTCATAACATGAGATTGGTGGCCGTGCAACTGTCGTCCATCGCTTGCATCTCCATCGATGATTGCGTGTCTTTCAACGACGTTTAGAGTGTGAATTATGACGACGCCTGACCCGACCTAAGATCCACCAACCACGGACACGTCAACGGTCCACAACAACTCAAACTGTAAGGCTCGCAAACAGCAGATATTAGCGCACAACCAATAGGCAAGTGCACTCTTAACTGGAAACACTAATGGAGTCTGTCAGCAAGTAGGGTCTTGCAGGAAAATGGCTTCGTTCAGCAGACACTGTTGTGGCCTGAATCATCAAAAGGGAAACACGGGGACTGACAGAAACATTTGCTTGGCTAAAATTACCAATCTAAACCGAGGCGCTTGGAAATTCTAAAAAGTGTTCGTGTTGGAAATGGTCGGTTAGCAAATAAAGCAGACGAATTTTTAGAATAGGTTATAATATTAGGATAGACTGATATTAGCAGGTTTCCAATTCGATTATTCATGAATTGCTTCCAAAATAAACTTTGGAATTCACTATTTAATTACTTCTTTCTCCAAAGTGTCGATATTTGCAGTTATAAGACAACAAGAAAGCATCGTATACAATGTAGATCTGAACGGAATCTTAGTACAAAATACAAAACTTTTCTTCCAAAATGTCGTAGATTACAATTACTTAACTCGTTTTATGATTTTTCAACAGCCGATGCAATACACTTGTCACATTTAAAATACATGTCGCATGTCTAAATTAAGCATTAGCTGTTGCATTAAGTATGTCATATAAAAAGAACTCCGCTTAGTGAAAGGCAAACACGTCACAGTAATTTCAAGGTCCGCGTCTTTCTCAGATTATATGCATTCATTTCATATGTATTGCAAATAAGAATAGATATAAAGGCTATAATTATAGTTTAGTCTTCTTAATCAACTACATCCATTAAAAACTTAACATCGCTAAGTCACCTCTGGAAATAAATATCTAACAAATACTGATGCTATATATATATTGTTCTGTTTGAAATATTTTTGTCAAATATGGCGGATGTATGCAAATATGAATTGGCTTTCAGCATATAAATTTCATTTAAAACTTTCTACGTTTGGCCGAAATATCAGCAAAAATCCGTAGATGGGTTCCCTTTTTAGGCCCACCCTGTATATGCATATATATATATATATTGTATAATATCTAGTAATGGTTGCGAGACAATCTGGTCTCTTGACTGTTTTGGTTGTTTTTTCACAGCATCTACAGAAGGCGTCTATGACTTGTGTTATCATTGCATTACGGTTGTTTTATGTCTGTTATTATTGGTGAATCAATAAATGCCTTCAATCACTCGAAATCTCGTCTTCAGAGGATAGTATGCAACCCAGCGCTGAAACAGATCAAAACAACCTGGCTCTTTTGAACATGATTTTATGTAGCGCCGATATTAAGCTAGTCTTCTCTTGAAGCGACTTATGTGTGACGCTGCTGACAAAGATTTTCTTTACATTACAGTGATTAGGAAAGTGCATTCTCTTCGGTGTCCAATTTTTGCTAATGATGGTACTTCTCTTTCACAAGGCGTTACCCAACAACATCGCTGAATTGGCCGTCTGATCTCGTTTCTTATGAGCAATGCCTGCATCCTGTCAGTCTGTCTATATATTTCGTGGGCTAGTCCTACCCATTAATTGTCTAGCTCTCTCGCTGCTTTTGCTGATGTCTGACATTCTATTAATTTTGTCCTTTTTCATTTTCAGTTTCAGTTTTTCCCCAGGAGAATTAGACTAGACAATTCTGGAGAAGACCAGCCTATATTCAACCTGTCTATTGACTAGGTTCGACTAGTCTATAGAAGAATCGACTAGTCAGTGAAGCCTAGACTGGATTTGATCAAATTAAACTAGTCTGAGACCCGCTATGTACTAGATTATATACAAGAAATGGGTAGACTAATCTAGACAGAGGGTAGAAATTTGCCCTGGACATGAGCCCCTGGACAAAGTCACCTCTGATAAAAGCCCCCCGGGCAAAAGCCTAGCCATTTTGCGTAGAACAAAAGCCCGCCAGGGCAACGGCCTCCTACGAAAAGGTTTAATGCAAAATATATTTCTCATCAATTCAACATGATAGTAATAACATTATACATGTAGTTTAATTTTAAGATGACAAGCCACAGCATGGTTACAAGTTTAATATGAACGAATGATTACAAGTTATTTATTTGACTTCTGTGAATCAACCAAAATATACTTGTCTAACTTCTATTTAAGCACGACTTATTATTTTCAATCCATCTTCTCTTCAAACAAGAAAATGCGCAACTAATTTTCTTGCCCTGAGTTTTAATTCTGTTATAGCTTCTATCTATTTTTTGAATAAGCTATACATTTATATATTATATAACATCTTTTCTATCTAATCTGATTATCATATTATGTTTGTATATAAGGTCTTGTTCGTGTTTTGAAGGCATTAGACGTGGTGGATCAGTAGACCGATTTGCAATCCGTGCCTCCATAAACCATGAAATAGACACCAAACACCATTATAATACTTGTAGCTAATGCGAAACCAAAGATCAACCATAACAGGTCTAGTGACCTTGAACTACAAAGTCATGCGCAGATCATACAGTGTTCATGCAGCATTGGATTATGACTCCTTGGTTTCTATAATCCCGGTGAACCAATCGTTGCTTTCCAGCATTTACCTCGCAACCATGACATGTTCACTCGTCTCCTCTCCTCGTGATAATGCGATAGGCAATTATATCTATTGGCTGAACCCATTGCAGAACAGTTATGAGCGCACCTGCATTTCATGCCTCTGCTGCCAGGGAATGGATCAGTTGAAAGGAAAGATAATTAAAATGGAAAACCCCAGAGCAGAAACAAGAAGAAGCTGATTGATACTCGAACGATGAAGGTAATGACGAAGGGAATGAAGAAGCAGAAGAAGAAAAGAAGAAGTCAATCCCTGATTTGAACGGAGTCGCTAGGGCTTGTCAGTCGGGGGCTGAATCATCGGATTGGTTCCGTGGCAAAATGAAGTCATTTCCAAAGGGCTTCTTCGATGGTCGACGAAGACCTTGAACCCGATCGCTTCACACAATGCCCTTAAGTTGAGCGAACCATCGGAAGCCGGGGATTTGTAACGATTGCCAATGGCCTTAGCCTCGCCAAAGACCACTTAGAAGGCGATCTCTCCCGCACCCTCTTCCCCATCAGCTCTTTGTTAGCTCTCTCTCTCTCTCTCCTTCTCTGTCTGTCTGTCCGCCTGTCTGTCTGTCTCTTTCTTTCTTTCTCTCTCGCTCTCTCTCTCTGACTCTCCCCTCCCTTTCTCTCTCTCTGACTCTGTCACTCTATCTCTGGTCTATGTGTGTGTGTGTGTGTCTGTCTGTCTGTCTCTCTCCTATCCCTCTCTTTCTTTCCCTGTGTTCATTGAGCAGAAAATGATGATTCTGACTGAGCAAGCAATCATAACTGAGACCGCATTTTTTACTTGTTTCGAGTCTACTATGCTTAAGGGAATTTTGCGTTCGCCAGCATCTTTGCGTCTGTCGCTGTCTGTCTGTTTTTTTCTATCCGGTTTTCGGTCTGTGTGTGTTTTTAAAGGCGTTTCTAGCGCTTTCATCTTTCACCCTGATCATATTCATTTTACTCTAAAGCGACGGTCATTCTGTTACGCATGTATGCATGTATACATGAATATACGCATGTTTGCATGTATGTGTACTGAATGTATGAATATAATATATGCATCTATGTAAAACAGTTGATGTTCTGAAAAGATGGGCAGTCTTATTTATATGTTGATTTTTAGAGATGACACGAATTGCTTTTTTTCTGCGGTATTATTATTTTCCTAAATTGCTCATTATATGTTGAGGTCCAAATGAAATTACAGTAGTTTATAGTACACAGTCTATAATATACGAGCTGGTAATGCATAAGAGATTCTCTTGCTTGTACCAATATTTTACCAATTTGTTTTAGATATTTGATCTACGTGTGCGTTCCGTTTAAGAAACTGGTCGATCTAAACGTCCAAGAATTTAGAGGAGGACACATTCGGAATGAGAGTATCATCCAATAGAACTCGCTGTATGTAGTTGAACTCATTCTATGCATCATCTATGAATTAAACTCCCTGTTTGTAGTCGATGGTTGAAACCTGTAAATATACTGCACATTTATTTTGGCGCTGATGACGTATTTCACGTGTAAAGCTGTTTAAAGTGGTAATACACGAGGAATCCGAGAGCAGTTATTAGATGAAAGAAGATGCAACAGAAGCGGAAGAAGAAGATGAGGAGGAGGAGGGGGCTGACTTAAAATGGATGATGGTAATGAACAGATTAGATTGACTGCAGTTATGTATCTGATAGTGAGAGAGCGAAAGCACCAGAACATGACAAATAACAGGAGACTGCACGAGAAGGAAGGCGGAGATGAAGACGCTGACAGATTCAGATACCGAGACAGGCAGACAGACAGAAAGAGAGACAGACTGAGAGAGAGACAGATAACACACAGAGATGCTGTTGCTCATATCTTGGGAAGGGATAGACAAATATATGCATGACAAATTATTTCTCTCCCGTCCTTTTGTATTAAGCCTATATGAGACCGCAGAAAAAAACAGAGAGCGACATTCAGAGAGTAACAGATACTCAGACAGAGAAAGAGAAATATGCAGACTGCAGAGGGACATAAAGATGATGAGAGAGAGACAGAGAGGTGGTGATGCATGGCAGCTGCAGTTTAACGACACTGTGTGGTAACATAGATCATTGGCGTTGCCCTCCTCCTTTACCCAGGCTTGGGACTGGCACCTGACAGTGCAAACAGTGGAGGGCGGAATTGAGACAGAGAGGCTGAAGAGAAAGATAACATGTATATAGCTAGAGACAAGCACAAAGACCTATAAGAGACTGACAAAGAGAAGGCAAATAAACTTGGAGAGACCGAAGCAGATAGAGAATTACACCTAGAACGATACACTCCCAACCACGCCCACACACAAGCCAGCTCTAAGCGTCGAAATGATGATCTGACATCCAGCGAAGGTAAACACTAAACGGCAAGCACCTGCAACGACAAATATAATTATAGTCCGATATATATATATATTATATGTATATTATATATATTTAGATAAATATATATATTATATGTATATTATATATATTTAGATAAATATAGAAGTACATGTATCTATATAGCGAGATTTGTTGAACTCCTGGGCCTCGTCCCAAAAATTTATTGTCAACTGATAAATGGTCGAACAGCTCCAGGTCATCCACCATCCGACTCGGTCCACATTAATCTCACGTTCCGACCTAATTTAGCGATCATTTGATCAGGTAAGTGGTAACAGGCGACACATAAATAAATAACAAATGAACACATTGTAAAATGAAGATTAACCTGAAAGGTTCACTGAAGGTGTTGTAGGAATGCGAAGCTCGTTATGCATGTATTCCTACAAATAACACATAATATAATTACTATAAAGCATGCAGACATACATACATTCAAAACCGAAAGGGATTCTTACAAATAGCACATACCTAATCCATATCAAATAATTAATATTTATAAACAACGGTTTCTCGTATACAGCGGTAATGTTGACCACACAAACCAGCAGCAGCACCTGGTTGATCTAGAGTCAATGCGTTGTCGTCCGTGTCAAAAGTCTTATTCAGTCTCAACTGGAATTTTTTAATAAAAAATTGCCACGGTAGTTCCATTATGTAAACCTGGTGAATAAGATAAAATAAATGACTACAGATAGATATAAATTTTCCCTATTTCTCAAAATATTTCTAAAAAATTTGTCATTTACCAATGTGACGCGTGTGTGTCATTGTGTGTGTCATGCTTTAACGTTTCTCTTATTCACCGGGCATTTATGCAAATCTTACTGCATCCGGTGCTGTTGCGTCCGTCGTTTGTAAATAACGTTCACCGGGCGTTAATAGTACGTAACTGCATCCAGTGTTGTTGCGTCCGTCATATGTAAATAAGGTCAAATGTGCGACGGGCGTTAATAATACGTTTAAAACAAGTTTTACTGACATGCATACGTTATACATCGTGTAATATAAGTATATTTATGCAGCTATTAAAATTTAATGAAAGCTTAATGGATGAAACTTGACAGCTCGCCAAAGTCAACAAACTCTTCATAGTCGTTCCAAATTGTCCAAATTGTCATAAATAATCGACATGTAAAAAGTTTTTGACTGAATCCGGCCAAACCAACTATCAATAATTTGATACGATTAAAATTATTACATTAAATTCCACTCGCTTTCCAAGCTTTTCCAGAGCTGAATAATGGTACGAAAATTCATACACTTTTAATATGGAATCAGTATTCATTATAAGTTTTAAGGTTTCAAAGTTCATACATCACTCTATGTGGAGAAACCACAGCAACAAAGTGTGTGTACTCGCAAGTCTCTTTTGCTTTGTCAAATGTGTAGCCTCCTTGTAAATATTTAATATATCTTAATTTACTCCTACTCATCCCACTGCAAAATTGTAGGCATCTAATTACCTTACACTTCGGAATCATCAGGTATAATCCTTCGGAAACAAGATGTTCATACAGTTATTTAAAATCTGATGTAAGGCTCAAAGCAAACAGGCACACCTACATTACTAGACACATACACGCGCACATGTAGGCTTGCATACATGTACATATAGTACTACATACATGTACATATAGTACTACATACATGTACATATAGTACTACATACATGTACATATAGTACTACATACATGTACATATAGTACTACATACATGTACATATAGTACTACATACATGTACATATAGTACTACATACATGTACATATAGTACTACATACATGTATATATAGTACTACATACATGTACATATAGTACTACATACATGTATATATAGTACTACATACATGTACATATAGTACTACATACATGTACATATAGTACTACATACATGTATATATAGTACTACATACATGTACATATAGTACTACATACATGTACATATAGTACTACATACATGTACATATAGTACTACATACATGTACATATAGTACTACATACATGTATATATAGTACTACATACATGTACATATAGTACTACATACATGTATATATAGTACTACATACATGTACATATAGTACTACATACATGTACATATAGTACTACATACATGTACATATAGTACTACATACATGTACATATAGTACTACATACATGTATATATAGTACTACATACATGTACATATAGTACTACATACATGTATATATAGTACTACATACATGTACATATAGTACTACATACATGTACATATAGTACTACATACATGTACATATAGTACTACATACATGTACATATAGTACTACATACATGTATATATAGTACTACATACATGTACATATAGTACTACATACATGTACATATAGTACGTGAGTGATAGAATATTGATAGGTATGAGCTATACTTAGAGAGACTGTTTACTTTCATTTTGGGCTTTTTTAACAGTTTTCTTCCCTTCGTCAATTATTTGCGAGGAGGTAAAACAGTCCGTCCGTCCGTCCGTCTGTCTGTCCCTCTGTCCATCTGTCTGTTCGTCCTCTGACCCCTGTCCGTCTGTGCTTGTATGGCCTTCGTTGTCTCCTGTTGGGTGCGAATGGCGTGTAACCTGCGGTGATTTATGACGACTGCATTAACAGATACGACTCCCATTCGGCCTGCTTACACTTTTTCTGGGAAATCATTTTTCATGGCGACAGTCACCCGACTGCGACCGGCGACTGGGTGACCGAAGAACCGACAGAGGAGGACAGGCCGATGACCGACCGAATGACCGAATGACCGAAGCACCGGCCGATTCGTGTGCGCGCAGTCAAGAGATCCCGGAAATACATTGATGTTTACCTAACACAGACCTATAGACCTAGGCGCTGACCATGCACCTAAACATACTTAGACCAAATCCACAAGCACACGTAGAACACTTAGAACAAACACACACACACACACACACACACACACACACGCACACAGGCTTAGACGAAGAAGCACAGATGAAACAATATATTTTCCACCGGAAATTCTTACATGATTTGGCATTGTCTGTATAATGTCTGTCAGTCAGTCAGTCGTTCTGTTTGTCTGTGTTGGTAGGTCAAGAGATGTATCTGTCTGTATGTCTGTGTCCTCTTAGCCTGCGACCTTCACGTTCGTTGCTTCATCGTCCGTGTATCTATCTGTCTATGTCTGATCAATTGTGTGCGTTCGTCTGTGCCTGTGCGTGCCTGCGTCTTTTCATTCTACGATCCGAGATGAGAGACGAGTCTCTGAAGTCCAAAGACTCCATGATAACATTTCAGTTGGACGATGCTCCACGCTTGCTGCTGCGGCAGCTGCCCAAATGACAGATTCCTATTCCGCTAAACATATCTCGACATTTACATATATAACATAATATTATATCTATGCATTTGCATGAAAATGACTTTCTATAGAGAGATCTATGCTAGATATATATAATTCAGGCAATTTTCTTCCAATATCGTTCCTAATATGATGGCAGTCACATCACGAAAAGTGTTTTCCTGATGAGTTCATACTTTCTGAAGTAAGGTAAGAAAATGTCTGACGTTTTAATAAGGTTTTGTTTATGTCGTGTGAGTGTCACTTTGTAGATGCCCCTGTCCACTTCCAGTTGTTTGTCTATTTCTCTCAGTCTGTCTCCGTCTATTTATTGGTAGTCTATGATTTTCTGTCTTGCTGCGTCTGTTCCGTCTGTTGTAATAGCGGACTGCTGGGTGTTCCTCTGCAAATAATATGATCCAAAAGTCATTGGTCTTACTCGCAAGAGACAATTTTCCATCAAGTAGGCTACTAAATTACATCCTCAAACACACACGGACAAATTAAGAAATACAAATAAAAACACTTCCGATCAATGACTTCCACCGTAAATGCCATGCTGACACCTCCGCTTGACCTCCTCGAATTTTGTCCTGGCACAGGAACGTAAAGAAAAGCCTGGCCTTTACGGATTTGATTTTTATAATTAAATTGATATAGAGCCGGTGAATAAGCTGGTCTCTCCGGTGTGACGTTTGAGGGCGCCAAAATATTTTTTTTAAAGATTTACATTGTACTTTACGTCTACTGACAAGATAAATTGATAAGATAAATTGATCACGTTTCGCTAATAACCAACAAAGTAGGCAGACAAACAGACATATATAAAGACGGACAGATGAGCATTCAGAGACAGCAGGACAAAGTGGATGACAACCAGATGCACTTGGATGATAACCTGCATGCACGGAACAAGAGTACAGCCACAGAGGGAGTGGCAGACTGGCAGATACTAAAGATACTAAAGATACTAAAGAGATAATGTCAATGCTGATTATGTGCACGAATGCCTTCGTCCTAAGTGAACCTACTAACATAGTTATACGTCCGGCGCCTGAAAACCAATAGTCTCGGAGATTCAGTCTATTCGAAACTCTCAACCAGAAATCATATTCACAAATCTCCGCTTCCATTAAGCATCGCGTTCCTCTCTCTTCTGTCTAGACGATCGGGAGCGTCCCATACTTGGTTTTTCTCTCGAAGTGACCCAACATAGGAACAGCTTATGGACTCAGCTGAAGTAGTATGCACACGAAGGACAGACAGGAATCATTGTGGGTGGCCATGTTAGCGGGAGGTAATTCTTTCGGGCCTCCCTTTGTAACCCAACTGAGCAACTAAATATTATGTGTACACTCTTGATGATTTTGTTTTGATTTGGTTACAATAAAATATTTTCGTTCGTTCGTTCATTGGACAGCCGACAGAGGAACGTCATGGTCCAAGACTGAGGAGACTGACGTGCAAATGTTCCTAAGGCCAAGCTATTACTTTTCAGAACCAGATAGACAATAGCGTATAAAGGTCAGGACCTTAGTATACAAAAATACACAATGATGCAGCTGTAATTTGATATTGCCCTCCTTAGAAAGAGTTCAGAAGAGTACCTGGAAGTCGTTCAACCATAAAGAGCCATAGGCAGACTGGAAGAGTTAGGTTTTCAGCTTCGATCGAAAGACAGTCTCGCTGAGAGAGTTGTGGACATGAGGAAAGGCTCGCCGACAGAAATTCAGGGTCCCTGTATGCAGAGAAATTACGGACTCCTCGGCAGAGATATTCCTGGCAATAGGCAGAGAAGTTACGAGGCTCTTGAACGGATGTGGGCGTGTGAAAAGGTACTGTATACCGGTGTTCAAAGCGGTGAATCGACGTGCCAATGTAAGGCTGACCGTCGTGAACTGAGGACGTTCTACTGTACACTACACAGACAGTCCTCTGATTAAGCTGGTAAAGTGAAGCTTTTCCGATGGGGACGATCATCTCTGTCGGGAGAACTCGAGGAAGTAAAATAATGACCCCTGTTCGTCGATACATGTCGGAGCGACAACCGTCTAAGTTATATCGAACATGAACGTTGAGATGGCTGTACAGTCGATGTAAAGACTCGATGGCGATTGATCTAAGACTTTTCTAAGTGACCTACTTAGAGACTCTGTAAGAGGTGACTTGTCCAATCTTGATGGAACAGAACTGTTAGAACAGGTGCAAAGACTCAACGTTTACATTACGTTGTTTGTAAATGAACTACGAAATTCATCGAACGATTAATGCGATACAGAAATGAATTTTTAAAGCAAGATGGTTGCTCAAGAGCGCTGCTATAAGGTGTCGATGTACATGTAAAATACAGGACAATAATTATTGAGAACAGGTGATTGTGACAATGGGCAACAAAGAATAATCAAACAGAAGGAGAGATAGAACAGACTACACTGCCTTGGATTTAGTAGAACAATGAAGATGGTGGCGTGGGTAGCTATAATTAGCTTCTTAAGATTAACGATTCACGTTATGCACTCTGATGTTATTTGAATACATGTCTGGCATTGATTACATGTACATATTGATTTCTCATTAAATTAAGTGATTAATTGAATTCAATATATATTTGGAACTCGATCGAACGGCCCATTAATACTAGTCTTTTTAATGTGTGGGAGTGATTACCAATGACAGAGCAATATCCAGTCCCATGCCAGAAGAAAGTCACGGAGATGACGCTTCAACACATAAACAACAACACGGCCGAGAAAGATGGGTGGAGGCTGGAAGAGAAGAAGAAAGGGAAGAGGGAATGGAAGAATATAGGAGGACAAGAACGAAGGAAGGATGGAAGACTGGATGGAATGATTGATAAGTGAGGAAAGAAAGAAGGAAGAAGATATACTAATCGGAAGGAATGCTTGAAGCAACGATGGGAGAAATGATGGAATTGAGGAAAGTAGACCAAAGGAAGGTAGCGTCAAAACTGAAAAGTTCAACGTATCATTGCAAGTGATGAAATTCTGTTGGGGCTGTTGTTGATTTGAGGAGACGACAAATTGCTGTTAACCAACCCCCTGAATGTCTCTCCTAAATAATTCGACTAACTGCATGTCAGGGACCCCAACCGTCCAAGGTAGAAGAGCTAGCCTTGTGACACCTCTCAATTATTCCGTACGCGTTCCGGGGTCGTCCGTCTCACCCCTCCAGGATCCTCCTCGTCCGCTGCTGCACACCTCCTCAACCCCTTCTTCCATCCTTCGCTCCGTCGGAGGAGGAGAGGAGCTTGTGCTTCGAGCCAAGTCCTTCATCCAGCCAGTCGCTTATCGATCCGCCTGTCCTTCGCGTCGGGCTCTGCAGCACTCCGGCTGAGTTGGACAGATTAAGGGACAGAGGAAGGAAGGAAGGAAGGAAGGAAGAGTAGGGGAATGGATAGACGGACGGATACTTAGACAGAGGAATGACAGGACTGATGGACCGAAGCATGGACAGATGGGCTACGAATGGAATGGTATAGGTACGCATGCGCCAACGGAGAGACTGCTGAAGAGAAAGAGAGAGAAAGAGAAAGAAAGAGAGAGTGAGTGAGTGAGAGAGAGAGAGAGAGAGAGAGAGAGAGAGAGAGAGAGACTGATGAGAGGATCAAGGCACAAGGGGACAAACGAATGGACGGACGGACGGGGGGAGGGTCATAGTGCTCACGTACGGATGCAGAACTGGAGTGATAAGGTACAGTGAAACTAACGTACAGACACAGGGACAAACAGAGACATGGATAGGAGGACGGACAGACACATTGATGGGGGCGGACAGACACACGGACAGAGCAGCAAATAGACACATGGACAGAGGGACGAAGATGTTGAATGGCCTGCGAGCGGCGCCGATCGGGCGTCTATGCTGTGTGGACTGCGACAGATGAACGGGTCCCGCAGCTGTGGAACATCAAACCTTCGCCCTGCAGAGTGCTAATTGTGACTAGTTCGTTTAGTTAAGTCTCGTCCCAACAGATGGCGCCACAAGAAAGGAATTTACACGGAGCCACAATTACATGGCATTCGAATATCCTTCGCCATCTTAGTGTCACGTAAGCCTAATCTTAAGCGTTCACAATCTCGTTCAGCTAGCAGACAGCTGCAGTGGATTCTGAGATGACAACAAAAGGCGCTATGTAAATTCCGATCCTTTTCTTTCTCTAGTGTGTCTACTTCCATTCTGTCCGACAATCATCATTAACAACAACAACAACAAAAGCAGCGTCAACAATATCAACATCAGTAATTATTAGAATAATCACAATAAGAATCTGATTAAATTAGTCAAAACCTCAGGGTCATAGGCAGCTCCTCCCCTATAAAAATGGTTAAATTACAGAAGTCGCCATATTTCTTTCACTCCCTAACTTAGTCTCATATTGCCCACCGTCCCTATATTGTCTTGGAATCAATATGACGTCGGCCTAACGTCAGCGGTTCTATCCTTCGATAAACTGTCCATGGCTCAAAATAGAACGGTCATACTATTAAGACCTGAACCAATATTAAAAAGTATCTTCAGTCTTCCGCAAATCACATAACCTGTTCGCTTTATATGGCGTGAATTTACTTTAAGATGTTGAGTCTTACATGCAAGAGCTCAGAATGAAGATTCATCACAACGAAATACATTTTCTTTCTGTAATGCGTTTTATTTTACGCAAGAACAATTAATTGTCTAATTAATTTCTCGATCGCGTGACTCGCAGATTACAAGGGCACGCATTCCATTTCTTGAGAACCAAGACGATTGTAAAGTTAGCTGGATAGTTTCCAGCCAACGAACTTGGTAAGATGAGTCCATACGGCTCCCTAATTGGCAAGCTGGTGGCACAAATGGTGGTTTATACAACGCTCTGGAGCTGTTCCTGCGATGATATTCTCGCGCTGATCTGTCCTACAAATAACTCACGCAGTCAGTGGACCACAATGCGATAGAATATGCAACAGCAGCACGTCCATTGATACAGGACTCATTAGGTCATAGGACCTTATGCATTGACATCGGATCAGTGCGTAAGAGATATAGACGTGTTGAAGCGAAGGCACGTTACGTCAATGGAAGTTTTATATTTCTTAGTAGTATTTTACAAACTGAAATTATTGTCTAGTCAGACAATAAATCAGATTTTGCATGAACTTCCTTGGTACATTTATTCAATTATGTCAATTAGACTACTAAATAGTTATAGTAATATTAATACAGAAGTAGACGACGGCCTAAGGCGGCAAATTTAGCCATTTTTCAGAGGCGGCACTTTCATTAAATTTAATTAAATAAATTTGCATAGCGTAGGAAAATAATATTTTCTTAGACCACAATATTCTAAATTATTTTCAAATATAAATATTTTTCTACGGCAACATTACTTCCCGCCTATTTACGAAAAATCCATCGTTTTCAGGTATTCGAAGATCTCGAGCGAGCTTCGTGAACTGGTCACACCCATACACATATCACCAAAAGCAATTTCATCAAAAGAATGAGGAATAACTGGAGACAGAAAAGAACTGATTAGATTAGATCAGCAGCGTTTCACAAACCGTGTTCCGCGGAACCCTTGGGTTCCATAAGGTGAAGACAAGGGTTCTGCGGAAAACTTTCAGTGTGAACAAATGGAAGCTATTTGCAAAGCCTCCGTGTATAACTTTATATGAAAGAGAATTCATATGTCGTTGTCTTCCCCAGAGCTGTGTCAATGTTCACGGACGCTACCTGAAACCAGTGGCGGTTCTGCAGAGGGGACAGAAGGGGCTTGTGCCCCCTCAGCTGCGTTTGTGGACCCCGGTGATGCCTCAAAATGGCAGTCTTTATACTTTCAGCTATACGATACCATGCATCAAGCATTGCTTAAAAAGCTGTTGCAGCAACACACACACACACCTACACACACACACACAGCGTTTCCATGAATTCACTGCCTGTGGTATACGGGATTGGACGTCCACGCGGGGGAGTGAAGCTGGAACACATATGGAGATCCATGTTACCCCAGGTTGAAGTACAGGACCCACTTCAGATTTGGAGACAACATCTGCAAACTTCACGCGGTTTAAAAGAATTCAAAAGAAGCAAGTAAGTAAGCACAAATCACTGGGCGAGGTTGTCAGTTCTTCGCATTTGCTCTGTTGCACTGTTGTCTTTTTATGCCTTCTTGGCGAAAGCATCATACCATTCAGTTTGCATGAGAATGACGACTCTGTGTATTAGGTTCGACGCTCTGGTTCCCTTGGCGTCGGCCATGATGGCCCATCTGCAGGTCATTCGTCAACTCTGATTAGCAATAACTCTTCTGGGTTACACGATCAGGGAGCCCTCGAAAGCCGGATATGACGCTGATTACGTGCCAAGTCACGCTGCTTACTTACCATGCGTGATGCCGATGGCGTATAGGCTCATTCCCTGGCCAAGCAACTCTCAACCACCGCATCGTATTTTTTATGAGATAAAAGGAGCTTTTAAATGAGAGAACGTTCTATTTAATCGAAGTTTATTGTCTCTTTATTATCAGGACGCCGACGAATGAAAATGGAGCGTGTGAAAAGCGTATGGCATGTTCAGTGGTATTGGATGAATGGATGGATGAGTGGATGAATGGATGGATGAACGGGTGAATGGATGGAAGGATGGATGGATAAATCTCATAAATAAAGAAGACTTTCTGTGACGCTGATCACATTGATCTGTCCGGCGATGCATTTCCACAGTTTTACAACCATCCACTCGAAACCTTCGCCGTTGGCTCAGAGAGCACCTGGGACACGCAGTAGAGGTATTCCTGAACCCAGCAGCCATCCTCATCCTGGTCTCCAGGGCCAAAAACATACGGCGCATCTCTCACACACCCATAAAAACAAAGTTTCCTTATTCGCGAGGGTCGTGTCATCTGCGACATAAGATATATCTAGATTCTGTGTATGCGTCTGTCTTTCCGTTTATGCATTTGCACATTTTACAGCTATTCTCTCGAAACCTTCGCCGTTCGCTCGGGAACACCTCGGACACCCAGTAGAGGGGGCGACTGCCGTCTTCCTCCTCGCCTTTATTTATTTACAGTTGTCATTATTATTGTATCCACGTGGCCATATTCATATATATATATATATATATATATATATATATAATTTTGCACATAATCATTGGGCGCCATCTGCACAGCTTCAAGTTAGTGCCAGACGCCATATATTATATGCATATATATATAATCATACAGTTTGCACATATACATATGTAGCGCTGATAGTTTTTTTCTGTAGTTAATTGCTGCTCATTGCAAATTTTCATCTTTCAGTCAATATTGATGGAACTGGGAGACAGCCAGTCGTCATCTCTCGACAGACAGAGACAGACGAGTTAACAAAGAGACGGACAGAATAAGCCAAAGGGAAGGACGGATGGAATTAGGATGCCAACGTTGATCGAAACGGAACAGCCACTGACCGAGGTCTTCATCGCTGACACAGATTGACAGACTCTGCTGAACGCGACGAGTAATCATTGGGCGCCATCTGCACAGCTCCAAGTTAGCGCCAGACGCCATCCAACAGCTCAAATAACCACTGAACGTCATCCAAAATCTGGAGTACATGTAGGCATCAAACTCCATCCAAATTCTGAAGGAAGCGCCGAACTCAATTCAAAATCTGAAGTATCAAAATCTGAAGGAAACACCGAACTTCTCCCAAAATGTAATCTTCCAAAATCTGAAGTCAGCTCCGAACGCCATCCAAAATCTGAAGTAAACTCCGAACTCAATCCAAGATGTCAAGTAACCACCTTACTCCACTTTCACGACATGCATTGGAAATCGTATGCGATCCGCTTTGATTATAAGCATCGTACACGTAGGCCTTCTTAAAAATTTCAACTTAACACCTGACGTCGACCGTCTTTTATATATCACCCTACGTCATCCACACGATCTGTGGTTACCGTCGATATTCATTCTTCGATTGATTCGATCGATGAAAGATGGCATCTGTTGAGTTCGGACGTAGTCTGTATCGTCACTGTTGCGTCATCGTTCGCTTCCTTCTCCAATTGGTCGGCGTCCTTCCGTCGATTATCCTTGCTACGTCACCGGACTCAGACGAAGCCCACCTGCGCTACACCATAGATGAGGAGCTTCCCCGAGGCACCCAGGTTGGAACCCTCATCGACGACGCTGGGCTTAACCGGAAGTACCCAAGTGACATCCTCCAGCTAATCCGTTTTCGGTTCCTCGCCGACTCCGTGGAATTGTTCGACGTCGGATCAACCACTGGGATCATACGTACAACTGACGTCATCGACCGCGATAGTTCCTCCCTCTGTCGACAGAAGCAACTTTGTGAGATGAGCCTTGATGTCGTCGTTCAACCCTCGCAATACTTTCAGGTCAGCGAGTGATGTTCATGACACATGAGATTCGACTGAGGACATTTATTTAAAATCTAGGGAAGCCTAGCACAGTTTAACGTAGTGTAGAATAGTTAAAGTAATGAAGCGTTATCCTGTTCGCAGAAGTTATCATGTGTCGTTGTTGGTCGAGTGATCCTCTAGTAACATAGTAAAGTTAGGTGGATATGTGTGCTGCATAAATTCTTTAATGGATGTATGCATGTATGTATGTATGTATGTATGTATGTATTATAAGATTAATAATATAATAATATAATCATAATAATAATAATAATTACTATTATTAGAATTAGAATTATTATTATTATTATTATTGTTATTATTATTATTATTAATTACTATTATTAGAATTAGAATTAGAATTATTATTATTATTATTATTATTATTATTATTATTATTATTATTATTATTATTATTATTGTTATTATTATTATTATTATTCATCATTGGCATTGCCAACGGATCTGTTATCATGCTATCTGGGTCGCCGCTTGTCAGTGGACTGTAATCTTGACATGGTGCCCTGAAACGCCACCGCATTGAAACGTTGGATCAATGCCGACAAGTTCTGGAAAAGGAAGTTTGTCTCTCGGGTGTCACCGGTAGTTGTCGAAAGTCGGCGTCCAGTCTCAGACAGAAAGGCGAGGCCCTCACTATTGAGGGGACCGAAGGTTTCTATAGCGATTGGAACAAAAGTGTATTTCTTCTCTAGCTCAGAATATTTTGTGTGTTTCCTTGTGGCTGCTATCTCCGCCGCTCCTCCAGCTATGGAAGCTGTTTCGGGGATATAGGAAGCGGCCACTGTGTCCACCACAGTTGCGTCCCAAAGTAAGGTCCGCCCCCCACTCCACGGTATCAGGGTCTGCCCGTCCGGTCTCTTTCCATCTAATCTGGAAAGACCTGACGGTTCCTTGACTGCTGGAATACCGGCTCTGTTGAGGCTGCGATGGATAAGGTCGTTGATATTACAGTGTCTTGCTTGACGGCCGAAACCCAATGAACAGGACAGGCCATGTGCGCCTCTGGCAGAGACGAAGGCGCCGCATGCGCAGGTGTGCGGCTCACAGATGGCCACCCCTAAACGTAGGCCGACCGCCACCCTCACGGTATCGTCCTCCAGTCTGAGATCGCGAGAAACGAGCGGGAGAGCGTATAGCCAGTCCGAGGCGTGTGGTGACTGCAAGGCCCTTAGTCTCGCCTGGTCGTAGGGATCCTGTAGCTTTTCTTCTAGTGCAGACAGAACCGCGTTTAACAGCGGTCTGTCAAAGTGGGCTTGTTTATGGCCTGGCGTCGTCGGGGCAGAAGCTTCGGTAAGTTGAAGCCAGGTAGACATCGCCGAGTCGCATGCCGAGTCCGATTTCACCGCTGGTGATTCTAAGATGAGGGACTGGATCTGGAGAGTGCCCGCGGCTGAAGCCAAAAAGGCGGGAAGTACCAGCGAGGACGCCCTCCTAATTCCCAGTCCTCCCATCCTGATCGGGAGAGTGGCCTGACCCCATTGGTGATCGGTCATCGAAATGTTGAAGATTCGCTCGATCCCTCCTCGCAGTAGATCATCGTAAGCCCATAGACGCGGGTGGTCGTGGCAAGGGGTGCATCTCAATAAATGCATGAGTTTAGGCGAGCCGATCGAATGTCTAAGGATCAGTAGAGCGTCTTGTCTAGCGATTAGTTGCAACCTGTCGAGGGCAATTCCGAGGTCGGCCACACAGGTATCGATGGCTGAAAGCAGAGCATCCGTCGTGGAAAGCGGAGCCCCTAGGAGCACGGCCGAAGATGCATTGACTCGGGCGAACTGTCCTAGGAAGCCTTGACTAACGTCGTTGATATGGGCGTCAGAAGATATGAGTTCGCATTTTTTGCGGTTGAGCGTGAGGCCTAGTTGCAGACATCCCTCTTCGATCGAGTTAACATCCGCCTCCACCACCTTAGGATCTCCGCCCAAGGTGAGGTCGTCGAGGTATCCAAAGGCCAATGGTGAAAGCAGGTGGTTAAGGATCGGCTGTAGCGGTAGGCAGAAAAGGAGAGGTCCCAAGGGATCGCCCTGTTGCGAACCTTCTTGCGATTGTATCGTGAATCTCCCGAATTTCAGAGATGTCGCCTCGGCGTAGGCAAGATGGCAATATGCGGATAAATCAGGAATGAGTTCGTCCACTGATGCGAGCATGAAATCTCGGTGCAAGCTATTGAAAGCGTTCGAAATGTCAAGCTTCACCATTATTGAATTCGTGTCCATGCTGGTCAGGAATCGTCTAGCGGCGTGGGTTGCCGCCTCGCAGCCTCCGGGAACGCCAACCCCCAGTTGTTTAGGGGTTAGGTACGGCGTGACACGTGGGACGGCGTATGCGTTGGCGCATTTAGATGCGAGTCGACGCCACACATATCCAATGGCTATTGGTCTTAGACCACCACAGCTTTTACGGAGGGCGAAAAGAGTACCTCCGAATAAGATGGGCCGTACCTCTTGAGAGCAGATGCCGGCCAGTAGTAGATTGATAAGAGCAGTCGTCGCTCTCAGCAGCCCAGGTCCCGCGTCTGGATCTCCAATCAGTTTCGCCACGTGTTGGGGGCGCAGCCCATCAGGGCCGCCGGACGACCCCATCGGGAAAGAGCGCATCATTGTGCGAATCTCCTGCTCTGTCGCCTGGAAGGGTGCGCTTGAGGTCGATCGAAGGATGGCTGGGCGGTCACGCGGCGGGGCAGGATGTTTTTGACATAGAAGTTCCAGTGTCTCTTCATTAATCGGCGCTGGGGTGTCGCCAGAACAAAGTATGCGAGCTGCCGCACTAATGTTTCCATCCTCCAGTTTTGCGGCTACCGCCGCCGCCAGTGCCTGTCTTCCATTCGAGCCCGTAGGCCTCTGCCCTTCGCGGGTGTCCGCGTCTGGTTGGAAGATAGTGTCGGCCAAAGTCAGCCATCCGTCATAAAAATCTGCAATGCGCTTCTTGACGATGGACGTAAGATTGCGGCGTCGGCCGCCCCTCAAAGGAGTTTCCAAAGTTCCCGCACCAAAGACGAGGAGGCGCCGCCATCCTGCGAGGTTCGTAGGGTCCGCCAAAATGGACTCCATAATGTCGGTTAGAAGGCGGCCAGCTCCTGATCTAGCTCCTTTGGGAAAATGCCTGAGAAGACCTCGTGAGAGGCAAGGGTGTCGCATTGACCTGACAGGTCTCGGGTCCGAATTAGGGGCGGCATCGGTCGTCCGTTCTTCGTCAGTCGTGATTTGTTCGGGATTCGCATTTGTCGCGACGGTCACCGAGCCAAAAGGTGCCAAAGGGAATCCTGAAGATAAGGGCGGCTTATTCGAACCCGGACATGGATTGACCCTGGGCCCGTGTTGGTGGACCATGCCGTCCTTGTTATGGAGTTGGCGAACTGAATGACATACATTGCATGTCCCTTGTGCCTTCTTCTGTTTAAGTTCAAGTGTCCCTATCAGGGTCGGTTAATCCGTTCCCTTAGTGATTGTGCGATGTGCTAACTTGTGATTTTGATTCATTTGAGAATTTGGGAAACAGTGATGTTGTTTTAATCTTCTGGTTTGATTTCTAGAGATTCAGTTCAGTTTGTTTACAGTTGCGCCGCCATTTAAAAAATAAACGTTGCGTTGCCATTGACGACTGTGACGCAGTCGGTCTTTAAACATGGCACACGGCCATCGGCGTAATTATTTAAAACTGCGGCCAATGTTGGTGTTGAAAATAAAGTTTAAAAACCCAATATTATTGAAGACTTAGCTGATCAGCTGTAGTTGAAAAAATCCATCGGGTCACGAGACGAAATTCCGTTAGAAGATGTAAAAATCCAACGCTGACGATAACGCGATCCGTAGTATTTTTAATTTAAAAGTGGGACGTTTAAAATTTGCCACCTACATTTTTATTATTATTATTATTATTATTATTATTATTATTATTATTATTATTATTATTATGGATGATTCGGTTCTGAATGATGAACTCTTCAGTGTGAAAAGATGTTGATTGATCTAATAATCCATAAATCCATTTGTAACGACGGCGTATGCCGGAGAATTCATACAAATAGCGCCAGGCGTTAAACAATCGACCAACAACGTCAACCGTACCGTATAACCAAATTATTATTATTATTATTACTTTTGTTTTTTGATAATTCTTATTGTGCAGGGCTTATTCTCTTACTTTGATCGTTAAAGGCGTGAAGAGTTCTTAACTCATAAAGTATTAATTTCTGATATAGAAAAAGCAAGCAATACATGTTGTGGTAAAGCTTATTTCAGACGGGTCCAATTGTGGTCATATATATATATACATATGGTCATGGCTATGGTTATGGTCATGGCTATGGTTATATATGAACAATATATATATATATATATATATATATATATATTACACGCCTAGTAACATAGTAAAGTAAGGTGGACATAGTAAAGTAAGGTATATATATATATATATTGTTCATATATAACCATAGCCATGACCATAACCATAATGTAGAATATTTATTTATTTATTTAATTTTGACCACTGAATAATTGATTCCAAGTTTACGATTAATTAGTGGTAGGCCTAAGGACCAGCTGAGTGTACAAGGATCGTGAATGATTTCATTATATAACTGTCAAACTAAGTTTTATAGCCCGCAGAGAATTTTGTGCAAAGAAATATGATTATTGGAGTCATAACATTCTGTTATTAAAAAATGGCGCTGTTTCGGTTCGAATTTGAAGGCAAATTTATGGCGCATTTCCGTTCGAAAGCCAAGAAGGCAAATGGCCGTTCTTAGAAGCGTTGCTTTTGAAGCAGACAATATATTTTCATTGCGAGGGACACAGATCGCGTGTTGCAGATACATGACATTTTTACGTCATGAGGTTTGATTTAGGATAAACATTGATGGGCTAAATGAGAAATATTTTTAATTAATATAACGCAAAAGGCGTGAGATTTTTGTGATATAAATCAGATGAATAAATAACCATAAAGGGAAAATGCCGTCCTATCAAAGCTGAGCAAGCGAAATTACAAGCAAGTAGTACAGAATGGAGTTAGCACAACGGAGTGAGTCTACGCATGCATGCGTCTAGGTAAGCTAGTAAAACAATCGTAACATTAGGTCCGAGAAGCGTTTGAATTACCCTTAGAGAACAGAGTTAATGAAGAGGAACGAGTGTTTGTTAGGACCATGTGCGTGACTGCATGCAGCATGTGCGTAATACGGTAGCGCTGGTGCTATAAATGGATACTGCTTTGGTTAAAGTATGTTGTTTAGAAAAAGTTTAGAAGCGGAAACGAAAGGCTCAGAGACTGTGATGAGCAGATTTGTGTGTATTTAAGGGGTCCAATAAAGCCTTGAGTCTATAGGTTGAGGCGCCGATGTGCTTATCAGTAACCTAAATCTATTCACCTGGAAAATGTTCTAATGGAGATGTGAACGGTATATTAATAGCATGAAAATACCGGACGCGAGCAATATTCAGGAGTAGGGTAAGGAGTAGAGAGGGTGGGGTACCCTGGCAAAGAAAGGAGAATTGGTGTTGGTCGAAAGGCGTGGAGTCTACGACGAAGCGCCGATGTGCTCTAGAGTTGGCTGATGGCGTACAGATCATGGTGTATTTGTGGCAATATGTGCCTTGTCAATGCAGGATGCCAGTTAAACGTTACGTATACGGTGATAGGAGATCACCAGGACATTGAAGAGGTTTTGCTGCTGGCTTTAGAGTTAGTAATCTATTCAATTTATTGAAATTCAACTTGATTGTTCTAATGTATAATGATTTCTGATTGCTATTCGAAGCAACCATCGACCGACGTCTTACACATAATGGTAATAGCGCAATGGAAGTCCCCCTTATTTTAGACCACTTTACATTATATTCACAGAGCATATATTTAATGGATGGTGTTAACACTTTAGGTATGAGACTAGACTATAGGTGTAAATATATACTCCTTAGAGTGATAAGTAATCAATTATATATATATATATTTGGTCTAGAATAACGCATTTTTTTACAAACCAGGAACGAGGCTTTATTACAAGCATTTGTTCCGAAATTCTATTAACATGGGCACATCTCTGAGGCCATCAGAACATTACAGGAAGTGATGGAAAAGGATTGTTGCGCGTAAAGTCACACAAAAACGCGAATCTGAGGCGTGTATCGAGGTCAAGAAACAAGAAGGAGCTGACGACGTCGGTTTATAGAAAGCTTATTCCCGAAAGTCAGATGCTCCTACGCTGCATATGATTGATTTCATTTGAATATTGAATGTTATTATAGATCATCAAGATCAAAGTCGAGATTGCCGACGTCAACGACAACTCTCCTAAGTTCCGCGAAGGTCAAATCTACCTGTCGATCATCGAAGCGGCGCAGGTGGGCAGCGTCTACATCCTCCCAACTGCGGTCGACATCGACAGCCCTTCCTTCGGCATCCAGAAATACGAGCTCGAATCGCCATCGGACAAGTTCGGCCTTGACATCGTGGCCAAGATCGACGGTGTCCGCGAGGTTCGTCTCGTCCTTAAGGAGAGGCTGGACCGCGAAACAGAGGCTCAGTACCGTCTTCGCCTGGTTGCCTACGACGGGAGTCCTACGCCAAGGGTGGGATCATCCACGGTCATCGTCAACGTCCTCGACTCCAACGACAACAAACCCCAGTTCACCAGTCAACAGTACGAGGTCTCCGTTCTCGAGAACCTTCCCGTAGGATCCGTTATCCTCCACGTCCAGGCGGTTGACCGGGACGCAGGACTTAACGGACAGGTCGAGTACGGGTTCACTCCACAGACGCAGTCCCTGCTCGGAGCAAAGTTCGGGATTCGGAACGGCACTGGGGAGATCGTCGTGCGAGGAAACATCGACCACGAGCAGGCCTCCGTGTATCAGCTGGTCGTCTACGCTCGTGACCACGGACCAGAGTCCTTTTCATCGGAGACGACGGTCGTCGTTCACGTGGAGGACCTCAACGACAACGCTCCGGAAGTAACGATCAGCACCCTGACGCCGTCCAGTTCATCCTACTCAGCCGTCCTCGCCGAGGTCTGGGAGAACTCGACGGTGGGTACTTTTGTGGCGCACGTGTCGGTGGTGGACCACGACGCAGGGTCCAACGGTCGGGTCAACTGCACGCTCAATGAAAACAGCTTCGCGCTCGTACGCAAGTATGCCACGGAGTACCAGATCGTCACGAACGCTCCACTTGACCGTGAACGCACGGAGCAGTATGCGCTGACTCTGAAGTGCCAGGACGGGGCGACAGTGTCAAGGGTCACGGAGAAGACGCTGCGGGTGATCGTCTGCGACCTGAACGACAACTCACCGGTGTTCAGTCAGACTACCTACAAGGGATCGCTGATCGAGAACAACTACATCGGCGCCTCCATCATGCAGGTAACGGCGAGCGATTGGGATGACGGCGACAACGCCCGTCTCCAGTATTCCATTCAAGGCCACGTCGCTACCCTCTTCCACGTCGACCAGCGAGGAGTCATCAGCGCCCATAGCACAATCGACCGTGAGATGTACGACGGTTTTCGCTTCCCCATCCTGGCCGCAGACATGGGTACGCCGACGAGAACTGGTTCCGCTCTGGTTATCATAACCATCGAAGACGTCAACGATGAGAAGCCAAGATTCTCTCAGCCGAGCTACATATTCAGCGTTATGGAGAACGAGCCCCCTGGAACGACGGTCGGTACCGTATCAGCCGAAGACAAAGACGGTCCTCAGTTCAACTCCTTCGCTTTCGCCTTCCTGACAGAGACCTCCATAGGACCCGGTACGTTCGTCATAAATCCGTCGACCGGAACCATCGCCACGCAGAAACCACTCGATCGTGAACTAAAAGGTCTATATAAGTTCGTCGTCGTTGCCTACGACCTCAAGGTCATGACCATGAGCGGATCGGCAAGCGTAAGCGTGAACGTGCTGGACCGGAATGACAATTTGCCTGAGTTCCTTTTTCCCAGACGAGCCAACGACACGGTCTACATCTCCAACCAGCTTCCGGTGGGTCACATCGTGACGGATGTGTCCGTGCGCGACGCTGACCTCGACAACAACGCCAGGGTCACCTTCAAGATCCAAGACGATCGAAGTGACCCTGGAGCCTTCAGGATCGACCCGAACCGAGGCACGATTCTCGTCAACTCGAAGCTGTCTGGGATCGATTACCGAACGTTCCGGTTGACGATCTCTGCCACGGATGACGGGATACCTCCTCGGTCACAGACGGCTGAACTGAAGATTCACGTGAATCGAACGATAGCCTTCGGATCGACGGCAGCACAGACGAAGAAGGCGTTCATGTCGACGTTCAGTCTGGTTCTCGTGTCCGTCCTCGTGGCAGGGTCGCTGGTCGTCGTTGTCGTCCTCTGTGTGGCCGTCGTACTCGTCCGCCAGAGGGAGAGGAGGCGCAGGGTGCGCAAGCAGAACAACCGCATGGAGGCTCTGAGGATGTTGACGACAACGGAGAAGGACGGGGGAGGACAAGTAGGACAAGGGCCGTCCCCGGTGGAGGCCAGTCCGAAGCAGAGGACCGTCCTCTGCAACGGGGGCAACAGGGCAGATCCCGATGCAACGAGAGTGCCGGATGTTTCTCTGGTAGGGGTACGTACAATCTGACCTGTGCAAGTACGTCAACATCTGAACATCTAAATTGTGTCTTTTAAAGTCTTAACGTCGTCGCAACACAGCGTGGTAGGAAATATTACTTTTGTGGCGTAGTGTGGCGCAGATTTTGTGAAGCGTTACGTATGTTATGTTTCCAGCTACATATGTATATATATGTGTGTGTGGGTATATAATAGGGTATTTACCAATAGTTTACAGTGTATTTTAAATTTCATATTGTTTTGAACATTAATAAAGGATCTTATCGGTGCATGGAAACCTTATACAACGATAGATGCGTCCTTTTTGTCCCACACATTGTTTTAATACAATTGGCCAATCCTTTGGTTTTAATTAGACTTGACTGCTGTAACTCATTTCTTATGGGAATCGCAAAATCTGCTTTGCATTGATCAAACTAGGCCTATTACATTTCTACATATAAATCTATGTTCCATGCAAACCTTCATCCAAAAACAGATATACTATTTTCGATCCTTGGATGTTCTAAATCCTGACGTGCCCGCAAGCGAACAGTGATGAGCTGTCGGTCGGGTCTTCTCTTCTTTGCTGGTTCGAAGCTTTGAACTGTCTGTCAGTCCTATGATCTCCGGCTGGTCTTAACTCAATCTCGTCGTCTCCTTCATCTTGTTTACATAGCGATTTCTGGTTTCTGGTTTCTCCGATCATCGATCGATTCTCGATTTGTCTTTCCAATAAATTTTTATTTCGTGTGCGATTTCACGTCTACAGGGCGATCATCGACTGATGTCTTGGGTAGCGCCGATTTATATTTAAGCTATAAAAATCGTTGGATTTGCCTATGATTAGATTAGGCGCACGAAGATATTAAATGTAGGCCTGTATTTGCAATCACATGTATGTCTGTATGTGAGTAGACTATGTATTTTTGCAAGTATACATGTACATTTGTATGAATTCATAGACGAATGTCTACAATCTGCACATGTACGCTTTGGGTACCGTATTCTATAAAGCCTAGTTTTGAGTTTGTTTGTCTGTCTGTGTTTATGAATATGTAATTTATATGCAGGCCCTATGTATGTATTTTGTACACAAGTATGTATTTAATTATATCTATTTAGGTATAATGGTATATTTAGGCATGCGATACTATGCATGAGTATGTTTATTTATGAACTTACTATAGCTATTTTGAGTACCTCAGTTATAGTAATAACAAACATTCAATTAACCAATTAGCCACCCGATGAACAGATGACTGGAAGAGCTCTGAAGGATAAACGGAGTCCATCCAACGGTTTCCCATACATTTATTGTATCGCAAGGATGACTGTTGATGCCGCCTCAGAGGAGTTGTCACATTGGGGTTTAATGCTTAGATAACGTATACATTGGACTGGTTGCAGGGCATGACCGCTGATTCGCCGACCTCTGATGACAGTCACGTGACAAGGACAAGAGTCTGGAACACTCAGATCGTCCGCGAGGTGAGTGAGATCAATCGAATCTGATGTGAGAAAAGCTAAGGTCAACCGAGACGAATAATAGTACGAAGGGAGGCAGCATGAGCAGCGTCGACAGCGACTGTGTAGGATATGGAGATGTTGATGGTAGTATATAAAGAATGATTAGACTAACCACGAAGTCATGTAATTTAGAATAGAATAAAATCTTCTTTAATTAACCAATTGAATTGTAACCCGCATTTTTATGTCAATGAATACTTGCAATAGACGTTGTTGGCTGAGATAAATGAGGTAAGTCGAGATACATCGCATTATTCATTCATTCGTTCATTCGTTATTCATTTATTCATTAGGGGATTTTTATATAGCGCCTCTTCTGGTGACCAATCTACTCAGAAACATTCCCGACCAAACTCCGGCCAAATAATGCAGTCTTTATGTTAGAAAACAGTGTTGGATCATCTGTAATGAAACATTTCGTATGGATTGCCTTTGATAAGTTACTTTTTTTATAAGTAGGCCTACGTAACGTGGCAGCAATACACGACAATTGGTGCCTTTTAACATAAAATGGCAACGGAGCACATTTAACTGGATATCGTTTTGTATACATCACGTATCATCACAATAAATACATTCCTCTAAATCTTTAGACTTACCTCATTTGCCATTCCAAAACCAATCACTACCCATACATTAGCCTCCCTTTGTGTCTCTGGAGCCGAACCTGACCCTGCCTACCTATATAGTTTGATCGGGTCTGTGTAAACTGCTGAATTCTTCGACTCGACTGCTTGAACTCTGAAGAAATGTCGAGATTGCGATGACGAGTACATCTCATATGACGTGTACATCTCATATGACGTGTACATCTCATATGACGTGTACATCTCATATGACGTGTATATGCATCACAACGTCATGGTGTTTTGCATATCACGCAGTCCCTGTTCAACTCTGTCTTGTCTCATCGTCAACCTTTGTTCATTGTAGGATGGGATGATGCATAACACCAGCAACGGGCGTAAAGAGTTGGACTTCGACAAGACGAGCGACCCTTCTATCACCGACAGCGGTCGAGGTCCAAGCGAAGAGGGTGAAGGACCGGGAGGACACTTCAGGCCTACGCGCGAACGCTTTCTACCCCCACCTCCGCCACCTCCCAGAGGTTCCTACTGGATCCAACAACAGCAGCAACAAATGAGGGCACAGGGCTACTCCGCCCATAGCTATCACCCCGCCATGCGCTTCTCTGAGCTGAGCACCACGCCCGAGGAGGAGGCAGAGGCCGGCTCTACGTCGTCGCCCGGTGGTCTGGCTCACCAAGCCCGGTCGGCCACACAGCGGGGCTGGGTCAATGGACAGACAGCGGAAGAAAGGGTCACAGAATCGATTCTGCTGAGAAGAGACAGCCCGGACGAGGGACTTCCGCCGGAAGTGGTACCTGGGTCGTTCGAGGACGACTCGCCAGAGACGCCGGAAGTGGAGTTACCCGGATACGAGGACGACGAGGAAACAGACCTCGAAGAACGACTGGTTGGAATTACAGAGACATCGACCAATGGACGACCGGATAAACTGACGAACGGAGGTGGACTGAACTGCGATGATGATATAGCAACGACAATTGATATAGCAATGACAATGAGAACGACGGCGGCGGCGACGAAGTATGGCAAGACAAGGGAGGTCATGGTCTAACGATGACCTCTGTATGACCACAGCTTCCTACATCAATATTTCTCTGTAAGCAGTGGGTCATCTGTAAACATAGGTAAATGTAAAAAAATTACATGTTGAACATAATTACTGATGTGATACTTGAACAGATGACGACTTTTATATTGCACGCTTATGTTTGATTGCGAGTGGTTGTGCAGTCACGGTAGGTTGGAATGCGTAAATAAGTTGGCTGTTAACATTTTAAAATCTGATCTGATGTCTTCTATAGCGCCGTCATCACAGTTTTCAAGATATCAATCAGTGGTCGCTTAGAGTAAAATTGCAATCAAAATTCCCAATCCATCTAAAAATTGAGGTATAAATTTGATCTACAAGGAAGCAATAAAGAAATACATGTAGAGCCACGTCGAGTTGGATGCGCAGATTGAAAGAGCCGTGTGTGTATGTGTGTGTGTATGCGTATGTGTAGGTGTGTGTGTGTGTATGCGTATGTGTAGGTGTGTGTGTGTCTGTGTTTGTGTGTCCGTGTGCATGTCGGTGTGTGTGTGTGTGGGCATAGGTGGGTGTGGGTTTGTGTGTGGTACTCTCACCAATAATAGAAGACTTTGGGAGCTGACGAAGTCTTGACAGAAGGGAGAAAGCTCTTCAATTGACGACTGCAGAGAGTTGACGATTAAGGTTTTACGGAGCAGCATGACCCCTTCTAATTACGACGTCAAATGGATGGTCCGCATATAATCTGTTCCATCTTCAAAGAAAGTCAGGGATTGGCCGTTCCTTAAGAGAGGCCACGCTGTATAAAGGGATCCGACACTGACTCGTCCATGGTCGCCGGATGCATTGCAACGTCCTCGTGGTGGCCTTTTCTTCGTGCAGAGCTCATGCTCCATTGCTGGTATATAGTCGACGATTAGTCGTTTCATTTTCCTGAGTCTTCTTTACCATAGATTGGTTTTCAGCGTCATTCTGAATCTCATAATTCTGTAACTACCGCCGTTAGGAGCATGTACCCAACTAGTCTCAATAGTTCCTGCCATTGGTCAGAAAAGTTTTCTGTACTCGGTATACATGGGTAACGAATAAATCACCTCTGAGTAGATATCTTGAAGTGGCGCTATATAAATGGTTGATTACATTGCACCTAAATCTTGCATTGTGTCATGTTACTCACGATGTAAGTTATTGAACACGAATTCTATACTGGTCGTTCTCTACAGAGGCAGTTAATAAAATCTTCTTCGGAAGATTATTGTTGGGAGGCATAAAGGGTCACTTTAAAATAAATCATTGGTGACATTTTCCTATGACCTACTATTATCTTTATGGGTCAAACTTTAGGCCTAACAGTTCCTATGTTAATGTTTCAACGACAAATGTAATTTTGTTGCCCTTCAGTTTGACGGAATTGGAGAAGCTAACTTAGGACTATTTTACTCAGATCAAAGGTGCGATAGGCCCTGTTACATTAAATGGCAACACATAACCTGACACAATCACAGCGTAATTATACTTCCCACGCCTAACCTATAGCCCTAAATCACACTTTCGTATACCTTACCTTGTAATACGATGCCTTAAATTAGCTTACCTTTCCAGCCGTTAATTATTAACAAGGGAGGAGAAAAATGCATGACGTTGTGTGCCATTAGATTGAACATCATGGGACAGACCTATACGGCTGTCGTGAATGGTAGAATAAACGGTCGATACTACGTTGCTTCACTATTCGTCCATATATATATATACATTGGCCTCAACCTGTATACCTACTCTGTAGGCCTACATGTGCTTGAGGGCGTCTTACAGTGTCCTTGCGACATCTACATCCATGATTGTACTCGTTTATGCAGCAAATATATTTTATATGCGCATATTGAATTTGTCAGTTGACTTTGCATTAGTTTTATGGCCAACACAAGATATGCAACTTAAAAGAGTAACACGTCCCACAGACCAACAGGAACTCAACTGAATACATGTGAATGTATGTATACACGTGTACATGCAAAGGCCTATGCATATTAACATATTATTGTACGTGCATAAAAGTATTTTTAGACAAATATACGTAGGCTCTACAATGTCATATATATATATTATGTATCATAGCATGAGGATATCCTAAATGCAGGAACGTATATCAATATAAATTCATATGAATACGGACATGCACTATTATATATATATATATACATATATATAGGATATATATATATATATATATCATATATATATATATATATCCTAACTGTGTCGCTGAACAATATCAAGTAGTCTCCAGTGCGTGGCAGACTCAAATTGAACCCATCCGTCAACAGAGAGCGCCACCGTCGATGCTCTCGTTTTCGTGTATACGATGACTCCGTGAATATATTTAGTCCTCTTGTTCTTATATATACCGTATATATATATACATACGTATCACATATGGCACTTACAGGCATGTATATGTCAGTAAATATACATTATGTATATTCATACTTTGGACATAGCGTGAATTACTTTATGCATCATATATATATAACACATTATATGAAATATATATATACATATCATATACACAGTATGTATTTATAAGATATGATATATCGTGGGTAATTATGTAGACGGAATCGTTATGTACATGTATAATGCAGTCTATATATATATTTATATACATACGCTGTATATCTATATCTATATATATATATCTAGCTTATATCTTGACTGGTGTCATTATATATGATTATCTAACGCCAAATTTCCTCATCGGTATGATGCATCCGTCGTCACCATGACAACCGACGTCATGAGCGTCACGAGCGTCATCGTGGCTGGCGTCATGACGATTGTCACAGAGTATCAATGGTCTGGGCGAAGGCATGCGAAGCCGTGATCAATAATCGCTGTGATTGGCATTTATATAGCGCAAGCCACTTCGTCATGGATGCCTGACGCTTTCGATGGAGTTTTAGCGTGATCAGCTCTAGCTCCAGATGTATGCAGCGCGCATTGTACGCAGGGTCCGATGGCCGACTGGATATTAGAACCAATCAGAGGAGTCAAATGCTCAGAATGATGTTTGGCTCGCTTTGGTTGTAGTAGGAAATGATGGTAATGGTTACGACGATGATGAAGATGAGGATGGAGAGGAAGAGGAGGTGATGAGGATGATGATATTGATGAGGAAAACTCGTAGGAATGGGAGGAGGAAGTTGATGATGACGATGATGAACAATTGGATGAATGTTAAGAGGTGATGAGGATTGGGTTAGGAGGAGAAGGTGAAAGAGGAATGGGCTACGACGATGATGAAGCAGATGACGATGAGGAAGAGACGAAAAATGTGAGGATGAGGATGATAAGAATGAGGAAAAAGGAAGGGAAGATAAAGGCGAAGGAAGGAGAAGGCGATGACGATGATGTCAGTGATGATGCATGGAATAGTTAATGGGAAATAATGAAGAGGAAGGAGAGGGTGAGAATGACGACGACGATGATGATGCTGAATTGCCAATTATTTCGTTCTGAATTTCTTCTCTTCGATACAGATGTATTTAACACAGTAATTATACCATTGAACTGAATTCTACTCTATTCCATTTACGGATTTATAAAGCGTCTCTCGCAGTACAACCTAATCAGAAGCGCTCAAAGTGCGAAGAACCAATAGAGAAACTAAAAGTCTTAAGAGAAAGAGCTGAAACAGTTTTGCAACCAGATAAGATTGCAGCACGAGTCACAGCAAGAAGACTGTTCCATAGCGAATGGCCAACAGAGGCATAATCACCGATGCTGTAGCAGTTCTATACAGAGGTACTAGAATATTGAATATACATGATACGATTGACTATCTAACACGATGTCAGTGCATAGAATTACATTAAGTGTATAATGCATCATTTCATGATATACACACACTCACGAGGTACATACATAACAAACCACACATGCCATTAACATATAGTATACGATATATATATATCTAATATATGTATATATGTATAAGTTGTACATGTATCGTATGATACAAAGAATGTAAAAACTCAATGACGTCAAGATCAAATAATTAGCGTCATCTAGCGAGCGGAGTCAACTGCGACTTGGTCAACGTTAAAGGTTTCCTTCACACTGTTCTCTCTCTTTCTGATCCTCTGGGTGTGATTGTGTCTGATTTAACCCTAGCTTCAGACACAGTCTTTCCTTCCTACATCGATTCTCACCCCTCTACACTAACACGCTGTTCATATCATGTCGTCATCGAAACGCATAAACCAGCAGGCAGCTTGATTGATTGCCCGGATTATAGAGCTTCCATCTAGCGATCAAGAGTGCATGCAGGCAGAGCCCAGTTTGGTAGAAGGAAGGGAGGGTAAGGGGTGATTGGAGGAAGAGGGTTTGGAGGATTACGTCTGATATAGATGGTGTCATTAATTTTACGCTATTCGCCTTTGGAGTAATGCGCTCAGGATTCGATTCCCAGTAGATGAAAGTAGATGAAAGTAGATGAAAGTAGATGAAAGTAGATGAAAGTAGATGAAAGTAGATGAAAGTAGATGAAAGTAGATGAAAGTAGATGAAAGTAGATGAAAGTAGATGAAAGTAGATGAAAGCATCATAACTCTTATTTTATCTTACCTTACTCTGTCATACATTCTCTTGGATCGCCTTCTTATCCTTCTTACGTTTTGTTTTAGCTTACATTGCCTGAGCCTACCACAGAATTCTTTGCCTTATCTAGCCATACATTGCATTGCCTTCCTACCTTCCTATCACCGTACCTTTTTGCCTTGTACTCTTGTCAAATCTCTACTCACCGTTGCTCACCTCTAGCGCACTTCTGTATCGTTGCTTCTAACTCTGTCACGTCTGATGAAACAAACTAATTATCTTCAGCTCAACAATATGGCGGCCTGAGGAAATTGGAGTTAAAGATCGAAAGGCAAAGGAAACAGCGATGCTTAGAAGAGCTTGGCGCTAAGCTGCTAATGTATTCGCCAATCGCTGGCGGTTGTCACATGACCGCAGTCTGGTTCCCTGCCGACCACGCCGTCGTATATTTTGGTGCTCTAGCTGCCAGTTTTTGTGACTGTATATACTCGTTATGCGTCGGAATGTTCTTTTATTCGGTGTTCGAAGTTGTTCACAGCGAATGGCAAATGGACGAGATTAGGGTTGTCGACGGCGATTGTGTTACTTACAAGGGAGAGGGTATGGAAAGGAAACCAGGAAGAGGACATGGAATCGGAGAGAGGTAGGGTGGGGAGAACGAACAGAGGTAGGCGGCAATGATGTATGATCTTTTGCTGTTTGGAAATGATGAATACGCATAGTCGGATTAATTTCGAGCGCCCATCAAACTCAGAGTAGAACCAGATGATGAAGGAAGACGATGGACAGAGACGTAGAAGAGCTGAAGAGGAAAAGAAGGAAGGATGGAGGAGAATAAGAAAGAGAAGCAGAGGAGGATAAATGAGAGGGATAGAAACACAATGCACAGAGGAAGAGGAAGAGGAAGAGGAAGAAGAAGAAGATGACGACGATGATGATGATGATGGCAACGATGGTTGCGGATGGTTCTGATGATGACGTTAGCTAACGTCATCATCAGAACCATCCGCAACCATCGTTGAAAGCAGAGTAAGGCTAGGATGAAGTACTTCATCAATCATCGTATAATTTATCTTATAGGCAAATGAAGTAGAAAATGATATAAGACGGAAAGGGAAGAAAGACGAAACGAAGAAGAGTGTGGATGAGAGGAACAAACGGATGAATGACTATATAGAGAAACAAGAGGATGATTTAGGAGGAAAGCTGGAGGAATGTAAATAGAGGAGGATGGAGGATGAATTAGAGAAGGGATGGATGGAAAGGAGAGATTGAGAAAGAATAGGGATGGAGGAAGAGGAGGATAGAAGCAAGAAGAAGAACTGGAGAAAGATTAATATTATATTGGAAATACAACGGTAGACCAGCCTGCGGAAGTCCCAAACACAGAAGAAAATGGAAATTACTGAGAAGAGGAGGATGGTGAGAATCACAGATGATGAAGGTTAGGGGTCGAGAATTTTGAGAAAAGAAAGATAGAACTAGACTCAGTGATGGATGGAGACTGGTAGAAACAAAATAAGGAAAGAGAGATAAGCAGAGGCTAACGAAACATACCAGACACATCCGGATATACCCTATATGAGATGTCTAGACTTAGTCAATCGAGCACATAAGAAGGAACGGACGAAGGAGAAGACGAAGAAGATGGTCAATGATATACTGCCGGTCGAACACAGAGGTCGACATTTCTGGTCTTTCTCCTCCTGTCTATATCTCCCATTCTCTCTGTCTCCGTCTGCGTATCATATTCAATCTCACATTTGCATCTCTCTCTTACATGCATGCAGACAAAAAAGTTAGTCTTAAAAAAAGTAACAGAAATAATACTAGGCCAATAGTTTACAGCTTTTTCTAAAACTATTTATCAACTATCTTTAACAACAGGTTTTTGACCCTGGAGAGCAGGAAGACGGCGACCGCGGTTTCACCAACCCCTCTACTGGGTGTCCTAGTTGTTCCCCGAGCCAACGGCGAAGGTTTCGAGTCCATAGTTCTAAAACTGTGCAAATGCATAGTCGGACAGACAGACACACACAGAATCTTCTCTTTATATATATATATAGATAGCTAACTAAACGACATGAGGAATAGTTTTAAAGTAGTTGTAGTTATTCTATACAATCAAGTCACCATTTAGCCTGTTGTATAAGGTTGATTTTGAGTCGATAACAAAAGAATTAGCGGCGATTAGAAAGCATTAGGAGATTTAGGACAATGCACAGACGCTACACAAATTCTTAGATAGATCTTGTGTTCTCTTAAACCTGTTTCCGTTGGTCGCATGCTGCAAATAGTCTTTTTAACTCTGGCCTCTGCAAACCAATTAAAACCCAATTTAAGCTCAAAGCAGCTGCTTAAAATGTGATTTACTGAATTGTTATGTGTGAGACGTCGCTACGTATACCGAAAACCTGATACACAAAAACCATAATGCTGTATTTGAGCTTTCATTCGATAGGTGTCGGATTGAAGAGTGCATGTATCATTATATGCATTCAATTGCCTATGGCCTATGCACTACACATCGGTTCACAACCTTTTGAGTCTCAAGGGCCACTTATAAATTCTGTGTCTAGTTCGCGGACCACCACTGAAATTGTGCCACCGGTACATTATGACTACTATTATTATCATAGCATAAAATTTAAATGTAATATTATAATAAATATATAACTACACTATAGGAACTATGCAACTATAACTTTTGTATAATAAATTTTATAACAATCAGTATGAGTATTTTATTTATTTGCTGTTTGTTTTAATAAATGATAAACTTTAAAGTAAATCAATAGCTACCTAGTGTATACTGATACAACGTTGATCTTAAAGTTATGAAGGCATAGGCCCCTATAGAACTACATGTCCTATAGGATATTATAGGTAGAGTTATTTTTAATACAAAAGAACAAACTGAAGTCTTTTTACGACAAAAATGACAAATTTTGTACTCCTGCTCGCGGACCACCAGGCAGATGGCCATATCTTTGACCATTTCAGTTTCAACAATATAATCGGAGAAATCTCTGCATCTCGTTGCCAAGTTGAATTGATGTTAAAACATTGTAGATCCCGTCAACAAAAAACCTGCTCGCATGACAAAGGCCTCTAAATTCCCTATAGTTAATATCAAAAGCCAGGATTTACTCCAACGCTCCCTCATCCATTGAGGCGATTGCAATAGACACATACGGGTTCCTTGCCTATGGAATGTGCAGTGGTCTTGGTCTCTGGAGACAGAGTACGTTGCACAGTGCATTGAACACTTACAGGTCTTCTACCCATGGATCAAAAGAGAGAAATGCCACAACCAAACTAGAAACACGTATGCCATAATCTTGGTTGATTACTTGATGTAATTAAGTCACATTCGTCCAATTGCTGCAACAACGATGATAGCATCATGCAGACGTTAATTCATTGAACGATTTAAAAAGGAGTCAAGTGTTCTGCAATCACCTATCTCTATTTCCTCTCTCTTTCCTTCTCACCATGTTTCTCTTTCGTTCTCATCCCTGTTTTTATGTCTCGGTCTCTCTCTCTCTCTCTCTCTCTCTCTCTCTCTCTCTCTCTCTCTGACTCGCTCTCTCTCGGTATCTCTCTGTTTCTGTCTCTCCGTCTCTGTCTTTTTCTCTCTCATTCTGATTGATCGTATAATATACTATGTTACATCAGCAGCTGCAACACATCATATTACAATACATTGCAACACATCATATTACAATACATTACAGAACATCGGTTACATCGAGTACATGTCTATATGTAACGCCCGTAGGTCGTCAACTCATCGCGCAATGTAACACACAAGAATACGTTTCAATCATCGCTCTCCTCATCCGCAGGCCAACACAGGGTCTAGGAAGTCTCAGATTGGTGTCGTTCGTCTCTCAGCCGTGGATATAACTCATTGGATGGGTCAACGTATATACGGAATCCACCCATCCGTGACCTAGCTATAGTCATCTGAGAACACCTTGCTTACTGATGAACTGTTTCTTCATACCGAGTGCAACATCTTCTAGGATATCAAATGCCTATAAGCAACCTTGGATTACCTCTGGCTTTTAAAATCTCGTAATATCAGTGTAAAACTAAATCCTCTTTTGTTAAAAAATCCAACATTGCAACTAAAAGCAAATATATAAATTATAATTTTTAGAAACAGTTTCAAAATGTTAAGTGAAAAACCGAATTCCTTAAATTTCTTAATTTTATAAGTATACAGTGGTGACCTGAACAAACTTAGCAAGTCATAAAGTCAATTCTTAAGGTCAAAGCACCGGACGCATTCATTTCATCCATTTCGATCAGTTCTCGACTTGGAATACACACATTGATAAGATAGCATCCAAAATAGCACCGAATATAGAAATTATATCGCTTACCTATTAAATACGGCGATTTGCATCACTCTCTATTATTCTCCAGTTCAACCTCATTTAACATAATATTAACCTCAATGCAACTTAATGAATTTTATTTATGAAGATTTCTAAACTACCGTCAATTTTTGCAAATTACTTTACTACCGTCCACTAACTTAATGTGTATGTGCTCAGTAATTGTAACGACAGACTACCTACCTGTATGCACGAATACCTGCAAATTCTCGATCAGATTCAGTGATCCTGTAGCCTGGAACAAAGTCCCGCACGAAATACGTGTCTTGTAGGGGTCTGCGGGTACTCGTACCCGCGGACACGGGCAGCGCACGGGTACGCATTTTACGGGTCGGTCAGGTCGGTCGGCATACCCGGTTTTACCTGTGTCGAAGAAGCGTTTTGGGGTTATAATGTCACCATTAAATGCATAAGGTGAATTTCGCATCATCGAAGACTTAATTACTATGGACAAACTGGACATCCGAATTTCAAGTGCCATATGCCTGCACGTAATGATGCCTCTATGAACGCATATTAATACACAATGTAACAGCATATGAGCAAAGCTGAACAGGCGTTCATCAGCGTCTTACCATGAATATTGAATTTGTTGGCCGAATAGGCGTACGCTCTGCACGTGTGGCAAACAAATTAAGACGCTGTCGTGTCTGATTTGAAGTGTGTACAGTATATATTTCATTGTGCCATTGATGTTTAAAAAATTGAGTTACTGGTTTGTCGTGTTTAAATAGAAAGATGAAGATTTGAAGACTATGAATGGTGTCAATGTCAACTAAAAGTCAAGTTCAACTAGAAGCTAGTTGCTTATAAGTAGCGGAAGAGGAAGAAAGTCTGAACTAGGTCACGGAGTAAAAGAGAGGTCACACTCACTCACACAAACACGCACATTGAAATTCTTAGTGACCCTGTTCAAAGCCGTTACACCCGATTGTAGGGTCGTTCCTTACGCATCCAACACGACGTCCTCGTCATGAGTGGTGTTGAAATGGTCTGCCTCTGCTTGCGAATGGAACATCTGTCCTCTGGCTGATGCTCAGACGAATACGAAACCGGAAATGGCCAGCACCAGAACGCAGGTGCCCTGCGGCGCATAACATCATCCGTTCTAGTCACCTGCCTTTCACCCCCTCCCGCCAACTCCTCTTCCTCACTTCTAAACTCACTCCACCCTACCCTATTTGCCTCCTGCATTATAGATGCCTACTTAAAACACATTGTTTGTCATGCACCATCTCGCGAGGTGAATTGTCCTAACGCAGGCGAGCGAAATTATTCAGCGATGTTCCGTAAACATCAGACCACCTCACAACATCGCTCCCTTTCCTCCATTTTCACTCCCCTCTCTACAGACCACCGCCACTCAAATTACATTAGTGGTCTTTTAATAAGCTGTTGTCCTCAGCGGTCTGGGGCGATAGCGGCTGAGAGAGTCGACTAGGCACGTGACCGATGTGTCTCGACAGTGCAGACAGGATGTCAACTTCGTCGATTGTGCATAATTTATGTAGAGCATTTTCACCCAATTTTGAAGCTCGCCGTTTGTCGTCGCAAATTGAGGACATGTTACGAATTATAAATAACAATAAAGGTTTGCTAGAGACGATCGCGTAAAAAAGGCCATCCCATGCAGACATCACACAGCAGTTCTAATGCATGCGATATGCTTAAACTTCAGAGCGGAAGGAGCTCTACTCTAAAATGCTGTTAGGTCTTGCTCCATGCGCTCATCAGTGATTCATTATTGTGGCCTCATCTGATGTCCCTGGTGGTTTATCACTCTCTGTCCTTGCGTAACCTTTCGTTATTATCACACCTGTCCCAGCATGATCTAACCATACAAATGACGTAGACACGTAAAGTAGACTGATGTTACAGTTCACTTGCGCTGCATCGATCTAGTTAGCGTAGATATTACCAACTCATTGACTAGAAATGTCGACAGGGAGGGAATTTACACCGTTGCTATCTAGCATCGTCAGTAAACTATCGAACAGAACATGCTTCTACAGCAAAACACGTGTGACTCATAGTAGGCCTAAAAATTATGGATTAAAAATATGATCATAACGATGGACATGACAGTGTTTGAAATCGTCTCCACAAATTCTCCATGCAACGCTATATCGCTTCGAGCGCCTGTTACATGTTGGTTTCAACGATCAGGGAAAGGTCCTATCTCCAGTTACGCTAAATGAGGCTTCATTCGCTCGGTCAAAGTGCAGAGAATCGATGAAACTGAACCGAAACAGAGAGTTCTGCTGTACATCGAAAGAATTTCAATTAGGGAGAATGTGCGAATCAACAACAATGTAGGCCTTATAACTTTTCTGCAGTTTTAAAGCTATGAAACTAAAATATAGTTTCATAGCTTTTAAGAAATACAATTTAAGAAATAGTCTGTTAATTCGTTTGATATATTGTATCAAACAAATTAACAGACAATTTCTTAAATTCTTTAAGAGTAAATCAAATATGCTGGTCTGTTCCGGTGATATATTCGTTCAATTTTGTCACCTATTTTTCTGCCAAAATCACATGTGTAGGCCTATACTGATCTACAATGAAAGATTGAAACCCGAGCGCTTCAAGATCCGATCATTTTTCGAATATTGACAGCAATTTAAACCAAATCGAATACTGCTGTCTGAATTCTTCTCTGTCGTTGGACCCAGAATCCCCGCCTTTTATGCAGGATTTTCCGTCTCTCTCTCTCTATTTACATACATATATATATCTTTTAAAACAATAATATGCAATCGTTGACTTTTGAACTCGTGTATAACGCCCACTCCTTCGGCCAAGGTTGAGCTAGCGCTGTACAAATCGTCCTATTAAATGGAAGTCGAAGAATAGAATGGGTGACTATGGGTCTGAGTGTGAATTGCTTAAACAATTATATAATTTGGATTAATAGTATAACTGCAGTTAGAGGAGCTTGAGTTAAATGGTGGTGGCACTGGTGAGTAAGCAGCTATATTGTCTCTCTCACTTACGGACTGGTCTTCTGGATATATTGACCTGATTATGATTTGGTTTTGATGTGCCATCGGCTAATGCTTTGTGCATTAGATACCAGGAAATAATAGTAACTAAGTAACGTCATTATTATTCACTTTCATTATTAATATTATTATTATTATTATTACCATTACTATTACTATCATTTTTATTGGGCAGATTAGTGACTGCAGAGGACGAGATATAATGAGATGGGAGGATCGGGTAGAGGGCATGGGGAGGGCTGAATGGTGAGGGTTTACTTGAACTGGGAGTATTTTAAGGAGTTGTAGTATACAAGTCAGTAATGCAACTGTAATTTTATATAGACCTTCGTACAATGACACACTCGCCTGTACGGCGCAGTTGCAGTTGTATTGCAGAGCAATTGTGCCCGAGGTCCCTACATGCATTTACACTGCAGGTACTCCTAGGACAAGGATCGAACGCGCACTCGCCGCGTTATATTCCGACCGCTCTGAGTAATGGGAAACCGTGCCAAGCGTAGTGCATGTATGCAGTTAGGATGTCTAAATGGATGCGCTTCAAGATATTCAGTGATTCAAGATCAGGAGGATACATCAGCAAAGCGAACAATAAAATAGCTCAAACATCTTAAATTGAACGAAAACAGAGATTCAACAACTGAAATGCATTTTCTGTCATACATGTACATCTGTCCAAAGACATTCTCTGGCATTGTGTCACGCCTTACATGAGACAATGGCGTGACTTAACAGCATCAACCATGAACTGACAGTAACATCCGAACAATCATATTGTACTCGCACTAATTGCTGTTCGTTTTTCGGTCTTCCCATTTTCACCAAAGGATGGCTTCCTTTTTGAAGCAGGTTATATATATATATATATATATATATATATATATATATAAACGCACCCTCCTCTTACTCAACAGAGTCAATATTACATGTACAGCTCAATGCATAATGCATACATACATATGGTGCGACATAGGCCCAACATATATACACACACCAACATATGGTGCACGAATCCAATGGATATATATATATATATGCATTCGTATGTATTTAATAAGGAGTTATGTGATTGTTTCGTCAGAGTATTTATATCGTGTATCTCCCTTTAATTATTTCCTTTAATAGGAATACATATCAGTGTGTATAATTAGCACCTGCATGCATATTATTTTATATGCATATACATGATTGTATATAATATACAATGTCAGTATATTTTTAGAAGCAAACCAATACCAATGTATATATTTTGCTATGCGAATTTTGGCTTATACGCATAATATGTATGTATGTATGCGTATATAACTATATAGTGCTAGGCTATTTTCAATATATTTATAATATATGTATATATGTATATATATATACACGATATACATTTGACAAGGCCTACGTGTGTGCATAAAGGTATATGTGTAGGTGTATAAATATAGAAAGCAATGCGTCATAATATGAAGACAGGCAAAGACAGCCGCGGATGTGGACGATGCAAACATGGTCTGCCTGGCGGCGGAGGGATATCTATTATGCGGTCGGCGTCATCGTGTCCAACGTTCTGCCTATTGATTGCGTGCACGGAAATGGTGTCGACGTCTTACGAAAGATGGCACAAAGAACGTCGGTCTAATTAATCGGCTTCGTCTTCTCTCTTTGTCTGTTTTAAGACAGGACTTGAGTTGCAACTAAGGCATTATTCTGTCTTCTCTTCCTTCTAATTTACTTCTCCGTATTCTAGTTCGATAATGGTAATAACAGTATAGAGAGAACAGCATGAGCAGCGTGGACAGCGACTGTGTAGGGTATGGAGATGTTGGTGATCATGGTGATGGTGGTGGTGGTCATGGTGGTGGTTGTATTAGTATATAGTATAGTTGAAGTATTACAAGTTGTGGTAGAATCAGTTGTAGCAAAAAAGTTATGGGTATACATGTATACATGCATTTTATAGTTTTCATAGATTTCTTATCTGTCGGGAATACCATTACCCACTGGCGAATTTGTTCCGTTGGCACTTACCTTTGGGCAAGCATGCAATTACCGAAAAGTACGATAGCAAGACTGATAGCGATCGTAACAGTGAACGTATATTCTATAATAATGTTTTATAATAATAATTACGACTGTAACGTTAAAACTATGAACATCGGATGAGTGGTTTGGTATGTCCTTATATATATATTATATATATATATATATATATATATAATGAGAAGAATATGCGTCAATAGTGAGCGAATGACTTGTAACTGGGCAATGCTACATTAACGAAGCGATATACCTTCATGTCCAATTGCGTTTAGGGCAGCAAAAGCATGCAGCTGAGTGGTGATGTTGTACTTTGAAGGTAACTGAACTTACGAGATCAGTGCAAGATTTACACGATCACAGCCCCGTCTCTAGGCAAGGATAAGCGACGTCCACCTATCCACATGCCTACCTAAACAAACACCCGCATACATACATGTATATATCATTATATATATATATATATATATCCGTGATAAAATACCCTGTTCAATTATTTATTAAGCTCATCGGCCCAAGTCCTATATTTAGGCATTGAGAAATCTTCCAGCTGAAGCGCATAAGGGACAACAGCAATCCAACAAGAAACCTTCTCCACGTTCGACAACGAACGATTGCTAATTTCACATGACTTGCCGAGATTCGAAGTCTATACACAGAGAGAAAGGCTGAGGAACTTGCATTTAACCATTGCTCATAGTTTTCGGAACTATATAGCGTTTACTGAACGTTTTTCTAATAATTTTATAATTATGACAAATTTAATCTTAGAACTCGACGCAATCGCTTATCTTTAATGATAAAGTAAAACGTTTGTGAAGCAGAAATATTATTTTTTTATTATGGAAAATGTAACATTACTTAATGAATTATACGAAGCATCATGTAGTCTCACTTTGACCTTCAGACAGAATAATAACGGAAACTCTATCGAATACATGGACTATCTATATTCCCAAGATACCACTGTCATAATCCATCTATCGACAATAATATCAGTAGGCCATTGTTATTGGTATTCTTAAATGTACAATTCTAGCATTTAATCCAGTCAAAGCGCAGTAGATTCTAAACTGTCGGATTTCATTTGAATCTTTAAATCTATTGTGCTGATAATAAGTATGATAATTATTTATGATAACAAAGTAGAACCAAACAGTACCGATATAATACTGGCGCGAACCGATAATTAGAAATAACGCGTCACAACGAAGTTCATTACCCTTGGTCAACGCAATGACGCATTTGAAAGAACTTGAGTGAATACGCGTGGCAGGAAATAGCATGATGTCTGTAGAAACAGGCAGAGGCGGCGATCTTGTTTGAGAGGTGAAGGGAAGGCACTCAAGGAGAGGTGTAAGAAATGTTTGTGACACATGCATAACTTGTCTCCTATCTGTTAAAGGTAGGGGGACTCGTCCCCTTCGACCCTCAGATCGCCGTCTCTGGAAACAGGCTATCCTCAAATATATTAACGTTCTGTACCAGGTGAAACTGCATCGAAGCGTATCGTTTTTTAGATTTAGCCTGTCAGACAATATAGAATATAAACGAAGAGATTGTAAAAAGTGGGCTAAGCGTGAGAAAATTACAAGATTTGACAAAGCAACTAAAATCGTGTTGACCATGACTTTCGCTGCCTCCACGTCAGAATGATGCCTGGTTTAATAGGAAACAAACTGACGACATCCATGACGACATCTCTGATGACGACATCTCCGATGACGACATCGCGTGAAATTACAGTTGCACTTTTAATGCATATTATTTAAAAAGCGGATACAAGAGTAAGTGAATTGCGATGCGCTGAATAATTGGCAAGTGAGAAACAAACACGTGGCATTTATATGTTTATAGAGCGTGTCATTATAATAAAGGAGCAAATGGACATGTAATGCAAAACCATTAATTAAGCTTATGTAAAGCCCAACTGAAGTGGCATACAGTGTACGCAGCAACAGAAAGAAAACACGAGAAGTCAGTTCAGACACAGACATTGAATACAGATGGACTCTGGGAATATTGTTTGTGTTCAACTGGGCGCTCACAATCCAAGGTTCACAGTCCGCGGCTAAGCCCACAACTAATTCGATGAATTCGACGCTTGTTACGTAGCCTGTACCGCGGGCGAGAACAGTATAACGACCCTACAATTCCTTCCAGCCGCATGGGCAGCACACGTCATACTATACTGAAAGGGTACAAAATATTCATCTTGAATGATGGCAATTAGATAGCCATCATCCTTCAGTGTTTGGATTTCCTTAAAGCTGTTCAACGTCAAGAACTAACCCAGCTGCAGTCAGTATTCATTATTAAGATCTCTTTTAGGTCAGATGAACAGCAAGATGTCGAAGAAGAAGGAACAAATTAGTGATTATTGCCGATAAATATTTCAATTGAATGCTCCTCACAGAATTTTTATGGCTAAATAACTTTCATTGCAATTTACTAGCAATTTTAATTCATTGTCAAATTGTTCTTTGCTAATTCAAGATGAATTTTGTCGCACGGGTTTTGTTCCTAAACCATTTTCTGTGAAATTCATGTATCAATTGTCGTATAGCCACATTCGAATGGCATCGTCAATGAGTTATTATCGCACTTACTTTTATTTACTGGTATAATAATTATTACTGTACACAAACAGGCTCTGTAATTAGTGGCTAAGGTAATTCTTAGCTGTAGAAAATAGTTTTGGTCATGTTGTGACTTCCTTGGCGAACATCGAAGTCTATTTGCCGCTATTCAGTTGATTGCATGGTATTAAATAAGAGAGAAAGAAATGTAAGACGAAGAAGACAAATAGGAATAAGGAGTTCAAAGACCTGGATGTGAATGAAGACGCTGGAAGAATGGAGCGAGCAGAAGAGGAAGAAGACGGAAAGACGTGTCACAGATGTTAGCGACAACCTGTTAGTTTAAAACGGTCAGTCACGCCTCGACGCCGAATCACCGACTCCTCTCCAATACGATCATTCGTGGTCAGCTGTCCATAAAAATGACCATCGGGCACGCATGTTCGTCGCATTATCTTGTCGTCTGTGCGCCTGCTGCCGCTGCTGCCGCCGCTGCTGCCTCGACCAAACGCTCCTAGTTCGGTCGTCCATCGCGGATGCAAAGGACTCAGACATTGAGCGGAAATTAGACGGAGTCGGAACGTCGATCGAGATTTAGACGATCTCAAAGAGACAAGGTAAGAGAAGTTCTTGTATAGCAGCGTTTACTTAGAAGCGGTTTCGCTATATAAATAGATACGTGATGTAACACAATACCGCCTGCATCTTGCCACTTAATAGATAACTACTATAGCATAAATTATGGTTTAGACACGGTTAAACTCAAGCGGTGATATACGCGTTTCGTCAGATAGAGGCACTGCGGGCCTATATTAATTTGCAATACATTGCAATACAAATAAATACTTCTGTTTCTGCCCGTACTCTTAGCATTTTTTTTACACTGGAAGCGCCTCTGATTAGGTTGTACTCTATGTCATTTTATAAATCAGCAAATGCAATGCATGCAGTACAATGTCTAATGGAAAAACATTATTTGGTAAGAGAACTATTACATTTTTACCAGGTGCTGTAGCTGTTCTTAGGTTACGTCGTAATGTAGCCGGACATTTGTATAATTACAGCCCAGGCATGTAATCTAAAAGAGTTCTTACAGGTTGCTGAGGCAGCAACGCGTGTGCACCGAAGGACTTTTGATGTAGCACAGGCATTGTTAACATAATCTATGTCTGTCGGATGCTGACGGTTCTTGACATTTGACCTTTCCAGTCTTCAAAGTCCTTTTCTTGCGTTCCGCCATATCCTCACTGTTTGATCATCGTTGCTGAAAAGCCATCTAAGTGTGCATTACCTCATATTCCCTGTAGACAGTTCCTCTGCCCGAGCTGTTACTAGTCCGGACTTTGATGAGCGCATTGGACCCAACTGCGGGTTTATAATACGTCCGTTTCAGTTAGCATCTGCGCTATCTATTGGCGCTTAATGCATTGTTACAATCGTACTGTAATGGCGCAAGATAAGATACCACATCAGATTACATTACGTAAAATTATATTACGTTGCACCGTATCATAGATTACCTTTGCATTACATTTCATGGCGTTACATCAGGTTACTGAGGTTACATTACGCCACAATGCATTAATTACTCTTGTCGATATGTTATTAATAAGTCATGGGTAACATTGTTCAACTTTGATAAACAAATATTATTATTTGCAATTTTCATTATGACAGACGTCGTTCTTTTCTTTCAACTGGACAGATATCTTACCCAGTAAAGTAATGAGCCATTTATTATGCGCCTCGTAGTATTCATATACACTTTCATCTGGCTGATAGATACTTCTGCTATGCCCCCATGTAGTGGTTCCGTAGGAAGGGTCGAGACAAAGGCTGAGGGGGCCAAACCCTGGCACCACCGTAGAGGCGTTCGATTGCAAAATATTTTTGACGACCTGTTTTGTACTTTTGAAGCCTAAGTCTCCTTTCAGGTCTACAAAGTATCACACATTTTTCAATTATGTGTCTTGTTTGACCCATTCTCTGACCCAGCTTCTGAACTTTTGAGTGCACATTTTTCTAGAGTTAAGACTATAATATTGCTATGTTAGAATTCAGCGTGATTATTTTAATACTTGTAAAAGAAGAGTCATGTGACGAGATCGTGCTTCAGTTGCTCACTGGTGTTTTGTTGAACTAAGGACGTGTGACTTTTAATGTTTGAGTTTATCTCTATTCTGTAGGATTATCTCTGGGGAAAATTGTAGACAACAGTTACTGTTGGATAATCGGATCATTTGAAAGAGCCATGGGTGTGAGCTGTTAGCGGCTTCATTTTCTTAGCACCAGCTTATGAGGGCGGGTGGCCAGTTCAGTTCCTCGCCGTCTCATCTTCCAACTGAAGATGTATGGCTAGTGAATTCGTCATAGCCGAGTTGGCCATGAGTTGGTTGTGCTGGTGGAACAGCAGACTAGGACCTAATTTCTTACAGGACGGAGTTTGAACCCTGACCTCTCCTTTGACCGTCCATCATGCTAGTCATGGACTGCACTATCAAACATCTCCTGATCATTTGAAACGGTTTGCAGAGCTGCAAGATTTTGCTGCAGAAGTAGCTATCGTGTTCGCCTAGTTATTGGAGCAAAATAACATTAAGCATAGCCCATTAAAAGTTAATGGAAAAAATAGCATTAAGCATTACCTATTAAAATTGAATACTTAGTGAAGTGCAGTCTCATAGTCTGAATCATCTATAAAACAGTCAGAAGCCATCAGAAGGAAGAAGCAATGCAATCTATCTTTTCTTATGACGTAAAGTATCTGTCAAAAACATGTAACGTCCCAAGCTCGACTTCTAAAGCCATAGTATCAAGCAGATTTGAGCCGAAGTAGAAGAGGATATTTGATAAAGTTCTGCCAATGATTGATGATTGAGTGATGGCTGAGTGGTAGCTGGCTGAGTGGTAGTTGATCATGTTGTTGCAATGGTTGTTAGTTGATTGATGATTGTGGTAGTGAGGCTTTCATCAAAATAATCATTTTCTTGAGTGGTGGCAGTTGTAGGTGGCTAAGTTTTACGAATAGTTATTAGCTGAGTGGTACATGCACTTGTGAAAATAAAGTAAGGCTATTGCCAAAGTAATCAACAGCCTGCAAAGCGTCGAAAAAGAAGGACGAACTTTCTAGTGCTACACGCCAGTTACCTTAAATTATAATTATATCGGTGATTTTCAACGACGTGTACATTTCTGTCCAGATAGATTCATAGGCCTACATTTATGTCATTGTCCGCTTTTTATTCTACTGAAAACTGCCGCATATTATTCTACATTTCTGTGTTGTCTACATCTACATAAGCAATTGTCACTCTGTTCGAACTTATTTGTGCATGAACTCAATTTCTGGCATCATCCTAAAGCATACCAAATCACCAATGCTGTTAACTGTTGCAGTGGAGGCAAAGAGGCTGTTATCAAACATACAATGCTGGCTACTATTATAGGAGTCCATGCCAAAGGTGACTCGAAAGTGGATAGCGAAAGATATTCTTAGAATACTTTACATTTCCTTGTTGCATGTTCCTACAATTCTACATGAGCAATTTGTAACTCTGATCTAAAATTGTTTGTTTATTTTCCTTATTCATTTATTAATATTACCCTGCTGGCTATTGTCAGTCCAAACTCCTCATAAATCATCTAGTTTCTAGAGTGTCTCTAGCACCGACACCCAAGACACCAATAACAAAAGTCACCGACTTAAAAGTAATCAGTATTAGGTGAAGCTAAAATTGTCCATAGATATAGATACAAGGAAGTCAGCGGTAGTTTTTAATACAACAGCCTTAGCCAAGAGATATTTTTAACGTTTATCTGAGATAAAGGGATGAAAGGCTTTGAAATGTACCTGGCTTCAATGGCAGCAAACTGTTTTAACAAGAACAAGATATTCGTGTAAGCACTCTCACTCGAGCCCAAGATTCACAGGCATCTGAGCCTCTGACAACCAGATCAGATGAACTCAGCCCGTTCGAATTGTATTAAAATGGATTAATTTAATGTAATTATAATCTTATGATCTTATATAATCTTAAAATTAAAATTAAAGAAATGCAAATGCAAAGCCAATGGTCAATTCAATAGGGATTGTTTATTGTTGACTGAAGAACGAGATACGGTATTCAAATCGAAAACCGAGGGGGCACAGGTAGCCCGAAAACTGTGTATCAGGATTAAGGACGCATCAATCGGAACACAATAATAACTGTTGGAAGACGGTTTTAAGCGTAAAAGTAATCTCCCCTTCCCTTTTACCAATCCCACGTTTCCCCGTTTTCGCTATCAGTTCTCGTTAGTTTCCGAATCCTTGTACACCGTTTTCAATCGCAGAATTACATCCACCTTCTCTTGACGATGTACACCGAATACGTTGAGCTTAGCTCACTGAAACCAATATGAAGACAATCTGAATGGAGCCAGTAAAGCAAATCGATTCGATAACCCCGGTTGACCTCCCGTGTGACCGATGCACACACACACACACAAACATGACAAGTGGACAGCATTAATCCGACGACAAGGCGAACGATCCTCCTCACTGATTGCCAAAGGATTAAATTAAGACGAGCAGACAATTGCACCTGACGCACCCGGATTTCAACTACAGACGCTCACATAAAGGACAGACGCAATCGCTATAATTATACCGCAATTATACGTATATTAGTACACATATGTACTTGCACACATGCATGGTTTAGGCCTACATACATACACAATGTACATACATATATAGTATACATGCATGCATGCATAATATACATACTTACATGCATGTACATAAACATATACATTATACAAAGATACATAATTTATATACATACATGCATACGTACATTCAATTCAATTCAATTTTATTTGGTAACCAATAAATGAGGAAATGACAAACAACAAGTTAACATAAATGAATATTCTGATTACACAGGGGAGCCTAAAGGGGTCACAGACCCCGCTAACCAGAGGCCCCTATGTAAAATCTATAAACTGGCAATGGGTACCAATATTAATAACATTCACATATCAGTTAAGTAAAATAGATAGAAATTAATCTTAACTAGTGCCTTAACTAAGGGCTCATTGCATCCACTAAATAGACCGAAATACAAAATTCAATACTTAGAGTTGTCTTCAATACTTAGAGTTATATATATGCATACATAAATATATATGCAGGCATGAGGCCTACAGCTCGTGACTTCGATGTTCGGTTGGACGAATAGATCACATCTCTTGCACACCTTCGTCGTGTCGCCCTGGACTAGGCCTACTGCTCTATCAATTAGTGTCAGTTTTCTACTATTACCCATTCGTTTACGCTTGGTGACACCCGCCATACTCTGACAATGACATTCTATTAATTGCAACGATATATTGTTCGCTTAATTTCAACTCGCTTATCGCAGTATGATTATGAGTATAATGTAAACGAATGATGACAAGTTATTACAGGATTCGAATTTAATCGTCGGCAGCCACGCAGGGCGTCCATTACGTTATACATCTCGATTCGACAAACGCTGCCTAGGGAAAGAAGGACTAGTCAACCGTATGGGGGGGGGAGGACACGGATCTCGAACCTAGTTCCTCAGTTCTGCGTACCAGTGTGTTGATGTGTTCACCATTACTCTACGGCCCTCCCCTAGAAGCAACAAATATTAGACTTCAATTCATTATTTTACTTTAGGCATCTTAAAATTGAATATTCAAAATATTGCAAATTGTTTGTTGCTTAATGATTGATTAAGCTGGAATACTATCAATTGGTGAGAAATGAAACATAACATGATGGTAGCAAAAGCGCCGTGAGGGGTACACAGTAACTGAATCAATTTTATTGTTGAGGTCGCCACAACTTTTAAAATACTGTTGAGAACCTTTGAATTGGAACATGTTTCAACATTAAGACAATTAAATACCGGATAATTTGGATACTCTGTCAACTTCTCTTATTTCAAAAGTTCGGAAATTGTGACATTAATTTTCATTCAAGGCATGTTAACATTAGACAACAAAGACATTGTGAAGGACATTATGAAAGACATGACAAGGAAAACTACAAATCACATTACGAAAGACATTAGGAATGATGTTATAAAGGACATCTTAAAGGACATAATAGATACATTTCAAAAAATATTATGATGGATGCTGGAAAAGGCATTACAAAGTACCTTTTAAAGAATATTGTGAAGTACATTACAAAGAACACTACAAAAAATAATCACAAAAATCACAAAAGACATTGCAAGTACTTTGCGAAGAATATTATGAAGGACATTACAAAAGACATTACAAATAATATTACAGAGACAATAATGAAGGACATTGCAAAGGCAATTTCGGCGGACATCACGAAAGACATTGGGAGAGAAATTACGAATGAAACTATAAAGGACATTACGAAAAGCATTAAGAAGGACCTTGCAAAAGCCATTAGGAATGATATTGCTTAGTTCATGACGGGTATCACTGAAGCCATTACGAAGGATGTTCTGGTGGGCATCATAAAGTTTTGACAGTAGCATCAAAGGGCGTAAGAGGACTAAATGTCATAATGTCTGTTAAACAATGGAATATTAGGATTCTATCCACGTGATACGGGCTAATGCCTACATGGTGTAAGACACCGGTGTATTTTTTAGCATAAATATTCTATGAGACAGCAACACTGCAAGCGACGACGATCTGCGCAACTCGGGACCAGGTGCTCGCATGATATTGCACATGAAACGTGATCATATGACGATGGTAATCCCATAAGGCAGAATTCAAATTCGATATTATAAGTAATGTAGACGGGTATAAAAAACGTCATCTTGGGTCTGTGGAGCATGACAGCACTTGCTATGACTGCATGTGTGCTATGACTGCCTGTGTGCTATGACTGCCTGTGTGCTATGACTGCCTGTGTGCTATGATTGTCTTGCGTCATGACTACCTGTGTGCGATGGTTGCCTGTATGCTATGACTACATGTACCTGTGTGCTATGACTGCCCGTGTATTAGCCAGTCAGCTAAGGCAAAGCAATGTGATATAATTATGACAAAATAAGACAGTAATCTAAGGTCAGGTAAAGTGAGGTATTGCCAAGTGTATGGTCGGTTGGGTGAGTAAGAATAGATAGGGCTAAGCCAGGTAGGATCAGGAAAGGAAAGTCAGGGTAACATAAGATGAGGTCAGGTTGGGTATGAAAATTTTGAAACAAGGTATAAGCTTTGATAAGATGATTTCAAGTATGATATATCTTCTTATATCATACTGGTTGCCTCTACCTCAGCGCATCTTATTAAGGGTATCTGCCTTAGTTTGGCGCTGCCTTGGCGGTACTGCGCCTGCTTATTTGCAGGAGCTATATCGCCCTATCACTGCCAGGAGTGGTCGATGACCACTTCGCTCTGCATTTCATGGCGACCTGATCGTCCCTTTTGCACGCACTTCCATAATGCAGAATCAGGCTTTCTCGGTCGTGGGACCTAACCATTTGGAATGGACTTCCCGTAGAGCTCCGCCACCTACCTAAGAACTCATCATCTTCATTTTACGCCTCTCTTAAAACTGTCCTTTTCAGCCGAGGTTTAGGCCGGGAGCGCCTCTGAGTAGATATCTTGAACGGGCGCTATATCAAGTTTTTTTGATTGATTGACTGATTGAGAAGATTAAAAGATGATATCATGAGATATGTCGGAAACTGAATTTAATACTGCGTCAAACCATTGTCTATTGACTCTATTCGGCAGAGCGTTTGGCTTGTCTTTGATCCGACGATTGCGGATTCGACGCTGCTGTGTAGACACCAGCAAGCAATCCACAGAGAAATTGTTCATCCACATTTATCTATGTCACTAAACAATAGAATTTGTCACCGGGATAAGCTGTGAATAAATGATGAGCCCGCAGTTTCGTGCTGGCAACGTCTTCAAGACTTTGGAAGAGCAACTCCTCATTGCCTGCACGAGGACCGAAGAGTGGAAAATGAGCTCATGCCCTACATTTCCAATATGATTGACAGCTTTAGTTACTTACTGGCTCAACTTTGACATGCTGAAGACGGGTTTTAAACATTTACTGAACGAATGATAGGCAACACACACACACACAAAGACATATTTATATAGTCATATATATATATATATATATATATATATATATATATCATATGTAATACGAGCAAAAATAAAACAGATGAACCTAAAGAACTTAATGTGAGAACGGTAGAACAAATCTTTCAGCCAAACTCAGAAGCAGGTAGTAAGGTAGTATCCTAATAAGTTATTGTTCAAGTAGAACAACTGCGCCATCAATAATGATCATCATATTCAGCATCGTCATGATTTTAACATCTTTATTGCTGTGCTCATCATCGTCAGCATATTAATATCATCATTGTCAATTTCATCATCATCACCAGCAGCAGCAGCAGCATCGTCATCATCTCTACCATTGGCTGAAAGTGCACAGATGTCCGTAACACATTTAATCGTTTTTTGAACCTTGTTGACCAGAAAGAAGTCTGAGCCCGCGTTGCCCTTTTGTTGCTGTCATGTGCCATGGATTTCTCTCTCGATTTCTTCTTACAGGCGAAGTATCTGCCAACTGGCAATGTTTCTGCCAACTGGCAATGTTTCTGCCAACTGGCAATGTTTCTGCCAACGTTCTTGAAAGAATTTTGGCATTCAGCATTCTGCAGTGTCTTCCGTATCTAAGTCTGGCTGCTTGATTTATTTTATGATTTATGTTGAGCCTATCCAAGACCCTCTTCGTGTAACACAAAATTGCATATAATTATTATTGCACATTATTATTATTGTTATTATTATTATTGTTGTTGTTATTAGTATTATTGTTGTTGTTATTAATATTATTGTTATTATTATTACTATTTATTATTAGTATTAGTATTAGTAGTAGTATTATTACTACTACTATAATTTCTATATTACCATTATTAACATTGCTATTGCTATTACTATTATAATCACTACTATTATTGCTATTGTTACTTTTATTACTTTTGTAATTATGCTAAAACTGTCACTATTATTATAACTTTAATAATGATCATTATTACTATTTTTAACAATATCATTATTATTTATATTCCTTCCTTTCTACCTTCTTAAATATTATTATTATTATTATTATTATTATTATTATTATTATGCAGTCAATAGCGTTAAGCATCTGGAGGTGAAGAAATTGCTCAACCTTACTAGGCAGTGGCCAGCTCTGCGGAGGTTCGAACTCGCAGCCTCCGCGTTATAAGCAACCATGTCCCAAATAGTTTCTTACTTTGATTGTTCTAGTCATGGCATAGCCTCAACAGACATTCCATTACTCAACTGTTCATTCAGAAGAATTGTGAATTGTCTCTCAGACTTATACGCATGGCAGGAACAAATTAGACGACATCTGCAGAAAACAACACGAGAGTCACCTTAGCAAGACGACACCAACCGATAAAAAGCAAGAGAAAAGCTAACATGTTGTAAAGAGAACAGGATAAGAAAGAAACACACTAAAGAGGACACGAACATTAAAGTCTAAAAGTTGAAGATCCTAGAATTGCAAGAACATAAACAAAAAGTTAAGACGAGAACAACTAAACAAACAAACACAAAAATACGAGAACATTCAAATGTAAGATATGAGCACCAACCACAAGGACCACGCATTGAAAAACATGGATAAATTTTAAGAAAAATCCATCACCAGAGGCCACGAACGAGAAAACATGGCCATTAAAACAGCAGAAGAACGTAGTTTATAATGTGCTTTATAAGCGGAACATGTGGTCAAAAGAACAGCTCTACGCCACATGATGCTCCATGGCCACGAATCTTTTGTCTAATCGGATAAAGAAACCACAGCAGTAAATTTATTAGCGACTTGCACGTGACCGAAGACTCTCAATAAAGAATGTCTGCCAAACAGCAGGCACTAATTTAGGAAGAACTATCGCCATCATCAGTTTACCTTACCTCAGAAACAGTGTCTACCAAACAGCAGACACTCACGCAGGAAGAACAGTCCTGGCTCAAGACTTTCTCAAAAGCAATGTCTGTTGGAGATACTAACCTTGTGTGGCTACACAATGCTTACCCGCATTCTGACAATAATTACACAGCGGGGCTATAGTTTTTCTGGGGTTACACTATATGTTTCATAATATTATAGACATATTATGTCGCCAAGCCACTATAATTTTCGGCGAAGTTACACACGTGAAATCCCTATAATCATACATTATATTATGTCAACGAACCACGTTTATTTCGACGCGTAGTTTTAAAGTGTTGTGCTATATGCTATAAACTAGATACTGCACACTGACAGGCCACGTAAAAGTGTAGAGGAGTGCCATTAAATATCGCCCCATACTTGGCCGGCGGAGAAGGAGGAGAAGCGGGACTATGTAATAAGGATTGATCAAGGTTGTTGTAAGTCAACGTTATTTGGTCGCTTCGTATGCGGCCAAGAGAGAGGCGCCGGATTAACGCTTTATATGAGTTTGTGGACGACAGATCCTTTGCGGGATTCGCTGGCTGTGTGTAAGGCCAGACAGCGCCTTTAAATTTCTATTCTCTCTCCATCCATCCCTCCTTCCCTCCTTCCCTCTCTCTGTCTCTTTCTGTCTCTCTCTCTCTCTATATATAAAATATATATATATACATATATATAATATATGTATATCTTTCTTTCTCTCTGTCTGTCTGTCACGGTATACATGTAGGTCTCTGGATTTTGCTCTGTCTCGTTGTCAGCTCAGTCTTGCTGCTGTCTCTGCCGTTGTCTCTCTATCTACTTGCTGCCTTCCTTCGTTGTCTGCTTCTGTGTTTCATTAGATTCCTTTCCCACCTTTCCTTTCCTATTCGTTCTTCAGTTTCCTCTTTCACAAGCGCATGTCCACTTCGTTTTTCATTCACTCTTCTATCCATTTCCCTCTAACATTCATTTCCCTACTACTTTTCCATCATTTCCCCATGTTCCATTACTGCTCCTCTACTCTTTCATTCTTATCTATCTTCTTCTATCGTCTAATTTCCCTCTCCTCTTCCGCATCATACTCATGTATTCAACTCTCCTCCTCCATCCTCTTTCCTTCCTCCATCCTCCTGTTTGATCTGCTTCCTACACCCTCCTTCCTTCCTTCCTGCTTCCTCCATCCATTCATCCTCTTCCAACCTCCGTTTCCACGCTCTGCCTGTTCGGCTAATGTGGACCTAGTCTTTCTTGTTCTTCTTTTTTGTCCACAGCGCGGGGACTTGAACAAGTGTGCTGGGAAACATGCAAGCTGGCGATCGTCTACTATGCGCTTTGGCTAATGGATAGTGCAGGTTGACGATAACGCCGGATGATTCCCTAATGACAGTTGATTACTGCGCTGATTACCGAGCGATAGCCACACAATTAAACACGTGACTAAACGCAGAAAAAACTACAGCTCAAAATCTCCAAAGAGATGTAGGATGAAGAGACGCAAGAGCCCCAAAGAACTGATTTACCAACTTGCCGCATAATCAAAGTGCCAACTAATGATTGAATAGACAAAAAGAATGTGCACGAAAAGAACTCAATAGCAAATGACTGAATAACAAAAGGACTGGGAATAGACAAAGGACGGAATAACCAAAGGACGGAATAACCAAAGAACGGAATAACCAAAGAACGGAATAACCAAAGAACGGAATAACCAAAGAACGGAACAGCCCAAGAACGGTGTGACGAAAGGGCGGAATAACCAAAGGGTTGAAAAGTGAAAGAATAGAATAAAACATGTAGAAGTGTGAAATAGCCGAAATGCTAAAATACCAAAATGATGAAAACATTTAACAAAGGAGAGTTTGGTTCCAAATTACCAAAGTGATGAGCATTCAAAGTAACGAGTAACCAAAGTGCTGAAAAAGCGACGTGATGAGATATGGTCATCGAAAGTGATGAGTTAGATAAGTAAGCACAAGCAAAAAGTACAAATGAATGAATCAAAGAGATTGAATGACCAAAATGCTGTAAAACCCTGCAGAGGCCGACTAACCAAGGTGACAAAGACCGAGGCGCAGAGTAATAGCTGTTCCCAATGACCGGATGGTGATAAAACAGAACTGTGGTCTCAAGGATAAGTCGGGAGATGAGATTCAATTACGGCGAACCATAATTATTTACGGGCATTGCACGCATTTGACATCATCGGTGTTCAAGGAAATATGGGAGAAAGACGACAGAAAGAAGGACAGAGAGGACCTTCGAGGAGGTGGAGCAGTTTTTTGTCGGATGGAGGAAGCCAATGGAAGTATGCCTCATCGGGTTTGGCGAAACCCGATGAGGCATACGAGGACTTTTTACCCACTCCATGCACTGAGTAGGTTGTGGAAACGAAGAAGAGGATAACAAATTATTTGAGGCGAACAGATGAAAATTGGAGAAAATAAAGAACCAAGTTCAATTTCATAACGCTGTGCTCTGATATAATTACTATAGCTTCAGAAACAGAATCATCATAACCGTTCAGTTATATGAGGCCACGATTAGAACCTTTCTTGCCTTGCCTTGTCTTGCCCTGCCTTGCCCTGCCTTAGCGTATACATGTGCCTTGCCCCAGCCTACCTTACCTTACCTCATCAGTGTCATCACACCATGCTTAAGACTTTACAGTGCCCTTAGCTGCCGTTGTACAACTAATCGGTAGTGTGTTTTCTTCCTTGGTTTACATTACCCTGCGCAAGACTTCACTAAAGAAGGACTCGCAGAGTTATTGATAACCACCTGGGCTGCAGATCAGAAGAAACTAATTCGAGTCCCGCAGACCCTGAGGCTGACTATACCTTCTTTCTCCAAGCGACGGCGTTGACCGATTCAGACGTATAACGTGATCGGGCCTTGCATTCCTATCATACTGTTAAATTCGACTTCTGTAATAACTTGGCATAATATGTTCCTACTGTACTTATAACCATACTGCGGTTTGTCAGTTGGAAATGTAAGTGAAAATTATTTTATTAGTACTATTCTACAAGACTACAATGTAAGGCGTGTTGCCCTAAGTTATATCACATAATTCATTCATTTTCCGATTGTCATCATTTTCTCAGCTTATTCTCCAAAGTAAAATCCGTCTAAAAGAATGAAATTCACTTTAACTTAACCATTCCAAAGTTCCTCCATCCCTTAAGTTCATCTTTGAGTTTCCAGAAGCATTCGCTACATCGTCATCGTCATCGTCATCGTCGTCATCATCATCATCATCATCTTTTTCTTCTTCTTCTTCATCTTCAGCCTCATCCTCATCTTCTTCATCATCTACTTCTTCTTCATCTTCATCTTCATCTTCGTCTTCTTCTTCATCTTTTTCTTCATCATCATCTTCATCTTCACCACCAGCACCAGCACTAGCACCACCAGCAGTCTTTGCCGTCGAGATCAGTGAATAGTGAAGGTGACCCTATAGCCCTCGTTGTGGTCCGATTCGACGCTGCAGCCTAGAGATGAGGAGCACTAGCCATGCAAGATTGGGGGGTAGTGGAAACAGGATCCTCTTCCCTCCTCCTCTGGGAGGGAAGAAGGGACACGCGATTATGTAGATGACGACGATGACGACGACTATCTAAGAGCAAAGAGTACATTTGAGCGGAGATGGAGCTAAACTTATTGCAAGGATTGGCTAAAATCCGCGATTGGGTTTTAATTTGTTTTGGATGCACTTCTGCTTTCTAACCAACTCAACCATAATGAATACACTGATCGCATATAGTACTAGTTGAATATGATCAGGAAGCGAGGGATAGCACTGGCCATACACGCGCTCGTACATGTGCAGAGATCAAGAAGATATATTGAAACTAATACGCGTAGTGCACGCACTTGCGAAAGAAAATGTAACTTATATAAGCAAACTTAACGCTATGTAATCTCTCTCCTTCACATGTCGTATGTATGTATATATGTATGTATATATGTATGTATATATGTATGTATATATGTATGTATATATGTATGTATATATGTATGTATATATGTATGTATATATGTATGTATATATGTATGTATATATGTATGTCATCCTTCCAACGATATACATATATACACATATATTTAATACGGGCATAATATGCGTGTATACACATGGGCATCATTGTATATATATGTGTGTATATATATAGTAGTGTATGCGTGTGTGAATGTATGCGGACGAAAAAAAAATATATATAATATATATATATATATATGTTATTGGCTCTATGCAACCGGTCGTCTACAGTATGGGACTGGGGTTAATTTTAGGCCGATCAATGGTAAGAGAGTAATCGATCTGTACTCTTCCTATTCAACTGCAACGGAGTCATGCATCAGTGCTTATGATTGGCTGAGGATCTTCACACGACGAGCGAAGCATTGAACTAATGAACCGATCCGTTTCTTCTCTTCTTTTTCTTCTTCTTCTTCTTGTTCTGTGCTCTTTCCAACAAGTTCAAATGTTCGACATCGCCATTCCTCTCTCTCCTCTGCGTCTCCTCTTTAAGTCTCTGGTAGCCATCTGGCATCATCCAGTCCAGCATCATTCCTCTTGGTCTTCCTCTCCCGCGCTTTCCTTCCATCTTCCCTTCTATGATCTCTGCCATTATTGAGTTTCCTTTTAGCAAAAAAAATAATAACCTTCGGGCATCACGATTCGCTGGGGTTTGGGGCCAGTTCCACAAATGTACGAGACATGATTGTCCAGCAGATGTTATGTAGAGAATACGTGGAGGCGGTTGTGACACGGGTATAGGCCTTGAGCCCGTCGTGTTTACTGTTCTTGTTTATTGTTCTTTATCCACATGTATCGTTTGTTTCCGTCACTTTCTAGGAGTAGGAATTCTACATTGTCTTCTCTTTTGGTTTCCATTTACGAAGCTAAAATTATATATATATATATATACCTTTGCATTATATTATTATATCCATTTGCGAATTCTTACTTATTTGTATACAGTGAATTTATAGTAAACATTTATCCAGTCAGCCATGGAATTTTATATATATATATAAAATTTGTTTACTATAAACGCACTATATATATACATATATACCAAACCACACCCTTCGTAAGCCACAGTCGACCCAATATCAACCACACCACACCCATCGCAAGCCACAATCGACCTAATCTCAACCCTACCACATCCATTGTAAACCACCTCACCCTAGGGAAGTCATTCATCTAAATCCACCGTAACCCCACCCCATCCAGCATTAACCCCATGACATCATCGAGAAACAATTTATCTCAGCACCTCTAGACCTCTCCCACCTTAGAGACGCCATCCACACTCACCCTGCCCTCACACCACTCCACCCTGATACACACCCATCTTATAGCCATCTAAACCATAAGTGAAATTCCATTCGCAATTTTCGTTGATGCCATCCTTGGACTCTTTCAAAAGACCCATTCTTAGCTGTATAATACCTTCCATTTGCCCTTCAACCTCCTCTCACATTGCTGATTGTTCGACTGCATTGACTGGCGCAACAGCATCGTTACTCGGTGCCAAGGATTTAATCTTTCTTTCCTTCATTACTTCTTCTTAATCACCTTTCCTTCTGGCCGTTTTTCTTCATTTCATCCATCCTTCCAGCTCTTCTTTCATCCTTCCTTTGTAACTTTCATGCCGTCTTCCTATCTTGTTTATTTCCGTCCTTTATTTTATCCATACCTTGTTTCCTTGCGTCCTTTATTTCCTACAACCCTTATTTCCTTCAGTCCATTTATATCCTGCATACATTGTTTCCTGCTGTCCTTTATTTCCTACATTGTTCAGTCCAGTCCTTTGTCTATAATATCCTTCATCCTGTTCTTCTTCACTTCCTTCTTTCCCGTATTCCTTTGTTTCCTCCTTCCTTACTTCCTTCGTTTCTTCTCCCATCCTTCGTTGTTGCTTTTTCTTTCGGCAACTGAGACGGCCCTAAATCTGCCAGCTGCTTCCGACGACCTCTGAATTTCAATTAACCTCGGCTAAATTTTGCATAAAGCGCTTATTCGCAGACCATGGACTCATGACTTACAGAATAAACTACATAAAATAACATTTTTATACCTGTATGCATAGCTGAATATGCGGACCGTGCATACTTTCATATGTCCTAGAATTGACTACAGCAATTCCCTCCTCATTGGTCTTCCAGGAGTTTCTCTTTCTCCTCGTCCGCCGGTTCTCAACACAGCTGCTAGATTGATAGCCCTTCTAGCCAGATAACTCTCGCTTCTCTACCTTTATGCTTCATGAACTTAATTGGCTCCCTCTCCCGGCTCGCATACAATTTAAAATCCTCATTCTAATCCCTAAGGTTCAGCGGAGTCTTGCCCACATAATCTGCTTGATATAGTACTTCGAAGTCATTCAGGCTTCTCCCAAAGTCCACTTCGTTAATCTAAAAGAGTTGACCTCTTTGTTTCCAGAAGTACAACTGCCGTGGCTCAGCCTCGAGTCGATGCATTTGGAATGCGCTGTATCCTTCTGTTCACTCTGGAATGATATCTGGCAGTCTCTTCTCTTTTCGCTTTTCTAAAGTCCTGCTTCTTCTCGCGGGACTCTACGTATTGGGATCGCTTCAGAACGGTTGAACCTACTAGAAACGCTTAACAAATGCTTTAATACAATATTATTTTATAGGGGCCTACATAAGAGTATGTTAATGATTGTGTGGCACAGTGACCGATCGCTTAGAGCGGTCAGACCGTAACGTTTAGTGTGCGCTGAGCGAGCGGGTTCGAGCCTCGGCCGGGGAGTCACTGTGTAGGGGGCCTTGAGCAAGTCCTTGGCACACAATTACTCTGCTTTACAACTGCAATTGCGCCGTTGAGACGTGTCTGTGCACTTCTGAGCAAAAAATGTTACAAGAAGAGCGGTATAAAATTTCGGTAATAAAAAATTTCGGTAATAATGATCGGATTGAATAATACACAGATAATTAATCATATAATATTAATATATAATAGCCTCATGTAACAGTGCATTTAATTTGCTAATCTAGATAATATTGTGATCATGTATTGACCTGTATGAAGTCTAAAACTTACGCGACTTACACATCCGAAACTGTAATGAACGGTCTGACATTAAGTAGTATAGCACTAACCTTACAATACTAATGTAATGTATCAAATCGGTCACTTATCGCGGTACATTCCAAATGCCAGATGAGACAGCCGTTCCAAATGACTTTATTCATATTAACATGATTTTACTACGACGGCTAATACGACCACTTCAGCTGCCACCAATATTATTTTGACTGTTGCTGATGCAATTATTACATCTGCTGCCACATCCACAACAACAACAACAAGTACTTTCACTACGACTATTGACGCTACGTATAGATTGAATGATGACAAATGAATACAAAAAGCTCATGAAGATGTCAAACGCCGAGAGGAATGGCAAGGTCAGGCATTTCAGACTGCAGTTGTTGTTGTTGTTGTTGTCGTCGTCGTAGTTGTTATTGCTGTTGTTGTTACTGTTGTTACTGTTATTACTGTTGTTATCATTATTCAAATTCTGATTCTACCAAAATGTCAATAATAATAATAATTTGTTGCCTTTGATCCTAGACGAATTGACATGTCATTAGTAAACTCTGACTTTTTGTTCAAAGCTTCGCGCAGTTGCAGCGACGCCGATGATTGACAGACGGCGTTGCCATGGTATCGAGAAGGGTTCATTAGACGAGGCATCTAGTTTGTCTTATCAGTGCAATTGATTTGCGTCTGATTGATTCGTTTGATTGGTCAGACCCTGATCGATGATATTTGATGGGCGAGATGGAGCTCCTCTTCATCCTCTGTCTCTGCGCTCTGTCGGTCCTTCTGGAAGCGACTGGTGGCCGCCTCTCTGCCCAGACCGAGAACGCCGTTCGATATCCGGTCTCTGAGCACCTTCCAACCGGAAGCAAAATCGGTAACCTCGTCGTCGATTCGGGATTGAAACGGAAGTACCCGAAGGAGATCATCCAGCAGCTGGAGTTCCGGTTTCTGGCGGAGCCGCCGATTCCGATATCGCTCGGCCCCTTCGACGGGATCATTCGAACGAAGGGCGCCATCGATCGAGACACGATGTCTCTCTGTCGCCAGAGGGAGTCGTGCGAGGTCAACCTAGACGTTACGGTTCAACCGGTTGCCTACTTTCGCATCATCAAGGTCACGCTAGACGTACAGGACATCAATGACAATCCGCCACGCTTCGGTGAGTCGCACCACGCCTTCATCCCGATTCTAGAATCAGCGTCAATCGGAAGCACCTACCTCCTGCCGTCGGCCACCGATCCAGACAGCCCCTTGAACGGCGTTCAACACTACCAGCTCATATCAACCACGAAGAAGTTTGAACTGAAGGTCACTTCAAAGCTGGACGGGTTCCTTGACGTTCGGCTGATGTTGAAGGAGAGACTGGATCGTGAGACGGAGGACGAATACATGCTGAGGCTGATCGCATACGATGGAGGCCAACCCCCAAAGACGGACTCCATCAATGTGACTGTTCGAGTCCTCGACTCCAATGACAACGATCCGATCTTCCTGCAGGAGAGCTATGAGGTCTTCATCGTTGAGAATATGCCCCTGAACTCCGTCATTCTCAAGGTGTCTGCTGCAGATGCTGACAGCGGTGCCAACGGACAGGTAGGGTCACGCAGTCACGTGCACTCGTTACACAAGTTACGTTTTACACGACTCATTTCATCAATTATCTATGAGCTCAAACAGACCCTGATCGATGATATTTACATGGCTTCCTGTAAAATCATGCTATTGACTATCTGCATTAATGGATGAATTAATGGATGAATGAATGAATGAATCTAATTACATAAATCGAATGAGTTAATTATATGTTTGAGTGAATGAATAAATAAATATATATTTTTATGATATAAACGTCGATTTGTGTTGACGAGAACGCTGGCTTGGCTCCCACGTGCAGAGTTGAAGAAGATTCCAGTATTTGGTGAGCAACACATTTTATAAAGAAGCCCGTCGAAGTATTATTGCACAGAATTATTGCAAACGCTGCACAGCTTTCAAAAGCGATGCCAAATGAGATGACTTATTCAGCAGCAACTGCAGCAATCCGGTTCAACGTTCAACAATCATCTGCTGTGATCCGAGTCTCATCAACAGAAGCCAAACCAACACAAACAAATCCGTACAAAGCTTTTCCAGGCTCCGATTCCATCTGACGGACAGCAGACATCTGTTACGATCAAACGAACCAACTTTATGTCGAGATAATCGTGACGTATTTGATGTCCACTCTGACAACCAGTCATTGTTCTAGGGTTGTCTCGTATAATACCCATGCCGTGTTTCGCTTAATGGATTGGGAACGGAAGATGAGGAAGGAAGATATCCCAAAATTTGAGATATCCGCGACGTGAATATCTTCTGAAAGTACCCAGAGTGGGAAAGATTAAAAATCGCAAAAAATGCTGGGAATGGTGAAATAGCGAAAAGCTGTCGTGAGGACATTTGGATAGAAACTGATAAAATGGAGTAACAATATATGCACTCAGGCCAGCAACGATAGAAACCCGACTTCAAGTAGATAAAGGAAATGGATTGATCCTAAAGTGATGGGCGTTCTGTTTTAAGTAGTGTCAGTAGCGGTAAACTGTTGCGGAGGAGAGCAAAAGAGGAAGCTGAAAACAATAACGGTCTTCTCAATGTTAGCTCTTGCACCAACGAAACACAAGCTGAACGATAAAGCACAGCAACGTTAAGGACGAATATCATTAATGTACAAACTTCTACAAGGTAGAAAACCTCAAGAAGCTCTCTCAGTGTCACATCCTTTAATTCCATCTTGCTTCTCGTATATCCATTCCTATTATTCCATCTTGTTTCTCCTATATTGTCCTATTATTCCATTTTTCTTCTCCTCTCTTATCTTTTTATTCCTTATTTCTTATCCTATGATTGTGCCTTACCGAGCCCCGTTCTAACAGTTCAGAAATGGGACAGCATCAAACGGCTTTGTTTGAATTACATTACATTACATTGGAAGGTCAAATGATATGCACTGGAGACGACCCCTACCATCCTCGTATTCTCATCATATTTGCAGCAGTTAAAAACGCTGCGTATCCGATTGATGCCCATTTATTTAGCGTTAGAGTTGAAGTCTTTTGCGTCATACTTCTGCTTGATGCCTTGATCTGGCGTAGGGCCGCTGCGTTCTTCTGTGCGGCAAGTTACGTTATTTGGTATCGCGTATGGTCTGTGATTCGACGATTACGGTTCGCGTCGGCTGAGAGGACTCTTGGTCGGGACATTGGAGAAGTAGGTCGCGGGCAATCGTCTGACGCCTTCGATTCGTACTTACTTTCGTTGAGCAAGATATGTGTGTGTGTGTGTGTGGGTGTGTGTGTGTGTGTGCGTGTGTGTGTGTGTGTGCGTGTGCGTGTGTGTGTGTGCGTGTGTGTGTGTGTGTGTGTGTGTGTGTGTGTGTGTGTGTGTGTGTGTGTGTGTGTGTGTGTGTGTGTGTGTGTGTGTGTGTGTGTGTGTGTGTGTGTGTGTGTGCATCAATAAGACAACAGATGACAATGATGCGTCAAAGGATAAATTAAGACTCGCAGATGACGTGATGTCATTCCAAACAGAGTTTTTAGCGGGATATGTTGGGAGGAGAAGGAGGAGGAGAATGGAAAGAAAGAGGAAGAGGAGGAGAGGAGGAGGAGCAGAAGAAGAAGAAGAAGAAGGAAATAAATGAGGAAGAAAGGAGGAGAAGGCTCAGGAGGAGGAAGAGAAGAAGAAGAAGAAGAAAGTAAGAGAAGTAGGAGGAGGAGGAGCAAGAGAAGGAGACGAAGGAGGAACAGGAGAAATGGCAGAAGAAGGAAGCGGAGGAGAAGGAGAAGGTGCAGGGGAACGATGAAGAGTAAGAGAAGTAAAGGAACAGTGTAGTGAGATATTACTGAAGCGTGACGGACTATTGTCACTCGAAGCGACGATTGCTATGGAGTCTGTTCAAAATGCGTGAAGCATTGCTTAATGAGCTTTGGTCGCAATGGATTGTCCGGATTAAGGCCGTCCGGACAGACGGGATGATTTTGTCCTGAAGAAAGATTTTCCAGGGATTACAGCCTGGGTCATTTCACATCAACAGAGAATGCTAATACTTTGCAAATTCATGACCTTATCATGCTTAGCAAGTGACCATTTACTGAGAAATTGAGGGTCATCTATATGCACTTTAAGAAAGATCTACGACGCCCTTGTCCACATACATGCACTGGATAAATACACTTAGTGCATAGAAGCATGTGTGTTTGTATCTGTGTGTTAACGAATGTATGCTTCTACATCTGTTTGATTGTGTTTAGTAACCTCAATCGGTCCGCTGTCTCTAGTACATTGCACAACTGCATGTTAGCGCAATTCATGCCATCCATAGGCCTATTAACTTAATAATTGTTATACTCCGCACCATTTTGACTCAGCTTTTAGGAATTGTTGAAAACTCTTTCTCCTGTAAATCCTGATGGTTTGGTCGGAAGAACTCAACACGTTACGGATTATTCTATTTGGTCCGGAGATTTTTTATTGAGCCGCTATGACTATCAGTGAATCTGGAAATGATTATTATGGGATTCGCCTGGTATAACCGATTGAACGAGTTCTAGCAACGGTCACGGGTTAACAAAATTAAGTAAGTCCCTTACGTACCCTGACTCAACGTCAGGGAATGGAGTTTTGTCACTAGGTAGTGACACAAATAAATTTTAAAATAATATTTAAAAAAGCCTAGTTGTATGCATTCATACCAGGTCTAATATATATATATATATATATATACATCTTTATACTACACACATGCAAACAGTCGGAACACATTGGTAGAGGTTCTAATTTGGGCTGACGCTTTCTATATAGTTCAACCGCAGGCAATTCATAATTCATGAGTCCGTTTGCTGTGATCACCGGTAGTTGTCTCCCTATTGGCTAATCCAAGGTTGACGAACGCCTGTCTTTGTTCCACCAAACCTAGGGACGCAGTAGAGAGAGAGAGAGAGAGAGAGAGAGAGAGAGAGAGAGTCACATGTCTTCGTACTCCAAGAGTAGGCTTCAATATTGAACATCGGACGGATCTGCGCATTAAGGGCCTCGAACGTCGGAATTTCTTATTAATTTTATCGTGATTGGTGGTGTCGATATTAGTCTCGGTTCATTAAATCGTCGTTATTTCATTGTGAGTATACTTATATGTAACATCATTAAATCTGACATTATCAGTAACCCGTACTATATTCTATTTGGTTTAGCTTTAGTTCCCCGTAGCTACAAAAAGTTTCGCACTGAAAGGTGACTGTACCATCAGAAAAATAATGCGCATTCGTGATCTAAATCATAATTTGATGTGGATTGTAGGTCGTCTATGGTCTGACTCCCCAGACAGTGCAGCTCTACGGTAAAGTCTTTGCGATTCGTAACCTTACGGGAGAGATCTACCTGGTTGGTCAGGTGGACCGCGAGCTCTCCGACGTCTACCAGCTGACGGTCACGGCCGAGGATCAAGGCACCGACTCACATCCGGTCGACGTAACGGTCAGCGTCACGGTCGCTGACCTCAACGACAACAGACCGAGAATCACGGTCAACACGCTGACCACTGTCCGAGCAGATGAGACGATCGTGCCGGAGAACTCGCAGATAGGAACATTTGTCGCCCACATCACGGTCACTGACCCTGATGCCGGACGCAACGGAACGGTCAGCTGCAGAATGACCAGTGGTCAGTTCTCGCTTGTCCAACGACCACTTCTGCCCCAGTCTGAAACCGAGTACCAGCTGCTGACGTCGACGACGCTGGACCGTGAGACCCTCGACAGCTACAACGTCAGCATCATCTGCTCTGACGCCGGGGAGCCAGCGCAGATCGGGGTGAAGCACGTGCAGGTTCGCGTGGGAGACATCAACGACAATGGACCCGTCTTCGAGCGCGACTTCTACAGCGCCTCAATCACCGAGAACAACTTCATTGGTGCCGCCATCTTGCAGGTCAACGCCACGGACCCAGATCTGGAAGACAACCGGAAGTTCCGGTTCAGCGTCGTCGGTCCAGCGGCTGCGCTTTTCAGCATCGATCAGCGAGGCACCATATCCTCCAAAGAGGCGTTCGACCGTGAAACAACTAGCGTGCATCGATTCCACGTTGCCGCCATTGACGCTGGATCCCCGTCGAGGACTGGATCGGCTCTCGTGGTCGTCAATGTGGAGGATGTCAACGACGAGCGCCCGGTCTTCATCCACCCCAGCTACTCCTTCTCGGTCCTCGAGAACGAGCCTGTTGGGCGGTCCGTTGGAAGCGTCTCGGCCAGGGACCGAGACCTTCCGCCGATGAATGTTTGCACGTACGCCTTCCGAGGGGAGACATTCGCGACGGACAGCTTCACCATCGATCCACGCAACGGGACCATCTGGACTCGACGGACCCTCGACCGTGAGAACCAACCGGTGTACCACCTGATCGTCATTGTCTTCGAGCCGGAACTGACCGTCTACAGCAGCACCGCCAACGTCATCGTATCCGTCATCGATACAAATGACAACGCCCCAGTCTTCGAGTTCCCGTCTGCCATCAACCACACCGTCTTCATCTCGACCAGGGTCCCCGCAGGGTACGTAGCCGCTGTTCTGTCGGCCACCGACCCCGACACTGACACGAACGCAAGACTCACCTACCGCCTTCTCGGCGTCAACGACGCAACACAACCGACCGACGAAGTCGACTACTTTCGGGTTGACCCCATTCAAGGATCAGTGTTCGTGACGCGCGACCTCAACCAGCTGGATCATCGCGTCTTCCGGTTGACGGTCACCGCGGTGGATAATGGGCTTCCGGCGCAGTCGGTTACAGCGAAACTGAGTGTCGTCGTCAACAATTCCATTCCGTTCTTCGCAGACAGAAGACAACCGGAAACGGACCTACTGACCGGAAGTAATCTCATAATCGTGGTGAGCGTCGGCTGTGGCATTTTGCTGTTGGTCGGATGTGTTGTCGTCGTGGGGGTGGTAGCAGCTGTAAGAAGAGCAAAGAGGGAACGTGGAAGGGGCAAGTACAGCTGTCGCATGGAACCCGTTGACATGTTGACTGTTGCACCAAATGACTTCATCGGCGCTTCGTCGATAGAGGGCACGCCCGTCAAGAAAACGCCACCTGCCGATGTCCCGGTGAACTTCGAGAAACCGGATGCTCTGTCGTTCAGTCGCCTACAGGTCTGCGAAAACAATCTGTCTTTCTCTTCAATTACTTTTATTTCTTTTCATCAGTTACAACCGTTGAGTTATTTATTTAATCTGTGTAGCTTTTTTCATCTCACTCCATCCGTTGCCCCTTTTATACTCTGTAACCTAACTCTAGCTTTTTCCTCCATTTCTACTTATAAATAACTAATTGTTGATAATTACGTATCAGCTAATTCGCATTGCAACCGTTCAAGGTTTTTAAATATCTCTGCTTACTTTTAAGGCATGAAATACCCGTATTAAACTTCAATCAATCTTTCACACATACTCAACATCAAACGACTATTTAGACACTTCGAATCGACACTTCAAGACCTTAATTGTGGTGCCATACGTACTCAGCGTACGCCTATTCGGCCAACTAATTAACTATACAAGGTGAGACGCTGCCAAACACCTTTTCAGTTCAGCGCATACACTTACGCATGATAAGATCCCAGAAAATACGCCCACGCCACTTACACCTTGTTATTCAATATTTAATTGCATGTATTCGTTACGACCCTACGTTATTATTTTAATAAATGATGCATACTATTTTACTTCATTTATTGTTTCGCTGCTTGTATAAATAATTGACTCATTGATTCATTCAGCCGTTCATTCATTCATTGAATTATTATTATTATTTGTATTATTATTATTATTATTATTATTATTATTATTATTATTATTATTATTATTATTACAGCAGTTTTATATTGCGCACCTTCAAGGCCATCTACTCAGAAGCGATACCAGCTCAGCCTCGGTCAAACAGACGACCGCGTTGAGCTGGTGTAAACACGCCGAAGCGCCACCTCTAATGTAATTGTAATTGTAATTGAGAATTTATATAGCACCTCTCACGAAACGAGCTACTCCGAGGCGCTCTTTATGTGTCATTATAAGCAGTAAGAGTCGCAGTCGATAGGATGTATGTCGGTCCCTATATGTATTACTAACGAATGTATTATTTGCATATTTTATCTGTGTATATATTCTCAAATGGGATCACAGAAAACACGTCCACATCATCTGTTCCTGGCTGATTTATTATTGTATTTTGTTATTTATATATTTTATCTATTTATTCTCTTTTAATGAAAATATCTCGATCGACTTTCAGAGCAGTTGAACGTGATAACAATTGCTGTCCCTGATAAGCTCTAACGGGCTTCTACTATTTTATGGCGAGCGCCTAAAACATTTAATCTTCTGATGCTTTTGGGAAACGGCTTTCATCTTCCTCCTCTGCCCTCTTCGTCTTCACTTTACTTTCAGTGCGTCAGCACATCTGCAGAAGCAGTTCTTTAGCATGACATCTAGCATACTCTTAGGAACAGCTCTTTAGTGTTAAACTGAGCACATTTCCAGGAACAGTTCCTGAGAGTAAAACTGCGCCTAACATGATCAGTAAAAATTGCTGGATCAACATTCATCCAAACTTCGATGAAAAGTCTGATGCACTCTATCTCTTTGTTAGTTAATCTTCGTGGTGCTTCATACGAGCACACTCATTTAATTATAATTATTGATCCCAAACTTTGTTTAGCGCTCTTTTAGGAAAGTTGCTCAAAAGCGGTCCCACTCCAGCCTGGGCAAATAGGTAAGCCTTCAAATGACCGCATAATGTACCACTACGCGATCTTATAGGGAACGGACGCAACTCAAGAGAAATGTCATTCGAAATCATAGGGCCGACCACAGAGAGTGCTCGGTTTTGCATAGCTGTCGTAAGGGCAAATTGAACCACGAGAACCTCCTCTCAGCTGAGCGAATGGAGCGACTACACCTAGCCCTCAATGCCGACTGACAAATGTCTATTAGGTTGGCGGGTGCAAGGCCAAGGTTGGGACTTTCACAAATCTGTGACTAACACACTGCGCTCAACGACAACTCCATTATTTATCAATGAGGAAATGAATCCAGTGGGGCCTGCCAACACCTCTACCCGTCTACGTAAAAATCTTACTGCTGAGATTTCTATGCATATCTCGCATAGGAAACCCCAAGCAAACTGCCGAGTCTGACTTCTGTGTGTAGCGTTGGGACTCATTAAACTTAATCTATTGGATCAGAGAATAGGAGGGTGCTCCAACAGACCAACACTCATAGACGTATACGTTGTGTGGCTGCAGATCAAAGTAAGCGACTGTACTGTGCGATGCGGAGCAACCGTGCGAAGCATTTTACGATAGCTTTGCAACATGACATCGACACAGAGACCACGAATGGTTTATTTTCAAACAGAGAGCAATTGCACCTATAAAGATATAGGGTGTCTTTCTTAGGAGTGAGATTAGACGGGTCAAAGTAATTGCTCAAAAGTGACTAACGGATGTCCTTGAAGAAACTGTTTTGGTACATTAACCATGATTAATGTGCTTTATCTTGCAATCCTTTTAAAACTATATTATGATGTATATATTTCCATTAATATTGATACATCATATTTTAGCTTAACTCGAATATGTTTCTTATTGATTTTTCATTTGACTTCTTTATTAGCGTCGCGACGCAGCAGCGTGCTGCGGAACACCGGTGGAGAACCACTGCTATACACCATATCAGATTAGCGGATACTCTCTGCTTTTACGCTACATTGCTGCTAGGAGTTTAAATCAGGGTTCTATAGACCACGTCAGTGTTACCTTTGACCAGGGCCGCCGAGAGGGGCAAAGACCAAATGATCATTGACCTGTTGAGTTGTATGGGTCCGGGTAGAACCCACAATTATAGTACGAGAGTGTAATATGCGATTTTATATACTGCAGCTAAATACAGAAGAGTTTATTTTTAACAGATAGTTTAGTGGTCTGTGAGTGCTCTACTTATAGACCCAGAATTTCTGTCGGGGACTCCGACAGTCAGCAGGCATCACTTGCAGCGCTGCATTGCTGCTGTACTGACTGCAATTGGACTTTGAAATGAGACTGACCGACTGACCGACCGACGCCCAGTGTTTTTTGGGAATATGGTTCGTAAGGATCCAAACCGAGGTTCATAAAACATCGACTGGATCAATAGCAATATCAACAGTTATAAGGCGCGTTAGTCACAGCATCGTCGTCTTCGTGCAGAGACCGTGAAGATATATTAGTCCCTCGGGATCATGTCGGACTATATTATACACTATTATTGTGGCTGCAGGGATCATCGACGTAAAAATGCACGCCTGGCTCTTAAGGTCTATTACCGTGTAGAAACCTTCAGAAAGTCATCTTACTCGTCTACGTACAGTTTACATGTATGGTCGTATCGTATCTAATAGAACAACTTCTGAAGAGCCTCTCGAAGTGATCCTACAGTCTAATCAGAGACACTCCCAGTGCGCAAACTCCCCGAGAAAAGAAAAGTCTTGAGACAACGAGTAAAGACATTAGTGTCAACCATCAGCATCGTATACTGCGAGGGAGGTCATTTCAGAGCGAATGACCAACAGAAGAATAAACTCAATATTGGGCAATTATAGTGATCAGAGATCGGGAAAACAAGAAGGGCATCACGGTTCATCTAACGAGAAAAAGAACAGGTCACCGAATGAAATAGCAAACGTACGTTTGGTAAATTCTCAACATGATCAGCAGAATTGTTCTCTTTACGTTACTGGACGATGGATGGATGATAGATTCAAACGCAATTGCATTGTATTGTATTGCATTACTCCCAACCAAGATTCTCTGCCACCTAACTCATTCTTCTTTTCTCTCTCCCTATCTTCTCTCTCACCCTCAACCCAAGCTTTTTTCGAAACTGACTCTTTGCCCTGAAGTGCTCACAACTTTGTCGCGCATTGCATCTTTCCACCTTTACGAACCTGGTTGTGAAGCAGCAATCGTTATCAGTCCTCTAAAAAAAACAATGCAAACTTTACCTAATTCCAAGCTTAATACTCAAAGATGGTTGAATCCTTTTCGTTCCTACTATAACTAAGATTATCAACCTGTATAAATCGACCGGTGTGAGTGCTTTTCTATGCTCTTCAAAACTCAATTGCTCAACCACTCGCGTCTAACCAAGGAAATCCTCTCTACTCATCGTGCAATTTCAAATATCCCTTTCTAATCTCTCTAACCTCACTGGCAATCTTACTTACCTCCGACAACTGAATTCAGAGTCTCAGCCCATCTTCCTGCATCAAACATCCTCAGCTCGCTGTATATAAAGTTTGCTAAGGTCTGCGTCTTTTAGACATTTCTGCCTCCTTCGATATAGGCCTACCACAGCTCACGACATCTTCATCAAGCGCATAATCAATATACAATTTCCAAAATCAACGTTTGCCTGCTCAAGCTATTAACGTTCATTGGCCTTAACTCGACTGCGTATTAACGTATTTTATTTATCGGGCTTCACCACCGAACAGCAATCGTCCTTTGCTGATGAAATATTATAATTAATTTATCCACGCTTCGGATGTCGATACCCAAATGTGTACACAAGATCTTCTGGAAAATAGACTGCGTAGAGCAGCGTTTCCCAATGGTGGGTCGCGACCGGGCATAAGGCCAAATCCGGGTCGTCTGAATCTTTTTATTTATAATTGTATTTTTTAAAGTCCAACAACCTAAATTAATAACAGATTATTATATGATGCAGACAATCAATCACTCCTTCAGCTACTAAGGGCATCGCCGTAAGATAACAAATTTGTACGAACAGTCATATCTGTTTCATTTTAATTATAGACCAGCATCGGTGAAACAAATTTTGGTGTATCAAGAGGGAGAAGTTTAAAAATAACCGGACCACGGAAAAAAGTTGGGAATGCATGGAGTAAGATATTTCCCTCCCCAGTATAACTCTCGCCGATTTTGTTTTGCATACGCTGAACCAACAAGCACGTGGGTTCGTTGCCCTCTCTACACAAAGTTCCGCTGACTAAGAACGAATAAAGAACCGCATAAAACATTGTTATTGTAGGCTACCACGATTCTGATCGATGTTTCTGTTTATACCTCGTTCTGTTGCACTCACAGAATGATCTTCTCTACAGCGTAGTGACATGAAGAGTGTCCATTTTTTTCCTGTGGGTTTAACGCGACAAATATCAATTCAACGCTAAACGTACACAGTTAACAAAAGAATTGATGAAAATATGCAATTATCGTGTTAAATATCGTGACTTATATGTTTTAAGACATTATAAGACCTATTAGCGGGATTTGTACGTTTGACCTAAACTGTGGATGTCTTTTTATAAATTTATATCCTTTCATCGATTGTGATATCGATTGTTATTGGCGTTTACTAATCAATCAAAATCTGTCTCCTTCTCTCAAACAATTCGACAGCAACGTTCCTTAATCTACATTGCACCAGCGCTTTGCAGCGAATTCCCGAAAGACCCCCTGCTACTTCGCTGATCCCCTCCTTTGCCTGCCAATATAAGCACTCTCTGCTTGCCCTCTCTCCTTCCCACTCCAACGACCACCATCACCATCGATTTCTAATGCAGCGCAATGCAGTCTCCTCAACTCTACTAATGGAACCTGACCTTGCACAGAATCACATCTAAAGAAACTTCCTCCCATCTTGTAGATTTGATTTTATACAGCGCAGTAAGCTGGTCTCAATTATGCTAACTTTTGGATATTTACATTACATTACATTGATTCTCTTTCATCGTCCAGCCATCTCGCAACACCTTGTACATGACACCGCGCCGGTGAATAAGCTGATGCCCTGCGCTTTGCCTTTAGGTTGATTCTCTTCGGCTTTTAACAGTTTAAATTTCCTTTCGATTACGAAAAGTAGTTTCTGCTAGCGGCAATGTTGATATTCTTGAATAATTGTTAATTAGTTATGCAATAACATACGTACCAGATGTCATACCGAATCGTGACTTAAAGGAACTCATACGACGATCTATAGGAGCTTAATACAATGTTAGTACGAGTTAAGAATGATGATAATTATTTTCCCAGTATCCAGAGCAACCATTTGAATGAATGAAGTGCCAGCGATCAGACAATTTGTGCGAATGTCGCTAAGAGATCATTACAAGGAGGCATCGTAATAAACGGAGATTCATTGGATTATGTAACCAATTGATGTGTATCGTGTCTTATTCTGTTAGTAAACATTCATAGCACTTGTAGCTGTGTTTCAATAACGCCATGTGTAGGTGTCCTGAACCGTAAATTAATCAGTCTATCCATCCTCCCATTCGTCCCTCTATCCCATATATCCTACACATCTACCAATACAAACGCACATACAACATACACGACATAATAACTGCTCTGTTATGAGACAGCTGATGTATTATGTTGGGTCTATAGTCACCAGACATTACATACCAGCATAGATCGAAGCTATCGTAAAAAAGAACATGCCTATATATATATATATACGATAGGCAATATATATATATATGAACGCTAATTTTTGAAAGTCGTTTTCCCTCTATGTATCCTTCTGTTTGTCTGTCTATCTGTGTTGGCTTTTCTGTCTCTTCACTTGTAAGACTGCGAGTGTATTGATCTTCGTCTATCTCCTCTTTTGCCCTTTTAGAAGCATTACACAAGATAAGACGAGCAAAGGAAAGCAAAATCAGGTGTATATATATATGTATATGTACATATATATATGTATATATATACCACGACCTTTGACCTTGGAAAACCCGTACATTTTGGTCTTAATGCCTGTCGGCAGGGATGTGGTCTTGAGACCGTGGTCTTGGTCTCGAGACGGTCTCGAGAACGGCAAACTGCGGTCTAGGTCTTGGTCTCGAATGCGTCGGTCTTGGTCTCAAAGGAACGGTTTTGCGATTGGTCTCCGTCTTAGATTCGCGTTCTTGATCATTTGCCGTATTGGATCTGTTTTTTCTATATTTGTCGGTTATTATATATTATTAGAGACACTGGATGTTTAGGCCCCACGCGATTGTTGTCGATTTATGGCGTTCTGGCCATCTTTATAAACATATTACTATGGACAGAACAAATGCATTTGCAGCGGAGCCCCATTTAAAAATTTGCTTTAACAAATTTCAAGTTTTTGGAACAATCTAATGACTATGTGGACGCACTGGTCGGCCGCGTGTAGACACTGTTAACCTACAATTCCGAGGTCCGCGGTACAAGACAAGTACACCATTCAAACGGAATGTTAATCTACTTGTTCAGATGCCTTAAAGTATTTGCCTATTGTATACTGTACGTAATTTATAGTGTGATATTCTCAAACCGAAGCCAGAGGCTGAACCCGCAAAACTTCAGACTGGCCGGTAAAACTGTTTCCTGGACAATTATAAGATTAGGATTCTAAAGCAATAAAATGAATGTTTTAAGCGTGCTATTCCATTTTAACGTCTTAATAAATTGAATTGTTTATTAAAAAAAGTATCGGTTTTGGTCTTGGGCTCGGACGATCGGTCCCGGTCTTGGTCTTGGTCTTTGACCTCTCGGTCTTGGTCTCTAGTTTTTGGTCTCATGCCCAACACTACTTGTCGGTGAAGAAACACCTTCTATCTGACCACAACACTCTTTTCATACAGCCGCCCAATCGGTAATAAATACAAAGTGCTATCAAAAGTTCATCGTATACCTGTTGGCGGTCGTTGTTTAATACCGCCACACACCTGTTTGCATCCCTTTGATGCGCCACCGCCGGTGGTCATAGATGAAAAGACGGTCTCGTTGAACTACGTGGGGAAACAGTCGTCGGAGGATGGACATGGGAATGGCGAACTCTGCACTCTAATCCACGACACCGTGCGATGATGTTCATCAAAGGACCCGGTTCAAAGGAGTGCCGCCTCTTCAAAGGACCCTGCCGCCGCCGCCGCCGACAACACCGACCCCTCCAGACGCTATATTGAAATATGATGAATGTTCCGTCATATCCGGCTTTCTCTCATGTCTTCACTAATTTAATACCGAAGCTATGTCGTTTATTACGGCTTTCCTAAATATATTAACGACGGCGACTCATACGTAATATATCAACACTGTTCAACAATTGTTGAATGATTGATTTTATATATGCTCTACATCATTTATTCGTACCCAACGCCGCCAAATGACTGGCGTCTGGAACTGAGGATGATGACGATAAGATACATACACAAAACATAAACATTTAAACAGTTGAACACATGTATACCACCATTATATACATTGTATATATATTATATTTATATGTTATATATATAATATATATTGAAATGGGCCTACATATCGCGTGTATATCATATGAATGTAGAAATATGCACAGAATCATAAGTATTTGTTAAAATACACAGCGTATACATTTAGCACATGTTTAAGTGAATAAATAATGGACGTATATAATACCTGTACACTACAAATCCACTGGCATATATTTTGTGAATTTAAAGCGATGACAAATTGAATTATAAAATGCATTATTTTGTCTGCTGTTGAGTTGTCAGGGCGTGAAGATCTCAAATAAAATTAGACGTGTTAAATTAGACAATGCATCTCGGTTGAGTGAATGATTACCGTCACAGACCGACGAAGGCAGCAGATGCGTCACACACACACACAGACGCACACACACACATACACACACATACCGAAAGAGCCAGACAGACATACTCGAAGGAACCCCAAGAGCAGTCAGAGAAATTTGATGACATATATACGAGCAGAAACGTAGAAAGACATATGTAAGCAGGTGAATGAAGTTTTGGACGAATTACTAAACTGGTTTTAGACATATGCGCAAGTGAAGAGATAGAGGCATTCAGAGTCATACTTAGGCGGACATGCAAAGGTATCTGAAGACATACTTAGCCAGAACATAGAATATGAGGACGATCACTTTCAGTGATTGGAGGGCAAATCGAGAATCGAGAATCGTAATCTCAGCATTTCTACAGCGCCCACAATAAACTTGCCGTTTCTGCCGTTTCTCATCAACAAGTCTCCTGTCTCTGCCTCCTTGATATCTCTGCAGCCTTTGATACCAAAAGCGAAGTCGCAGAAACCAGCTTATTCACAGGCGCTTAATCAAAACAGAATCGATAGGCAGGGGTCAAATCCAGAGAGTCAGGCAGGCAGACAGATAGACGGCTAAGGTGGATGGTGTTTGGAATTGAAACGGTGAGGGAGATAGGAGGAAGAGGAGGAATCAGGATAGGATTTGCGAAAGAGCAGTGCTTTGAGTTGTGAGTGAAAAAGCTGTGGGGAGATAGCAAGAGGTGAGGTGTTTGTGAATTCGTAGGACGGATCGGATATTTGTCTTAATGCTGGAGGGAGTTTGTTCCAAAGAGGCGGGACAGCAATGGCAATGGAGCGATTTGCAAATTTGAGTGATGATGTGACGGGAGGGCGAAGTAGTGTGAGGGTGGAAGAGAAACGGGCTGAACGATGTGGCTGAATTGTGAACAACTGACGGAGATATGTGGACTGTGAGGAGTGCAGTGTGTTGTAGGTGAGTGAAATGACCTTATATTCGATCCGTTCAGGTATTTTGAGCCAGTGGAGTGATTCGAGGACAGGAGTGATATGGTGATGCTTTGGGGTCTTGGTGACAGCACGGGCGAGAGCATTGAATGGCTTGGAGGCGATTTAATTTGGTGGTGTCTATATTTAGGAAAAGGGCATTACAGTAATCCAATTTAGCGTGAACTATTGATGTGGCGATTGTGGATGCTGTTTTGGAGTCAAGCATAGGGCGGATTCTACGAAGATCACGGATGTGCATGAAGCAAGAGCGAGAAAGATGGGTGATGTGATCAGCGAAGCTAAGATTTTGGTCAAAGATTATGCCTAGGTTGCGGACAGGAGAATTTGCAGTGAATTTGTGGGTTGATGCAGAATCAAAGTTGAGAGAAATAGAGGGATCAGGAATTTTCTTCAGTTGCTCAAGAGGGCCAATCAGAATGAATTCGGTTTTGGAGGGGTTCAGGCAGAGGAGATTTGAGGTCATCCAGGATGAGATTTGGGTGACGACATGGAGAAGATTATCAATGTAGTTGGAGAAGCTGGTTGGAGAGAATGAAATGAATAACTGCGTGTCGTCAGCGTATAGATGATGGTCAACCGAGGATGCGTTAATGAGTGAACTGAGGGGGTTGGTATAGAGGATGAACAAGAGAGGTCCAAGAACAGAACCTTGAGAAACACCACAGGTGAGCGGGCATGATTTAGATGACGTGTTCGAGGTCTTTACTGAGAAAGAACGGGAAGATAGATAGGACCGGACCCAGAGAAGAGCAGTATCAGAAAAGCCGAACCAGGTGGACAGTCTCTGGAGCAATATATTGTGATCGATGGTATCAAGTTCAAGTGACGATAAGCAACTTTTGTTATCAAGCCATTTGTGCAACGCGTGTTTGACAGGGGTGTGGTCCCGAAGCCAAGACACAGCTGCAACGGAATCAATGCCCACCGTGCAATCGTTTCACAGTGGCTTCGTATGTGCACTTGCTCAGTGGGTGAACGGTGACATCGTGAGTGCTCTTTACCTCTTAGAGTGAATGGTTACCTCGAATGTGCTCTTAACCTCTTACTCATAGGGTGATCGGTGACCTCTAGTGTGCTCTTACTCATAAGATGATCGGTGACCTCGAGAGTGCTCTAATTCACAGGATGATCGGTGGCATGGAATGCACTTTTACTCACAGGATGATCAGAATGCTCATGCTCATGCTCACTCAGTGGGTGATCAGTGACATCGTGAGTGCTCATGCTCAGTGGGTGATCAGTGTGCCTGTGCTCATAGTTTGGCTGAGCATGTGATTGAGTAAAATTGTTTCTATTGATTTGTGTATCATCTCACTCATTGATGCCTACGCATGTTTCAGCAGCATATTAATCTGTGGCAGCAGTAGTCATGATGAGGCTTCACTCAATGCATCGATTGTCCAATGCTGCATGTGACTGCTCTCCGCTGGCGTTCTCAGACTCTCAGTGGGCGAGAGGATCAACGAGGCTCGTCATATCAAAATCGGTGCTCTAATTGTTACCAGCGATTCCATTGTGTTGCTGTTTTCCGGTTGTCCATCGTCCTCCTATTGCTACTCCCCTTCCATTTCCCTCCCATCCTGTCTTCCATCCATTTGGTCGTTTCAATTATCTTCCTCAGTTGCGATTGATGTCCCAACACACGACGTGATCACACTCACTGCATGGTGGTCGCCGCTGCAGTATCTCCGCCCAACGCATGTCCACACGTACACATCCACACGCACACACATACACCCCTTGCGTAGACACAGTGGCTGACGATCGATTGATGTGGAAATTATTCCGCCATCGAGTCAGTCGACAGTTCCCCTTTTCCTTCCTCCTCCATTCCTCCACATACTCCATCTCCTCCCTATCTCGCACTCCCCCTCTTCCAATTCCTTTCCCCTTCCTTTCGAATCTCCGGCGCAGACGAATTAACGCCGTACCGAGCTCTTCGTATACCACCTTCGGTCGCAGTCCGACAGAGGGCGACGCATGACACCACGTGATCTTTATGTAGTGCCGTGAGTGAGGCATTTCCTCCGTCTTAGTACCTTACGATCAACAACGGCTCTCGGCAGGACGTCGTTTATTGGCCGTCGAGTGTGAAGAAAAAGACCAAATGTGTACCTATAAAATTATGTCACATTGTCGATACTCGAAGTGATCAACCACTGAATTTCAGCTCAAACACCTACCGAGGTGGGTAACCCACTCAGTTCGAATATCCAGTGAGTTCGACCACCCACTGGTTACAAACAATCATATAGGCTACATTACCTGTTTTATGTTAAAATACGGACAGTATTCCATTGCAGAATTTTCGTTGCATGAAACCGTTTCAGATCTCTAAGACAGCCAGGACTTGAAGTGGGACGGTATGAAACGTATGTAATACGGCATATCTTCTGGCCGACTGCAGGTATATTGGGTAACCGGGAGGCGATGGGAATGGTTCTTATATCCATACCGGCTAAGGCTGTCAACGAGTACCCGGGTATCCGCCCGAGGGTGACTACCCGGGAATGAAATCGGTTTTCGGGTACCCGAAATTCCGTACAAATGGTCGATTCTACCTGAACATATGCCAGAAATATTCCGTTGATCATATTGGCTGACTGCCCAGGCAATGAAATCGGTTCTCAGGTGCCCGACATTCCGTAAAAATGCACAATTCCCCACAGTTCCTAACAAAATATCCGCGCGGTCGGGTACCCGGATACCCGACCGCGCGGATTTCCGGTTACCGGGGTCGTGAGTTCAAAATTTTTTGACAGCCTTAATACCGGTACCTTTCCCCCCCCCCACTTCAAGCCCAGAAGACAGCAATATGATACATCATGGCCCTTTTGTGTGATCTAAAATGTGCTACATAAAGGTCCAGATGCATGCATACCAGCAACGATACGTGCATACATACATACACTTACACACATAAATAATTAAACACATATTACATTACGCATACATAAATTATTACACATACATTGATTCATAAATGCATTATTGCAATGCTTATACATTACGTAATACAATACGCATTCGATGCTTTAGTAAACCAAGTAGACTACATATAATTGTGACAATTGATATTGCGCCATCTGAATCGAGCTGTATTGACGGCGCCTTGATATGCTTTATATATCAGCGGAAGCATTGAGAGTTGCACAATGGTCAGAATCCGATTTGCATTTTGAAAGCAGCTCATCATTAATCGCTGGCATGAAGACATCAACAAAGTCTGATAGACATCAATGAGGCAGATGTGGCTGTAATTCGTAACGAGGTATATATAGACTCGAAATTAAAAGCCAAACCGTTCCGTCTAATGGAATGTGCTCCAAATATCAAGGCTTATGGGCCATCGAATGAAACGAACAAGGAAGCACCAAAGAACGGTTCTGTATCGATAGTCCGAAGGTTCGATAGTCCGAAGGTTCAATAGTCGTTAGTTTCAATAGTCCGAAGGTTCGATAGTCCGAAGGTTCGATAGTCCGAAGGTTCGATAATCCTACAAAAATTTCTAGTCCGAGTTTTCTTCGGATTATCGAACCTTCGGACTATCGAACCTTAGGCACTCTCGAGCTTACACTAATCTTCGGATTATCGAACCTTCGGACAGGGGCGTCACTAGGGGGTGCGGGGGGTGCGGGCCGCACCGGGTGACACCATCAAGGGGTGACACCAAAATAAAAAAATTGCAAATTTGACAAAGCAGACATAGCTCTGTCTAGTCGGGTTTCATAACCGTTCATTGTTAAATACATGAGCAGGCACAGGGTGCCACCATGCAGAGCGTCTGGTGCTTAAATGAATAAGACTCAGAGCTCAGAAGACCATGGTGAAAGTCTAGAGGGGTGACACCAAGAGTTTACCGCACTGGGTGACACCAACCCCAGTGACGCCCCTGCCTTCGGATTATTGAACTTTCGGACTATCGAACCTTCGATTTATCGAGCGGACACCCCAAAGAACATGCAAACCCTTTTGAATAGGTTTATGTATTATATCGTTAAGTGACATGATTGCCTCAGAGGCTGCAAGGAATCAAATTCCGAGGTGAATGTTATGAATTTGTTGCCGCAATTTCTTGACTACAAGCCCTAGACCTACTACAACATGTGACGCACGGAATTTCAACTTCAGAGGCGGAGACAGACATTCCAGGCCTCTCTGCAGAGCCGTCATGAGCATCTACGCTATAGTTAAAAGGCAACTTTTTATGAATTTAGGCCTATCTGCAACCAAAATCGTTTATAACACCCTCATATAGGTTAATTACTAGCCCGACCTTGACCCCTAAAAATCCCGGAACCTCTGCGCATTCGTCCCTCCCCTGACCCTTTATCGGCAGGTCTAGCTAACTGAATTGGAACCCGTTGGTTGGGTCCGCTCGCGTGTATGTGGTTCTCCTTGTCATCAACTTCTATAGCGCCGGCGTCTGATGCACATGTATCAAACGATGGCACACCAAATCAAACCCAATAGTAAACTGAAAGCCAGGAGGTCACCCATTTGTGTTGTAGCCTCTTCGTGGGTCAGACGTGAACGTGGGACTAATAATAATAATAGTAATTAAACTAATTTTACAAAATGTTCGTATCAGGGCTACTGATGAAAACAGAGATGACTTTTGTAATCGTAAACACGAGAAACAATGAATGTTCTCAGCCTAAGGGGAACTGTTACACACACTGACGTATTCGTCTTCTCGGCTGACTAATTTTCCCTGATGGTTGTCGCAATCGATTTATACAGCAGCTAAGGGCCCATCCATGGATTTTCAAACCCCTCCCTTCTGTTGCACTGCATACATTTCGTGGACCCTCCCCCATGCGCACGTACATATGAGTTCTACCCTTCCTCATTGCAAAGAATAAATGCATACTTTTGAGACCCTCTCCCCTACCATACGCACCCGTATATATATATATAAACATTCTGAATGATTAATCCTTAATCCACATAAAACCCAAGTGAATAGACATCATCCAATGACACATTGTGTGGAGCTAGTGGGGTCATTGCCCGATGACAAGATTTCAAAAATCAGAAGGACCTTCCTTGTCTTGCTACTGGCCTCAAAGATTAACCATCGCAGCAAATGGATTAGGCAGTAGGAATTGGAAAGCTGAGTTAAATGAAGAGCTACCAAATCAAATCAAATAACTCTTGGTGTCATGCAAAATAGTAGCATAGTGAGAAGTGACAGCCAAGTAGAGATGTTTTATGTTAGCCTACAAGCAGGAACGAGCTCATTGCAGAATTATGTACTAGTGATATAAATAAGTATGCATATATATATACATATATTTATGTATATATATAAACAGGTAGTGCACTCTTGTTTTTGATATCTTGCTACTAAAAATTCATGAGATATTAATGCCGACTTTACACTGATATGACCAAGCATTCTCTCAGATATGGACAAATATACAGTTGTCGAGGTTAAATGACAGATATTCTAATCCAATATTTATGCCTTAGCAAAATGCGCTTACTTTGGTAAAGCTATATAAGTACATATACTCTGGTAGATGGAATATATTAGGGCTTACTATATATGTATAGGCCTATATGTGTGTGTGTATATATATTCGGCTTTTTCATTCGTATCTCGCGACTACCGCATAAAATAAAGACATTTATATAACGATAACACACAGAGACGACGTATTCTGCCCGAACAGCATCGAGACAGATAATGTGAAGTCTTGACCCTATCCTACTTGCCACTCAATATTCATGAAAACACATTAAAACCAGATCTTCAAATTTATCGTCGTGTATATTATATATCGATGACACTATTTCATGCACTCCTAGAAATAAAATATTCGTTGATAAGTGCATTCTTATGACACGGGTCATGTCAGTTTTGATAGCAATGGTGTTACAGTAGAAAGTGACGCGTGATATTTTGTCCCACAGCTGACATTTCCTTTATTGCCTGATGAGTTCATTTCGGCCGCACGTGACACACTTGCTATCTCTGCAACTCTGAAAATGTTTCATGTAATCAGCTCATTTTTTATTATAGCAAACCATCATGTAAAATGTAATTGTAATTGAAATTGAAAAAGGCGCCATTGCGTTGTAAAGATACTGCTAACAGATTTGAAGCTATATAAAGCCAAACATATACTCAACGTACGCTGTTATACATACATTCAAGCAAAGAACTGGCTGTTAACTGTAGATGTTAGAGTGCCTCAAACGTTCGTAGAGATGAAGTCATGTTCTGCACTACACGGTTTTATGTGATTCTAGTATTAAAAAATACATAGGAGATGTATTAATCATTATTATTACAGCAGTGTGATATTGTCCTCCTTCAAAGCCATCTACTCAGTAGCGCTCTCATCCCAATCTCGATAAACAGAGCAGTCAGAGAAGAGCAACGCAGAATAGCCTAAGGGCGTGAGACACCGTGTCACTGGAAGGCCATTCCAGGTCACCATTCCAGCCAGTGAGAAAGCGCCACGCTATCGGATACCAATATGCGTAATATGCAGTCATAGTTTTCGTCCAAAAATTACCACAGTGCAAGAAGGCATGTCAAAATCTAATGTTGTTAGAAGGTTGCACTTAAAATTCTGAACCACCCAACATCTGCTTAGCTGATAGGGTTAGAATAAAAGCTAGGGGCTTGAAACATCTTAACACCCCGTCCTACAAATTGAACCTCTCAATACAGTACAGTACAATTCCATGGATATGTAAGTATGCATACATTCATACAAGTCTACAGCGTATATGACCGGAATATTCGATACTCGCGAAGTCAATCTCGTATTCCAATTTCTGTACTCGAAACTGGACACTCGGAATCTCATCTCGATATTCAAGAGTCTCAACTCAACATAATTCGGATTTCTGGACTCGAGACTCTATACTCAATAAAAAGTGGCTCTCATCAGGATAGAGACCTTTCGTGACCCGTGAGCCAATGACAATTTCTGTTGGCGTGAAGGGATTCGAACCGCATTCGGTGACGACGGAAGGTGACGCTGATAAGGAGAGGCTCCGTCGTCCGTTGCGCGCATCCGGTTGATGTGTTTGACGTACAGTTTGGCACACAGATCGAAAACGATTCGCTTTGAAGTCTCAGAGCGTCTGAGAAGGCGACAAAACTCCTCAGTTCCCTCTCCGCCCCACTTTCCCCTCACATCCCACTCTACCACGGCCTTCTGTCTTGCCCCCACAGTCATCTCTGCTATCGCCCCTCTCTTTCCCGTGTGGAGACTGACTGATTGGTCTCGTTCCTTCGCTGGCTCCCCAGCGACGCCATGGACCATCTGGCACCGAGCTAATTAAGGACCGAGTGAACTTCGGCTGAGGCGTAGACCTCGCCTCAGTCGCTGTCACAGGCTTTGTGTTGCTGAATCTGTGTGCTTGTCTGTGTCTCGATATCTTTGTCTATTTGTCTGCGTCTTTATCGCTCACTTGGTCTCTGTCTGTGTTGCTGCCTTCTAGTCTGCCTACCT
>OY365807.1:17974065-17981565 GCA_959347315.1 Bimastos eiseni
ACGATACTACAGAAATGATTTTGATTAGATCATATACAGACATCTATCTACAGTGCCATAATTCTATCTGGTGACTCCTATAGCGCATTTGTGGTAAAGTGTGCGAACGAAATTGGACAGAGGTCGATAATTAGATTCATCATCCGGGTCCAATGTTAGAGTTTTGAAGTTAAACATGTCCTGATGCATATGCGAGATGCACTAGTAGCATGAGTAGCTTTGCTTTTAACCATAGTTCTCTGAATCAGACGATGTCTCTGTCTCTGTCGCTGCCTCTGACTTTGCTTCTACTTCCATATATCTTTCTTTGTCCCTGTCTCTATCGCTGTCTCTGTCTAATACCTTGTCATTAACGAACTCAAACTCCCGGTAATCTGCTCTTTGTTCCTATCTGTGTACCTGTTCCTCTTCCTCCTCTTCCTCCTCTTCCTCCTCTTCCTCCTCTTCCTCCTCTTCCTCCTCTTCCTCCTCTTCCTCCTCTTCCTCCTCTTCCTCCTCTTCCTCCTCTTCCTCCTCTTCCTCCTCTTCCTCCTCTTCCTCCTCTTCCTCCTCTTCCTCCTCTTCCTCCTCTTCTCCTCCTCATTGCTCTTCGACTCTCCATCAATCCACCAGTCTCCCTTCGTCCACCTGCCCTTCCATTTCTTTTCCAAATTGTCATGCCATCCCTCTTTCCATCCTCCACATTCCCCCATTTTCCTCTTCTTCCAATCCTTCCAGTATTTCTTCCTCCTCTTAGTTATCCTCGACAGTGGAGTATTCGTCGACTCCCACGAGGTTAGTGCGACGGTTGCATCGATGCCATGGATCAGCGGTAAAACGGACCAGGCAAAAACGAGACCGTGTAGGGAAGATAACACCGGCCACGACTGGACACCACGATGAATCCATCTGGCTATCCGAATGACCAATACGACTGACCAACACTACCGACCATTCGAGGATTGAAGAATTTAGCGTGGACTGGACCAACCGGGAACTTGATCGGTTGTTTGCTAAGCCGATGGCAGTCCAACCGTTGCGGGAAAAGACTGTCAGCGTAGATTGTAGCGTGCATATTGTAAGGTCACTTGACGTGTTGGCTTATCTGTTCGTCTGGATGTTTGTCTGTATCTCTCTCGGCTTATCTGATTGTCTGTTTTGTTCTGGTCATATCTTTACGTGTGTGAGGAGGGTACTGGCATTCATCCTGTCTGCCTGCCTGTATCCTTGCCAGCTAGCATTGTGTTTGTCCCTCTGCATGTATTAGTGACAGAATGTTCGGTTGACTGTCTGTACATTTTGTCTTTGAGTCTTTTTGCTTTCTTTATCTTATTCTTTCCGCATGTTGGCGTGTCTACTTGTATCGATCTGATTACGGTTGCCCATCCGTCTGTTTATCTAGCCTTCTTCATGCTTGAGTGTCTGTCCTTTCTATCTGTTTTCTATAGTCTCATCTGTTGGCAGTGTCGGTCTATATGCTTGTCTGTCCCGGTCGAGTCTATCACTTAATGTCTTTCGTGGACATTGCTTTGTCTTTATTGCATGTCTTTGTCTTTATTGCATGTCTTTGTCTTTATTGCATGTCCCCTACATCTCTGCGCATGTGTAACTAATGACAGACCCACCCTCAGTCCCACCCGCAGTCCCACTCTCAATCTCATCCGCAGTCCCACCCTTAGTATCACCCACCCTCAATTCCAACCTTAGTTCCACCCTCTGTTCAACCCACAGTCCCACCTCTTCGTTGTCATCATTAAGCGTCGTCTCAAACGAAGATAGTCAACGATTCCTGCATCCCGCCTAACAGCATCACTGCCACCACCCGCAGCATCATCAACATCACGGATCCAGCCTCAGCAACCGTATCATTTCGTTTAATTGCCTGTTCCTGTTTCTAACTCTACTACACGTGCGCTTTATCTCCAATCGAGCGTCACATAAATCTGCAGTTAAATTTTATCTTCGTTGGGGTACGTTGCTGAGGTTGGGTGTGCTATGCATTGCGCTCACTCACCCAACCAACCGCAAAACTCATGGTGCGGCACATTCTGGGTTGGTAGAATAGACCGAGCGATTTGTCGGACGGTTGCGAGAGCAAGAGGGATGGAGTGATGGAGCGAAAGAATAGCTGGGTGAGTGAACGAAAAGGAGGAAAGATGTATTGTTCGTAGGTGACACGTGCTGATTTCTGAAGCGCTGCCGTTTCCTCGACTCTGCCAACGGTCACGGCGTAGCAATTGTCTCTAGACTGTGTGAAGGTCAAAGTCAGTAAGTGAAGATTAGCCTGCTCCACCGTCTGGATGTATGCGTGCCTAAATATTCCCTCTGGGTCCCTTGCATATCCTCAAGGCTCGAAGTGCCCTGACGTGGCTTCGACTGCCGTCGTATACCCGTGCGTCTTCGACTCGACAAATATCGTGCGCTATTAAAATTTAAACTGATGGATTCAATTAAATACCCAAATAACTGGAGTATCGTCGCTACAATCATCTCGTCTATTCACTTTATTCTTTTTACTGCTATGCTTAGATCTAAATAACTATCTTCTGATAGAACACAGCTCTCAATTCGCATAGTCATCGTTCAAAGTTTTCAAATATTTCTTCTTCATTTGTAACATCAGAAGCACGCAGTATGTTCAACTAAATTCATTGTCGATTTATATATTGGTTTATTTTAAAGATAGGCATGGTCTAAATTGGTCTTGTAATAAAACAAAATGAGGTGTCTCACCTATAGCTGTCCGCAATCCGACTTCGTCCTTGAGACTGTGCGACCTGGATTTGAATCTGAAGACGGTCACTCAAATGAAATCAGTTTATCTGAATCTATTTACCCTCAAAAGTCCAATGTATGTTTTAATGCGTTTTTGTCCAACAGGCAAATTATGTGACCGTTATGCATCAACAAAGTCGAATGCCTATCCAAATCCAACACGTTTAACCATGTGCAAAAGTAAGAAGTACGAGTATATGCACTTAGTCACAATCATCAATTCATTGACTTCAGTAAGCCATTGGCATGTATCTGATTGAAAGTATCTGATTGAAAGTATCTGATCGAAAGTATCTGATTGAAAGTATCTGATTGAAAGTATCTGACTGAAGGTAACTGGCTGAAAGTTGCTGGCTGACACCCACACGCTGCCCTGTATTCTGAATGTACTTAACAGTCGCTAACTGTACATACTGTTTTATCGCCGTGCCTCGTATAAATATGCGGGCCTGTGTCTTCACCTAAAAGGCACTAGATAAATGTGCCTTAGATTGCCGAGAGCTGTGACAGATCGGCGCAAGAGTGGCCCTCAATCTAACAAAGCGTTTGCCGTGACCAATACTTGCGCTACATAAATCATGCCTTCCTTCAAAATCTGTGTTTTCTGTGCCATGTCCATCCGTCCGTCCATCCTTCCATCGGTAAGGTGGTGGGAGTGTGCCGCCGCAGTCGCCGCAGCAAGTGCTCGCCCGTTTACGCAGGACAATTCAGACGGCACGGCTCATTTGGCGCCAAGCGTATCAGACGAACACGCCCCGGTTGCTACGGCCCCTTCGTCTCGACTCGCACAGTTGCAACAGCAGTTTCGCCCATTTATCTCGCAGACGGAATTGGCCAACGGTTTCACAAGACTGCTGCTCATAAATCTAAAACTTCACCCTGTCCTTTCTCTCTTTCTGTTTGTTATGGTCTTCCATTCGTTGTCTGCCTGCGTGTCTGTCTGTTCTATGTCTCTGTCGCTCTGTTTGTCCTTCTCTCGTAATTATGCCTGTAACGCAATGAAACAGTCACAGTTAATGTCCGCCCACAGAGCTTCGTCGTGTTTATGTCCGCTGAGTCCCTGTTAGAACCTCTGCAAAAACTAGCTAATCAACCATCTAGCCCTTAGCTTCATATGCCTTTAATTAAGTACTAAATGCATAGAATGCCATTCAAAGAACCTGGGCATTGCAATTGTCAGTCTTATGAGCAATACTCAATTCTCAATCAACTGCATGATTTAGATGCGGCAATCGAGGTCTAGGACTAGAGTCACTAGACCAGTGTTTTTCTAACTTTTGCTGCGTTGAATGTTCTTTGACCATAAAAATACCATGGTTGCACTCAGCAAAAGTGACATAACTTTTGTTCTGTCTGAGATACTTAAATAAATTTTGGCAGCTATATATAAATGTGAAATTAGCTTTGAGCCTGTAAAATTTTATTTATTAATTCCTACCACTGGCCGAAATATTGGCAAAAAGACTGAGGGGTTTACTTTTTAATGGCCCACCCTGTATACACATGACTAAACCAGATTAGATAAAAAATCGACGACGTGATACGAGAAATCGTCTACATAATATATAGATAATACATATATATATAATTATATATAATTTTACATATATATTATGTATTAAAGATAATATGTATATTGTATGTACTGAACTAGACTAAATTCCATGGATTGGACTGGGCTTTACAGGAGCACGATGAGTCCTATAGACTAGACTCAGATTAATAAATTGGACAGCTCAAAACAACATCAGAGCAACGGATTTGACTATGATGCGAATTCAGGTAAGCCCGAATAAAGCACCTGCCATCACTAAGCGAATCATATGTGATATCAATAAATTTTAAACAATTTAAGAAGACACAGAATGCGGGTCAGTAAATCGTTGCATCTGATGAAGTGAAGAGTTATTAGAGCAGCCAACAATCGTATGTCACTGAAAAACGGTTTCTTCTGAGTCTCTTTTGCCTTCGCTGATAAGATGAGAAGAGAGCAAAGGAGAGACAGACAGACAAACAGACAGAGACAGAGACAGAGAAAGGAAGAAAGAGACAGAGAGAGACAGATAGACAGACAGATAGACAGACAGACAGACAGAGAGCGCGGGAGCGAGAGAGAGAGAGAGGAACAAAGGGAGAGAGGAATGAGCAAAAGGGAGAGAGAGATAGAGATAGAGAGAGACAGATAGAGAAAGAGAGACCGAGAGAAAGACAGAGAGAGAGACAGAGAGAGACAGAGACAGAGAGAGAGACAGAGAGAGAGAGAGACAGAGAGAGACAGAGACAGAGACAGAGAGAGAGAGACTGAGAGAGAGACAGAGACAGAGAGAGACAGAGACAGAGACAGAGACAGAGAGAGAGAGAGAGAGAGAGAGAGATGGGGCGCTCTTAGTCGACCTGTGATATCGCTCGCACCTGACCAGCATTTGCCTCTTTCCGTGAATAAATTGTTGGAAGCCGCATTACGTGGCCTGAGCACCGCATCACACGACTGTTACTGATGCGGTTGATGACTGACTGCCTACGTGGTGGAAATCGGGTCACGGGAAATGAAGAGAAAAAGCTGAGTAAGAGAAGGAGTTAGTGGTATGCCACGAGAGACGTGAAGGTGAAGAGATAGAGCAAAGGTAAAAGCAGGAGTAAGTGGAATGAATTGCATTAATGCATAAAAACGCACGTTAGCAAAGGCAGGCAACAAAAGAAGGAAGATATCGAGGATCATTAGGAGTAGGAAACTACGATGACGACGTCTTAGTAGACAATAAGACAGGAAAAGGAAGAGAAATAACAGAGAGAAGGACTAGGAGAAGACCGTAATGAATCAGAAGCTTTCGTGTGATCACCACATGCTATTGAATATATTATTATGATTTCATTTCACGTGATCCTAATCGATATGATTTGCGCGTCCGCTGTGTGTAATTTAATGTGAACTAACCTTGTACGGATCAAGTACGATATGATTCATGGAGGCAGCTTGCACCTCTGCCTGATATAATATGACCTGGGATGAACGGATCGAATCGATCCTCGTGGGATACACCGCCCATTGAATGAAAACCGAGCAAGGCTATACGATTGGTTTAAAGCTGACTGAGTGATTTAAGGAACACACTGGAACGTTAGGGCAGAAATTCCTCAGTGCAAGAGTTGTAGACTTGTCGAATGGTTTGATAAGTGTGGATATTCATGTAGCTTTAAAAGCAAGCCATGACGATTGACTGGTGTGTATAATTGTATAGTTGAAAATTTTAGGGGTTCCAGCACAGGATGTAACGTCTTCCAGATCGCTCTACGAATAAACGGTCTTGTTATGTTGCACTGTGATGATGTGTTATGTTAAGTTCTAACATTATTTTGTAGTGTTTTGTTATCGTGTTATGTTCTTTATGCTATAATATAACATAAAAACACAACATAACATAACAACATTAACACAATATATTATACGTGATAACATAAGCACAACATAATATTATGTCACAATGCCATGTTTTCTGGACATTATCTTAACGGTCGTCATTGTTTTTATCTTCGTAGTCTCAGCAGTGGTCGGTCTGGAGCGCACGTGACCTACAAGTGACCTGTTCAGGAGACAAGGACAGCCTCCCCTCAGCCGAGGGATCTTACACGGACAGCGGTCGAGGTCCGAGCGAAGAGGGTGATCATTCAAAGAGGATTGCCACCTCCTTGGCCCATAGCACCACGGTCTCCCCCTCTGCCTTGAACAATCAACCCCCGCTCAACACGACGGCCCTCGTCAGAGGTCAACCGACCTCTGCAACATTCAACCCCGTTTGGTCGCGCCAACAGCCTGCCAATGCCTCTCAGCAATACAGGCATGTGCCAGGCTCGAACTGCGCCTACTCAACCTCCGGGGGCAAGACCGTCTCCTACTCGAGGGTCCGATCGCTGACCTTGCCCCCGCAGCCCATCTCTTTCCAGCCGCGTAAGGGTATCCTGCGCGACGCTGGACCACCCAACGGTGTCACCCGAAACATATCCACAACTTCGTCTGCCGTTACCCCTCCGGCTGGATACTCGACCCACTCGCTCGGCAAGGGCAGCTCCGCTCGACAATGGTTCGGTAGTCAAGGCAACAGTATTAATGGCAACGTGGCTGCGCGCAGGACCTTGCCTTCGTTTTCCGTCGTGGATACGACAACTAGCGTTACCATTGACGACAGAAGTACTGTGATAGTGTAAGACAACGAGTAACGATATGGCAATAAGAGGAGACGGACTCTGTAGGAACCAATTGAGGAGATAATCATAATTATATGGGGCTACCCTAGTCGCAAGTGACGCATAGTATAGATATCTTGCTAATGCCTACCATCATTTTTTCAGTCTCTCTGATCTCTTTCTTCTCCTCGCGTTCTTACTTATCCTCTTACATCAACAACATTTCTTTACACACTCCTGTTCAAGTTCTTCCACTTCCTTCCTAATGGTCCTCTCATTTGAGCCTTCTTCCTTCTTCTTCTCCCTCTTCCTTATTCTCCCTCTTCCTTCTTCTCCCTCTTCCTTCTTCTGATGTTTAGTTCTTTAATTTCCTCGTCTTCAGTCTCTCCTCTCCTCATCTCCTCTTCTATGTTCATCTGCTTTTCCACTTCGTGTTCTTCGTCATCGTCGTCTACCTCCTCCTCCTCCTCTTCCACTCTCTCCTCCTCCTCATTCCTGTTGACCAATTGTCTTCCTTAGAAGTTGACAGCTATTTGTCGAGTGATACAATCCGTAAGGAAAGTT